>CM049860.1:14747679-15947679 GCA_027422415.1 Schizothorax lantsangensis
AAGGTGGTCTCGAACCCTGTGGTTGCCATCAGGAAATCTGAAGTATTGATCAGAGTATTTTGATGTTAGGGTTTTCATTATAGGGTGAAGTATTTTGTTTATTTTTTATGTTTCTGATTTGTCAAGGGTTGTGGAATTGATTATTTTGGTTGGGTTACAATAAATTGGGCAAATATGCTTAATTGTTGGTTAGGGATGATTATATTTTCATTATAATGTTTATTTTTTTATTATTTATTTGGGAATCTATATTAAAATTCATAGGATTGGGATTTTAATTTTTTAGTGTGATTTGTGGTAGATGAAGTTGGGAGAGTCTCTCAAGGAAGAATCTCCACTGTTAAGATGAATTTGTTACCTCAATTAAATTTTTTTTCTCTATGCTACCACTTTCTCCCCCTCCAGGTTACTTTAAGGAGATCAACTCCATAATTTCTAAGTTTATCTGGAATGATAAATGTCCCAGAATTAAACTTACCACATTACAACATCCCAATAGCGCAGGAGGACTGGCTGTTCCAAATTTTGAATTATATTATTGGTCATTCCAGCTTAAGGCTCTTCATAATTGGGTTGAGCCTCAATCTACAGTTTCATGGAGAGTGATTGAAGCTGACAAGGTTAAACCAAATAGACTTCAAGATATTTTATTTACTGGCACAGGAAAAAAAGGGGACAATTATAAATTTGGTCCGGTTGTGGCTAACTCTATTAAAATCTGGAAAACGGTTGAACGTCGGATAGGTGGACCCTTCAAATTTTGTAACAGTACTCCTTTATGGCACAATTTTAATTTTGTATGTGGAAATCGTCCATTTGTCCAACCCTCTTGGTCTTCTTTAGGTGTAAACACGTGCGGTGATATATATGATAACCAGGGCCTCTGTTCATTTCAGACATTAAGAACCAAATTTTGTCTACCAGCATCCGCATATTTTGTCTTTCTTCAATTACGTTCTGCTCTCAAAGTGTATGGCGTTCCGTGGGCATCTTCTATTTCCTCTCATCCTATGCGGGACTGGATTGCACCATCTGCTGGTCGGCCATCTGTTTCCTTAATATATAATACAATTATTGATTGCATTACAAAACCTCTTTCTATTAAAACTATTTTGGAATAGGGAATTATCTGACCTTAATTTATCTGTCGACTGGAGAGAGTATGGTCTAATCTCAGCGTAACATCTAAAAATCTGGCTCATCGTCTTATTCACTTCAAAGTCATTCATAGAGCATACATAACTCCTTACAAAAGATTTAAAATGAATCTACAGTCAAATTTGAACTGCCATATATGTAACACTACATCATCAGGCACTTTTCTGCATATGTTTTGGAATGTCCTGTCGTCATCAGTCTATGGACACATGTAAACCTGGTTTTGTCAGCATTACTGCGAATTGATTGGTCTGTTAACCCAAGTTTGTGTCTTCTTAATGATGATTCTGGTCTCTGTATTAATTCAATGAAAAGAGAATGTTGTTTGCTGGTTTACAGCTGCGAAGAAGACAATAATCCAGAACTGGTTTACACCACACATGTGTTAAAAACATATTGGATCCGTAGCCTCCTGCAAATAGTGTCGTGTGAATGTACAACGGTGCGAGTAGGTGGGGCCAGGCCCTCGACCATTGATGCTTGGCAGTGTTTTTTGATGGATATACGTGATTGTATAAAGGAGTGACTCTTGTGTTTTTATTGTCCTTCCCTCTCTCCCTCCCTTTTGATTGGACCTTGAGATGTTGAGTATGTGTCTGTTGTTTTGTTTTGTTATATTTTGATGTTATGTTGTGTTATGTGTGGAAAAAAAACAAAAAAAACTGTTGATAACAAAAAAAAGAAACTTGGCCGACTTGATGAGAACAATATTGCCCTACAAAGGCAAAAGACCTTAACTCGCTAGAGTGTGAAACTGAGAAAAATGGCTTTAAAGTTTTTTTATTGCTATATTGGGGTGCTCAAATGTCTGATTTCACATAGAACTACTGGTTTTCTCCCAATAAGTTAATATACAGCCTATTATGATAATGCTGTAAATAAGAATCTGAAAAGAAAGAAGCTTTGAGTAAATATTTTAACGTGCGTGAATAAATCCCACCACCCCTATAGATTTAAATTAAGTTTCACTTTCCATAATACATGACCGACAGAGAAGCAACTTGGCAGCAGGGATTTAAAACTTTAACAAGCCTCAACCTGACACAGGCAGAGTTATAGACTGGATATTTTCGATCAGGTGGGGTATAAGTGATTTCAAAACATGGCAGCCGGATTATATATTGTGTATTATTTATCTCGCATAAGATGCATCGCGCTGAAGTAAAGCACTTCATTGTACAGTGATTATCAACGCGCAGCGCGAGCAGTACAAACAACAATGCATAATATTAATAACTGACTGGGACTGTCATTTACATAACATTATAATGAGAACACTATTATAATAAAACGCTGTGAATTTTTAGAGTTTGGTTGCCGTGTTTCTACACGTTGTTGCGTGAAGAACGTGTCCACAAAAGGAGCTCATTCAGAGCCGCGCGGATACGTTCACTTCTGCATTCGAGGCATTCTGTGCAGGTAGCCTGTAAGTCGTAATATTAACGTTATGTTTTATAAATAACGATGCGTATTCTATATTAGATAAATGAGTAAAATAGCACTGATTAAAAAAAACTGCTATCAAATTCTTCATTCTACTGGTCATCTTCAATGCACATCTCAAAACAAAAATGCAGAACATTAATAACTACTGTCATATAGCCTACATAACGTTATAATGAGAGCACTGTTATAAAAATGTTTTGAATTATTAGGGTTTCACCCGGCGTTTAATGTTAACTATCTTTTAATCAAAACATAAAACATTATTTTTTGTATCTGCGAGGTGTCAATTACACATTTTTGCTGTGTTAATGTCAGTAATTATGACTGTCTCTTGGTAATGTATTTTGCCCCGCCCCCAAACATATGATCATCAGTCTATCAGTCGAATTGACTATCAGTCGAATATCGGCAAGATTCGAAAATTCCGATTCGATTATGAAAATCCTTAGTCGGGGACACCCCTACTGTTCTCTGCTTTTTGCATTATCTGCAAAAAGTGAGAAGTCACACCAAGGCAAAAGGCAGTAACTTCCACATTATCAATATTTGCTTGCTGATCACCATTTACAAAATTGTTACAGTAACACCTGTATAAAATCTAGTGATCATGGGCTATCTCATATAGGCTATTGCATATAGTAATGTGACTGTATTTATGTTTTTTTTTTACCGTAACAAGCAGACTAAAAGTAAAACATGTGACCGTTTTGCAACCAATTTATTTGCTATGCTCAGTAACGTAAAAGAATGCTAGACATAGCATAATTGCTTTTATATTGACTTGAATTAAATAGCCTAACCTAAAAGAACGACTTGTGGATTTATGTGAATGCCAGCAAGCAGGAATAGTAATGCTCAGAATGCTTGTGGATTAAACATCTCCGACGATGTTCATCGCCATGGATTGATTTTATCGGGTTACAAGAAAAGGTACAGTAGGATATGGATTTAATTGCGAACTGTTAGTAGGCTACTGATTTTATGATTGATCATGCTACATGCTACGGCATTCGAGTCCACACACGTCCAACTAGAAGTGACAGCCTGGTGAAATAATCTGCATTATAAAAAGGAAAAAAAAATCTATAAAGGTATTCAGGATTACGTATTGCTGCCAAGGTATTTAGTCTTTACAGTGCTATGTTATATGGAGCTGTTCTATCTAATTCGTTTGTCTACACCATAATTTAAATGCGTCAGGCTTTAATGGACAGTAAAAAAAAAGGCAGAATACCGTATAACTCCAAGCCGTAACCGTAACTTCATTTTGACGCGCAGTTAAACAAAGGCAGAACGCCGTAACTCAATTTGAGCGTTCCAAACAAAGTGAAAGAGCCATAACTGGTGTTATACGGTGTTCTGCCTTGGTTTCTCCGGGCTTTTCGAAGTTACGGTTGAGACGACCCATTATTTTCTCGGAAAAACAACGAAATTGACTCAAGATATTTATGCACACGGTAAAGGATGTCTTGAATGTCCCAAAAATATCAATAACCCATTCGACCAAAATCGAAGTTGCGGTCTTTTGCCTTTGCACGTCAGAATATGTCCTAAGTTGGGTTAGGACATATATTAATGTCCTAACATTAATATATGTAGGACATTAATATATGTCCTACATGTCCTATATGTCCATTAATATATGTCCCCCCCCACTTTTGTCAAAAGTTATCGCTATATTGTGCCTCCTCCATGCCCATTTATGAGCTTTTGCCAGTATCAAACTATTATTAATACTGATGTGTGTGTTGAGTTTCATGAAATTCTAAGCATGTTCACCCAAAAATGAAAAATAGCCTGTTTTTTACTCACCTCAAGTCATCCTAGGCATGTCTGACATTCTTTCAGATGAACACATTCGGAGTTATATTTGAAATGGTCCTGTCTGTTCCAATCTGTATAATTGCAGTGAATGGTGCCTCTGATTCTGAATCTGAAAAAAGTGTATCCATCCATCATAAAACTATTCCACATGGCTCCGGGGTGTTAATAAAGGTCTTCTGAAGCGAAACGATGCGTTAGTTTAAGAAAAATGTTGATTCTTAAAACTTTATAAACTATAATGTCCAACTTCCGGTCGCTCAAGCAGGCGCGTTCACGACAAGGCGGTCAAGCGTATGACGTTGGCGTAATGAAAGGCGCAACATAAGATCCAGGGAGAGAGTGACGAACACGGATGCACAGAGGAGAAAGCAAAACAAAACACCTGTCACAAACTTATTTAAACATCCCAGGTATTGACATGAACGTACCATTTTACAACAACAAGATGGCAGCCGCCGTGGCGTGCTCCGCAGTTGTTTTTATGTTTTTGTTAGTTTGTCCTGGCTTTAGTTATATCCTTGCAATCAGTTTCACCAGAGATGAATTGCTGGACATTTGGCAGTACACACCACCCGATATTTCACCGGTTTTTGACTATTCTGATGTTTTGCTGGACATTGTAGTTGGCGGAGCAGCGGCGCTGATCAAACGCTTCAGGACACACAGACAGGGGAAGCGAGCCAGCACGCTCATGAAGCTCAGACAGCGCGAAATTTCGGACAGCGCTGCCTAGCATCCATCTGGCGAATCTCCGCTCTCTACCCAACAAAATGGACGAACTCCTTCTGCTCTCCTGGATAAATAAGGATTTTTCAAACTCTGCTTTAATCATTCTCGGGGACTTTAATAAAGAAAATCTCTCCCGTGAACTGCCAAAAATACAGACAGCATGTTACATGTCCCACCAGAGACAGTAATATACTGGACCACTGTTACACAACAATAAAGGAGGCATGTCACTCTGTCCCACGGGCAGCTTTAGGATTCTCTGATCACTGTTTGGTTCATCTTATACCGACCTACAGGCAGAAACTGAAATCAGCTAAACCTATATTAAGGACTGTTAAAAGGTGGACTAATGAAGCATTGCAATATTTAAAAGCCTGTTTTGACCTTACTGATTGGAGTGTTTGAAGCTGCTGCCAATGATCTGGATGAGCTCACAGAGACTGTAATATCTTATATCAGTTTCTGTGAAGATATGTGCATTCCTACCAGGACTCATCTAACATACAACAACGACAAACCGTGGTTCACTGCAAAACTCAGACAGCTCCGTCAGGCCAAAGACGATGCTTACAGCATACTCTCGATGGTCTACTGATTTATCTTGAAGATTTATGATTTATGAAAGTCTTTTAGTCATCCACACACTGGTCGTAGTATTTTGATATGTTGTACTATTACTTGTTTGTCTACACATTTGATTTATCTTCTTATCATTGTGCACCACAATAATATCAGGATGGGAGCTGATTGCAGTCCTATAGCATCACACTTTAGACAAGCGGGTCATAATGTGAGTGCCCTAAAATACATCGGCATAAAGAGGGTACAAAAACCATTAAGAGGAGGAGATTTTGAGGGGAAACTGTTGCAATGTAAATGTTTTTGGATTTATACTTTATTATAAATTTGGGTTGAATGAGGAATTTGACATTAAGCCATTTCTATAGTGTTGTGTATTTTTCTTCTATAGTGTTGTATCTGTTGTTTTGTATTAGTCTTTGTAGTATTTAAATTTATTTGAACATTTTTGATGTTTTAATGGATATGGATTTGTACTCTTTTAAGGTTCTAGTGAGTTGTATTTGTATTTTTCCCCCGACGTGATTGAGAATGCACCTAATTAAGGTGATCACCTGTTGTTTATAAAGAGTTGTATATTCTATCTCACTAGGTTTTTGCCTGATGAAGACCTGATGGTCGAAACATTGTATATCAGTGTGGGGTCATTTCATTTGTATTTTTCAAAAACAAAAATACCAAATCAGAGCTGTAATCCCCAACTGCCATGCCATTAGTGGGTTAGAGCTGCAGCAGTCCACTTGCCATTTATGCAAAGAGTTGGCGTGTATCTGCTGTAAACCCTTGGGTTAAGGTCTAGGTCAGATCAGGTTCTGGAAGAAGAAACAGACATTTTTTTTTGAGCAAATGAGCAAATCTAATTGTGCCACCAGAGGACGGCCATCACTTTTACTCCTAGTACTTTGTCATTCCCAAGAGAGGGGGAGGTCTCCATCCCATTTGTGAGAAAGAGGACAGCTATCAAATTGACCTGACCCAGGTCTAAAGACTTCTTTAAAGTGCCTTTGAATACATTTCTGTAGAATATATTGGCATTTGTCTATTTCATAGATTTCACTTTTAATATATGCATAATGTCAAGATTTTATAATAATGTCAGCTAGCAGAGCTACTATTACCGCTAGCATGAATTAAAATGATTTTAAAGGGGTCAGTGGTCTTTTTGTTTTGTGGAAACAACATGGGGAGGGGCGGATGGGAACTTGGGAGGCGGCTCAGGAGGAGGACGGACACCTGGGAGGGGGCCAGTAGACAGAGACCAAGGGGGCGATGAAGGAGGGAGGAGCCAGGGAATAGACAGGAGGGACCCGGAGCAGGAGGAGCACAGCAGGACCCAGGCCACAGCCATGATGATGGCCCATGGTGGAGCCAAATGGAGGGAGGAGCCATGGAGGAGGGATGGCCGCCGACGGTGGCGGAGCCGGTGGTGCAGGAGCCAGAGACGGAGAGCCAACGATCCAGGGGGATGCCGAGGATCCGGGGGGCCAGGGTGGAGCCGAGGATTCTGGCGACCGAGGCGGAGATCCGCAGCAGAACCGGAGCGACTGAGGACCCAGGTGGAGCTGGTGGGAGGAAAGAGCCCAACGGAGCCGGTGGGACGGAGCGACGAGGCGCAGCCAGAGGAGAGGAGTCCCGAGGCGATGGCGGGATCGACGGGTGACGGTGGAGGCAAGGGAGCTAGGAGCTGAGGTGGAAAGCTTATAAGGAATGTATTTGCCAAATTTGTGTAAGCAGTACACATCAAAACATTTATAAAAAAACGCAGTACATACCAGATTCATCCTGATAATGAGACACAACCGTATCCACTGCTGTAAATCCCAGTTTAGTTAGAGAGGTAAGTGTCCACGGAACAACATTCCATCAAGAACTTTTAGTCCAATGAAACAATAACGTTGTAATTTGGATCGTTATTCCTTTGTTTACATTTAATTTCTTCAGGGAGAGTTATTGTTTGTGTCCGTTATGGAATAAATTACGCTCAAAAACAGCGTCTTGGTGGTAAAAAAATCAACACTGTTTTGTAGTATATAGTGTTACACACAGAATGAGACCATCCAAAAAAAAAAAGGTTAAAGATATGCGGAAGATTGTTTATTTGAATTCTGGCGCGCTCTCGTGACGGCACGTGACACACGCTGTGACGCACCTGTCATCTGATGGGGGCGTAACTTAGCGATCTGCTTTTTGAACAAATAAACCTTTTTTTTTTTTTTTAACATTTTTCATATATGTTTGTGTGTTTTGTGGGGAATGTGACTGTATCTGTATGATTACCATCTGAATGGCTGATAATCAGCATGTAATTACTGACTGTTGACAGGTATCAGTGTGAATGCAGTCTATATAAAAGGCCATTATAATGTTGTGATTATACTGAACTATTGGGCAGTCCCCCAATCTGGTATGATTACCATCATGTATGAATGATCGTCAGCATGTGATTACTTATGTATGAGCCCTACCTATCTGTATGTCAGAAATCAGAGTATGTAGGCTACTTGACATTCAAAGTTATTTTTTTTTCATCACTCAAATTATTCTTATTGTATTTGTCTAGTGCTCAAATAAATCACTTATACGATGTCTAAGATTCTGTCTACTGATTTATAATTGAAAAAACTATGCAGGAGTTTGTATAATGGCTAAATAGCTTGTAAAACTCTTCAATACATTTGGTAAATATTTTTCCTCAAACGGGGGGGGGGTTGTACTCGAAAAATCTCAGAAAAATGGTTGCAGGAATCTCATTTTTCATGGTATCTTCTTCAGATTTGAAATATAAACTCATGAGACATGTGATTTTTAATCAATTACTTTTCTGGATTGCTCCAGGACTGATTTCATGTATTTTTATATGAAATAAAAAAAAAAATCAGTGTGGTACAATTTTTTTCAAGGCACTTCAGTGTCTATAACTTTTTATATTTTTGAGCATTATCAACTCTGGATGATGGATAGTAAAGCCCAAAGGGTCTTCTTTCCAAAGACACCAAAATTGTGTGTGTGGCACACTGAAGTCAGGAACTGTTACCATTTTAAGTTAGTTAGTCATTTTCAGCTGTGATTCCCAATATGGGGGGTGCTGGCTAACAGGTTAAAGACTGGACAATCAGTGAGGAAGAAGAGACACACCTGGAATCAAATTAACAATCAACGTAAGGGAGAAACTGGGTCACAGGGAACACATGGGGAGCAAAACACACACAAAACAGTCCACAATCCTGACAATTTGTGCTATTACATAATTCCAGTGTTTAAATGTTCAACATTTACCAATTGAAATGATAGTATAATGCTGAAATTGAAATACTTGTGGTGCTCTCTTTCTGGCAGGACCTAAAAGGGAAGATCTTGATAAAAGCAAAGAAGATCAAAGTGGAGGAGGACAGCTCCAGCTCTGACTCGAGCTCCTCAGATGATGAATCTAAAGCTGAAAGCAAACCTAAGGCACGGAAGGTCAGTGTTTGTCTTTGTCTATACATCGTGCTTTTATATTTTTCTAAAGCAGCAGTGCTCAATTCTGTTCCTGGAGATCTACTTAATCTTCCTGCAAAGTTTAGCTCCAACTAGGGATGTAACGATTAACCACGAGCCGGTTGAAAATCGATTCATATATGTGACGATTCAAATCCGTTGAGATGCTAAACAAATCGCGATTCAATTAGGGGTAGGAGTTTATATGAATGTATGTCTGAGGGGAAGTTACTGTCTTTAGAAAAGTTTAGATAGTATTTTTTTCTTTTCTTTTCATCTTGCCTCTGTATAATGCATATTAAAGTTCATAATATGCAAGGAAACCAAGGAAACGCTTAAAGCGCCACCTGCTGGCAGAGACTGAATCTGCGTCTCATTCAGCTCATCTTCTTTTTCATTTCATGCAGATATTTTTTATGTATACAGTAGTCACAAAACTGAAGTCAGACCATTCTGTTTTTGCTTCAAATTTCGAAATTATACAATCTAATTTAGATTAAAAACTGCTCTGCATGTATGCAACATCTTTGTTTGTATCATGATTAAAACTGCAGTGGTTGCCTCTAATTTTAAATGGAAAGAGCAAAGACAAAGCCTTAATTTGTTTATATGAAGATATTTCTTTTATTTGTGTTACTTATTTATTTGATTTGGAGCTTGTTTTAAAATTTCAATTTAGTTTTGTTATTTACATTTACATTATATTTACATTTTGTTATTTAGCAGAGGCTTTTATCCAAAGCAACTTACAAATGAGGAGAATAGAAGCAATAAAAACCAACAAAAGAGCAATAATATGCAAGTGCTATATTAGTATATTATTGTGTTATATTTCAATCTCACAAAGAAACATGCTGCATTTTGTCCAAGCAATAATAAAAGGACACATTTAATTTACAATTTGTCTTAAATCTCATTTTGTAAAAAAAAAAAAAAAAAAAAAAAAACGTGAATCGAATCAAATCGTGAGTTGAGTGAATCTTTACATCCCTAGCTCCAACCCTTATCAAACACAGTTTAGACAGGTAATTAAGAATTGATCAGCAGAGTGGATTGATGGCTGGATCGTGACCTGAGCAGCACACACCTCAGTTAAGCAGAGACTGGTAGGTATCAGGATGATTAACAGGGAATGTCTTATCTCTTAGAGATGGAGGAAATCGAGAAAATCTCTATATAGAGATGCTGGAAAGGATTCTGAGATCACTGGAGAATTAGTAGTCTGTTGATTGAGAGCGTTGTGTGATGGTGCTGGGGGAGCCTGGTGAGCCTGTGACAAAAATGTAATATAATCTAATATAATTTTTTAACATTAATTTCTATCCTACATTATGTACTTCTAGTATTCTGTTTTATTACATTTAAATTTATTTTAATTAATTTGCTATTTTTTATTATTAGGGGTTCAAGTAAGGATTTACTTACAAGTTTTTGTAATTGTAAGGATTTTTAGGGGTTCAAGCATGCAGTGCTGAAACCTTATTGTATTTGTTAGGATTTTTAGGGGTTCAAGCACGTAGTGCTGAAACCCTCTTGTAATTGCTCAGATTTTTATTAGGGGTTCAAGCACGCAGTGATCTGATCTGATCTGAACCAAACCACTGCAGAAATGTTCTCTGGACACTGAATATCAATTATCAAAAAAAAGTTGAAATTTTGACTTTCGTGCGAAACAGTACGCCAAAAAGCGTCTATGCTAACATTAGCCAAATGTTAATTGAAGCACAACTCTTGAACGGAATGAGAGATCTTCACCAAACTCGGTTCACATGTGTATGAGCTCAGTCTTTGGTCAAATAAAAAAAACATTGCGCAACTCTGCCACTTGGTGGTGTTACAAGACTGAAAAAACATAAAAACAGCTATAACTAGGCAACTGTTGGTCCGATCGACTTGAAAATTGGTATGCATCATCTTGGTCTAAAGAGGCACAAGTGTATATGAGGACATTTGCGTATCTCAAAAAACATGGCCGCCATCGGCCAATGAAGATAAGCACCTATTTGACAAGGTTAACGGAGGTTGATCGGAACGAAACTCAGTGGGCATGTTCGACTCATGGCCCTAAAGGTCTGAAATAATTTTGAAAGAAATCGGCCACTAGTTGGCGCTAACAAGTTTTATGGCTCTGTAATCACGTGGTGTATCACACATCCACACAATATGCATATCATTTGATAGCGCTCCTCATAATGAGCAACTTTGCCTCAAGAACCATTGCTGTCAATCAAATCGTTCATTAATTATTCACAAATATGTGAAAAACCTACTTTTGTGAACTAGTCCTAGGTTTTTTGCTCAATCTCGATCAAACCACTACAGAACATTTCTCTGGACTCTCTAGATCAATAATTATATATTTTGTTCTTTGGTTACCTTTAACGGGTTCATTTAGAAAATGGGTGTGGCCACATGTACTCAAAAGCCTATAAAACCTAAAGGAAAACTCAAAACTTTCCGAAACTTGGTGAAAACGTGTCAGATGACTCTTAACAATCATGCAAAGTTTCATGGAGATTGGACTATAGGTGGCACTATAAAATTTAACAAGGCTTCAAAAACACAAGATTTCTATGGTAAATGGCCTCAAATTGCTAGAAAATGCTCACATATTCACACAAACCGTCAACCGTAGCCACCCAGATCCAGACTGTATCCAGATCAGATGGTCACTGCAGCCACCCGGATCCAGTCCGTATCCAGATCAGATGGTGGATCAGCACCTAGAGATGATCTCTACAGCCCTGAATGCCAGTGAAGGCCAGGACAACTAGATGAGCCCCAGAGACTGATCCCTGATCCCCAGTGAAGACCCTGTCTCCTAGACGGCCATCGGGACAAGACCACTGGTACCAGATGAGTCCTTTGCACAATCTGACTCTGCTTTAGCCTAGATTTAAACTGCTGATTTTGTTCAGCAGTTTAAATCTAGATCCTCTGGCCAGATTTTGTCTGGCCAGCGGACAATTACACTATTTCAACACACTATTTCCCCGTCTAAATACGGTAAAGCTGATATAAAGCCACCCAGCTTTATATCAAGCTGATGTAAAGCTGCTTTGACACAATTTGCATTGTTAAAAGCGCTATACAAATAATAGTGACTTGACTTGACTTGACAAACACTATATCTTCATATCATATGATAGATCTCCTAATTCTGAACAGCTTTGTTTCTGGGACCACTGTTGTCAATCAAACTGTTCTTCAAGTTTTTGAGATTATAAAAAAAAAAAAAACTGTGAACTAGTCCTCAGTTTTTAACTGAAAATAAATAAAACCACTGCAGTACAAGTTTCAAGTTTTTCATGTTTCAAGTTTTATTTGTCACATACACGACTATACAGAGATTGTATAACCAGCAGTGAAATGTGAATCAGGTCCGCTCCATGGACAGTGCAAATATTGTAGAATACAACAAGGGAAGTATGCATAAAATAAAATGAATAACAAATAAGATATAAAGCACAGAATATAAAATATAAAGTATAAGAGAATGTGCATGACAGTATGCTGTAGAATTAAATATTAAGATAAGCATGACTGAGTGGGGGTGGGGGTGGGGGGGGGGTGGGGGGGGATGTGCAAACAGGTAGGACATGGTGACATAAGCAGCAATCACAAAAAGAATAAATATAAAATATGATAAGATATCAAGATACAGAAAGTGTTGTGTGCAAATGACAGTATTGTGTGCAAATGACAGTATTGTGTGCAAATGACACTGTCAGTATGAGGTAGATGATAATGAGTGTGAGTATATTACTGATTGTGAGTGATTAGTGAGTGGAGTCATGTTGATGTTAAGAGGCTGGGTTCAGTTCAGTTTGAATTCAGGAGCCTGATGGCCTGGGGGAAGAAGCTCCTCCTGAGTCTCTCAGTTTTTGCCATCAGGCTGCGGAAGCGCTTACCAGATGGCAGCATAGTGAAGAGACAGTTTCCAGGGTGATTTGAGTCCTTGGTGATTTTGACAGCTCTGCTTCTGCAGCGTTTGATGTAGATGTCCTGCAGAGAGGGGAGAGCAGACCCAGAGATACGCTCAGCTAAGCGCACAACTCTCTGCAGGGCCTTGCAGTCCTGACTGGAGCTGTTTCCATACCACACTGAGATGCACTGAGTCAATATACTTTCTATGGTCCCTGCATAGAAAGTTTTCAGGATTGATGGTGAGACCCTGAATTTCCTCAGCTGTCGCAGATGGTACAGTCTTTGCCTGGCTTTCTTAACCTGTGTTTGGATGTGTGTAGTCCAAGTCAGGTCCTCGGAGATGTTTACACCGAGGTACTTGAAGCTGCTTACTCTCTCCACAGGGGTCCCGCTGATCACAAGAGGAGTGTAGGGCAGCAGGTGTTTCTTTCTGAAGTCTACAATCAGCTCTTTAGTTTTGCTCACATTCAGAGAGAGACAGTTGTCCTGGCACCATGATGTTAGTCTCTCTACCTCATCCAAGTATGCGGTCTCATCATTGTTGGAAATGAGGCCCAGAACCACAGTATCGTCAGCAAATTTAACAATAGAAGTGGAGCTGTGAGAGGACACACAGTCGTGTGTGTAGAGAGAGTAGAGCAGGGGACTCAGAACGCAGCCCTGCGGGGCTCCTACATTCAGGGTGATGGAGTTTGAGGTGTACTAGCCTAGCTTCACCACTTGAGGTCTGCCGGTGAGGAAGTCTTGAATCCAGTCACAGAGTGTAGTGTTTAGGCCGAGGCCTGTGAGTTTATTAGTCAGCTTGATGGGGACTATGGTGTTGAAAGCTGAGCTATAGTCTATAAATAGCAGCCTTGCATAGTTACCATTGCTGCTGTCAATGTGTGTGAGGGAGGAGTGAAGTATGTGAGAGATGGCATCATCAGTTGATCTGTTGGGACGATAGGCAAACTGAAGAGGGTCCAAAGTAACAGGGATGGATGAGCTAATGTGGCTCTTAACAAGTCTCTCAAAAACCTTCATGACTATAGATGTGAGGGCCACTGGACGATAGTCATTCAGGCAAGAGGGTTTATTGTTCTTAGGCACAGGGATGATGATGGATTTTTTAAAGGAGGTGGGAACTACAGAGGTAGCAAGGGACTCGTTGAAGATAGAAGTGAACAAACCAGCAAGCTGATCAGCGCAGGACCTCAGAACCCGGCCTGTGATCCCGTCAGGTCCAGCCGCTTTCCTGATGTTCACTCCCTTTAGTGCCCTCCGAACCTCGTCCTCCGTCACGGTGATCACATAATCCTCGCTTCTCTGCCTGCTGCTTCCTGACGCGCTGCTCGGCAGAGCCGCGCTGCTGCCATTGCTTTCAAATCGGCCGTAGAAGGTGTTCGGATTGTTCTGTCCACCCACGGTTTCTGATTTGGGAAGGTCCTTACAGTTATTGTTTCTGTAGCTTGTTCGGTAAGTGTGTTTACAAAGCTCACTGCTACCTCCGTGAACTCGCTGACGTCAGATGAGCTCGCCCTGAACATGTCCCAGTCGACGTCATCAAGAGCCCGCCTGCAGCATAGCTTCCGAGTGGGAGGACCACCGCGTCACTTCCCTCTTCACCAGGGGTTCCTGTGTGAGCCTTTGTTTATATTCCGGTGTGAGGAAAATGGCGGCGTGGTCTGATTTACCAAAAGACGGTAGAGAGCGGGCCTTGTAGGCATTCTTAAATTGAGAGTAGCAATGATCCAGTGTATTCGGTCCTCTAGTTGGACAGGATACATGCTGGTGAAAGTTCGGCATGACCTGCCTGAGGTTGGCTTTGTTAAAATCCCCCGCGATGATAAAGGCAGCGTCAGGATGTTTGTTAATGTAGCCGCTGAGCACATCGTGAAGTTTAGACAAAGCCAAGCCGGTGTCTGCCTGAGGTGGAATGTAAACGGCAGTAGCGATCACCGCAGAGAACTCGCGGGGCAAATAGAATGGGCGGCAAATAATGGATAGATGTTCCAGATGAGGCGAGCAGGATCAGATGAGGTTCTCAGAGAGGAGATATTCCTGGGGTCACACCATTTCTTGTTAGTCATGAAGCACACTCCTCCACCCTTGGATTTACCGGCCTCGGCTGTTCTGTCCATCCGTAAAACAGAGAAGTTGTCAGACGGCGTTACAGCAGTGTCCGGAACCGAGGGCGTGAGCCATGTTTCAGTCAAACAGATGATGTTACAGTCCCTTATGTCCCGTTGGAAACTTATCCTGGCTCTAAGATCGTCCATCTTATTATCCAAGGATTGGACATTAGCGAGCAGAATGCTCGGTAAAGGAGGACTGTGGGCTCTTTTCCTCAATCTGTTGCGAATTCCAGCGCTTTTTCCACGGTGTTTCTTGTACCGTCTCCTGTGGCCTTTGTTCTCTGCGTTCCGAAGAATCTCAAGAGGCCACGATGGATTCGGTGATAAAGTGTCCTGAACCAGGTTAGTGAAGTGGTTTCCAATGTCCAAGAGTGTACTTTTGTCGTAGGTGATCAGTGCAGACGTTATGTGTGCAAAAAGAGAAATTAAAAATAAGTTAAAAAGTAAATAAAAGCACAGTCTTAGCGGAGCGACCTGGAAGGCGACCGAACATAGCAGCGCCATCTTACAATTCCCTAGACTCACTAAATCAATAATTATTAAAAGAAATGTTGAACATTTGCATTTGGACAACTATAAACCGGTCATTTTATAATATGTTCTTTACATAGTGTACCCAAAGACCTATTAATACTAAAAGAAAATCCACAAATTCTCAAAACTGTGTAAAATGATGCTTAATTCAATTCACTAAGCCTTTCAATTAACTAAACCCATCTCCTCCTTTAAAGCCACAAGCCCCAAACTCTGCAGAGACCTGGGCCCTGATGTCTACTTTGTTGCTACATCTTTTCAGACTGATCAGACTTACATTTTTTTATTATTAATTATTAAAAATAAAATAAAAATTCCCATAGACTTACATTGGCTGAGAAAAATTGCACCTCTACAGGAGCAATTCCACCTCACTAGAGGTAGGAGCTCCTTAGACTTAGTTTCGCTTTAAATCGGTTAAAAATACAAATAAGTACATCAATTTTATTCACACGGACAAGCTACACCAACATGTGTACACCAACATTTAAAATTACTGTCTGGCCAGAGAACAGTGTAAAAGATCACGGATCTGTGACCACACCGATCAGTGAGTGCACTCCGTACATGTCACAAAACCACAGCATTTGTACTTGTTTTACAGACTTTTCAAATAAAATATTCCAGCGATTGTAAACAATCCACCCATTAGAACACAACAAGAGCTAAATTCAGGTGTTTGTGAGTCGATTTGTGTGAAACTGAAAGCCTTCAGTCAGTTTGTGTCGATCGCTCCCGGAGCGCGGAGATCGCGAGCTCACTGCAGCCTCCTCATTAAACTTCTTTATTTGGACGTCTTTAAGCCTTTTGAATTAAAACACTCCAGCGAATTTACAGAATACATTTATAAGAACATATTAAAGAGCTAAGTTGAGTGCATGTGAGCTTTATTTATGTTTCACTAACATCCGCTTCGCGTCGCACCGGGTTCTCAGCACTGGAATGGACTGTATACAGAAACTACATCATTTACATGTCTTTCAAAAGCTTCTACATTAAAACACTCCAGCAAATTTGCGATACCATTATAAGAACATATTAAAGAGGTAAAATAAGTGCTTATGAGTGCTTGTGAGATATTCTGAGCAGAGCAACGTGTCACGTGTCGATCGCTCCCGGAGCGCGTTGATTGCAGCGCTAGAACGGACAATCACATGCAAGAATATTTCAAAATACATGATAGCTTGGCAAATATCATCGAAAATAGTCGTTTATGTCTCACGTGAACATAAACTGTTGAGAAATAAATCGGAGGTGGATGGATTTGTACATTAAAGCGACCACAGCTGCTTTCTGTCTTCAATGTTAATCCATAAAAACCAGAAAATCATTCGTCTTGGCTGCTTTTTTGAATGTATGTATGTATTTATGTATTTTTTTTTTTTTTTTGCTTAATTAATCTATATTTACTGAAAACTATGACATGTTATTTTACATTTGATTTTTCCATTTCTGGATCTAAACACCTACCTAAAACTTGCTCTTTTATACTATTGTTTGCAATTTGTTTATCGCACAATTTAACTGGGGCCCGTTTCAATAAGGAGGTTCAACCAACTCTGAGTTTAAACTTGAACTCTGAGTTGACTTACCCTGAGATGGGAAACTCAGTTTTCAGTTTCAGAACAGCTGAATTGTGTTAGTTTATTCAACTCTGAGTAGGTTGACTTTGAGTTTAGAACGTGCACCACGACTATGAAAAGTCATGATCAGTGGAGCTCCGAAATTACAATTCACCATGACAACAGCTCCCGCCAAAAAGACGTCCGCGAGCGTACTTCCGTCAATGTGTAATTTTAATTCTTAATAACTGTCAATAACTTAATAACTGTTATAATATCAGAGTTGAAAACTGTAAATTATTGAACTAATATTAATTTTAATGGTATCCCATGGCCAAAAAAAAAAAAAAAAAAAAGGAAAAAGACAGAAAAAAGAAACAAGAACGTGGCAGCAGCTAAAAATGAAGTATAAAAACACAATTCAATCAAGGTACAGCTTTAAGCATGAAAGGTTCATGGGTGTGGGCTAAATTACTTTACAAACATTTGACATTAACTATCATTCATTGTCTATTTCAATGCGCTTGCAGCTTTTTCCACATAGTCTAACACTATTTTCACATAATTAAATATTCTCTAATCCAACCTGTTACATTTCTTAATTGGAGTAATAAAATTAACTACTATAGCTTGTCGACAGCAAGAAGGCAGAGACTCCCAAAAAGGGGGGAGAACCTGCACCAGCATCACTGACAGATAAAGAGGAGATTGTCAAGTATCGGAAGAATTCTAAAATGCAAAAGTAAAAAGAATAACTTTTGCTTTTGTATTAGGAAATAAAGATGACCAAAAAAAAGTGAATAATTTGTTTATTTAACAGCGGTGGTGGTGGTTACGGCTCGTACTACCCCTCCATCTGGCATCCTTCCATTCCATACAGTGATCAGTTTCATTTTCAGAAGGTGCAATGGTGGAGCGATGCTTGTCAGGAAATTCTGATTATTGGGTTACTTCCAGAGGTCACAGAAAAATGTTATCAAGTGAACATCATTTATCAGATTAGCCTCATTTAAACCGATTTCTACACCACTGACCTACAGTCCTGTGATAGCCTACTCCTCTTTGACGGATTTGTGCCCAGGAAAAATTTCTCAGAAAGAGCGTGAGAGCGATGCTGTCACAAATCCTGGCCATGAACTTCTGTTCACTCACCACCAGAGGTCACTCCTCCATCACATTGACTTTCACACCACACAGACAGTTACATATCACCCAAAGACTACATTTCCCATAATCCGTTGCACTGATGACACACATCTGATTTCACTGATCACTCATCACACACGCTTTATAAGCCTTGGACTTCCTCTCTGTGATCGCCGAGTATTGTATGCACATATCGCTACCCTAGCCGATAGCTACCTTACAGAGCCTTTTGTAGTAGTCATAGTTTTGCCTTGCCTTGTTTGTTTTCTAGTGTTTTGATTCCTGCCCGTGTTTCCTGGATTAACCCTTTGCCTTGCCGTTCGGACTCTGTTCGCACCTCGTTTGGATTATTGCTCGTGTACCTGGATTATCTCTCTGCCTTGCATTGTTGGATATTGTTCGCCGATCGTCGACCCACGCTTGCCCTAGGATTACTCTCTGCCTTGTCTGTGTCATACCTGTTTGCTGATGTTTTTGACCCTGCTTGTTTTGTGACCATGCCTATTAATAAAAGCCTGCAAATGGATCCGCACGCCTCTCGTCTCGTCGGCTCCGTAACAGAATACTCGGCCACACAAGGATCCAGCTGCTTTCCCAACGGACATTTGCCAGGTATGGACGCAGCGATCCTGTTGCTAGCGCTCAAGCAGGGCACACGATCACTCAAGCGTTACATTGCAGAATATTTGGCTCTGGCTAATGGCTCAGAATTACCAGACTGCGTGCTAATAGACTTTTTCTGTGATGGCCTTAACCAGACTGTAAGATCAAAAGTGATTCCTCAGGGACCTCGTTCGTCCTGAAGCAGCGGTGCTCTCTTTAATTCCTTGCATGGTGGTGGCGCCCAGTACTGCACTCGCAGCCTGTCCTGTCACGGCTAAGGAGGCCGTCTGTGACCTCTCGCCCTGTCCTGTAACGGCTAAGAAGGCCGTCTGTGAGCTCTCGCACTGTCCTGTCACGGCTAAGGAGGCCGTCTGTGAACTCTCGCCCTGTCCTATCATGGCTAAGGAGGCCGTCTGTGAACTCTCGCCCTGTCCTGTCACGGCTAAGGAGGCCGTCTGTGAACTCTCACCCTGTCCTGTCACGGCTAAGGAGGCCATCTGTGAACTCTCGCCCTGTCCTGTCACGGCTAAGAAGGCCGTCTGTGAGCTCTCGCCCTGTCCTGTCACGGTTATGGAGGCCGTCAGCGAACCCTTGCTTTGCTCTGGGCCGGCCGATAGGGCTGTCCCTGAACTCTCGTCCTGTCCTGTCACAGCTACAGAGGCCGGTTATGAACGCTTAAACCCGCCTGTCATGAGCCCAGAATCTATTGATGACTTTTTAGTGTTCTCTGCCATGGATGCTCTGTCTGTCTCGTGTGTCTCAGTGTTCCCTAGGTCCCAGTCCCTGCCGTGGTCTTCAGGTCCGTCTGTTCCGCCGAGGTGGTCTTCTGCTCAGGTCTGGTGGTCTTCCGCTCCATCTGTTCCAGTCTGGTGGTCGTCCGCTCCGCCATGGAGGTCCTCTGTTCCATCTGCTCCACCCTGGTGGGCTCCAGTCCCGTCTGCTCCGCCCTGGTGGGCTACTGTTACGTCTGCTCCGCCCATGTGGGCTCCAGTCCCGTTCGCTCAGCCCTGGTGGGCTCCAGTTCCGTCCACTCTGCCCTGGTGGGCTCCAGTTCCCTCGTCTCTGCCCTGGCTTCCCGCTCTGCCTTGGTCTCCGGCCACTCCACTTCCACGTGGACCTGGCCCTCCGTCCCTCCCCCTGCTCCGCCTCCGCTCCACCGCCCTCCTGGATTGTATAGGAGCGTCTGGAAGCCGCTGGCTATGTCACGAATCCTGGCCATGAACTTCTGTTTACTCACCACCAGAGGTCACTCACTCACCACATGGACTCTTGCACTACACTAACTGTTGAACGTCACCGAAGACTATATTTCCCATAATACATTGCACTGACGACACACATCTGATTACACTGATCACCCAGTTGATTACACTAATTACACAGCATACTTGAACCATGGACTTCCTCTTGCTCTCTGCCGAGTATTGTATGCATATATCGCTACCCTAGCCGATAGCTACCTTACAGAGCCTTTTGTAGTAGTCATAGTTTTGCCTTGTTTGTTTTCTAGTGTTTTGATTCCTGCTCGTGTTCCTGGATTAACCCTTTGCCTTGCCGTTCGGAGGATTACTCTCTGCCTTGTCTGTGTCATACCTGTTTGCTGATGTTTTTGACCCTGCTTGTTTTGTGACCATGTCTATGAATAAAAGCCTGCAAATGGATCCGCACGCCTCTCATCTCGTCGGCTCCGTAACCGATGCACACTTTCCTTCAAATCTGCATAGAGGACTTATAATGTGCTCTAAATCTCCGATATTTTGAAGAAAACTACCATTTAAAATGGTACTGCTCAAATAAATATGCACATGAATACGGTGTAAAAAAATATATCTAATAAAATAAATAATATATTTAGTCTTGTTTCCATGAAGGGAAAGAAACTAATTTAAGTTATTTTTTTATTTTATTTTGCAAATTATCTGGCAATGGTGTTAGAAATTAAAAATAGCCTATTCTTGTTTCCGTTTGCATTAAGATTATTTTTCTTACCCTATGGAGAACAATTTTAAAAAGACTAAATATCTAGATAATTTTTCATCTATAGAAAATGCATCTTAACTTAGTAATTTTTAAATATTTCTACTTGAAATAAGACAAAAATACTCGGTAAGAAAAGCAATTTTGCAGCGTGAATGAATAAGGTATTAAAACATCGCTTACACTTTAAAAAGGGGGAGGAGATGGAAAGAAACTCTGGGTTTACCGAAGAAAACCTGCTCCCGACCAGGTTAGGTTCACAGAGTAAGTTACCACAGTAACTGACTCTGAGTATAAGTCACCTCTCTTTCAGAAACGGGCTTGATTTACCCTGCTTTCCCGGGTGTGACAAACCTCCCATTTTGAAACGGAAAACCCAGAGTTTCCCTCATTTCAGGGTTAACATACTCAGAGTTTTCACTTAACCTCCTTTCTGAAACGGGCCCCTGGTATATACACTTTTATTTTCATAATAAACATGTTTGTTAGAATAGACAATTACTGCGGTCTATAACAAATATTACCAGGTTTCGTACAAGCTGCTTAAAGTGCCTGAAGTACAGTACTGAAGTACTGCTTAAAGTGCCTGAAGTAAAAGTGACTTTTACTTTTTGAAATGTAAATCCTAAAAAAAACATTAGAAACAGCCATATTTATGAAAAGGTGCTTGACCTATTGAAAAACATTATAAATGAAATTTGTTTAATTTTTAGTAATGACAATTTTGGTTGTCATGAAAGCCTTCTTCATTACAATACAAAATAGCAAGTGTCTATAGAAAATATTATGAAAACAATAACTGTTGTACTTTTTTCAACATTATATTGTTTATATCTTATAATTGTTAAATAACCATTTAACAAGTCACATAATAATCAATCATTACTGCTTAAAATTACAATATTATATTATAAGTAAACTAATCATTAAACATTTGTAATCATTCAAAAAATATTGGTCATTTCATCTTAATGTATTTCAGAAATGAAGGCCATAATGCTAATGTTGCTCCACACGAGGGAGCCACAGGATAGCAAATCCTTCAAGATCTGTTCAGACTTTGAAAATGTTTCATTTGTTTCATTTAAGTGACTAAATTAAAAAATGCATATAAATTCATTACATTTTCATAAACTTTAATAAAGCCCAATATAGTAAGTATGCAAAAACTGTAATCTCCTACATACCATTACTTTTTTATCTTATTTTAATTGTATTGACAGTATATTTTTTAAGTTGTCAGACATAACTTAATGTACGTCCAACTGAAGAAGGGACTGTAATACAGCCCAGCTTCGGGGTGAGGAAGGAAGAGGACAAGGTTGGCGTTCAGAGACTTGTATGACTTTAATAAACAAAAAACACATAACAATAAAGGTGGCCACAACGGCACAGATCAAAAACACACAGCTTCCACAGGTTCAGACTTCTTCCTTCCTTCTTCCTTCAGTCAGCAGTCACGCACACAAGTCTCCGTCTCTCTCTCTGTGAAACTCTCCCGCGCCTCTCTCCCCGCCAATCACTGCAATCAGATACAGGTGATCATCATTTGCACTTGACCTACTTTCTCCCCGCTCGTCTCCCAATGCTCTCTCCCACTGCAGACTCCGCTGAACCACGCCCCCCTCGCCACATACCCCCACCGCCCGACTCAGGCCGGGGAGCCCTCCGGCCTGCGGCCCCCCCCCATTCCTGGAGAGAAAGTCAGCCACCGCCATCTGCGCCCCCGGCCTGTGGATCACCTTGAACTTAAAGGGCTGTAGCGCCAGATACCAACGGGTGATCCGCGCGTTGGTATCCTTCATGCGGTGGAGCCACTGCAGAGGCGCGTGGTCCGAACAGAGAGTGAATTCCTGTCCCAGGAGATAATAGCGGAGGGTGAGCACGGCCCACCTGATGGCTAAGCATTCTTTCTCAATGGTGTTGTACATCGCCTCCCTCTTAGAGAGCTTCCGACTGATGTACAGCACCGGCCGTTCCTCACCCTCTATATCCTGAGACAGAACCGCTCCCAGCCCCCTGTCCGACGCATCTGTCTGCAGCAAGAAAGGGAGAGAAAAATTTGGAGAATGTAACAGCGGGCCGCCACACAGAGCAGCCTTCACCTGGGTAAAAGCCTGCTGACACAGCTCCGTCCACTGGACCGGATCTGGGAATTCCTTTTTAGTGAGGTCAGTCAGCAGGCTGAATAATTAGGAATGAGGTCTGAATAATTAGGAATGAACCTTCTATAATATCCCGCCAGCCCTCAGGAACTGCCTCACCTCCTTTTTGGTCTTGGGTCGCGGACAGGTCGCAATTGCCGCCGTCTTATTAATTTGGGGACGCACCTGCCCATGACCCAAGTGGAAACCCAGATACCTGACCTCCACCCGCCCAACCGGGGCACACTTCTTCTATAGATGATGGGTGGCCGTGAGTCCGGCCCTTCTCAGCGTGGCCGGAGCCCCGAACAAACCGAGGACCGCCCGCAGATGTGCCAATGACGCTGCCAGTCCTGGCTATAGATGATGATGTCATCCAGGTAGGCAGCGGCATAGGCAGCATGCGGCGGGGATTCGGTCCATGAGATGCTGAAACGTGGCCGGAGCCCCGAACAAACCGAACGGAAGCGTAACGAATTGGTGTAATCCAGCCTTTAGATAACTTGTCCCAATATCCTTTGCGTTAAATCCAGAGTCGAATAAAAACGAGCTGTACCCACGAATCAAGCAACTCGTTTTCAACCCGCGGCAATCAGTGTCGAATTTCGACACCGCATTCACCTTCGATAATCCACACAGAATCGCACCGATCCGTCGGTTTTGGTGGGTACCAAAACTATCGGGCTGCGCCCAATCACTGTGAGATTCCTCTATTACTCCCACTCTAGCATCGCGCCTAACGGTCTGTCAACCTGTTTTTTGTGTTAGGTAGCCTGTACGGGCGTGCGCACTATTACGCCTGGTTCGGCTCAATATGGTGCTGAATGAGGTTGGTTCGACCGGGCAGGGACGAGAACACGTCCGCAAATTCAGCTTGCAATCTCGCTACATCTGTGAGCTGGGAGGGCGAGAGGTGATCCCCGCCCGGAGCCAGAGGGAGAGAATGGGTTTTGGTGTTTACCTCTGGTATTATACGAAACAGTGCCTCCGCTACGCTTTTCGCCGAAATGCTGCGGAGCGCCACTGCCTCGGGGTACCGCGTTGCATAATCCACCAGGACCAATGCAAAGCGATGCCCCCGTGCTGACCGTTCCAATGGCCCGATGAGGTCCATACCAATTCTATCGAAGGGGACCTGCACAAGAGGGAGGGGGCGCAAAGGCGCTTTTGGGGAGGCCGGGGGATTCACTAACTGACACTCACGACAAGCCGCGCACCACCTGCGCACGTTCTCGTGAATGCCCGGCCAAAAGAATCGGGTCATTAGACGGTTTAGTGTAGCTGTCTGCCCCAAATGCCCTGCCATGGGATTATAATGAGCCGCCTGGAAAAGCATTTCCCGGCGGCTTTTAGGCACTAACAGCTGAGTTGTATCCTGCTTTGTTTGAGTGTCTTGGGTCACTCGATACAACCGATCTTTTAAAACAGCAAAATAGGGATAGGAAAGGGGTCGCTCTGACTGGAGGGGCTGACCGTCGATGGAACAGACCTGCTCAAACGCATGTTTTAGCGTCTCATCCCGAGACTGTTCCAGGGGAAAGTCATCGCGCTCAGAAAGGATCAGCCTCTCGATTGTGCTCGGTTCCCCTGGTCCAGGCTCGGCCGGTCTAGGCTCCGCCTCCCCAGCCTGCACGGCCACCTCCCCCCCCCTGCTTCCCTCCCCAAGTGACATCCGCACATAAATACCCCAATAATTGACTAAACGCTGGCCAATTGGTCCCCAAAATCAGCGGACGTCTGAGGTGCTGGTTAACAGCCACCTCCACGTTATGCTTTTGTCCCCGAAATTGGATGGCTAAGAGCATTACCGGGTATTTTACCACATCCCCGTGTATGCACCGCACCTGTACCATGCAGCTCTTATCCAATGCCGCGGGTTGAATTAGGCTTTGATGGATCGAGGTTTGGTTACACCCCGAGTCCACCAGAGCCCAATAAGTACCCCCCTTAATACTCACAGGTATTTGGTACCGGCCGGCTTGATCGGGGGCGGCCTGCGGGTAGTCCGGAACCCGGATCAGTGCCCCTACCTCCATCACCGGGCACCGATCGATAAAATGCCCTGGGTCCCCGCAACGCCAACAGGCTGGTCCAGACTTCCCCGCCGCTCTAGTGGCGGGAAGCGGGTCATGGTCGTGGCGAGGAGAGAACGAGGGACCAGAATCAGGGATTCCAGCCGGTCCAGCAGGCCCCGCCCCCCTGGGCAAGGACCTCAGGCCTCCGGACTCCGGTGCCGGCCCACCCCTCCAGCGGGGTGGGGCTCGAGGAGGAGGATTCAGCCACGACCTAGGGAGAGGGACAGGTTTGGGACAGGAAGGAGGGGGGAGAGAGAGAGAGAGAAAGGCCGCTGGAAGGGCCTCGCCAACCCCATGGCACGCTACCATCTGGTCCTCCGCCAGTTGAATGGCCAGGTCCAACGATGTCGGCCGGTGGCACTGGACCCACTGTGCGGTCTTCTTGGGGAGCCGCGCGATGAACTGCTCCAGCACCACCCAATCCACTATCTGGTCGACATCGTTTCCCCCAGCCAACAGCCATCTGCGGCACGCGTCCCGGAGCTGTTGAGCCATCACGAAGGGCCGGCTGTTTTCCCCCAGCTCCAGCGAACGGAAGCGCTGACGATGCTGTTCGGGGTTCAAGCCGACCCGCTGGAGGATGGCTCTTTTGAGATCGTTGTAGACCAGGAGGTTCTGAACTGGCAACTGTTGTGCCGCCAACTGGGCCTCCCCCGACAACAGTGGAATGAGGCGCACGGGCCAGTTCGCTGGAGGCCACCCACATGCCTCGGCGGTCCTCTCAAAGAGGTCAATGAAAGCCTCCGGATCATCCTGCGGACCCATCTTGTTCAGCGGCATGTGGGTGGGCGGGGCCTGAGCCGGTGTTGCTCCCCCGGCCCGAACCTCCCGGTCCATCCAGCTCCGGAACAGCTCGCGGTCCTCCTGCTGCGTCCGGACGAGGGTCTGGAAACGACGTTCCTGGTCCTCCCTCATGTCCAGCAGCGCTTGATGGTGCTCCTGATGGAGACCCGCGAGCGAATGGATGACGTCTGCAAACGGCGAACTCGACGGGGACGACATGATGGTAGCGGCTTTCCTTCTTCCTTCCCGGGTTTCGGCACCAGTGTAATACAGCCCAGCTTCGGGGTGAGGAAGGAAGAGGACAAGGTTGGCGTTCGGAGACTTGTATGACTTTAATAAACAAAAAACACATAACAATAAAGGTGGCCACAACGGCACAGATCAAAAACACACAGCTTCCACAGGTTCAGACTTCTTCCTTCCCAGTCAGCAGTCACGCACACAAGTCTCCGTCTCTCTCTCTGTGAAACTCTCCCGCGCCTCTTAAGCGGTCTCTCTCCGCCAATCACTGCAATCAGATACAGGTGATCATTATTTGCACTTGACCTACTTTCTCCCCGCTCGTCTCCCAATGCTCTCTCCCGCTGCAGACTCCGCTGAACCACGCCCCCCTCGCCACAGGGACACTATATTAGTTATCTATTTTCATATTGTGCATATAATAGTACTCTTATAAGGACTCATAATTTACTTGAAAAGAGACATGTTCATTGTGTAATTATATAATCTACACAAACCATTGTGCTTGGACCCAGATGATGGCCTTGAGTTAAACCGTATTGTTTCAGTTACCTTCTGTGTCATTGCCCACAATGCTTCGGTGACAGGACTTTGAAATAACAAACAGGGAAAACAATAAAAGGCATTACTTATTTTGTCATAGCCTAGTAGGCTTTTTTATTAGAATAGAAAATAGCAAGGGTCCATAGAAAAATATTATGAAAACTATAACTGTTGCACGTTTTTTTTTGCAGCGGGGCAGCTCAAGAATGCGGGACACACAATTACTCTGGCTCTTTTGCCCCAAAGCTGCCCAGATGGGCTTTGCCAAGCCAACATCAAAGTTTGTCTTTGAACTTTAGCTTCTAGTTATTATTATAATATTATTATTATCAATGTTGAAAACAGTTGTGCTGCCTTATATTTTTGTGGAAACATTGATACAGTTTGACAGAATGCTTTGATGAATAGAAACAAATTTAACCCTTGTGCATCAATAAAAAAAAGTTACACTTAGGTCCATAGTGGACAAAAATGTCCATGTCAAAAAAAACGGTCATAAAAATTGGAAGCTTGGGAGCACAGACTTAAGTCTCATTTTAAAGAAGACCCATGGCAGATTATTGTTGAAGTAAGAAAAGTTTAAAGTTAAGTGGTTTAAGTTTACGAAAATGATTTATGAACAATATTTTATATTTTATTTTATGAATATTTTATATATTAAACATGTTGAACTCTAAACCTGCTAGAAAATCAAAGCCATAAATCTAAACAAGTTGTGTTCCAAATTTGAGGTTGATATCTCAAAAAATGAGCTTTCAGTAAAATTTTGTTTGGGCGCATTACCAAATTTTCCCCATTAGATGCCAGCAAAACTCCGCTGGTGCACACAGTGCTTGGACTTGTGATTTGCAGTAGAGTTTCTCTCTCTCAATTTTTACAAGAACACACATGTACACACACACAATTTTTTTTATGATACACATACAAACCACACTCTGACATCCATATCAACACACCCACACAATTATAGCTGCATTATTTATCCAATTGGCTCTATAATATGCAGAAGCAGAAAACAGGAATAAAGCGAGTATTTGCTTTATAGACCCTTTATAGACCAAACCTGAAAAAATTGCACCATCTGGTAAAAAATAAAATTTTGAAGCCTTGCCAACAGAATGAAAGCCTATTGACAAAAATTGCATCATTTTACAGTTAAACGGCACTGCGATTAAAAATAGCAGTTTTAATGGGTTTCAATGGGGACATTTTTGTCCAAAAGGTGCTGAGTGTTTCACTTTTTTGTACCTAGTGTAAAATAGATTTATTAAAGGAAACGAGGGTGGAATATAAAAATTCCAATAAAAATAAAAACCTGAGCCAAAATTTATGCTGTTAGCATTAACACAGGCAAAATTATAAAAAAAAAAAAAAAAACTAAAATGGACAAAAATGTCCAATAGGGTGCACAAGGGTAAAATGAAATTCAAAACCATTTATTTTAAATATATATTTGTGTGTGTGTGTGTGTGTGTGTGTGTGAGAGTGACACAATGTAGTCTTTATTGTAGTCCATTTTCTTACTGACCCCAAACTTTTGAACTATATATCTCAGCCATGTTCTTGGACCCCCCCCCCCACACCAATTCAGGTCATCAGCTTATTAGTATAGACCAGTGGCGGCTGGTCAATATCCGATCAAGTTTGCCAGGGAGGAAGCCTACTTCAACATGTTAAAAATAAGTAAAATATATATTACAAAATAATCATGAAATTGTATTATTAAGTCAAACTATTTGACTGGTAGTCATGTTAGCACCTATTAAAAGTAAAAATAAAAACTGGATTTTGTTTGTTTTGTGTGTGCGGGGCGCCAGACTAATGGATGTCTATTAGGTCTGCAAACATTTGAAACGCATGTGACTTGAAACTGAGCTCTAATTGGCTTGTTTCAGATCATCCTAATTGGCTGATTTCAGATCAGAGCCTCCTGCTTTTGATCTTAAGTAAATTCAATTTTAACTTTTAAAAAAATCCTTTCACAAGTCGTTCAAATGAAGAAGAAGAAGAAGAAGAAATGGATCATAGACTTTGAACGGAGCTGGCTAGCTGGATGCAATGTAAGTCGTGCCTTTTATTGTTTTCCCTGTTTGCTATTTCAAAGTCCTGTCACCGAAGCGTTGTGAGTAATGACACAAAAGGTAACTGAAACAATGCAATTTAACTTGAGGCGATCATCGGGGTCCAAGTAGCATAATGGCTTGTGTAGATGATGTAGTTATACAATTGATGTCTCTTTTAAAGTAAATTATGAGTCTTTATTAAGTATTATTATATACACAATATTAAAATAGATAGTGTCCCTTCTTCAGTTGGACATACATTTCAGTTATGTCTGACAACTTGACAGATATATTGTCAATACCATTAAAATTAAGATAAAAAATAATGGTCTATAAGTATTTAGGAGATTACAGTTTTTGCATACTTGTTATGGGGGAAGTCGTGGCCTAAGGGTTAGAGAGTCGGACTCATAATCCAAAGGTTGCGGGTTCGAGTCTCGGGCCGGCAGGAATTGTAGGTGGGGGGAGTGAATGTACAGCGCTCTCTCCACCTTCAATACCACGACTGAGGTGCCCTTGAGCAAGGTGCCGAACCCCCAACTGCTCCCCGGGCGCCACAGCATAAATGGCTGCCCACTGCTCCGGGTGTGTGTTCACGGTGTGTGTGTGTGTTCACTGCTGTGTGTGTGCACTTTGGATGGGATAAATGCAGAGCACAAATTACGAGTATGGGTCACCATACTTGGCCGTATGTCATTTCACTTTCACTTTCACTTATATTGGGCATTATTAAACTTTATGAAAATATAATGAATTTATATGCAATTTTTTTTATTACAAGTCAATTCATTGAACCATTTCACAGTCTTTATCTTGAAGGATTTGCTATCCTGTGGCTCCCTTGTGTGGACAACATTAGTATTATGGCCTTCATCTCTGAATCACATTAATATAAATGGCTAATATATATATTTTTTTTTTGAAAGATTACAAATGATTAATGATTAATTTATTGATAAGATGCCCACATTAAACTCAAATCAATTGATTCTGTATCTTTCGTGCTTTAACAGTTGAATTTTCAACTTACATTTTTAAGCAGTAATGATTCATTAATATGTCACTTGTTAAACGGTTATTTAACAATTGTATTCAGTCCTGCTGCCTGCATTAACGGTGTGATTCAGTTTGTTTGTGCTCCCCCCCAATTTTTTTTAGCACCAGCCGCCACTGGTGGAGACTCAAAAGAACTAAAGCGCTAAATGTGCAGTGTTGGGGGGCTCCAGGAACGTAAGAACCACTTCTATTCATGTTTTTATACATGGGGGTGAATGCACAGCGCTCTTCTCCACAATCAATACCCAAAACTGAGGTGCACTTGAGCAAGGCATCTGACCCCCAATTGCTCCCCAGGTGCTGCAACAAAATGTGTGTATGTGCTCACTATTCACTGCTCCTAATGTGTGTGTGTGCACTAACTTAGTTTAAATTCAGTGGACAATTACATGTATGGGTCACTTCACTTTACTTGACTTGCTATCAGTATTCATTTCATATCATCATCATCATCATCATCATCCTCAATTTTGTAGATAACTAATTTAATCACATTTTGCTTTTTCCTTTCCTCAGAGGGACTGCAGGCTGAGTACAGAGCTGTCTGATCTTGTGGTGTACACCCACAGTGTTGCTTTCAAACAATTTGATCCATGTGCCAAGAAGCATCCCAATGAAATATCGTCGTTCTCAGAGAGTGATGCGTTAAAGCTAATCAAAGAAGCAGGTACTATATTCAAGCGCATGTTTGGGAGTGTGTTTCTTCATTCTACAGGTACTTTCTTCCCTGTAGACTTTCAAAAATTAAAGTCTTTTTAAAACATTTCATATTCTTACTGATTCATTTAATTTGTCTATTAACAATGTTATGTTCACAGTTAACAGTGGACAAAATTTTGTCTTTTTTATTTTAAGTTATGATTTCTATCTCAGAGTAATTTTCTCCACATCTCAAATTATGTATTGCATTTATTAACATTCTGAAGTGAAGATATCATTTTAAACATTATTGGAATAAAATAGCAGAATTGTTTGTGATTTTATATATTATTTTATGTATATTTAACTACACACAAATATATATATATATATATATATATATATATATATATATATATATATATATATATATAAAATGTTGTGCATAATTTGATTACTAAATGACAGTTTGACAAAGAAATGACAAAGAAAAATATTTTGTGTATACACAAGGAATATCTGCTGTGTTTTTTTTACATAACATATATAAGTAAAACATCACATCTACAGTAAAAACAAATTTAACTTGAACTGTAAATCAAATATAAATAATAAATATTTTATCCTATTTGTTTGTTTGAATGGGTCCAAAATGGCTCTCTTTTTTCATAGGGAAGTTGTTTGTACGTCACAACAGCATGCAACTGAGCAGGATCTACCCATCTGGTCAGCGCTTGCAGTCTTCCAACTACAACCCTCAAGACATGTGGAATGCTGGTTGTCAGATGGGTAAATATTTAAGCAAAGAAAACATGCAGACTATGACATTTTTCAAAATGACTGCATTGTCAACATTTATAAAAAACTGACAGAAAAAATATTTTACAGTGGCGTTGAACTTCCAAACCCAATGTGAAGAGATGGATCTAAACAGAGGCCGTTTTTTACCAAACAGCCGCTGTGGCTACTTACTAAAACCAAGATTTATGTGCCATCCTGATTCAGATTTTAACCCGGAAAACACTGGGGGAGGCCCTGGCCACAATCCAACACTGCTTACTATCAAGGTATAGCACTAAACAGAGAGGTCTTTCTCAAAACAAAACCCCACATCCATTGAGAATAATTTCCCTGTCTATTTCCTGAGTTGACACTACATGATGTCACAGTGTTACACATTTGACTTCATTTAAGATGTTACACATTTGAGATGTATTCTAATGAAATATACAGGGCACAGCATAAATGAGTGCACCTCCTCTGAATAAATACAAAAGATGTATTTTCTTAATGATCACTAATACAATTCATGGACAACTTTGTGCAAAAATGTGCACTTAATTATACTTTTATAAAGTGCACTTATTTCAGAAATAATATACTTTAAAAGAACACACTTAAGAGCAAATTAAATGTAAAGTGTTCACCGCTTAAGTACATTTTATATGTAATTAATTTAAAATGTCTCACATTTTAAAGTCAACTTGTGAAAAAGAAGTGCACTTAAGTATACTTTTATAAAGTGTACTTATTGCGGAAATAATATACATTAAAAGAACACACATAAGTGCAAATTAAATGTAATGTATTTGTAATTAATTTCAAATGCATCACATTTTAAAGTTATATTAAATGCAATAAGTTGAACTTTTGAGTGGGACTTTAGAAGCAATTATGAAAGTACATATAAAGATGTACTAGTGTCTTTAAAATATGGTTAAAGTGTACCACTAATGTACTGACAAGCAATTAATGTGAACTAAAATATACTTTAATGTCAGTTAACAATACACTTAAGTGTGAATTAAATGTAATGTTTTTGACAGTACTGGTCTCGACAGTACCAATCAGTACTGGCCTGTGTTTCCACACTGTATATCCAGTAACAATTCTGTACTGATCCTGCAAAATGAATAACTCCAGATAAGTACAAAAATATTACATGTTAAAAACGCAAAAAAAAACATTCTCTCTAGAGGTGGCTGATATATTGAATATTACTGGTGGTTATAATATTGATTATATACATTAAATGTTACAAGATCGGATCTTTTAATTTTGTTCAGTAGCTTAAATTGAATTTTAAATTGTTTAGTTAACAATTAATAAAATATTGTATTTTCAGCAGCCAAATTTCTTGGTCCACACACGCGATCACATTCCGATATAAGAATGAAGTCATAGATAAATTATAGGACACGATTAATTCACCTCCCCAGTTCATCTTGTAAGAACTGCAATGTTACACAGAAAGCCGCACAAATGGCAAGACTAAATTAGGAATAAAGAAAGCTTATATTCAATTCAATTCAAGTTCAATTCAAGTTTATTTGTATAGCGCTTTTTACGATACAATCGTTGCAAAGCGCTTTATAGGAAATTAAGTTTCTACAATATATTTATACATTGTAGAAACTTAATATATTAACTTATGGCAAAATTTGTTAATTCTGCATGTTGTTGGGGGATCAGAGGTTGGCATCCTCTGAGGTCCTCCGAGGGGTCGGCATCATCTCTTCTCAGGTGTTTGGTCATCTCAGATCATTTAAGGGCTGGATCCAGACTGAAGCGTGTGTAATTCCTAGTTACCACGGGATGTTAATCCCGTGGCAGAAACAGAGAAACAAAGAGACATAATTAGCGTAGCTGTTGTTCCATTCAAGCAAAAATTATTTGTTCAACCCAAGCTAAAGAATAATAATGTGCGTTTGATCAGATATAACTGCAGTACAAGATTATGAGATGCATTATATGAATGCATTATGTGAATGCTTGGCTAAAGAGATGTGTCTTTAATCTAGATTTAAACAGAGCGAGTGTGTCTGAACCCCGAACGTTATCAGGAAGGCTATTCCAGAGTTTGGGAGCCAAATATGAAAAAGCTCTACCTCCTTTAGTGGACTTTGCTATTCTAGGTACTACCAAGAGTCCAGAGTTTTGCGACCTTAGGGAGCGTGATGGATTGTAGCGAGATAGAAGACTAGTTAGGTACGCAGGAGCTAAACCATTTAGGGCCTTATAGGTAAGTAATAATATTTTGTAACGGTACTTAATAGGTAGCCAGTGCAGAGACTGTAAAATTGGGGTAATATGATCATATTTTCTTGACCTGGTAAGGACTCTAGCCGCTGCATTTTGGACTACCTGTAGCTTGTTTATTGAAGATGCAGGACAACCACCTAGCAGTGCATTACAATAGTCCAGTCTAGAGGTCATGAATGCATGAACTAGCTTTTCTGCATCAGAAACAGGTAACATGTTCCTTAGCTTGGCAATGTTTCTAAGATGGAAGAATGCTGTTTTTGTAACATTGGAAATATGTTTTTCAAAAGACAAGTTGCTGTCTAATATAACACCCTGATTTTTGACTGTAGAGGAAGTAACAGGACATCCGTCTAGTTGCAAATTGTAATCCAAGAGATTCTGTGTACTGTTATTTGGTCCAATAAGTAATATCTCTGTCTTATCTGAATTTAATAGGAGAAAATTATTGGTCATCCAATCTTTTACATTTTTAACACACTCAGTTAACTTAGATAATTTAGAAGTTTCATCTGGTCTTGTTGAGATATATAGTTGAGTATCATCAGCATAGCAATGGAAACTAATCCCGTATTTTCTAATAATATTACCAAGGGGCAGCATGTATATTGAAAACAGCAGAGGACCTAGGACAGATCCTTGTGGTACTCCATACTTTACTGGTGATAATTGAGATGACTCCCCTTTAAATAAACAAAGTGGTAGCGATCGGACAGGTAGGATCTAAACCATCTTAAAGCCTGCCCTTGAATACCTGTATAGTTTTGTAATCGATCTACGAGTATGTCATGATCTATAGTGTCGAACGCAGCACTAAGATCAAGTAAAACTAGCAATGAGATGCAGCCTTGGTCTGATGCAAGAAGCAAGTCATTTGTAATCTTAACAAGTGCAGTTTCTGTGCTATGGCGGGGCCTGAAACCTGACTGAAATTCTTCACAGAGATAATTTTTTGAAAGAATGAGCACAATTGAGCAGACACAACTTTTTCTAAAATTTTGGACATAAACGGAAGATTTGAGATGGGTCTGTAATTTGCCAGTTCACTAGGATCTAGTTGTGGCTTCTTAATAAGAGGCTTAATAACTGCCAGCTTGAATGGTTTAGGGACGTGACCTAAAGATAACGATGAGTTAATAATATTGAGAAGCAGTTCTTCTGCTACAGGTAACTCTTTCAGTAATTTAGTGGGTACAGGATCTAATAGACATGTTGTTGGTTTAGATGCGGTGATAAGTTTATTTAGCTCTTCCTGTCCTATAGTTGTAAAGCACAGCAGTTTTTCTTTGGGTGCGGTGAATGAGGCTGAAGTACTAGACGCCGTAGAATCTACATTAGTTATTGTATTTCTGATGTTATCTATTTTATCAGTGAAGAAATTCATATAGTCATTACTAATAAACTGTGAGGGAATATTTAGATCGGGTGACGTCTGGTTATTTGTTAATCTAGCCACTGTGCTAAATAAAAACCTTGGATTATTTTGGTTATTATCTATGAGTTTGCGGATATGCTCGGTCCTGGCAGCTTTTAGAGCCTGTCTATAGCTGGACATACTGTTTTTCCACGCAATTCTAAAAACTTCCAAGTTAGTTTTTCTCCATTTGCGCTCGAGATTACGAGTTTCTTTCTTGAGAGAATGGGTATAACTGTCGTACCATGGCGCAGCACGTATTCCTCTAACCTTTTACCTTTTTTAATTTGATGGGAGCAACAGTTTCTAACGTATTAGAGAGGATAGTGCCCATGTTGCTAGTCATTTTGTCAAGTTCATTTGTATTTATGGGTACACAGAGCAGCTGAGATAAATCAGGCAGGTTATTTGTGAATCTGTCTTTAGTGGCTGGAACAATAGTTCTGCCCGGGCGATAACGTGGGGCCCTACAGTTATTATCAGTAATACGCAGCATGTACGATACAAGGAAATGGTCAGTAACATCATCACTTTGAGGTACGATATCTATATCAGTAAGATCAATTCCATGCAATATAATTAAATCTAGCGTGTGATTATAACGATGAGTGGGCCCGGTGACGTTTTGCTTGACTCCAAAAGAGTTTATTAGGTCAGTAAATGCAAGTCCTAATGCATCATTTGGATTATCAACATGAATGTTAAAATCTCCGACAATTAGCGCTTTATCAGCATTAACCAATAGGTCTGAGAGGAAATCTGCAAATTCTTTTAGGAAATCTGTATATGGCCCTGGCGGTCTATACACAGTAGCCAGAGCAAGAGATAGGACAGATTTATTTTGCATATCTGACAGTGTAACATTAAGCAGAAGTATTTCGAATGAGTTAAACCTGTATCCTGTTTTCTGAGTAACATTGAGAATATCACTATATATTGTTGCGACACCGCCGCCACGACCAGTCTGACGGGGCTCATGCTTATAACAGTAGCTTGGTGGAGTAGACTCATTTAGAGCAATATAATCATTTGGTTTAAGCCAGGTTTCAGTCAAACAGAGTACATCAAAACTATTATCTGTGATCATTTCATTTACAATTACTGCTTTAGGTGTGAGTGATCTAATGTTTAGGAGCCCATGCTTTAAAAATAGTTTTTGTTCATTTATTTAGCATTTTTCTGGTTTAATCACGATCAGATTTTTTCTAGATCCTGCGTTAAATTTATATTTTGACCTCACTATTCAGGGAACAGACACAGTATGTATAGATTGGACAACGCAATTACTTCTATCATTTAAGTGGGTAGAACAAAAGTCATCATAGCAGTTATTTGAGAATTGGCTTACTAGTCAGATGGAGCGTAGTGTCCTGGAGATGTTGTCCGACAGGAGTTCCGCTCCGACTCTGCTGGGTGTGCAGGCCATCAGCACGGAAAAGCCTAGGATGCTCCCAGAAAAGATTCCAATTATTAACAAAGAGCAGTTTCTGTTCTTTACACCATGACAATAACCATTCGTTTAAAGCAAACAGTCTACTGAACCTTTCGTGTCCTCGTCGGTACGTGGGAAGCGGTCCTGACACGATGATCGTTGTCGCGGGCGATGTGCTGCATACCGTCTCGATCAGGCTCCTGAAGTCCCTCTTCAGTGTCTCCGTCTGCCGCAGCTTGGTGTCGTTCATGCCCGCGTGCAGCACGACCGCTCCGACGCTCTCGTCATCCTTCAGGATCGCGGGTATCTGCGCAGAAACATCGAGAACACCAGCACCAGGGAAACAGTGTGTGTGCACTTTACCTTCAGCTAACGTAGCACGGACGTGCCGGACGATGGAGTCTCCGACGATCACAGCGTCACGTTCCGTCTCGTGGAGGGGGGCGAAGCGGTTTCGGGTGGAGATCTCGAAGACCGGAAGCGGCGGAGGGGGAGATGATGTAGCCCGAGGCCTCGCTCGCATCTTCCGCTGCTGCCGCACCCAGGGTCCGTGGTGTCCCGGATATACTTACTTGATTCATTATCTGCAGTACAGAAATTCTCATCTGTAATCATCCAAACGTGGCGCTCCTTTGTTCTCTTCTTGACTGGGTGAGGGGGGTTCCCCCCCAGTAGAAATCATGGTCGCGGTCCGGGGGGGGGAGAGTCTGTACAGATCGTGTTCCCCTTGGTAAATCGTGTTCCGGGGTGGGGGGGTTCCCCTAGGTAGAAATCACGACTGCATTCCCCTCGGTAGAAATCACGTTTGCCCCTCCATCGTTGGGCCCTTAGAATCATCCATCCTAACCCTAACACCCCCCCCCCCTTACGGCACCCCTGGTGGTTAGACCAAAGACGATGGTTAGACTCATTCATGACTCATTCACCTAACTAAAAGTCAGTCTTTTTTTTTACAATGCAGTGAAGCCTAGGCTAATTAAAATCAAATGTATTTGAATGCAAATTAATTTGTTTAGATTTGTTAAACTTTGGCTTACAATTAATGCAATTAAGTGTGTGTTTAAGTGACTTAGAACAACTTAATGATATTGAAAGTATTCTGTACACAGATGTAAAGTACAGTACTATTACATGCAAATACAGTTCTCTCATAAATGACACTGTATGTCAGATATTATTTATAAAATTAAACTTCATAGAGTTCATAGCGCAGGAGCTGGTGATGAAAATTCCAACAATAAGTTTTATTGGAGTATTCTGTTTAAGAAAGTGTATTGAAGTTTAGAAGAAAAATACATTTCAAGTGCATTAATGCACATAGTATATATTATAGACTAAATACATCTAAAATACATTAACAAATTATATTATAAATATCAAAATAAGTGCACTTATTTAAAACACAATAAAATCATAATTATGTAAAATGTATGTTTAAGTAATATTTAATTAGACATTATTATAAAGCGCATTTTAAAGTGTACTCTCTTTAAGTACACTAAAGTTGTTACGTGTTGGTTTCTGTTTAGTTCCTGTCTGGCCTTATTTGGTATTTCCTGTTCTAGTTTAGTCAATCTTTGTTCATTCGTATCACCTGTGTTAATTAATCATCTTGTTAGTTCCTTTGTTCCCTGCCTTTTTAAGTCCTCAGTTCTCCTCTAGTCTTTGTCTCGGTTTAATGTTTACAATGGGAACAGTGTGTTGAAGCTTATTAAATACTTTCTTTGTCTACTCCTTCGTCTCCGTGCTTATCTACAACCACAAACCTTTACAAAAGTGGCCTATAATTTAAATTATATTATATTATCTGCAAGTGCACTTTTTAAAAAAAGTATACTTTTAAGATTTGAAGTACACAAAAAGTAAATTTTTTATACAATTAAGCACACTTCATTTTCACAGGGGATATTACATGCCATGAACTTTTGAGTGATTTTTTAAACCACTTAAGTGAGACTTTAGTACATCTTTATACAGTATGTACTTTCATAATTGCTTCTAGTGTCTTTAAAATATGGTTAAAGTGTACTGCTATGTACTGACAAGCAATTAATGTGAACTAAAATATAATTTAATGTTAGTTAACAATACACTTAAGTGTGAATTAAATGTAATGTTTTCGACCACCTAAATGCATATTATTTGTAATTGATTTCAAATATATCACAGTTTAAAATCACATTAAATGCAATTAGTTGAACTTTTGAGTGATATTTTTGAACCACTTAAGATAGTATATTTGATATGTACTTTGAAATATGGTAAATGTGTACTTCTGAATAAGCAATTAATGTGAACTAAAACATACTTTAATTTAATTTACGTGTATACTATTATATAATTAAATATATTTCTAGTTATATCTCTGACAATGAAGTTGTAATTTAGTATATTTAAAATTTTATTTAGAAAAATCTCTTAATTACAACCAGAATTCTGGAAATGTTGGAACATTTTTTTTAAAATTTGAATAAAATTAAAACTAAAATAATTTCAAATCACATGAGCCAATATTTTATTCACAATAGAACATAGATAACCAAACAAATCAAATTTAGGCATCAAATTTGAAATGAGCTCATTTAGTGGATACAATTTGAACATTTCTTCGTTTAAACATTTGTTATGTGCTCTAGGGTAAACATACCTATTAAGCTCACGTACCCATTAAGCACACTTCCATTTTTGAGATCAGATTATAAAAAGAAAAAATAATTTATTATCCTACTTGATGTCTTAACCAATTGATATGTTTGTTACTATATACCTCCTATAATTTCAAGTCAATCAGATCATTGCACACTGAGATATGAATCTCCATGTGTTCACACTGTCTGGCGGACATTTTGAAAGCTGTCTAAAAACTTTCACCAAAAGAGGAGTCCCTTAAATGTGCATTTTTTAGATGTTTATGCCTTTTATTTTGGGTAAGTTTCACTACTTATTGTAAAATGAAGAGATTAATGTTCAGACTTTTACATATTATAACCTGGAACTTGGATGTGGGAAATAATTACATTAGATCCAAAAGATATTTTTAGCAACATAGTGCAGATGCTACAGAACACAGTTCAGAACACACTAACATATTACTTCACAGGCATTACTGGCTTGTACTTATACATCCATAATATTATAAATTGACAGTTTATTGCTGGTCTGTGGTTTTACAGTGCTGTAACTTTTAAATATTTCAGATTATTTTAAGGTGAGCTTAAAGGGTGCACTACTATGAAAATCACACAGCTTCAGTGTGACATCAATAAGAAAAAGTATAATTTCATAGATATTGTTAATAATAGTTGTTCATATTAAAATATGCATGAACTTAATACATGACCTAGACTGTTTATTTAGCAAAATCCTGTCATTTTAATAAATATTACATGAAATTTATAAAAAATTGTTGCTGCTCCAATTAAGCTCAGTGTGCTCTCTTTAAGCTCTTCCACATTGAACGTCTATGTAAATACTTCATAAACAGACTTTAAATATTAACTGATGGTTGTCACTTTAAGTTAAGTTAATTGATTTTCTGTGGATTCTGTCAACTCAAATCTGCAGACTGGCTCTGATCTTTGGTAACTAGCATCAACTTCTCCAGACTGTAAATCTGTGGAAAATCGGGGCAAAAATCGTGTAGTGTATTACAGCCATAAGAGACTATAGATAAGTTGACATCCATTTAAAAAAGAGGTTTCATAATGAGGCTAGTTTCTGTGATCATCCCCATGAATTAAATGTTTTATTGGTTTGTTTTATTTGATTTTGGAATGTGTTACTTAGCTGAAAGTGGACGAGTATAGATGTTGATGTGTGCTTAGATGACACTTCATTATGCATATATAACTGATCGACTTGAATGCCTTGTTGCTTGATTTTAGTGTTCTGTTTTTGTTGTGATTTACTTTGTACATCAAAAAATATATATTTTTACAAATATTCTTAATTTGTTTTCCTTAAAATAAACAACAATTTTTAATAAAACATGATGTGAGCTTAATGGGAACAGGGGTGAGCTTAAAGGGTACAGAAATGTACCCATTAAGCACAGCCAGACTTTTTGAATTTAACGATGTATATCTTAATTGAAATGCTTTTGTCATTTAAAATAAAATAAAATATTTTTGTGTGAGAGATTAATATTTTATTTTAACATAACTTTTTGTACTGAAACCAATATCTTGTGCACTAAAAATGTCTCAATGTAGATTTTGGTGAGCTTAATAGGTATGTTTACCCTATGTTCTATTGTGAATAAAATATTGGCTCATGTGATTTTAAAGTCTTTTAGTTTTCATTTTATTCAAATTTTAAAGGGGTAATCGGATGCCCATTTTCCACAAATTGATATGATTCTTTAGGGTCTTAATGAAAAGTCTATAACATACTTTGGTTAAAATTTCTCAATGGTAGTGCAAAAAAACACCTTCTTTACCCTGTCAAAATCAGCTCTGTTTTCATCAAGCCGTTTTTTAGTCCATGTCCCCTTAAATGCTCATGACTCTGCTGACCCCGCCCCTCTCTTCCATGGAGTGACCAAAAGTACAGAACTACGTCATTCTGACAGGAATCTCAGAACAGCCTGATTTGAGAAAGGGGATTTAAAAAAAAAACACTGGGTGGATTTTTATCATTATAGGGTGGATGTGTACAGACACTTCCAACACACATTTATGTTCAAACAACTTGAAAAGTGAATTTGGCATCCGACTACCCCTTTAAAAAAACGTCCCAACATTTCCGGAATTCGGGTTGTACCTAGGTACAATCAACACAAACACAAAATGGAAAATCCCTCTACATTTATTCTCAAAACAATCTCTAAAACAAATACACAAAAATTGTTGATGCACAAGAAAAACCCAACACTATACACAGTTAAAACATTTTAACTCACCTAGAGTCTGGAGAACAATGCAAAATCATTTTCTCCCTTACATACAAAATTACCTAATCTCGCCATCACAGAAAACATCATTCTGTATGATTTATAAGCCTGTTTTGTCATTGGGGACCTAAAAATGTCCATGAGGTCTAAATTTAGTGGTATTAATCCTTGTGGAGTCATTTGGTCTCCATAATCTACAGGATACACACACACACACACACACAGAGACAACATACTTAAATTGAAATTAAAATCAATTATTTACATGTGCTTTAGCACAGTGGTTCTCAAAGTGTGGTACGCGTACCACTAGTGGTACGTGAGCTTCCTCTAGTGGTACGAGAGGAATCTCTGAATTAAATATAAATTAGGCCGCGTCCACCAAAGCGTTTTTTATTTATTTTTTCCCGAGGCTAGCGAATTTTTCAAATTGTTTTAAAAGGGAGCGTCTTTTTCATGCTGTGCACTCGGGCGTTTTTTTCTTGGCGCCAAGAGTTGAAGAATGTTCAACCAAAGTCTCTTTAAGACAAGTCCTATCACTCGGCGGCCATCTTTGAAACGCCTCTCAGGCATCCAAGTGCAGCTCCTATCACTTTGTATGGGTAAACATCAAATTCTCCAAAACTGCTCACGATAAAATTTCATATTTGGAAATCACCAATGAAATCGGACAACAACTGTGTCATAAATGTTGTTTCTTTTGCTCAAATAACGTTATAAAAAGCTTATTTCTCAGGCTAGATCAGCCAGTGTGCATGCGCAGTCCTGAGCGCGTGTCTGACTGTTTCTATAGACTGTTTCTATAGTGCTTTATTTACCTGGAAGTAAGCACAGTGCCATTTTAATGTTTAAACTGTGTATTTACAATGTTTTAAGAGGCTGACAATAATAAATAATTGTAACACAGTTCGTAGAACGGGAAGAAGGAGGCGGGAACCGGCGAACATTTAAACAAGTTTAATAAAAATAAACAAACACAAAAGTAAAGCGGCAGCCCCTCACGGACGACTGCCGCACACAAAACACAAATTAAAATCCAGGCCTGGTCCTCTCTCGTCTTACACTGTCGTCACTCCTCCTTTTATCCTTCCGGAGCTCCTCCGTGGGACTCGAGACTGGTGAGTGGTGCAGGTGTCGCTCATCATCATTAACTCCACCGGCCTCGCTCCGTTCCCACGGCTCTCGGCCCCGCCCCACTCGTCACATACCCCCATCGCCCCTCGCAGGCCGGGGGGTACTCCCGAGACTGCGCTCTACTCCCCCCTCCCCCCTCTCCCCTCTCCGGGGGGGAGCCGATCACGGCGGCCGTGGCGTACCTGGGGGTAAGGACAGACGAGGCGAGAGAAAAGGAGACGGAAGGATGAGGAGAGACAGAGACGAGAGAGGGGAGAGAAAAAAATAAAAAAAAATCTCGTCCCGGTTCCCGGACACACTGCCGCTCGGTCCTCAACCAGCTGAGAGGCTCTCACTCGCGGTGCCGTGCGATGGTACTGGACATCCTTTGGTGGACGGCTCGACGCTCCGCCTCCTGGCGGACGGCGATGGCTCCTCCAGTTTGAGGGCAGCCGGCAGCGAGTCCCCGTTCCCTGCTCCTCCCCCAACATGGCGGACGGCAGCAGGCTCCGGCCTCCTGGCGAATGGCGCCGACTCCTCCGCTCCCTCTCGGACGGCAGCCACCCCTCCTTGACCCCGGAGCATGGCAGCGAGCCTTCCGTCCCACCTGATCTTCTATCGTTCCAGCACCACCGCCTCGGGCAGCCACTGGCGGTCTCCGCTTCTCCGTGCTGCCCGACCTCCTCAGCACCGCGATCCCCTCAGCAGCGAGGGCTTCTTCTGACAGCATGTCCCTCCTTCCTCCCGGGTTTCGGCACCAATGTAACACAGTTCGTAGAACGGGAAGAAGGAGGCGGGAACCGGCGAACATTCAACAAGTTTAATAATACAAATAAACAAACACAAAAGTAAAGCGGCAGCCCCTCACGGACGACTGCCGCACACAAAACACAAACTAAAGTCCAGGCCTGGTCCTCTCTCGTCTTCCATTGTCGTCGCTCCTCCTTTTATCCTTCCGGAGCTCCTCCATGGGACTCGAGACCGGTGAGTGGCGCAGGTGTCGCTCATCATCAACTCCACCGGCCTCGCTCCGTTCCCACGGCTCTCGGCCCCGCCCCACTCGTCACAATAATCTTATTAGGAATAAATCTGACAGTTTTTTTTTTTTTTTCATTTTTACTGTGCATAGTGCTACTGCATTTTAATGTTGGTCATAATGGTGGTACTTGGAAAGCGAAATATTTTCTGAGGTGGTACTTGGTGTAAAAAGTTTGAGAACCACTGCTTTAGTACATTGTAGACATGTGCCTGTATTCGGTAATGCGATATATCACGATAATGAATATGCACGGTATTGTTATTGTGGGCACTTCAAAATACCGAGAATAATTATTTATTACAAATTATCCAGATTTTTGAATGCATTTTAAGAATACTTTTCTCATCAACTGGTTAACTGCACAACACCGCTGTAAGCTGCGTCAAAGACGCATGCTCACTCACATGTAAACAAGCACGGATGAGAAGCGCATGGCAGAACACGTGAAGAAGACGCGCTGAATGAAAGCGCACATTCACTCTCTGACAGCAGATGGCGCTGAACAGCCTAAATGCAGCAGTTACCCCGGAAACCCCGTGAACAAAGCAGCTGTGCTACTTTCTAAAATGTATTTAAATAGCCATTCAGATGTTCGTATTCGCAGTGGTGTTCATCACAGCGCCAAATACTTTAATATTTAGACTCAATAGGCTATTTATTTTTAAACTTTTTTTTACATTTAAATCTGGACTACAACATGCCCTAGATATTATATTGTTTGAAAGTGTTTTGATTCTTTATTGTTCAGTCACATTTTACATTAGGGTTTCATTAGTTAACATTAGTTAATTAATTCGTTAACATAAACTCCCAGTGAAAAAATCTTCTAAACATTCATGGTAACACTTTACAATAACGTGTCATTTGTTAACATTAGTTAATGTATTAACTAACATGAACAAACAATGAACAATGCATTTATTACACTATTTATTAATCTTTGTTAATGTTAGTTAATGAAAATACAGTTGTTCATTGTTTGTTCATGTTAGTTCACAGTGCATTAACTAATGTTAACAAACACAACTTGTGATTTTAATAATGCATTAGTAAATGCTGAAATTAACATTAACTAAGATTAAAAAATGCTGTAGAATAATTGTTCATTCTTAGTTCATGTTTACTAATGTTGTTAACTAATGTTAACTAATGAACCTTATTGTAAAGTGTTACCACATTCATTAATCTTAGCTAATTCCAATATTCAATAACACATTGTTAAAATCAAGTTTCAACTGTTTTTTTTTAATGGACCCAAGCTAACATGAACTAAGAATTGTATATATTTTTTTAAACAAAGATTAATAACTTATGTAGCAAATGTAGTTTTTGCTCATTGTTAATGTTAATGCAGTTTATACTACGGGGCCGTTGAATGCTTGAATCTGATTGGCTGGTGTGCAATTATTAATTAAGGTGTGCAATTATTTTCAGGGAAACGCACGGCGAACGTAGTTCCAGGCACCGCATTACATGTCCATATCACTTCGCCAAATGATTTGCGTTATTTCAAAGGTCCTTACAGCCTAAAACAGCAAAAGAGCCAAAACCCACAACGACACTGGCCAAACAAATAAATATAGTAAACAAAAGGATAAAAACAACAGATCATATCCATGTTTTTGCCACAAAATTACACTTTATTATGTACGGAAAGCACACTCTATCTCTCCCGCTCTCTCTCCTTCACAGACAGTTGCACACACGTTAAAGTCCGCGTGAACCGGAAGTTTGCGGCTGTTTTTACTTCCGTATTGTGACGTACTTCTGAGAGAAACAGAATATTGAATGAGGAAAATAGAGGGCATGGCTTGTTTTTTCGACTGCGAATTGATTGGATGTAGTAAAGTAGGCGTTTCATTCAAAATGAACACTGACAGTTGGAGGGGCGTGGTTAAGGATGTCATGCTCATGCCCAAGCCGTCAAACTGATGTCACCAGAGAAGGCCCATCATTTTAGAGGGGAGGAGCATTTTCAGATTTGGATTAAAGATTATGAAGGCAAACATTTTTTTTTGTGGATTGACTTTCATGGATGAATTGTTAGTCAATTTTGATTTCATGCGGACTTTAACATACGTGCTAATGTTGTTAGCGCTACTCTGACGATTTTATCAAAAACATAGTTTAACAACTTAAAAACTACATGACTTCTCACAAGCGAGGTAACAACAACGGCGCTGTTTGTGAAGAAAATTAACTTTAAGTTTCACTATAACTAGAGACATTGCTGCCGAACACTTTTGAGAGACGCACAGACTCACAGAGGTAATCTCTCTATCTCTCTCTCTCTCTCCTCTCATAACTTAGTTATTTACTGTATTAACTGCATCTGCATTAGTCTGCTATCAACGGCTCAAGCCTCCTTTACGGTTTAAAATGACGTTTTGCAATTAGCAAGGGAGGTGTTGGATGAGATGCGGAAGAAATAATCCTACTCACAATAGCGATTCAAGTAGAAAAACCGGATGAATCCTTGAAATATATCATCTGATCAATGTCTTGAGGTGTGGCAACTGTAGTATAAGCAGAATAATTGACTTCGGTCCGTTGAATTATTAGAAAAATAATGCATTATTTTTCTAATAATTCAACGGCCCGTCGTCAATTATTCCTTACTTAACTAATGAGATCTTATTGTAAAGCGATACCTATTGGTCTTTTAATTATTTTGCACTTTAATCTGTGTAATTTTGAACTTTATACATTTTTTGTGTATTGCTTTATCATATTTAAATGTTCAGATATTTCTGTTATAAGAAAAAAGTTATTAAACCTGTCATACTGTATTATGACAACACTTATATTATAAGATTATTTTTATTTGTCACACACACAATTACATAGAGAGTATATAACCAGTAGTGAAATGTATTCTCTGCATTTAACCCATCCTAAGTGAACACACACCCAGAGCAGTGGGCAGCCAAGTTACAGCGCCCAGGGAGCAGTTGGGGGTTCGGTGCCTTGCTCAAAGACACTTCAGTCGTGGTATTGAAGGAGGATACTCCCCCCACCAACAATCCCTGCCGGACCTGAGATTCGAACCCACAACCTTCCACTTACAAGTCCGACTCGCTATCCATTAGGCCACGACTGCCCCTTAGTTGCACTTTTTTGCAACTACATTTCAATACCGTGATAATACCGCATACCGTGATAAAAGCATTAGCAATTAATCGCAACATGAAAATTTGATACCGGCATATCCCTAGTACATTGATAAATATATCACAATAAGTGTACTTATTTAAAACACTATATAATCATAATTATGTCAAATTTATGTTTAAGTTATACTTAATTAGACATTATTACAAATTTTTATGCATTTTTAAAAAGTGCACTTAAGTGTGTTAAGACATATTGGCATTAAAGTGTACTCTAAGTACACTTGAATGGCATTTAAATTAAATTATATTATATTACTTGCAAGTGCACTTTTTTAAAAGTATATTTTTAAGATTTGAAGTACACAAAAAGTACACTTTTAATACAGTTAAGCACACTTCTTTTTCACATCTTAAGATGGCAAAGTTGAAATGCATTAAACGTACTTAATAAAAACAGAGAAATATGTCATTAATATCAGTAAAATAAGTAATTTAGGAAATTTTGTTTAAATGAAGGACTGTAGAAATGAGTACACCCTAGATTTAATTCAACACATGCATAATATTATAGTTCTTAGTATGTCCTAATTTTAAATGTACTGCTTTGACCCTTCTTGGCACTGAGTGTACAAGTTCATGACAAATTGTCACATCTTTTCTGTTTAACTCCTGGAGGATGACCTCCTTAAATACCCTGGTCTTTAATGGGGAGTGTTGCTCAACTCGTTTCTACAGAATCCCCCACAGGTGCTCAAGAGTTTTTTCACCTTGGGAGAATGCATATCATCATTGTCATGTTGAAAAAATGCCCAACAATGCAGGGAATGAAGAGAGGATAGCATCTTCTGTTTCAAGATTTTATTTTACATCACAATTCATGACAGCAATAAAGAAGCTCAACTCCCTCACACATTCAGCACTCATACATCCATATATTAGATCTTTACTACCACTGAACCTCACTGTGGGAACCAGGCACTTCTCACTGTACTCCTACTCTAGCAATACCATAACATTTTGGATGCTGTTAGATCCGAAATTATTGACTTGGTGTCATGAGACCAGAGTATGGATTCCCAGACGTCTATATTTTGTAAGCATGGGCCTTGGAAAAGGGTGAAATTAGTTTATTGTGCGTTGGCTACAGTAGATAGTTCCAGTCACTTCTGCAGGCTGCATCTTACTCTGTGAGATCACAGACACTGTCACTTTTTTCATAGATTTTGCTGGCTCTGAGATGCTTTATATTTCTCCTGCTCTTTTTCTAGCAAAAAAAATCACTCATCACTAAATGAAAGCTTAAAGGCAGGGTAAGCGATTTTTCAAAAACGTTTTGGAAAACTGAGTCAGGGCCGAGTACCAAAACAAACTTATAGCCAATCAGCAGTAAGGGGCGTGTCTACTCATGATATGGAGGAGAGAGCGTTCAGTGAACAGCCGAGCCGAGCGACAGAAAGATAGAGATGGCGGATAAAAAACAAAAGAGGAAAACGTCTGCGGAATGATAAGGCAAGAAGTAGGACCCGTGTAAATATCGGATCGGATCAGCTTTCCAGCGCTGGAGAGAACTCAGGGAGCGGAAGGCCTGCAATCGGACGCCGAGGATGCTTTGTTTCTTCCCGATTGGTGAGTAACACTGTGTCTACACCGGACATGCCGCGCCGCAACAGCTAAAGTCTGCCTACACTGGACGCGTGTATTTCAGGCAAGAATGCAGTTGTTTAAAACTCAAATCTGCGGTTTATTTATAAAAACAGTGCCTATTTGAAAATGTGCTTCGCCGATTTCGGAGACGTGAGCTCCATGCGATCACCGGGCGCACAGTGCTCATGTATCCCGAAGAGAGGAGCATAACCTAGTCCTTCTGACATTTGCTGCTGGCTGTGATGTCTCTGTAGTGGTTAAACATAAGATATAATTCGTTTTGGGTAAACCTAACAGGTAACCTTTGGTCTTTATTCTATTGTTCTATTAATATGTTAAAATGAAAATGAAAACAGGCAATGTTTGATATAATATTTTGTTTCATTGTAATGTATGTACGTTCCCTGAACTACATTTCTGCGGCTATTAATATGTTTAAATGAAAACGAAAAGAGGCAGTGGTGTTTGATATACAGTATCTCACATAAGTGAGTACACCCCTCACATTTTTGTAAATATTTTATTATATTTTTTCATGTGACAACACTGAAGAAATTACACTTTACTACGATGTAAAGTAGTGAGTGTACAGCTTGTATAACAGTGTAAATTTGCTGTCCCCTCAAAATAACTCAACACACAGCCATTAATGTCTAAACCGCTGGCCACAAAAGTGAGTACACCCCTAAGTGAAAATGTCCAAATTGGGCCCAAAGTGTCAATATTTTGTGTGGCCACCATTATTTTCCAGCACTGCCTTAACCCTCTTGGGCATGGAGTTCACCAGAGCTTCACAGATTGCCACCGGAGTCCTGTTCCACTCTTCCATGACGACATCACGGAGCTGGTGGATGTTAGAGAACTTGCGCTCCTCCACCTTCCATTTGAGGATGCCCCACAGATGCTCAATGGCGTTTAGGTCTGGAGACATGCTTGGCCAGTCCATCACCTTTACCTTCAGCTTCTTTAGCAAGGCAGTGGTCGTCTTGGAGGTGTGTTTGGGGTCGTTATCATGTTGGAATACTGCCCTGCGGCCCAGTCTCTGCTTCAGTATGTCACTGTACATGTTGGCATTCACGGTTCCCTCAATGAACTGTAGCTCCCCAGTGCCGGCAGCACTCATGCAGCCCCAGGCCATGACACTCCCACCACCATGCTTGTCTGTAGGCAAGACACACTTGTCTTTGTACTCCTCACCTGGTTTCCGCCACACACGCTTGACACCATCTGAACCAAATAAGTTTATCTTGGTCTCATCAGACCACAGGACATGGTTCCAGTAATCCATGTCCTTAGTCTGCTTGTCTTCAGCAAACTGTTTGCGGGCTTTCTTGTGCATCATCTTTAGAAGAGGCTTCCTTCTGGGATGACAGCCATGCAGACCAATTTGATGCAGTGTGCGGCGTATGGTCTGAGAACTGACAGGCTGACCCCCCCACCCCTTCAACCTCTGCAGCAATGCTGTCAGCACTCATACGTCTATTTCCCAAACACAACCTCTGGATATGATGCTGAGCACGAGCACTCAACTTCTTTGGTCAACCATGACGAGGCCTGTTCTGAGTGGAACCTGTCCTGTTAAACCGTTGTATGGTCTTGGCCACCGTGCTGCAGCTCAGTTTCAGGGTCTTGGCAATCTTCTTATAGCCTACGCCATCTTTATGTAGAGCAACCATTCTTTTTTCAGATCCTCAGAGAGTTCTTTGCCATGAGGTGCCATGTTGAACTTCCAGTGACCAGTATGAGAGAGTGAGAGCGATAACACCAAATTTAACACACCTGCTCCCCACTCACACCTGAGACCTTGTAACACTAACGAGTCACATGACACCGGGGAGAGAAAATGGCTAATTGGGCCCAATTTGGACATTTTCACTTAGGGGTGTACTCACTTTTGTGGCCAGCGGTTTAGACATTAATGGCTGTGTGTTGAGTTATTTTGAGGGGACAGCAAATTTACACTGTTATACAAGCTGTACCCTCACTACTTTACATCGTAGCAAAGTGTCATTTCTTCAGTGTTGTCACATGAAAAGACATAATAAAATATTTACAAAAATGTGAGGGGTGTACTCACTTCTGTGAGATACTGTATATACAGTATATATATAAAAATATATATTTTATATATTTTGTCTGTAAATACAGTGAGGAAGATTGCAGCAGCCAAGGCGAGCTGACTGATGTTATCAAGTACGCTGCTCTTTGCAGAATTACCGGATTTGCTTCATTCCGTCCGCGGGAGTTCACACTCCCGAGTCTAACTCGTGAAGTCCGAACTACCGATGATGCAAGTCCGAAATTTGCATAATTGGTATTGAGAATCTAATCTTCTCGGTAGTTTAGACCGCGATGGAAACACAGACAGCAACAGGTCTGGGGGAAAAAAGTTCCTGGGACATATTGTTCCAGTTAATTTCGGTGGAAAAGCAGCTTATGTTTCACAGAACTAATCGTTGCCTGGGTTGCGTAGGCTACGTATAGCTTTGTGGGGCGGATCTATCAAAATAGGGGCGAGAACCTTTTGGGGTAGGGGTGTGTTTGTTTTGGTGATTTCAAATATCAACATTGGCTTCCAGAAATCACTTACCCTGCCTTTAAAGTGAAGGCCTGGTTATTTCAGGGGCCTTGTCATAAGTCCATTGTTTTTGAATTTCTTTGTTTCTTTGAATTTCTTGTTACATTTGCTATATTTTTGCAACACAACATTTTTTTTGCAACACAAATCACTTTGATAAGATTTTTTTTTTTCCTGAATAATTTTGACATGCTTCTTTGGTAATTGCTCAAGCAGACTTGCTGGCAAATATATCTCTAAAGAACTCTAACATGTTTTCTAAGTAAAGAGTAATTGCTGAATTTCTTAAATTCCAGAGGGGGTGTACTCAATTATGCTGTGCACTGTAGGTGACAGGGTGAATTCAATACAATAGCAATGCATCATCACTCACTTTAATCAAAGAGTGTGAGCAAACAACTTCATGCACTGATTATTTTCCAAGTGTTTCAGTCTTTTTGGTGGAAAACAATCTGATATTTAAGTAAATTACAATGAAATTATGGCAGCCTCCATTGCCATAATTTTACCATATTTGTTGGCATACATGCACAATTTTTTTGTCTTGTTCCAGGTGATTTCAGCCCAGCAGCTGCCTAAACCTGACAAAGAGAAGCTCAGCTCAATTGTAGACCCTCTTGTATGGGTGCAGACTTATGGGGCTCCCATAGATAACAACACAAAGAAGACACACCGCATTGACAATAATGGTACTTCAGAATTCTTATTCTTATTCTTATTTTATTCACCTATTGTGAAATTTGGCACACAGAGAACAGTCTGACACCATACCCACAACAAAACTCTAAACAAAACTCTAAACCCTCTAGTGCCACCAATGGTTCAAATTTGCACTCAAGTTTATGCTTATTGCCTACCTTTTGAACTGGAAGGGTCATTTTCCTCTGATTTCTTGGCTCAAGATGATTTAATTGCACCCTATGACGTCATTTTCCATCATAAACATTTTTCCACCATTTTTAATTTTTCCTAGACGGTTTCTCTGATTTTCACCAAAATTCACTCAGATAATTTTCAGACCATGCTAGACATCAAGTCAAACCATTCTCAAACAAAGCGTGAATGAATTCTATGCCAAAATTATTGTGAGGCTGTATCTCTGTAATGCTTTAGCGTATTCAAACGGAATTGGTGTGTGTTACAACAACCATGACCTGAGGGTACCTGCATTCTTTTCTTCAGGAGATATGAAAAAACTTATGTGTCTTCAGCACAATGACCTTAAGGTACTCAAAAAATTGAATGAAAAAAAATTATAATAGCTTTTTGATTAGTTTTGCCTATTAAATGAGGTCTTGATAGTATCCTTGGATCATGCCAAGAACATCAATATCAATTAAAGCTGCAAGCAGCGTTGAATGGGCCCTCGCACCCAGGCTCACCACAACCCAGTTACTTTAGGAAGCCAAAGAATGGTGAGCAATATGCATTTAAAGCGGTAAATAGTGGAGGAATATGTCAAAGTCATTTATATGTGCCAAACTTCCTGCTGCCAGCTGGTTGCGCTCTGTTTATAACTGAATATTGGCATGTAGATGTCTTCAGCCCAGCACTTTTATCAAACATATGAAGTCCGGTGCAGACTGAACATTGCATGTTTGAGTTAGCATAAAGCATGAAATATCCTGTCGTCAACAGGTGGCGCTATGGGCACACCTGAATATTGGCCTTTAGATGTGTTCAGACCAGGACTCTTATCGAACGTGTGAAGTTTTTGGGGCAGATCAGACACTGAATGCCTGAGCTACAATATCTTATATACCCATGGGAAAACATCAAACTTGGTCAGGCCGCCACAGACACGCCCTTTAATGAAAACTCAAGATCTTCGCAATTTAACATCACAAAGGCCTTTAGATTAGACTGACCAAATGTAATGTTGATGTCATTAAATATCTATGAGGAGTTTGACTCCTCATAGACTGTAAAACATGCCACTTCCTGTTGCCAGCAGGTGGCGCTATGACTATAACTGAATATGGGCATGGGCATGTGTTCAGGACTGGACTCTTATCAAACATGTGAATTTTGGTGCAGATCGGACATTGTATGGCTGAATTATAACAACTTCCTTTTTCATGGCGAAACATCAAAGTTTGCCAGGCCGCCACGGATAAGCCCTTCAACTAACTCAAGATCTTCCCAATTTAATGTCACAAAGGGGTTTAGATTACACTGACCAAATTTGGTGTTGATCTATTTAAATCTCTAGGAAGAGTTTGTTTAAATACAATGCCTGAAAATGGCAAAAATGTCACAAAACTTGCAGAGAAAATTCAAAATAACAGACTTCCTGTTGGGTTTCGGACTTCGTATTGGGGAACGTTTTTGTAGGTATTGGTGTGTTACATGTGTCTACCAAATTTCGTACTTCTACACTGCCACTCAAAAGTTTGGGATCAGTAAGATTTTTTATGTTTTTTAAGAGAGTCGCTTCTGCTCATCAAGGCTGTATTTATTCCATCAAAAATACAGAAAAAAAACAGTAATATTGTGAAATCTTATTGCAATTTCTAATATTGGTTTCCTATTTTAATATACTTTAAAATATAATTTATTTCTGTGATGAAGCGCTGAATTTTCAGCATCATTACTCCAGTCTTCAGTGTCACATGATCCTTCAGAAATCATTCTAATATGCTGATTTATTATGAGTGTTGAAACTGTTGTGCTGCTTACTGTTGTGCTGCTTAATATTGTTTTTTGGAACCTGTGATACTTTTTTCTTTGATTCTTTAATGAATACAAAGTTAAAAAGAACAGCATTTGTTCAAAATAGAAATCTTTTCTAACAATATAAGTCTTTACTATGACATTTATTAATTTAATATATTCCTCCTGAATAAAAGTATTTATTTCTTAAAAAAAAACTTTTGAATAGCATTGTATATTGTAACACAACATTTCTTTTTTAAATAAATGCTGTTCTTTTTAACTATGTATTCATCAAAGGATCAAAGAAAAAAGTATCACAGGTTCCAAAAAACAATATGAAGCAGCACAAACAGTTTCAACACTCATAATAAATCAGCATATTAGAATATTTCTGAAGGATCATGTGACACTGAAGACTAATGATGCTGAAAATTCAGTGCTGCATCACATAAATAAATTCTATTTTAAAGTATATTAAAATAGGAAACCAATATTAGAAATTGCAATAAGATTTCACATTATTACTGTTTTTTCTGTATTTTTTATCAAATAAATACAGCCTTGATGAGCAGAAGAGACTCCCTTAAAAAACATTAAAAATCTTACTGATCCCAAACTTTTGAGCGTCAGTGTATGTGAAACATAGCTTGAGAGGCACTTCGTTGAAATTTTAAAGGTGGCGCTATCGAGCCATTTTGCCACACCCACTTCTGAAACCCATATCAGATGTAAATCTTCACAACTTTTGGCATGTGTGCAAAGTTTCATGAGTTTTCGAGCATGTTTAGGCCCTCAAAAATGCGATTCATTTTGGAGAAGAAGAATCTGAGCAATTCCAATAGGGTCCTTGCACCACCGGTATTTGGGCCCTAATTATACCATAATCAGCCAAACTTCCTGTTCGCCATCTTGATTTTCTTTGAAAACCCACTTTTTCAAACTACTCCTAAATGATTAGTCTGATTTTCCCCAAATTCAACTCGGATCATCTTTAGACCATGCCGGTACAAAGTTATGGATTTTGTGCTCATAGACAAAATGTTTTTTTCATTTATATAATAACATTTATTATTATTATCAATGTTGAAAACAGTTGTGCTTCCTAATATTTTTGTGGAAACATTGATAATTTTTTTTTCCTAAATTCTTTGATGAATAGAATGTTCAAACAAATTTTACTGACATTCAAGGTAACACTTTATTTTGATGGTCCCTTATGAATATTCTATCTACAATAAGTAACTTTGCACCTACACGTCAACAAACTCTCATTAGAATATTAGTAGACTGTCTGATTAATATCTGCCAACTCTTTATTGTGATGGCGTCGCAACAGACATTCTACTGACGATAAGTCATTTTGCAAATACACGTCAACTTATTCTAACCCTAACCCTACCAGTCTACTAATACTCTAATAACACTCTAATGAGAGTCAGTAGATATGTAGGTGCAACGTTACTTATAGTCAACAGAATGTGTTAAAGGGACCATCAAAATAAAGTGAAACCACGTTCAAAACCATTTATTTTGAAATGTAACTTGGTATGTGTTATACCAAGCATGACCTGAGGGAACATGAGTAGTTTCAGCACAGTGCCACCTACTTGTCAAAAAATCTTTAAAACCACATTTTTGTTTATAACTTCTGAAAAGTTTGGCCAAAAATCATAAAATTCTCTTTAGATTTGGTGCATCATACCAAATTGAATGATACCCAATTTTCCTATGCCAGCCATTTTGGGCATTGGCCATTTTGAGTTTTGTAGAAAAATGCTGTATCAACAAATGTCTTTAACAGGGGTCTCCAACACTGCTCCTGGAGAGCTACCATACTGCAGAATTCAGCTCCAACCTTAATCAAACATAACTGAACCAGCTAATTTAGGGGTTCAGGAGTACTTGATAATTACAGATGTAGTTACAGGTGTGTTGAAGCAGGGTTGGAACTGAAGTAAGGAAGGTAGCTCTCTAGGAGCAGAGTTGGAGATCCCTGGTCTTTAAAGGGTTAGTTCACCCAGAAATGAAAATTCTGTCATTAATTACTTAATTACTCATGTCGTTCCAAACCCATAAGACCTTTGTTCATCTTCAGAATACATTAAGATATTTGTAAGGGCTTTTATGCCTTTTTAATGAGACAGGATAGTTGAGCGCTGACAGGAAATTGTTGGGTGAAGAGAGGGGAGCGGGATCAGCACAGGACCTCGAGATGGGAATTGAACTCGGGTCGCCGTGAGCGCAGTTGTATGTCGGTGCACTATCCACGAGGTTATCAGCGCCAACACAAGATATTTTTGATGAAATCCGTGAGCTCTCTACCTCTCCATAGACAGCAAGGGTCCTACCATGGTAAACGCACAGAAATGTAATAAGGATGTTGTTAAAATGTTCCATGTGACATCAATGGTTCAACCGTAATTTTACGAAGCTACGAGAATACTTTTTGGGCACAAAGAAAACAAAAATAACATCTTTATTCAACAATTTCTTCTCTCCTGGGACAGTCCTCCACCATTATCGATGCATACATATTGCTTTCCTCTGCTTGTAAACAAGGCAAAGCGCATGTGTGTTCTACGTCAGCAGGACCACATGCATGTGTCGATAATGGCAGAGGACTGCCCCAGGAGAGAAAATTATTTTTGTTTTCTTTGCACCCAAAAAGTATTCTCGTATCTTCATAAAGTTACTGTTGAACCACTGATGTCACATGGACCATTTTAACGACGTCCTTACTACGTTTCTGTGCCTTGACCATGGTAGGACCCTTGCTGTCTGTGGAGGGCTATTGAGCTCTCGGATTTTATCAAAAATATCTTAATTTGTGTTACGAAGATGAATGAAGGTCTTACGGGTTTGGAACGACATGGGGGTGAGTAATTAATGACAGAATTTTCACTTTTGGGTGAGCATATGAGTAATTAAATACAGCTCTTTGGCTTTTAATTTTGTCTCTGTTGTGCTTGACCCCTTAATTGCTGCTTCCAGACATATTTTTTTTATTATTATATGTGAATACAAATTTCTCATTCTCCTCAGGCTTTAACCCCACATGGGACTGCACCTTTAAGTTCCAGCTTCATGTGCCAGAGCTGGTATTAGTACGCTTTAAGGTTGAAGACCATGACTACGCCACCAAGAATGATTTTCTGGGCCAGTTTACGCTTCCTTTCACAAGCATGCAGACAGGTATTATTTGTTGATTTTTTACTAAACACAAACTGCTCTATTGTGACTGCACAAGCTCATTCTATAACATCTGTTCTGCAGGTTACAGACATGTTCATCTGCTGAAGGCAGATGGCTCTAGCATCTCTCCCTCCAGTCTCTTCATCCACGTTAAAATCACACCTGGCTACAGCAGCCCTGCTGGACAAATGGGCTCTCATGGTACCAGAAAATAAAGCAATGAGTTAAAGGTGTGCCCTTATTTGGGAAATTACATGTTTTATATCAAATTTGAGACCCAAAATTGTCACCGTTGAGTGTGAGACATTATAATCTATTTAAAAATGATGCAGAAGCCATTTCACACAGTGGAAAATAATATGTTTGTCTTGTTTTCCAGTAAAAATAGATAAATATCCTCAAAATTTTAATTTTACAGGGAAACAAAATGATAAGACTGAATACAGTGTAAAATTGCAAGGCATGTTATGTGTCTTGAATTAAGTTAAGGCTTATAGTTTAATTGTGACAATTTATGTATATCATTATTTTACTGGAAAACAAGAAGATATGTTCAAGAAAATTATTATTATTATTATTATTTTATATATAAATATATATGTGCAGATGTAAGCATATTCCAAAGGTACAATGTTAATGATGTTATGTGATGTCTTAAAATGGCAATGCAATACATTTAATATGCACCAGCCCATGTTATACAAATATTATGTTACATTTCCTAACGAAACATTTTACTATGCAGTTAAGAGTGGAATTGACTCATACTGAAAGATGAAGCATACTTGTATATGTTGTGTTGACAATCGCTGAGTCCAGCCAACGTAATCCTTATGTACTTGGTACAATAAGAGCTCTCTAAAACTACTGCACTTAGATGTCAACACAAAGACAAGTAAAGAAAGAAAAAGTGATTTTATTTGTTTCTTAGATGTCAGATTGCCAAGTTAACTCTAAAACCTTTTGAACTTTTATGTTACAGTATTTACAGCATTTAACTTGTGTAGCAGTTATTTAGTCAGTTTCTCAAATTTTTCTCATGTATTTATAGAATAGTTATCTTTAGGATATTTCTTTCAAAGTGCAGTTTTGGCTTCAGTAGTTTTAGTCTAATTATAAATGCTTGGAAATGCTATGATCTGTTTGTTTTGATATGTTTTGATGTTACCTAATTGGCCAATATGATATTAATATTAATGAACAGAATCAATGCCAAGTACTCTGTCATGTAGCCATTTTAAAAAAGCCATGTTAAAAGAGTCATGAAATGGAGAATCAAAATATTCTTGATATTTAGACATACAAGAGATTACTCTACATTAAAAGCATAATGCAAGGTTCAGAACTCAAACTAACTCCCTAGTTTAAAATATGAATTATTTTCAACCCTTCTGATATGCCCAGATTTAAAATCTTAAGAATCGGGACATCACAATTCTCCTTGACACGCCCCTTAACATGTGTCATCATCATATGAAATTAAGAAGGTGTGTTCTGAACAACTCATGTCTGTCCATCAATCAATTACAATAATGCTGTTAGGTAAAGAAGGACCTTTTTGGTGCAATATAAGGTGCATTATATAAACTAACCTAGAAAAACATCAAATAAAAATCTGAAACTGTATTTCATGACCATCATGACCTGTGATCAGTGTAATATGTAAGGGCTCATGTACATACATTCTTTGTCGCAAAGTGGTTTACTGCTGTTTATGCATTAGTGAATCAAACCAATAAATAAAAATTCACCTTCACACTGTTCCTGTTAGTAGCATGAAAACCATCTGTTATCTATATTGTGATTATTTTATATGCAGAAAGTTGAGTCCGAATGCAATGACAGGGCATTCTACATGCCTGTCAACCTATTTGCATACCTCCGTGCAGCCAATAGCGAGAGTTTGGGGTATGGCTACTATAGCAGTCTGAGCCAGAAGGTGTTTAAGCCAGTGTGAAAAATGGAATTCAGATTCTGTTACAGAAGTACAGTGGCAGAAAATTTGCCTAAAAACACAGAGATGAACAATGGTATAACAAGGGTACACATGGAATTATGTTTTGTAAACAAAGATTAAGGAATTTGATGAAATGTTTAAGTTTCGATCGATACAGTGAACTTGCAGAGTTTTTTTTTTTTTTCTCAACAGGTAAGCTAAACTTAAGGTAAACGTATTCCTAATATGTTGAACCTTTTATTGAAAGTAGCCTACTTTTACCTGGCTGAGGCATGCCTTCACTTTTATAGACCCGTAAGAGTTGTGTTTGTGTTGTTTGAATTAGAGGCATTTGCAAAGGTTGTTTGAAAACATACTTTATTTTTGTAGTTCCACTAGATGACATCAGTAGCACAGAAACGGCCTACCCTACCTTTAATATTGGCAGCTGTTATATTAAAAATAGTGATGTGTAATAACCAGTTTGTCTGTTGCGAACTGTGATTTTGTTGTAAATTCTGTTTGAAAAAACACAATATCCTACATAACATGTCCAAGTACCTGTATGTGTGCAAAAAAATCTACAAATGTATTAGAAAATAAATGTATTATTTGTCATTCCCATACAGAAATGTAATCCATGATAAATATCCCTAATCGCAAGTGCTGTTGTCATATGTTTTCTTATAAGACAATATATTATTATTACATATATACATGCTCAGGATATGTGAAGCTATAAGTTCATACAATATATTAAATACCCATATTAAAATTTGTTTAAATACATACACTGCCCTCCAAAAGTTTGGAAACACCCCTGGCAAAGTGTGGTTTTGGACGATATCAGCATAAATCCTTATCATTTTTTGGTGCAAATACTGTACATTAAAGTAACTTGACATTATCATTGAAGACCAGTAATAATAATTTTCATTTTGATTACATAATAATGGCAAGATATACATGTCAAAGTCAGACATGCCCCTTTGCCAGCTGTGATGCCTGGTTACTGGTTTAAACTTGGCCCAGGTTTTTAAAAGATTTTTGGGTCAGCACACCTTAATAGCTTCAACAATTGATTGCTAATTAAGTTTAGAATGAACCAATTAGAACACAATTTACTGTAGGTTCGGTATACATATGCAACTATTACAGAAGGTTCAAATGCTCACTGATGCTCCAGAAGGAAAAACAATCTCAAAATCATACTGTCATTGTTGGAAATGGTTCAAATACACAAAAATGCTGGAAAACCAAAGAATTTGTGGGACCTGAAGGATTTTTCTGAAGAACAGTAGGCAGTTTAACTGTTCAAGGGCAAACAAGGGACTCATGAACTATCACAAAAAAAAAAACAGCTGTAGATTATTCAGGTAACAACACATTATTAAGAATCAAGTGTATGTAAACTTTTTTGATGGGGTCTTTTTTTATTAATTCCAACTATTATTTTGTCTTGTGGACTAAATGTAAACATATTTTATGTGAAATCTTATTCAGGTCAGTACTAAATAAACAATAACATGCATTTTGTATGATCCCTCTTATTTTGCTAAAATAATTAACATTTTGCAGATTATGCAAGGTGTATGTAAACTTTTGACCTCAACGGTATATGATTTTTTATATGATAATGAATGTGAAGGCCATACATGTGAAAAATATGTTTAACTGATATATATATGCAAGTTTATTTGAACAACATATGCAACTATTTGGTATGTTTATACAGGTTTTATATAGGTTTATACCATATATGAAAAACACATAGTAAAATGGGTATAGACTTGTATGAAAAAATATTTATGATTATTTAAATGATAATTAATGTCAAGACCATATATGTTAACAATGTATGTGTAATTTATATATGCAAGTGTATTTAAACATAATATATGCAAACAATCATTATGCTTATATGGGATGTTATTGTCACGGTGCACACACGAGGAGGAAACAGGAACACGCAGACGAGGATTAAACTCAAATAATAATATTTAATAAGGACATCAAGGCAGGACAAGGCAAGGCTTACAGACAAGATACACCAGGAGTAACGAGTAGACCAGACGAAATCAAACTCAAAAGACAGGGCTAATATACACAGGGTAATTAACACATAATGAGACAAACACAGCTGGAACATACTTAACTAATAATGACATGACAGGAAGGACAGGAAACAAACCATATGGACACAAGAGGCGGGAACACATGACACACACAACAGAACCCTGACATAACTCCCCCCTCCCGAAAGGCTCGTCCCGAGCCTTAAAAGTTCCATCAGGGAGGGGGGGTGGGCGGGCGCTCTGGAGGCCCCTCAGGACAAATACGGACGAGAACACAGGACGGGGACCTCCAGAGTGGAACAGACAGACAGGGACCATGGCGGAGCTGGGAGCTCTGGAAGCCATGGCGGTGCAGGGAGCTCAGGAGGCCATGGCGGAGCTGGGAGCTCTGGAGGCCATGGTAGATGGTCTTCGGGGGCCTTGGCCTCGGTCCCCTCGGCCCGGCCCCTATAGCCGGAACCCCTTTTACCCCCCCAAAAAAAAAATTCCCTGGGGAAGTGAGGGGGTATCAGGAGCCCTCCGGGGCTAAACAGACAGGACAGTACAAAACACGACAGGAAAGCCCTCCAGGGCCAGACAGACAGGACAGGACAAAACAGGAACGCCCTCCAGGGCCAGACAGACAGGACAGGACAGCCCACAGGAACCAGAAGCCCTCCTGGGCTGGCTTGGAGGCTGAGGCTTCATCTGGGCATGACCAGGAGTCAGAGGCCCACACAGGGTCCCTCAGCGACCGCCTCCATATCCGCGACAAGGGGGCAGGCGGCTAGAATGGCCTCCATGGCCACAACAAGAGCAGCCGCCTGCCCCAGACGAGTCTCCATGGACAAGACAAGACATGGTTCTTTAAAATGTTCCTGTGGGCACAACAAAACAGACACACGGCACTCCTGGCCGTGACATGTGGACTATCCACGGGGCTAGGGTTAGCGGCGGCCAGCGGGCATGAGTCAGCGCCAATCCGGTGGGCTTGAGTCAGCGGCAATCCAGCGGGCATGAGTCAGCGGCGATCCGGCGGGCTTGAGTCAGTGGCAATCCGGCAGGCTTGAGTCAGCGGCAATCCGGCGGGCATAAAGTCAGAGGCGGGCCGGAGGGCATTGAGTCAGAGGCGTTCCGGTGGCGTGATCTCCCGCGAACGGCGCGCCTGGGGGAGCGGCAACCAGCCGGCGGGCTTGGGATAGCCACAGCCGGAGGCGGATATCTCCCGCGATCGGCGGGCATGAGGGCTCGCGGCACTCGCGGCGATCCCGCCGAACTCCCACGCCGTCCTGCAGTGGGCTAAGGCGGGAGGACGAGTGTCGACTTCCTTGCCACGGGACAGACAAACAGGAACAAATAAAAACTTTTCAAAAAACGAACAAAACAAAACGAGGTGAAGGGGCGACGCTTACGGTTAGGTCTGGTCTTCTGTCACGGTGCACACACGAGGAGGAAACAGGAACACGCAGACGAGGATTAAATTCAAATAATAATATTTAATAAGGACATCAAGGCAGGACAAGGCAAGGCTTACAGACAAGATACACCGGGCGTAACGAGTAAACCAGACGAAATCAAACTCAAAAGACAGGACTAATATACACAGGGTAATTAACACATAACGAGACAAACACAGCTGGAACATACTTAACTAATAATGACATGAAACAAGGACAGGAAACAAACCATATATGGACACAAGAGGCGGGAACACATGACACACACAACAGAACCCTGACAGTTATATAGGTTTTTACAATGGAGTTTATTTTGTTTCTTTTTTATTCAATCAAACATACTGTGTTTGAGAGCAAAACTAATTATTTTGTAATCAAAAAATAAAAGTTTGCAAAAAAATTCTTCCAAAGGCTCAAAAATAAAGAAATTGAAAACAAAATAATTTGCAGTGCATGTAAATCTTTGAAAAAATCATATTTTTCTTTGTGCACTTCAAACACTTTCATCACGAATCCACAAATGTTGCTCTCTTTTCTGCTGTCTTTTTTTTGCGGGTCTAAAACTTTTGTTTGCGAGTTGAAAAGTTTTGCTTGCGAGTGAAGCTGTCTCTCAGTGGGCGGTCTCTACCCACCAGGATGAAAGGCCTTTTTCTATTGGTCACTCTCGATTGAAGTCACAGGTGGACCACACCCACTACGTTTCCCCGGAATCGCCGCCAGTCTGACATAAGAGCGAGCGAGGTCGGATCATGGCGAGCAACAGGTCGTTTACTGGGTAAAATAACTAATTTAACATCTTAAACTCAGTGACATGTGATTTTAATTATTCTCTCTTCTCATGCTCTCCCATCTGAACATGTAACGTTAGCTAAGCCCGTCTGAATAGATTTGATTACCCAACAGTATAGCTAGCTGACAGCCCCCGATAGTAAAGCATCAGGCCAATATTTTCAGAGATTATAGATTATTATAGCTCCAGTGGAGTCAGGTGGGTAACGCACGTCAAATCACTAGCCCATTTGGCGGGTTATGATTCATAAATTATGCACACTCAAGTCTATTCTCGGCACCCAACAGCTGTTCAAAATCATGCCGCGCCACCTAATGTTACAGTTTGCCATTCAAAGTTTGCTAAAATACCACGATTTGGGACCGATGTCTGTACATTCTGACTTCACCCTAGTCTGCAAGACTGTGTATTGTGCATTTTAATAACAGGTTAAGACCTGTGTACTGATAATTGCAAAACTTTTTAATACTTCAATAGTATTGTTTACTTCAGTTACTTCACTAGTAACGATTGATAGGACTTGTCAGCAGACTGTTCTTGCAGAGAATTGAAGACCTTTTAATTAATTAACTTCCACATTTCAATAATGCCCCTGATGCGTTGGTAAAATACCTACACCAGTACATTCATGTCTGTTTGCAGGAAAAGATTTGGTGTTGATAGAGGAGGCGACATCTTCAAGGCAAAACCTTAGACCTCATTCAGACACAGGTGCTCACCCTGTGGTCTGTGTGGGTCCTAATGCCCCAGTATAATGACGGGGACACTATACTGTAAAAAGCACCGTCTTTCGGATGAGACGTTAAACCGAGGTCCTGACTCTCTGTGGTCATTAAAAATCCCATGACACTTCTTGTAAAGTGTAGGGGTGTAACCCCGGTGTCCTGGACAAATTCCCTCCACTGGCCCTTGTCTATCATGGCCTCCTAATAATCCCCATCCACTTGATTGGCTCTATGACTCTCCCTCCTCTCCACCTGTAGCTGGTGTGTGGTGAGCGCACAGTCTTGCAGACTAGGGTGAAGTCAGAATGTACAGACATCGGTCCCAAATCGTGGTATTTTAGCAAACTTTGAATGGCAAACTGTAACGTTAGGTGGCGCGGCATGATTTTGAACAGCTGTTGGGTGCCGAGAATAGACTTGAGTGTGCATACAGTCATAATTTATGAATCATAACCTGCCATGATTAGCTATCGTTACATGTTCAGATGGGAGAGCATGAGAAGAGAGAATAATTAAGATCACTTATCACTGAGTTTAAGATGTTAAAGGGGTGGTTGACTGTTTTTTTTTCTATGCTTGATAGTGTTTATGGGGTGCAGTAAAACATGTGTTCATGCTTGGTTTTTTAAAAAACACATTATTTTTCACATAATTTACCTTTATTCCACACCACTCTGTCCCTTCTCTGACAAACGCCTCGATTTATTTCCTGGTTTTATGAAGCTCCTCCTTCAGAAATACGCGATGGGCTGAGATTGGTTAGCTGGCTCAGTGTGTTGTGATTCGCTAAACCGCCTCTACTGCACGTCTGAACGTCTCGCCCCTCAGCTCAGTGGCATGTGCTCCGGTTGAATTGTAAACAGTGGCGTTGTCTATAATGCTTATCAATTTGAGCCCGATTGAGACCCAGAGGATATTAGTGAAGAGAATCGTGCAGAACCTGTGCAAGCAAGGTTCAAGGTTCTTGTTTATTTGTCACATACACAATCATACAGGGTATAATCAGTAGTGAAATGTAGGTCAGGACGGGTCCGCTCAATGGACAGTGCAAAAAAATAAAATAAAAGATGATACATAACACAGGAGCATATATTTAAATATAGGTAGGAATAAGATAAAATAATAAGTAAAAACAATAAAATAAAATAAGGAGTAAAATGTGCAATGAACTAAAATGTGCAATACAGTCTACTGTGGATTTAATAAATATTAATATAACCAGGGATGTGCAAGAGGAATGTGCAAACAGGTTGTACCGGGTATGTACACATAGCAGCAATGTGGATGATGGAGAATGATGGGTGTTACAGTTAATTAAATTGAGTCCTGTAGATGTTAGGAGACTGAGTTCAGGAGCCTGATGGCCTGAGGGTAGAAGCTCCTCCTCAGTTTCTCAGTTTTTGCCATCACACTTCTGAAGCGCTTGCCAGATGGCAGTAAGATGAAAAGATGGTTACCGGGGTGATTTGAGTCCTTGATTATTTTTACAGCTCTGCTTTTGCAGCGTTTGAGGTAGATGTCCTGCAGAGAGGGGAGGGCAGACCCAGAGATGCGCTCAGCTAAGCGCACGACTCTCTGCAGAGCTTTGTGGCGTTACTGTACCACACTGAGATGCACTTCAATACACAATACACAAAGAGTCAATACACTTTCTATGGCCCCTGAATAGAAAGTTTTCAGGATTGCTGGTGAGACCCTGCATTTCCTCAGCTGTCGCAGATGGTACAGTCTTTGCCTGGCTTTCTTGACCTGTGTTTGAATGTCTGCAGTCCAAGTCAGGTCCTCGGAGATGTTTACACCGAATTACTTGAAGCTGCTCACCCTCTCCACAGGGGTCCCGCTGATCATACGAGGAGTGTAGGGCCGCTGCTGTCTCTTCCTGAAGTCTACAATCAGCTCTTTGGTTTTGCTCACGTTCAGAGAGAGACAGTTGTCCTGGCACCATGATGTTAGTCTCTCTACCTCACCCAAGTATGCGGTCTCATCATTGTTGGAAATGAGGCCCAGAACCACAGTATCATCAGCAAATTTAACAATAGAAGTGGAGCTGTGAGAGGACACACAGTCGTGTGTGTAGAGAGAGTAGAGCAGGGGACTCAGAACGCAGCCCTGCGGGGCTCCTACGTTCAGGGTGATGGAGTTGGAGGTGAACTGGCCCATTTTCACCACTTGTGGTCTGCCGGTGAGGAAGTCTTGGATCCAGTCACAGAGTGTAGTGTTTAGGCCGAGGTCTGAGAGTTTGACAGCTAGCTTGGTGGGGACTATAGTATTGAAAGCTGAGGCTCTTAATGGTATGTTTGGTTGTTGTTGTCTCATACTTTTAAATACGCTGCTATTTTTAAGTGCTACTGCTTCTGTTAGCTTTTAATATACGGTTTTATCCTGATTAAAGCTTCAATACAGCACAGCAACCGCACGCGCGTCCATGTAAATGCTTCTCATAGCTATGTGAAAATAAGTGTATAATTGGAACAGTTTGTTGGAGCTGATCTGACGATCTGAATGAGAGAGAGAGAGAGAGAGAGAGAGAGAGAGAGATGCAGAGCAGGGCGACAGAGTAACAGTATTAAGAACCGCTGCTTTAATGATTTTGAAACTTGAGAATCCATTAGAATCGTTAGAAGACAGAATCGCGATTCATATGAATAGATGTTTACGTACATCCCTAGTTTTCTCTTCCTCTTCTCTAAAGCAGCGCAGCATGGCCTCGCCCCCTTTGCTGCGTGTTCCCGGGGGCGGGGTTTATCTGGGTCCGTGACATATCAGACCCGAGATGTAACTAGTTGTAGTCCCTTACCTGTCGTTTTTGTAGGCATTAAACTGCCAGAATTTTAAAAGACGATATCTCCGTTTACATTGAACTTTCAGTGCCGCAACTCTGCAGATATTGTTTATGCTCAAACAGCAACATTTCCCACTAACTAATGTTAAAAAACTGAAATCGCAATCAACCACCCCTTTAAATTAGTTATCTTACCCAGTAAACGACCTGTTGCTCGCATGATCCGACCTCGCTCGCTCTTCTGTCAGACTGGCGGCGATTCCGGGGAAACGTAGTGGGCATGGTCCACCTGTGATTTCAATCGAGAGTGACCAATAGAAAAAGGCCTTTCATCCTGGTGGGTAGAGACCGCCCACTGAGAGACAGCTTCACTCGCAAGCAAAACTTTTCAACTCGCAAACAAGTGTTTTAGACCCGCAGAAAAAGACGGCAGAAAAGAGAGCAACATTTATGGATTCGTGATGAAAAGTGTTTGAAGTGCACAAAGAAAAATATGATTTTTTTCAAAGATTTACATGCACTGCAAATTATTTTGTTTTCAATTTCTTTATTTTTGAGCCTTTGGAAGAATTTTTTTGCAAACTTTTATTTTTTAATTACAAAATAATTAGTTTTGCTCTCAAACACAGTATGTTTGATTGAATAAAAAAGACACAAAATAAACTCCATATTTTACCATACTGTATATGAAATACACATAGTAAAATTAGTGTACAGACTAGATATAGAATATCTATATGATGAATTTTATACATGATAATGTATGTTAAGACCATATATGTGAACAATATACGTCTAATTTATATATGCCAGTTCATTTAAATGGCATATGCAAACATTTAGTATGCTTATATAGGATTTTATACAGGTTTACATTATACAGGTGCATCTCAATAAATTAGAATATAGTGGAAAAGTTCATTTATTTCAGTAATTCAACTCAAATTGTGAAACTCGTGTATTAAATAAATTCAATGCACACAGACTGAAGTAGTTTAAGTCTTTGGTTCTTTTAATTGTGATGATTTAGGCTCACATTTAACAAAAACCCACCAATTCACTCAACAAATTAGAATACTTCATAAGACCAATTAAAAAAAAAACATTTTTAGTGAATTGTTGGCCTTCTGGAAAGTATGTTAATTTACTGTATATGTACTCAATACTTGGTAGAGGCTCCTTTTGCTTTAATTACTGCCTCAATTCGGCGTGGCATGGAGGTGATCAGTTTGTGGCACTGCTGAGGTGGTATGGAAGCCCAGGTTTCTTTGACAGTGGCCTTCAGCTAATCTGCATTCTTTGGTCTCTTGTTTCTCATTTTCCTCTTGACAATACCCCATAGATTCTCTATGGGGTTCAGGTCTGGTGAGTTTGCTGGCCAGTCAAGCACACCAACACCATGGTCATTTAACCAACTTTTGGGGCTTTTGGCAGTGTGGGCAGGTGCCAAATCCTGCTGAAAAATGAAATCAGCATCTTTAAAAAGATGGTCAGCAGAAGGAAGCATGAAGTGCTCCAAAACTTCTTGGTAAACGGGTGCAGTGACATTGGTTTTCAAAAAACACAATGGACCAACACCAGCAGATGACATTGCACCCCAAATCATCACAGACTGTGGAAACTTAACACTGGACTTCATGCAACTTGGGCTATGAGCTTCTCCACCCTTCCTCCAGTATGGGATGATATTAGACTCAAAATTATTTATAGATGCACGCACAATTATCCATGGACTGCATACATTTTATGCGTGTATCTTACTAACCACAAACAAATGCCTTTCAATTTGAGTCTGTGGAATTCGGGATTAAATGATTGTGCAGCGATTTATACAAATACAGACATGTTTGCGAATAAAAATTAATATATCATAAATTGCTCATGCAAAAAGGAATCCGTGCATTTGCGGATCAGGTGACACGCGTGCATTTATCGACATCATGTTCGAGTCTATCTTCTTCGGTTCATTTGGATTTTGAGACTTCATTTTCGCAGTTTACAACATTTCACGACCCTCATACACACAACTACCAATGAACAAAGCCCAGTGCAATTCATTAACGTGTACACAATTTGAAAAATTCGCAAATGTGCGTCACTACACTGAAACAAATGCTTTTCAATCAGTGTCTGCAGAGTTAAGAATTGCATTAATGTGCAGAATTTTGTTCAAATAGAGACATATTTGTGAATACAATTGTTATAGTTTGTATTAAAGTATCATCATTTGTGCATGTAGCAATTAAAATGTGCATTTGTGGATCAGGCGACACGCGTGCATTCATTCACATCTCTTCTGAGTCGATTCTATTTGATTCATTTGAATTTTGAGACTTTCGTTCTGCCCTTTTAGCCTTACCCAATCCACACACACACAGCTCGCGATCCACACGCAGCTGAGCCTAAGAAAATCAGCGACCACTAGATGGCCCTAGAGACGTGTGCACAGTCCATTGTGTACAGTTTTATGAATATTACATTGTGTTTTCTTTGTTTCTTTTTGGTTTGGCTGATCTCCTCTGCCCATAGAAATATAATAAAGATGTTTTGTCTAATTTTTTCTAACTTAACTTGTCTTAAGACACAGAATAGCTTATATTAATTTTGCCAAACAAGAAATTTGTGACGATACCTTGTCTTTTTTAGTTTTTTTTTGTAATTCAATGGCACTCTGGCAGTTATTCCTTCCTCGTATTATTATTACTATTATAGTCTCTCCTTTAAGCCATTAGTATTCACACATTTATATTAAATTAATTAAACTATTATATTAACTTAAACTATAAGCTTATTGCAATGAGCCTTTTATAGGCTATTCCGCGCTCAAGCGGATGCATAAAGCCTGCTGGCTAAAGGAATGATAATGAATGTCTAGGGGAAAAAATAGATAGAACATATTTTATTTACTTATTACTAAACTGTTTTCTGAGTCAGTGTCGGCTGCAAAGATGAAGTAGGACAATGCTGATTCGCCATCTCATATTTCCGCTGTTCGATCGAGTCACGCACTGCATTGCAAACGTTGCAGCCAAATACAGTCAACCAAACATACACTATAGAATCTAGTGGTTATCTAGACAGTGGTAAATTAAAATAGCCCGTGGTTAGTACAACCAGTGTCGTTCAGCCTGAGCTCGGGCCAAGCACATATTTGCTCATGTGAAGACCATGATTTTTTATTTTTTTTTGGCGGAAAGTACAAAGCCTGGTTTACATAATAGTTTGTAACATTGAAATTCAAATTTGCCAACATTGTGAATATGGAAACATTTGGATTCGTGCCGATAATATTTTGAGATACTGATTTTTGACTTTCATTAGCTGTAAGCTCTAATCATCAAAATAAAAAAAAATAATAAATAAAAAATAAAAAATAAACTTTTGAAGTGTTTTACTTTACATGTAATGAATCTAAAATATATGAAAGTTTCACTTTTTGAAATAAGTTACAAGAAAAAATTAACTTTTTCACCATATTCTAATTTTCTGAGATGCACCTGTATTATTTATTATGTAAACCAGGCTTTGTACTTGCCACCCAAAAAAAAAAAAAAGAAAAAAAAAATCCTGGTCTTCTTCACATGAAAAATCATCCTCTTCACATGAGCAAATATAAAGTCGTTGTATTTCGAGAAAAAACTGGCTATTTATAATGGATAATAATAATAATAATAATAATACAAACAATTAATAACTGACAACGTGCCACTGAATAACAAAAAAAAGACAAGGTATCGTCACAAATTTCTTGTTTGGCAAAATTAATATAAGCTATTCTATGTCTTAAGACAAGTTAAGTTAGAAAAAACATCTTTATTATATTTCTACGGGCAGAGGAGATCAGCCAAACCAAAAAGAAACAAAGAAAACACAATGTAATATGCATAAAACTGTACACAATGGACTGTGCACACGTCTCTAGGGCCATCTAGTGGTCGCTGATTTTCTTAGGCTCAGCTGCGTGTGGATCGCGAGCTGTGTGTGTGTGGATTGGGTAAGGCTAAAAGGGCAGAACGAAAGTCTCAAAATTCAAATGAATCAAATAGAATCGACTCAGAAGAGATGTGAATGAATGCACGCGTGTCGCCTGATCCACAAATGCACATTTTAATCGCTACATGCACAAATGATGATACTTTAATACAAACTATAACATTTATATTCACAAATATGTCTTGAACAAAATTCTGCACATTAATGCAATTCTTAACTCTGCAGACACTGATTGAAAAGCATTTGTTTCAGTGTAGTGACGCACATTTGCAAATTTTTCAAATTGTGTACGCGTTAATGAATTGCACTGGGCTTTGTTCATTGGTAGTTGTGTGTATGAGGGTCGTGAAATGTTGTAAAGTGCGAAAATGAAGTCTCAAAATCCAAACGAACCGAACAAGATTGACTCGAACAAGACGTCGATAAATGCACACGTGTCACCTGCTCCGCAAATGCACGGATTGCTTTTTGCATGAGCAATTTATGATATATTAATGCAGAACATAAATTTTTTATTCGCAAACATGTCTGTATTTGTATAAATCGCTGCACAATCATTTAATCCCGAATTCCACAGACTCAAATTGAAAGGCATTTGTTTGTGGTTAGTAAGATACACGCATAAAATTTATGCAGTCCATGGATAATTGTGCGTGCATCTATAAATCATTTTGAGTCTAATATCATCCCATACTCCAGACTCTAGGACCTTGGTCTCCAAAGGAAATACAAAATTTGCTCTCATCTGAAAAGAGGACTTTGGACCACTGGGCAACAGTCCAGTTCTTCTTCTACTTAGCCCAGGTAAGATGCCTCTGACGTTGTCTGTGGTTCAGGAGTGGCTTAACAAGAAGAATATGACAACTGTAGCCAAATTCCTTGACACATCTGAGTGTGGTGGCTCTTGATGCCTTGACCCTAGCCTCAGTCCATTCCTTGTGAAGTTCACCCAAATTCTTGAATCGATTTTGCTTGACAATCCTCATAAGGCTGCGGTTCTCTCGGTTGGTTGTGCATCTTTTTCTTCCACACTTTTTCCTTCCACTCAACTTTCTGTTAACATGCTTGGATACAGCACTCTGTAAACAGCCAGCTTCTTTGGCAATGAATGTTTGTGGCTTACCCTCCTCGTGAAGGGTGTCAATGATTGTCTTCTGGACATCTGTCAGATCAGCAGTCTTCCCCATGATTGTGTAGCCTAGTGAACCAAACTGAGAGACCATTTTGAAGGCTTAGGAAACCTTTGCAGGTGTTTTGAGTTGATTAGCTGATTGGCATGTCATCATATTCTAATTTGTTGAGATAGTGAATTGGGGGTTTTTTGTTAAATGTGAGCCTAAATCATCACAATTAAAATAACCAAAGACTTAAACTACTTCAGTCTGTGTGCATTGAATTTATTTAATACACGAGTTTCACAATTTGAGTTGAATTACTGAAATAAATGAACTTTTCCAAGACATTCTAATTTATTGAGATGCACCTGTATATGTGTCAGACTTTGTCTCTCTGTGTCTTGTGTTTCCCCTCCTCTCGTGGCCATATTTGATCTTCCTGTTCCTGTCCTCGTTTGTCATCATTAGTTAATTTGTCCCAGCCCTGTGTTGTTAATTATCTAGTTTACTACAGTGTTCATAAGCCCTGAGTTTCCCTGCCTCTGTGTCCGGACTGATCGTCTTCATGTCGTTTTCCATGTCTCCAGCGATCCCTGAATTTTGTGAAATAAAAGTATAAGTTGTTTGAAGAAGTTCCTCGCCTCCTCATTCCTGGCTCCCTACGAACAGTGACAATATGAAATATCAATAGTAAAATTAGTATAAATGCACATATATTAAAAATATTTATATGCTGATTTTTTTATATGGTACTGTATGTACAATGTATGTATGTGAACAATATATAGGCCTATACACATATAAGATATATATCCAACAGCTGATAATGCATATCAGAGCAAAAACTAAGCCCTGGGGTCAAACGAACTGTCTGTAGAGCTCAGAAACAGGTTTGCATCAAGTCACACATCTGGGGAAGAGTTCAGAAAAAAATTATGCTTCATTGAAGGGTCACAGAAGCATGTAGTCTCTGTTACCCTTAATGGAAGAAGATTGAAACAACCAGGATACTTCTTAGAGCTGGCCTCCTGGCCAAACTGAGCAATTGATGGAGAAGGGCTTTGGTTAGAGTGGTGACCAAGAACCTGATGGTCACTCTAGTTGAGCTCCATGATCATATGTAGAGATAGGAGAAATCTACAGAAGGACAAACATCACTGCAACACTCCACCGATCTGGGCTTTGGGGTTTGTGGCCAAACTCAATCCTCTCCTCAGTAAAGACAAAAGAAAACACACTTGAAATTTACAAAAAAAGCACCTAAAGGACCCTCAGACTCTGAGAAACAAGATTCTCCGGTCTGATGAACCTCAATTCTAAGCATCATGTTTGAAGGGAACCAGCTCTGCTCATCACCTGCAGAGTACCATCCCAAAAGTAAAGTGTGCTGGTAGCAGCCTCATGCTATGGGGCTGTTTTTCAGCAGCAGGGACTGAGGGACTCATCAGAATAGAAGAAAAGCTCAATGCACCAAAATATTGAGATAGCCTTAATGAAAACCCAGTCCAGAGCATTCAGAGCCTCAGACTGGGCAGAAGGTTTACCTTCCAACAGAACAATGACCCTAAGCACACAGCAAGAGTGGCTTATACACAACGCTGTGAATGTCTTTGAGTGGCCCAGCCACAGCCTGGACTTGAACCCAATCAAATATTTCTGGAGAAACCTGAAAATGTGCGTCTGCCCCATCCAACCTGAAAGAGCTTGAGAGGTGAAGAGGTGAGGAGACAAATGGCAGATAATTGCCAAATGTTGATGAGCAAAGCTTGTCGCATCAAACAAAAAAGACTTGAGGCTGTAAATGTACTTCAGCTAAATATTTAGTTAAGGGTATGTGCACTTATGCAATGTACTTATTTGAGTTTTTTATTTTTAATAAATGTACGAAGTTGTGACAATTCTGTTTTTGCTCTTTCAATATGGTGTATGGAGTGTAGATTGATGTGGGGGGAAAAGTAATTTAAAGCAGTTTAACATAAGGCAGCAACATAAAATGTGAAAAAGGGGTATGAATACATTCGCAAGGCACTGTATATATATATATATATATATATATATATATATATACACAGGTGCATCTCCATAAATTAGAATGTCGTGAAAAAGTTCATTTTTTTCTTGTAACTTATTTCAAAAAGGGAAACTTTCATACATTTTATATCCATTACATGTAAAGTAAAACATTTCAAAAAAAAATTTTGTTTTAATTTTGATGATTAGAGCTTACAGCTCATGAAAGTCAAAAATCAGTATCTCAAAATATTAGAATATTTACATTTGAGTTTCAATTAATGACCATCCCTACAGTATAAATTCCGGGTATCTCTTGTTCTTTGAAACCACAATAATGGGGAAGACTGCTGACTTGGCAATGGTCCAGAAGACGAACATTGACGCCCTCCACAAAGAGGGTAAGTCACAGAGGGTCATTACTGAAAGGTGTGGCTGTTCACAGAGTGCTGTATCAAAGCATATTAAATGCAAAGTTGACTGGAAGGAAGAATTTGGGTAGGAAAAGGTGCACAAGCAACAGGGATGACCGCAAGCTTGAGAATACAGTCAAGCAAAGCTGATTCAAACACTTGGGAGAGCTTCACAAGGAGTGAACTGAAGCTGGAGTCAGTGCATCAAGAGTCACCACACTCAGACATCTTCAGGAAAAGGGCTACCAAGCCACTTCTGAACCAGAGATAACGTCAGAAGCATCTTACCTGGGCTGTGGAGAAAAAGAACTGGACTGTTGCTCAGTGGTCCAAAGTCCTCTTTTCAGAAGAAATCAATTTTGCCTTTCATTTGGAAATCAAGGTCCTAGAGTTTGGAGGAAGAGTGGCGAGGTACAGAATCCATGTTGCTTGAAGTCCAGTGTGGAGTTTCCACAGTCAGTGATGATTTGGGCTGCCATGTCATCTGCTGGTGTTGGTCCACTGTGTTTTCTGAAGTCCACAGTCAACGCAGCCGTCTACCAGGAGATTAGAGCACTTCATGCTTCCTTCTGCTGACAAGCTTTATGGAGATGCTGATTTCATTTTCCAGCAGGACGTGGCACCTAGCAACACTGCCAAAGGTACCAAAAGCTGGTTCAATGACCATGGTGTTACTGTGCTTGATTGGCCAGCAAACTCGCCTGACCTGAACCCCATAGAGAATCTGTGGGGTATTGTCAAGAGGAAGATGAGAGACACCAGACCCAACAATGCAGATGAGCTGAAGGCCACTGTCAAAGAAACCTGGGCTTCCATACCACCTCAGCAGTGCCACAAACTGATCACCTCCATGCCACGCTGAATTGAGGCAGTAATTAAAGCGTCAAAAGGAGCCCCTACCAAGTATTGAGTACATATACAGTAAATGAACATACTTTCCAGAAGGCCAACAATTCACTAAAAATGTTTTTTTATTGGTCTTATGAAGTATTCTAATTTGTTGAGATGAGATGAGATGAGATGAGATTTGTTGAATTGGTGGGTTTTTGTTAAATGTGAGCCTAATTCATCACAATTAAAAGAACCAAAGACTTAAACTACTTCAGTCTGTGTGCATTGAATTTATTTAATACACGAGTTTCACAATTTTAGTTGAATTACTGAAATAAACAAACTTTTCCACGACATACTAATTTATTGAGATGCACCTGTATGTGTGTGTGTGTGTGTGTGTGTGTGTGTGTGTGTGTTCCATCCATAAAAGCTGCAAATGCTCTGCATACCCAGGCCATTTGAGAGTATAAGCTCACGGGATAACTAACATAAACATGATTATAAGTTGATCCCTTGTCATTTGAAATGTAACAAAGCTTAAAGTGTTAGGAATAAGTACGTAAAATTATGGAATGCCAAACCTGCCATAATTAGAAATAAATAAAGAAATGTACAAAGAAATGTAAAAAAGCAAAAATAAATAAATAAATATATAAATAAATATACAAAGAAAAGTCAAAAAGCAAAAATAAATAATTATTTATAATTTTATTTCCTTATTTATGTATTTTTTCCCCACATTTTTAATTTTTATTTTTTATTTATACATTTATTGTATTTATTTACATATTACTTTCTTTCTTTCTTTATTTCCACATTTATTTATTTCTACATTTATTTATTTTCACATTTATTTATTTCTACATTTCTTTGTCCGTAGGGTAATGAGGAGGGCGTGTTTTACCTCAGTAATAGCAATAGATCCAGAGTAGTCGAGGGGTAAGCTTTGAGGCCACAGTGACACCTTGTGGTGCCCAAACGAAGTACAAGAAGTGTAGCCTACATGACGCGCCTGTTGATAGTGTGGGATGAATGACTTAGATGGGCAATATGGGCAAAATATTATATCACGGGTTATTATTTCAGTTTCACGTGGGGGGGTTGTTTCGGCTGGGAAGCGTGCAATCTGTGATCGCGTGCATTTGCTGATGCTCGCGAAAGCTTGCAATTGCTTTCTTATGCGCACTGTTTTTTTAGGTTTCACTTTCAACGCATACAATGCATGTTTCCAAGATTCGGAATAGGAGGCATCAGTTACTGTAGAAGATTTGTTGCCTCGCACCATTTCCCGTGTGGACAGTCACCGCATCAACTGATTATAATGGGTTCTCTTGGTGTAGACACGGCTTTAGATACAGATTAAAATCACATGTCTTAGGCTGGAAATATCCAGAATTAGGTCAAACAAAAGGTGTCCATGGGAATGGAGCTAGTGAAACACACACGCCATGCATCGAACATACAAGCATCATGCTCATCCAAACAGCGCCTGTCGACTGCGGTAGAGACCTGCACTCCCGCGGGAGTACCGCGGGAGTACCGCGGGACCCGCGGGACCCAACACAACTGGGTGCGGCACGGAACAACTCTTGATGGGTGAGTGTGGGTGCGGGCGGGAAGAGACTTGTGTGTGTGCGGGATGCGGGAGAATAAAATTATTTGCGGGACTCCCGCAAAATAGAAATTATCTAAACATAAAAGGTCTAAAACATATAAATTGTTATTTATCTGTTGCACAAAAGCGAACAACTAATATTAACATTAAAATGATTAACATGCTTAAGCTAGGCAGAGTTTCTGTTTATAAAGTGTTTAAAGGGTTGCACAATGTAGCCAATCACAGACTCAGCTGTTGATTTCTGGAATGCAATGGCCAGTCAGATGTGACTCACCGCAGTGCTGAAATTGCGTGCTCACGAATCGTCTCATTTTAATACACGAAGTGTGGACATTGTGAAAGATTCATTGTGAAAGATTCATTGTGTTATAAGTAACAGAGCTTTATGAGATCGCGATGAACTGAGATGTCAGCTTTTAGTGAACATCTAAAAACTTTTTTCAACTAAAAACTTTTTTCACGTCCGCTGCGTTCTCAAAACTCTGGCCATTTGATAATACCTAGAATATCAAAATCAACTGCGGGCGGCAGATCTTTTTCCTATTTAGCGCCCAAACTCTGGAACAATCTACCAAACACTGTTCGGGAGGCAGACACACTCTGTCAGTTTAAATCTAGATTAAAGACCCATCTCTTTAACCTGGCATACACATAACACACTAATACACTTCTATTATTCAAATCCGTTAAAGGATTGTTAGGCTGCATTAATTAGATCAACCGGAACCAGGAACACTTCCCATAACACATGATGTACTTGTTACATCGTAAAAAGATTGACATCTACGCTAATATTAGTCTGTTTCTTTCTTATTCCGAGGTCACTGCAGTCACCAGATCAGATGGTGGATCAGCACCTAGAGACGACCTCTACAGCCCTGAACGTCAGCGGACACCAGGACACCTAGATGAGCCCCAGAGACAGACCCCCAGTGAGGACCCCGTCACCTAGACAGCCATCAGGACAAGACCTCGGGAACCAGTTGAGCCATCCAATCTGACTTTGCAACAGTTGGAATTGAACTGCTGTGTCGTCTGGCCAGAGGAGAAAATTGAGTGTTTAATCTTGTCATTTTACATTATTGACACTATTTTCCCATTTTGATATTGTGCAGTTGCTTTGACACAATTTGTATTGTTACAAGCGTTATATAAATAAAGGTGACTTGACTTGACTATACTAGGTGTTACAGTAATAGCGTGTAAAAACTCAAATCAAAGAAAAAGCATCTGGCATTCATTTACTGAGCCAGTTTCTCTGTCAATAATGAATAAACGAATGAACGAATAAATAAATAAAAAAATAAATAGAATCAATGAATTTAATGTAATGCCTTGGGGGAAGTAAGAATGCACACACACACCATAATGGCGAGCACATTCCTGAGTTCCGATTTCCTGCCATAAAACCTCCTTATCTCAAGAGACTTTTGAAAGAAGGAGAAATTGGAGGAGAACATCTTGAATGTAGTTTAAAACAGGACTTGAGTTGGTTCTTATCACTTAACCATAACTCAACCGAAACAGGACGAAAAAACTCCCTATCTGGACATGGTCTGGGATGATCGTTTAACGCAATAATTCAATGATGGTATCAACAAGAAAGACTGTTTTACGGGAAAAACAGATGCACGCCCAAATTGACTTCTTGACCTCCCGTCCTCCCCGGACATTCCAAGGAAATGTACCTTTCTGTTCTTTAACAGAACAAGACTCAAAACTTTTCTTAAGTGTTCCAAAAAAGACAATTAATAATAATCATTGGTGCTATTAGAAGCAATATATACAGGTGCATCTCAATAAATTAGAATGTCGTGGAAGTTAATTTATTTCAGTAATTCAACTCAAATTGTGAAACTACTGTTTTAAATAAATTCAATGCACACAGACTGAAGTAGTTTAAGTCTTTGGTTCTTTTAATTGTGATGATTTAAGCTCACATTTAACAAAAGCCCACCAATTCACTATCTCAACAAATTAGAATACTTCATAAGACCAATAAAAAAAACATTTTTAGTGAATGGTTGGCCTTCTGGAAAGTATGTTAATTTACTGTATATGTACTCAATACTTGGTAGGGGCTCCTTTTGCTTTAATTACTGCCTCAATTCGGCGTGGCATGGAGGTGATCAGTTTGTGACAATGCTGAGGTGGTTTTCTTTGACAGTGGCCTTCAGCTCATCTGCATTGTTGGGTCTGGTGTCTCTCATCTTCCTCTTGACAATACCCCATAGATTCTCTATGGGGTTCAGGTCAGGCGAGTTTGCTGGCCAATCAAGCACAGTAACACCATGGTCATTGAACCAGCTTTTGGTGCCTTTGGCAGTGTGGGCAGGTGCCAAGTCCTGCTGGAAAATGAAATCAGCATCTCCATAAAGCTTGTCAGCAGAAGGAAGCATGAAGTTCTCTAAAATTTCCTGGTAGATGGCTGCGTTGACTGTGGACTTCAGAAAACACAGTGGACCAACACCAGCAGATGACATGGCAGCCCAAATCATCACTGACTGTGGAAACTTCACACTGGACTTCAAGCAAAATGGATTCTGTGCCTCTCTACTCTTCCTCCAGACTCTGGGACCTTGATTTCCAAATTAAATGCAAACTTTACTTTAATTTGAAAAGAGGACTTTGGACAACTGAGCAACAGTCCAGTTCTTTTTCTCCACAGCCCAGGTAAGATGCTTCTGACGTTGTCTCTGGTTCAGAAGTGGCTTGGTAGCCCTTTTCCTGAAGACGTCTGAGTGTGGTGACTCTTGATGCACTGACTCCAGCTTCAGTCCACTCCTTGTGAAGCTCTCACAAGTGTTTGAATCAGCTTTGCTTGACTGTATTCTCAAGCTTGCGGTCATCCCTGTTGCTTGTGCACCTTTTCCTACCCAAATTCTTCCTTCCTGTCAACTTTGCATTTAATATGCTTTGATATAGCACTCTGTAAACAGCCACACCTTTCAGTAATGACCCTCTGTGACTTACACTCTTTGTGGAGGACGTCAATGTTCATCTTCTGGATCAATGCCAAGTCAGCAGTCTTCTCCATTATTGTGGTTTCAAAGAACAAGAGATACCTGGAATTTATACTGTAGGGATGGTCATTAATTGAAACTCAAATGTAAATATTCTAATATTTTGAGATACTGATTTTTGACTTTCATGAGCTGTAAGCTCTAATCATCAAAATTAAAACAATTTTTTTTTTGAAATGTTTTACTTTACATGCAATGAATCTAAAATTTTTGAAATAACTTACAAGAAAAAATGAACTTTTTCACGACATTCTAATTTATTGACATGCACCTGTATATAATATAGATACAGACAATACATATATATTGCTGGTTGTATCTTATGAAATGAAATTAAGCTTTCTGTGTTATTGTAACCAATGATATTTTCTTAATCTGTGACATAACTTTTCCCTGTGTTTAATTCATATGCATGGTGCGATTATTCAGAATTTAGCATAGTTTAATCTATGCCTTAACCCGTGTAGTAGATAAAAAGTAGTATAGGCACTTTTGTGTATGCCAAATACCTGTTGTTTGAGTTTGAATGAAAGCTGATTTCATAAACAATAAGTTGGTGTGAATGAAAATTAACCGTTAGCATCATAAGGTATGATTATAACACGTATAAAAGTCTGCCAGGGTATTTTCTCCATGTGACAAAATAAATAGGCGGATAATGTATGCACAGGAAGAAGCCATGTGGAGCGGGGCTCCGCCCTACAGGAACTATTTCATTGGAAGAGCATTGAGTGGGAGGGACCGAAATCTCCCGTCTAATACTGACTCCCAGCTCACAATGCTCTCTCTCTGCTTGCAAATCGTGCGCTGCTTGAAAACTTGGAGTTGCTCCAAAAGCGCTCCTAGCCTTTAACATCTAGAACGACCCCTGAACATTGAACCAACACTTAGTCAAATCTCTGAAGAAACCCTTGAAAGTCTGAAGCTACGCGAAAGAAACTCAAGAGCGTCATCACAGCCCAGAGCCAACCAACCAACGAAGGGCATCCCCAGAGTGACGTCACGCAACGACGCACCGGATTCCTTCAAACCAAGCCAGGAAACGAAACACAGATCAGCGATCATCTCAACTTAATGCAAGTATCAAACAAAATCTCTATAAAATGGCTGAATCGTGTTTTATTTATCTCTAAAAGTAAAAATACTAGAGTTCTTCTCTCGATGATCTGCACGGGTAAAATCGTGTGGAAATAGCAAACAGTGCTATATTTTAACGGTTCCCAAATTGCAACACTTCATTGCCTGTGCGTGTGTGTATGTATGTATTTTGTTTTGTGTTATTTAGCTTAGTTCATGTATTTTAGTAAGATAGCAAATAAACCCTTGTTTGATTTATAAAGAAGTGTTCTGTCTTCTGTTGTGTAATATTCAGATCAAACTTTGCCCAGATTGTGTTACCTATGCTCATAACTGTCATAAAGTTACTTAAATAATTCTGTATTATTATATCGTGGCCACGAAAATAAACAGAAATTCTTAGATATACTGAAACTTAACGACTCGCTGGACGATTGATAAATAAGGTATAAGTTGGACGTTTTGATTAAAGGGATAGTTCACTTTGAAATTAAAATTTGGTATCTATCAGCTTACCCCAAGGGCATCCAAGATGTAGGTGTCTTTTTTTCTTCAGTAGATCCAATTTTGATGTTTTTAGGTCAAACCGTTCTAGTCTGTCAGTCATATAATGGCAGGTATAGGTCACTGTCTCTATAAGAGGGAAAAAGAACATGCACAGAGAAATTCAAATTAAACAATTCCCCATCGTAACTACACATTGATGGCCTAAGACACGAAATGAGTGGTTTGTGTGAGAAAACTAACAGTATTTATATCGTTTTTTACCTCTTGTACACAACCATGTCCAAGTGATCTGAGTGCGCACACACATCCGGTGTGTGACGTGTGTGCGCGCGCGCTCTGGCTCACGCTTGACGGAGGGCGTGTCTGAATGCAACTGAAACGGATACATGGAGCGCTTGTATAGAAAGACAATGCATGACAGCAAGCGGGTCTGCTTAAAAGAAGTCATCATTATCCTAGAGTAGACAGTTCAGAAACGACACGAGCGATGACAGTGCGCGTCTTCCAACAAGAAAATACCACAAAGTTGCGTCAGCACCACGCTTCAGACACGCCCTCCGTCATGCGTTGACGGCGAGCTACAGAGGAATGAAACGGATACATGGAGCGCTCCTATAGAAATACAATGCATGACAGCAAGCGGGTCTGCTTAAAAGAAGTCATCATTATCCTAGAGTAGACAGTTCAGAAACGACACGAGCGATGACAGTGCGCGTCTTCCAACAAGAAAATACCACGAAGTTGCGTTCAGACACGCCCTCCGTCAAGCGTGAGCCAGAGCGCGCGCACACACACGTCACACACCGGATGTGTGTGCGCACTCAGATCACTTGGACATGGTTGTGTACAAGAGGTAAAAAACTATATAAATACTGTTCGTTTTCTCACACAAACCGCTCGTTTCGTGTCTTAGGCCATCAATGTGTAGTTACGATGGGGAATTGTTTAATTTGAATTTCTCTGTGCATGTTCTTTTCCCCTCTTATAGAGACAGTGACCTATACCTGCCATTATATGACTGACAGACTAGAACGGTTTGACCTAAAAACATCAAAATTGGATCTACTGAAGAACAAAAGACACCTACATCTTGGATGCCCTTGGGGTAAGGTGATAGATACCAAATTTTAATTTCAAAGTGAACTATCCCTTTAATATCAATTGATCATACTAATTTAGAATCTTAAGAATCGATTCCCTATAAAGCTGAAATTCAAAATAAAAGCTTAAACCAAGGAGCTAATCCTTTACAGAAATGGTGGAGAAAAACAGCGGGCAAATTTGATGTGAAAAATTCATAACAAAAAATACAGATTATGTATTTTGCCTATTTTCTCGTAACCGGAAGGAGAAATAGTGTAGATACAGAGAGACAGAGTTTGTTTGTGTGTTTGTGGTACTATATACTTGTGTTGTATACGTTTTGAATGAATGAAATAACAACTTGAGTTGTTTGAGAAATAGACTGCAGCAAATAAATTGTCTTGTAAGACAAAAAGTCGCTCTAAAAGCACAAAAGAGACAAATAAGCGAATTTCCTCATTTCTCTCTTCTATAAGGCCTTCATAGCGTCATCTGGTTTGTGCGTGTTCCACTTCCGGATATGCTATTAAATCTCCCGGCGAGAATATCAGATTAGCTACCTGTTTATTTCTCTGCCACTTTGTGTCACTAAACAGAGAACTTAAGACGCGGCGCTCGGAAGGAATGGCCAAAACGCATTCTGGGGAGAATAGTTATTGATCTTGATCAAAAATAAATTGTGTGATGATAAATCCACTGTGTTTTGTCTGTGAAGTTAGACAGAAGTAATGTACTAAGGCCTGCCGTGGCCAAAAGTGTTGATAATTAATCTGTGGATTAATTTATCTCGCTCTAAACGAGTGAGATTGGTAGCGCTATACGAAATAAATAATCTAAATAGCTGCTTTTTGATGGTAGTGTGAAAGACATTGATGTTTCACTGATTACCCGGATCTGTGCATCCGAAATGACAGGTTCCCTGACGTCACCATAGTGACGCGTAACTCAGGAAGTGCGCAGGCTCCGTCCCCGTGCCATTTTGAGGCTGTTGTAAACAACAGCATAGCAAGCTAAGCTAACTGAAGCCAATGAGTAGCATTGGAGCTTAGGCAAAGCTAGTAGCATTGAAGGCTAGCGATTAGCACATAGCATTTTGTAGCCTGTGGGTTTGAATGCGGTGTATGTTGCAGTGTTTGGAGTATTGATGTGACTTAACCATTTCCAGCTGAACTTTAACTCACACTAAACTGTTTAGATCATTTCCCTCTCTCTTTTGCATTTACTCATTCTGTCTTTGGCATTCGCTCATTCTACCTCTAACTTCTCATGTGACTTTAACAATACAAATTTAAATAAACCATTGATGTGCAAGGCAGCTGAGTTTCATAGGAAGTGAGATCAGCGATTTCACAGGTGGTTTTAATAAGCATTTGTGTTTAGGTTGTTTTGTTTTATATTTAGCGGGTATTAGTTTCATAACTATTGGGGTTTATTATAAATTAACGCTGGGTCTTAGCCTCATTGCTTTGATAGGAAGATAATTAATTTAATTATAATTGCGCTCATGATTTTAAGAATCTCATTGGATGAATTGCTATGAAATATTTGAAATTGATACTTTAATTTCATAACTAATCCCAGATGTGAAATTAAATTAATTTCATTAAAATAATTTCAGTTCCTATTGGGGTTTATTGATTCCACGTAGACTGATTGAGATAATTATGTGTGCTCTGATAATTTAACAATAACATTAAGATCTTAATTATTAACTATCAATGTGTTTGATCGTCTGGCCCGGGAAAATTTTTAAATTTCCTTTATCATTGAGACGGTACAGATTAATTTGTTCTAATGATTTGAATAACACAAGGAATTAGTAATTGGTCAGGTTTAAGGATACGAAATTAGGGATGTGGAATTTGTCATTTAATTTCATAATTAATTACGAATTTGAAAATTCTAATTCAATTTAATAATTAATTACAGTTCCTGTTTCCATATGGCAACACTATTGGCTGATCAATGAAATGTAATCGCTTGTAATGTTAATGAAAAACATCATTAAGATTTTAATCCATGACTGCTAATAATGCTCTGAAATTTTAATTTCATCTGCAACCCATTAGAGCTTGTATTACCCTGCTTCAATACTTACGGAATATTATAATCACAGGTGTTCTTCTAATGTTAATGACAAACATCGTTAAGTTAGATCTGTAACTATCAATCATTGCTCTGAAATTTTAATTCCAGCATTGGCTAATAAGGGTCTGAGCGTCCCTACCTCAAGGATACCTTATTGACTAATTTAATCCTAATCAAGCCTATCAAATTTAAATGATAACATAATAAAATTTGAATTAGAAACTACCATTTCTAATTTGAAATTCTAATTTCAGTTGCAATTGAGTTTTGGTTCCAACCTGTTTGGTCTCTCTCTGTCCGTTATTTAATTAACTCAAATATTTAATAATAATCAAATAATTAACTAATTGATATATTTAATAATTAATCAAATAATTAACTGTCGCACAAATGCGGCACCCACATTTGTGCGACAGTACAAGATTCCAATAGCGTCATACGAGCCAGTGCAAGAGATTGTTGACTCCATGCTGGAAAAGGGGGTCATCCGGCCCTGTAACAGCACATACTCTGCCCCGATATGGCCAGTCCTAAAACCCAATGGCAAATGGTGGCCCACCATCGACTATCGCAAGTTGAATCAGCAAGTACCATTGTCACGATGGCCTATGACCCAGTTGGATCAAGAAATTCCAAAAATCAAAGGCTTGACGATCCTTTCCACACTGGACGTTGCCTCCAGGTTGTGGACAATCCCTGTCCATCCCGATGACCAACACAAGCTGGCATTCACCTTTGGCAATCGACAGTACACCTTCACATGGTGTCCCTTCGGCTATGCCAACTCACCAGCAGAATTCAACATCTTCCTGAACAAAGCATGCCCTGACGCCAGAGCCAGAGGCAACCTTGTCTATGTAGATGATGTTTTGATGAAAAGCTCAAGTGTCGAAGACCACCTCAAAGAGATCAATCACGTCCTAAACCAGCTGACAATGGCAGGAGCCAAGATCGCCCTTCATAAAGGACAGTGGTGCAAAACCAAGGTGAACTATGTCGGATTGCTTGTCGGAAGAAACGGCATCGAGCCACAGTCTAACCGCACCCAAGCAATCCAAAGCATGGATTGCTTGGAAAGCATGGATTGCGGCTTCCCCCAGAATGCAAGTACTCAAACTGCGAAAAGGCTTTGCTTTGCACTGTGTGGGCTATCCAGCGTTTTTCTAATTACATCGGTGCACAGAAAGTCATCATCGAGACTTGTCATCAGCCGGTCACCTTCTTAAACAGTCAACGCATCAGAGATGGCGTGGTGACCAATGCACGCATAGCTACCTGGCTAATGACACTCCAAGGACAGGACGTCGAGGCAAGATATGCCCAAAACTACAAATCCTCACTTGGAAACGGGCTAGCGGCCTGCCAAAACTGTTCAACGGACACGCTGCACACTCCAGCGGAACCTAAAGAACCGCCACAACCTCAACTGACGAATCACAGGTACTTCGAGAAGAATGTGTGTGAAGGAATGCCCACAGCATATGTCGATGGCTGCTCCTACAACAACAAGGGCAATTTACAAGCTGGAGTGGGAGTGGTCTGGCTCAACAACGACCCTTGTCCACCCCGACAATTCAACTTTGGCCCTCGCTCATCGCAATATGCTGAAATAGCAGCCATCCTCATTACACTACAAGTGGCTGCATCCCACAACATCAAATAACTCCTCATCTGTACCGATTCGAACTATGCCCATCTAAGCTTCACATTTAGCTGGATGGAAACAGAATGGATTCAAGACAGCTAACAACAAGCCTGTCAAACACCAGGAACTCTTCCAAGCAGGCGATGCCATTGTCACTGAACATGACATTATCGTTTATTCATGACATTATCGTTATCGGTTCAAGGTCATTCACGTCAACCAGGACAAGACAAAGACTTCAATGACCAAACCGATGCCCTCGCCAAAGCAGGTGCATTACACGGAGAGTCCTGGACATTTCAAGCACTCCCTCCCAACCCTTCAATAGTGGCCATAACCCGCTGCCAACACGCCACTGGCGTACAAACCCCCACCTCCTCCCACATTGCCATTTCACCTCAGTTCGCTGCTAACGATCTCCTCACACTCCAACATGCGGATCAAACACTGCGAACTATGGCAGCTCACATTTCCGACCCCTTAACTCATCCTATTTCCACCTCCGACCTAGCCACTTCCTCTGAGCTCCGCACGCTCCACTCAATCAAGCACATGCTGCATCTGAGAGACGGTGTGCTCACGTATGTCCCTGAGCCCCTAACAACGCCAAAGCTCGTAGTCCCTCACGGCCAAAGGGGGATAATGCTGACACACGCCCACGATGCACCATGCGCAGGACACCACGACGCCAAGGCCACCTATGAAACACTCAAGCAAGTAGCATACTGGCCTGGCATGCAGCAAGAAGTGGCGGAATACGTAAAAGGAGTCCTGGTGTGTTGCCAGTTTCAACCGGCAAACCCAAACCACCGAGCCCCACTGCAAAGGAAAGGAATGACTTTCCCATGGTCGGACCTCCAAATAGACTGGGTAGAACCCCTACCACGGTCAACGCGAGGTAATAAATACTTCCTCACCATGGTCTGCGAATTCACGAAGTGGATAGAGTGCCTCCCAGCTCCCAATGATACAGCAGAAACAACAGCCTGCCTGTTAATGAACCACATCTTCTCAAGATTTGGACTGCCTTTAAGGGTCAACTCTGACCGCGGAACCCACTTCACCGCCGACATCATGCAGGAAGTGTGAAAACTCCTCGGTGTACAGGCCAAGCTCCATATAAGCCATCACCCAATTTCCTCGGGTCAAGTTGAACGGGCCAATAAAACAGTGGTCAGCACGTTGAAGAAGTATGTGTCCGCAAATCAAAAGGATTGGGATATTAAACTTCCGCTGGTACTGATGGCTGCTCGAGCCACCCCTCATCAGTCTACCGGCGTACCCCCATTCACATTGATGACAGGGAGAAACATGACGCTACCGCTACACCTGCTGTACCAACCTGGTGACCTGAACCTCGTCACTGCCTATACCACTCACCAATACCTGGAAGAGTTGAGTCAGCACCTGAGAACGACTTTCGCCTTCGCGCAACTACAACGAAGCGCGGAAGGTCGTAAAGCCTACTACGACCAAAAGGCCTCTCACCATGAGTTAAATGTCGGAGACAAAGTGTGGTACTACAGCTTTGCCCAACCAAAGCAGAACACTCCCCATCGCCTGTCAAAGAAGTTCCTACCACACTGGACAGGACCCCACAAGATTGTAGACAAGCTCTCACCTGTTGCCTACCGAATCAAAATCAGACAAGGGCGCAGCGAGCAAGTCCTTCGATGGGTCCATCGAAACCAGATAAAGAGGCACCAGAGCTCCAGCCGACCGGGAAAGGGGGAAGATCAAACCCACTGACACAGACCGACAATCATACGCTCCACACCACACTAACATAATTTCTGTTGTTTAGGAAAACATATAGCGACCTTGTTGAAACACAACACTTACACTCTCTCCTCAGCTGCACTGCTAGAGTCAACCTCTAGTAGAGAGGAGTTACTTCACACGTGACACTCGTTTGCTGTCTTACCTCATTCGGTGTCCCTGTGCCTCCGTTTTTTGTTTTGTTGTTTCCTTTCACCTGTGTCTCTCTTTGTGTTTTTCCTTCTCCCTCTCTCACTATAATTTCCTCTCCCCTCTAGTCCCCTCATCAGGGAACCCCCTTTACCAATTATTTAAATCCAGGTCCCGAAATTAAGATTGACTCCCTTCAATAAAGTCGTTGTAACTCGTTGTGAGAACCGTTGTCAACCAATCGAGGCAACCCGCCAAATCATGACCGACATGCTACGTGAAGTAAGTTCCTCGATTGATAACTTAGCCATTGGTAGGATTCCACACTACTTGATACCTCTTAGCATTGTCCAAAACATCCTAACTTCGGCCACCGCGGGCCCTGCTAGTCCCATCCAAACCCATCTCGCCTTTTCCCTGGGTAGCGCTATTCCCTTGTACGTAGATCTGGAAGCAGGCGACTTGGCCTTTCTCCTCAGTTTGCCCATTATCGACTCTAATAACATTTACCGGCTCAAAGACATTGTGAATGTGGGATTTTGGCAAGGGAACACCTATGTCAAAATCCACACTCCTGAAGTCGTTGCGTATCACGATAACAACGAGCAGTTGTACTTGGCCCCAAACCTAAGGATATGTACGCTCACGAAGGACATTCACTTCCTTTGCCCGAGTAAACCCTTCGTACGTGATAATACTGAGGGCATCTGCGGCCTAGAATCCATTAGACCCGACACTAGCTGCCCCGCCGAAGCAACACCACGTTCTCAAGTTGAGGTAACACAAGCCGAAATCATCGGAAATCGATGGCTGGTCAACACCCCAGCACGAACAGCTACCCTCACATACGATCAACACGACACAGCCACACGCATTATCCTGCCCAACCAAACTTTATGGATCACTGTCCCTAAGGGCTCGATCCTCCATATTGACGAGTTAGCATTGTATCACCTTACCGACGACGAGTATCAGGCTGAAATCGAAATCTCACCCTTCTTCAAACAGCACTCCTTCGTCCTCGATCCAGAATTGGAAGAAAGGATCAAGGAGGAAGGAACGCAACTTATTGACTTGACTCCTGTTGATACAGCTTTAGAAGCTATCGCTCGCCTTCCGCCCGCTGGCGTGCCTATTATTCGGTCTTGGTCTGCCGCTGACACAGCGCTTTGCATCTCTACTATTGTGGGGGACGTTGTGACATTGACACTGACCTTCCTCCTACACAAGCGAGTGAACGCCGTTCAAGAGTCTTTCAACAAATGCACGTCAGGCGTCCCGCGCATTTTCCGACGTGATAAAACCGACCAAGAACCCGAACCTGAGAACTCAACCAACCTGCTTGAGATCACGCCTATACCGCCTCGTCGAACCTCTGACAATTAAACCAATCGGAATGACTCAATTGCCAGTAATCCTAAAGAATGCACCCCTACATCTTCTCAAGTTCCTAACCTGTTCTTTCCCAAATTACCCTGCACCAGGATTCAGTCAGTGATGGAGATGTTGTTTGTGTCTTGTGTGTGCCTGTTCTCCCTGCTTCTTGTTCCAGTGCCCGCCGACGTTCGCAATGGGAACCTCACCGAGCAAAGGGGGATGTGTAATGCCTTGGGGGAAGTAAGAACGCACACACACACCATAATTAGATGATGATGATGGTTAAGATGGCGCCGGTGTACGTGGCATGCCGTCTGGCCTCTCTGCTACTTTGTGTTGTCTCCGTTTTTCTGTCCGTGTCGAACTACTACTCCCCTCTGGTCTATGATCGCCAGTTACTTCTGGATATTAAAGACTCTGTTGTGACCACCTATAACTCAGAGTTAGCAAGCTCTGTGGTTAGATCACAATCCTGTTTTCCAAACTTTATCTTGGATATTCCTGATTATCTGCGCAGATGGCATCCTGATATTTCCCGGAGAAAGCGTCGCAGGAGACGCGGGAAGCGCGGAGGGGTTGCTGTCAAACTGAAAATGGAGTTGTGCACGGGCCGCGTTTCCAGCTTCTTCCGTATGACGCGGAACTTAGGCGGTGGCCGCTGTGCTGTCTGGCGTGCGCTGAATCATCCTTCTCGCTGGCTTCGACCCATTCACCTGGATTCTCCATTTACGACCTCTCGCTACTCACCTCTCCGTGTTCGCCATGGTGGAGTTAATCTTCAGAATCTTCGCTCTTTGAACAGAGCCTCTACTCCCGTCATCTCTCCACCGCCTTCCAGGATGGCTCTGATTAATGCTCGGTCGCTAGTCAATAAGACGTTTTTATTAAATGACTTTTTCACTACTCATGCCTTGGATTTTATGTTCATCACAGAAACTTGGATTAAGGTTGGTGATCTGAGTCCTTTTTCTGACCTGGTTCCAACAGGCTGCACATTTTTTAATTTGCCCCGCTCTTCTGGCCGCGGGGGCGGTCTAGCGGTAATTTTAAAAAACAGTTTTAGTATCCACTGTCAGTAGCAGTACAGTAGCTTTGAAGTACAGTTGTTGCGACTGGAATGGAATGATCTGGTTTTGTTAGCACTGGTGTATCGGCCCCCTCACCTAGTTAAAGACTTTATAAATGAATTTACTGCTTTTATGGGTGATTGCATAACAAAGTATAACAATATTCTTCTGCTAGGTGATTTTAATATACATGTGTGCTGTCAGTCTAAACCTCTGGAAATGGAGTTTCTCAGTCTCATTGATTAATTTAATATGGTTCAATGGGTGAAAGATCCAACACATACACACGGCCATACTTTGGACTTGGTTCTCTCTCATGGTTTTTCTATTACTGATGCTCAGGTTTTTGATACTTTGCTCTCCGATCATATGCCTGTATTATTTACGTTGCCGTTCTCTCAGCTAAGTTCAAGCATTACTCCTACTGTTCAACTGACTCGTTCCTTTTCTTCCCACTTTTGTGATGACTTCACAAACACCTTTAACAAGGTGTGCTTGTCTTTGTCCCTGGAGTCATTTCTACCTGACTTGGATGCTGAACAGCATCTTAGTCTGTTTAATACTGCCTGCTCAGAGGTTTTGAATATCACTGCTCCTTTTAAACCTAAGAAGTCAAAACCTAAAACTGAACCATGGCTCAATGATAACATCCGCTCTCTGAGGCAAGCTTGTAGAAGAGCTGAACGAAAATGGAAAAAGGACAAATTGCAAATTTCATATGAAATGCTTAAAGACTGTCTTGCTACTTTTCAGAAAGAAGTGAAATCCGCTAAGTCTAAGTATTTTTCAAATTTAATTGCAAAGAATCATCATAGCTCTAAAGCCTTGTTTTCTGTTATAAATTCTGTGTTAAATCCTCCTGTAAATGTGATTTCAAATCCCTCAGTGTCATTATGTGAAGGTTTCTCAAGGTTTTTCTGTGATAAGATTACTACTTTGAGATCTCAGCTGCAACCACTTGCTAATATTTCACCTGAATTTTGTTGCACTTCAGCTATATGGAGTGATTTTGATCCAGTTTCTCTCCAGTCTCTCAAAGAAACTATCGACCATTTGAAACCTTCTTTTTGCTCTCATGATGTTCTCCCTCCACGTATTTTAAAAAAAAATTTTGACTCGGTTGGACCTAGTTTGGTGTCGTTTCTGAATAAATGTCTAGTTTCAGGGACTATACCTGATAGCCTCAAAAAAGCTATTGTGACACCTCTTCTTAAGAAACCTTCTCTTGATACTAGTAATTTTAATAATTTTTGACCCATCTCAAATCTTCCGTTTATTACAAAAGCACTGGAGAAAACTGTGTTTATTCAGCTACAGTCTTTTCTTAGTGCAAATCATATTTTTGAAACCTTCCAGTCTGGTTTTAAGCCTCTGCATAGCACAGAGTCTGCTTTATTACGGGTCCTAAATGATACTTTGTTGGCGACTGACTCTAGTGACTCTGTTATCCTAATTCTGTTAGACTTGACCTCGGCTTTTGATACAGTTGATCATAAAACTCTTTTGTCTCGACTAGAATATTTTGTGGGCATCCAGGGAACTGTTCTTAGTTGGTTCAAATCATATTTAACAAATAGAAGTTTCTCTGTCAGATTGGGTAATTTTTCTTCATTGCCTGCCAAACTTTCCTGTGGAGTGCCACAGGGTTCTATTCTCGCACCCATTCTTTTTTCTTTGTATTTACTTCCTTTGGGCTCTATTTTCAGAAAGCATGGTGTATCATTTCACTGCTATGCAGATGATACCCAAATTTATCTACCTCTGAAACTAAATAAACATGCTGCTCTGGAATCTCTTTTTGCATGCCTGGATGAAGTGAAAACATGGTTCTCTCTAAATTTTTTATTTCTGAATGAATCAAAGACCGAGGTTATAGTCTTTGGCCCTAGTGAAAATGCAGGGAGCAGAAGTATCGATCTGGACTACCTTGCTCCTTTTACTTCTTCCTGTATTAAGAACCTAGGTGTTTTCTGGGATCAAAGTCTTACATTTGATAAACAAATAAATGCGGTTATTAGTTTCTGTTTTTTTCAGCTACGCCTTCTCTCCAAAATTAAATCTTTTCTCTCTGTGAAAACTTTAGAGATTGCTATCCATGCGCTCATTACAACTCGCTTGGATTACTGCAACTCTCTCTATCTCGGCATTTCGAAATCTTCCATCGCTCGTCTCCAATTAGTACAAAACGCCGCTGCTAAATTCCTCAAAGGACAACGTAAATTTGATCATGTTACTCCAATTTCTGAAATCTTTACATTGGTTACCTGTGCATCTTAGAATTGAGTTCAAAATTCTTCTCTATGTTTTTAAATCTATAAATAATCTGGCACCGAGCTATCTATCTGATCAACTTTATCCATACAATCCTACTCGAAATCTTAGGTCTGGTGATCAAAGACTTCTCTCTGTCCCCAGATCACGGTTAAAGCATAGAGGGGATAGAGCCTTTGCGGTTGCTGGCCCTAGGCTGTGGAACAGCCTTCCAGCCTATATCAGATCGGCACAGTCTTTAACTGTTTTTAAATCATCTCTTAAAACCTATTTCTTTTCCTTGGCTTTTAATTCACTGTGAGTTTATGGTATGAATCTTTGGGTTGTCCTGTGTTCTATGTCTTTGTTTGTTCAGCACTTTGGTCAGCCGTGCTTGCTGTTTTTAAATGTGCTATGTAAATAAAACAAACTTGAAACTTGAAACCATAATGGCGAGCACATTCCTGAGTTCCGATTTCCTGCCATAAAACCTCCTTATCTCAAGAGACTTTTGAAAGGAGAAATTGGAGGAGAACATCTTGAATGTAGTGTAAAACAGGACTTCACTTGGTTCTTATCACTTAACCATAACTCAACCGAAACAGGACGAAAAAACTCCCTATCTGGACATGGTCTGGGATGATCGTTTAACGCAATAATTCAATGATGGTATCAACAAGAAAGACTGTTTTACAGGAAAAGTCTGAGTGTTGAAGCTCAGCAGATGCACGCCCAAATTGACTTCTTGACCTCCCGTCCTCCCCGGACATTCCAAAGAAATGTGCCTTTCTGTTCTTTAACAGAACAAGTCTCAAAACTTTTCTTAAGTGTTCCAAAAAAGACAATTAATAATAATCATTGCTGCTATTAGAAGCAATATATATATATATAATATAGATACAGACAATACATATATATATTGCTGGTTGTATCTTATGAAATGAAATTAAGCTTTCTGTGTTATTGTAACCAATGATATTTTCTTAATCTGTGACATAACTTTTCCCTGTGTTTAATTCATATGCATGGTGCGATTATTCAGAATTTAGCATAGTTTAATCTATGCCTTAACCCGTGTAGTAGATAAAAAGTAGTATAGGCACTTTTGTGTACGCCAAATACCTGTTGTTTGAGTTTGAATGAAAGCTGATTTCGTAAACAATAAGTTGGTGTGAATGAAAATTAACCGTTAGCATCATAAGGTATGATTATAACACGTATAAAAGTCTGCCAGGGTATTTTCTCCATGTGACAAAATAAATAGGCGGATAATGTATGCACAGGAAGAAGCCATGTGGAGCGGGGCTCCGCCCTACAGGAACTATTTCATTGGAAGAGCATCGAGTGGGAGGGACCGAAATCTCCCGTCTAATACTGACTCCCAGCTCACAATGCTCTCTATCTGCTTGCAAATCGCGCGCTGCTTGAAAACTTGGAGTTGCTCCAAAAGCGCTCCTAGCCTTTAACATCTAGGCCGAGCCCTGAACATTGAACCAACACTTAGTCAAATCTCTTAAGAAACCCTTGAAAGTCTGAAGCTACGCGAAAGGAACTCAAGAGCGTCATCACAGCCCAGAGCCAACCAACCAACGAAGGGCATCCCCAGAGTGACCTCACGCAACGACGCGCGGGATTCCTTCAAACCAAGCCAGGAAACGAAACACAGATCAGCAATCATCTCAACTTAAAGCAAGTATCAAACAAAATCTCTATAAAGTGGCTGAATCGTGTTGTATTTATCTCTAAAAGTAAAGATACTAGAGTTCTCCTCTCGATGATCTGCACGGGTAAAATCGTGTGGAAATAGCAAACAGTGCTATATTTTAACGGTTCCCAAATTGCAACACTTGCAACACATTGCCCATGCATGTGTGTATGTATGTATTTTGTTTTGTGTTATTTAGCGTGGTTCATGTATTTTAGTAAGATAGCAAATAAACTCTTGTTTGATTTATAAATAAGTTTTTTGTCTTCTGTTGTGTAATATTCAGATCAAACTTTGCCCAGATTGCGTTACCTATGCTCATAACTGTCATAAAGTTACTTAAATAATTCTGTATTATTATATCGTGGCCACGAAAATAAACTGAATTTCTTAGATATACTGAAACTTAACGACTCTCTGGACGATTGTTAAATAAGGTATAAGTTGGACATTTTGATTAATATCAATTGATCATACTAATTTAGAAGCTTAAGAATCGATTCCCTATAAGCTGAAATTAATAATAAAAGCTTAAACCAAGGAGCTAATCCTTTACATTAAAATAAAACAAATGTTTAAAAAATGGTCTGATAAAATGAAAATAACTTAAAATGTTGTGTAATATTAAATGTAGAATTTCCAAATAATATGAAAATAACTGTCTGATGAGAAATAACAAAATAAAAGCCTTTCATAAACTTGCATATAACCACATTTATCTGTAAATTCGCATAGTTATAAAAAGAAAACTCCCTGTTTCCACAGACCAGTTTCAATTCAGATTGTCAATTCACAGCTGTTTACATTCCCCCTCAAGCCAACACAGACCAGGCACCAGGAACTGTATGGGAATATAAGCGAGCAGGAAACCGCGTACCCAGATGCAGCGTTTATTGTTACGGAGGACTTCAACAAAGCCAACTTCAGAACAATAGCTCCAAAATACTTTCAACACATCACCATCAACACGTGTGGTGATCGTGAACTGGACCACTGCTACTCTCCTTTCCGTGACGCCTACAAATCGCTCCCCCACCCTCCTTTCCGCAAATCGGATCATTCTTCCGTTCTGCTCCTGCCTACTTATAGGCAGAAACTGAAACGAGAAACACCCGCCCTCAGGACAATTCAATGCTGGTCGGACCAATCGGACGCTATACTACAGGACTGTTTTGATCACGCGGACTGGGACATGTTCCGGGCAGCGTCTCATGACGACATAGAGGCGTACTCAGATACTGTAACGTGTTTCATCAGGAAGTGTGTAGAGGATGTAGTGCCGACAAAAACAATCCGCATCTACCCAAACCAAAAACCATGGATTAACAGCGATGTTCGAGCAGCCTTGTCAGCGCGGACATCTACCTTTAAATCCGGGAACTTTGACTATCGAAAACAAGCCACTTACGATCTCAGGAAATCCATCAAAGCCGCCAAATGACAATATAAAAACAAAGTTGAAGAACAATTCAACACCAACAACACAAGAAGCATGTGGCAGGGCATCAATAACATCACAGATTTTAAAGGGAATAAACCAGCTACAGTGAACATTGCCGCCTCTCTACCGGACGAGCTTAATCATTTTTACGCTCGTTTCGAGGCTCACAGCACCGCCCAAACAATGAGCGCTCCCACGGCTGTTGCAGAAGAGGTGAGTGCAATCTCCATTTCTGTCGCGGATGTAACCCGATCCTTCAGACGGATGAATATCCACAAGGCTGTGGGTCCTGATGGCATCCCAGGCCGTGTGCTCCGAGCATGCGCATTTCAGCTAGCTGGGGTTTTCACAGACATTTTCAACCTCTCCCTCTCTCTGTCTGTGGTTGCCTTATGCTTAAAAAAATCCACCATTGTGCCCATACCAAAGAAAAATAATATCACATGCTTGAATGACTGGAGGTCCGTTGCTCTGACACCCATCTTCAGCAAATGTTTTGAGAAACTCATCAGAGACTACATCTGCTCTGTGCTGCCTGCCTCACTGGATCCCCTGCAATTTTCATATCGCAGCAACCGTTCCACAGACAATGATATTGCCTTCACCCTGCACACTTCTCTCTCCCACCTGGAAAACAAGAACACTTATGTGAGAATGCTGTTTGTGGACTATAGCTCCGCATTCAATACCATAGTGCCTGCCACACTGGTTGCGAAGCTCCAGACTCTAGGACTAAACAGATCTCTGTGCAGCTGGATCCTGGACTTTCTGACAGGCAGAACTCAGGTGGTCAGAATGGGCAACATCACTTAATCTCCGCTGACCCTCAACACTGGTGCTCCTCAGGGCTGCGTCCTCAGCCCACTCCTGTACTCCCTGTACACACATGACTGTGCAGCCACACACAGCTCCAACGTCATTGTCAAATTCGCTGATGACACAACGGTGATAGGCCTGATCACTGACAACGATGAGACGGCCTACAGAGCGGAGGTGAGTACCCTGACTAAATGGTGTCAGGAGAACCACCTCTCACTCAACATCGACAAGACCAAGGAGCTGGTGGTGGATTTCAGGAGACAGAGCAGAGAACACACACCCATCACCATCGACAAGACACCTGTGGAGCGGGTAAACAGTTTTAAGTTCCTTTGCGTTCACATCACTGAGGATCTCACATGGTCCGCTCACACAGATGCAGTGCTGAAGAAGACAGATCAACACCTCTTCTTCCTGAGATGGCTGAGGAGGTTTGGAATGAGCCCCAGCATCCTCAGAACATTCTACACCTGCACTTTGGAGAGCATCCTGACCAGCTGCATCACCGCCTGATTTGGAAACAGCACCGCTGGCAACCGCAAAGCTCTGCAAAGGGTTGTGCAAACTGCCCGCCACATTGTTGAAGGTGAGCTTCCCTCCCTCCAGGACATCTACACCAGGCGGTGTATAAGGAAAGCCCGGAGGATCATCAATGACTCCAGCCACCCGTCCCACAGCCTGTTCTCTCTGCTGCCCTCAGGAAGACGTCTCCGCAGCATCCGATTCCGCACTAGCCGACTGAGGGATAGCTTTTTCCCTCAGGCTATCAGGCTAATGAACAGTCAGAACTAATACACCCTACAGCCAGAGGCAGAAATCCCGGGGGGGTCGGGGGGGGACAAGACTCCCCCTATCTGAGGGTTGTCCCCCCTAAAAATATGATTTAAATAACCACGCTGTGTATTGTAAATAATGTTTTATACTTAAAATAATTGTTTAAGTAGTAAAACAACACAAACGCAAACGGGGCAAAAATGCGTTTTAAGTTTAGAAACATTTTTTTTTTTTGTTATCAACAATTATTATTATTTTTTTCACACACAACACAATATAGCATCCAGAACACAACAAAACAAAACAACAGACATATACTCAACATTTCAAGGTCCAATCAAAAGGGAGGGAGAGGGGGAAGGACAATCAGAACACAAAAAGTCACTCCTTTATACAATCACGTATATCCACCAAAAATAGAAATATGCCAGTATGTCAATCAATTAAATGATACATTTAAAATGAAACTAAAACAGACACTAGGTGGCGCCAAGTCACTGTCTTAATGAGTGAGTTCAATCCGGATTCCTTCAAACAGGTTACGCTTATTACCAAAACAGCACTACTTGTTGCGGTTCAGCTGTGGATTTGTTTCTGTGATAATTAGGCCTAATGTGTTATTTAAAAAAAATAAAAAATATTTTCATGACAAAATGATCAAAAAGATGGCAGGTAGGGGAGCACGACTTCTTAAGTTGAGAGAATTACATTTATTTATCGTGGCCATGCCTTTAATGCACGAACCAGCGTGGTCATAGCAATCTTGGATATTCAGAAATGGATATTAGGAATACGTTAATAAAATGTTTTGAATTTAATAAAGAAAATATTACATTAACCTGTAGGCTACATTGTGCGCGTGATATGTTGCAGATATATGCAGTCCACAGACAACGTTTATGAACCTTGTTAAAATCAATACATTTAAAAATAAGACATGTGACATGCTTAGAAAAACATTACTATCTTTCCCATCTATCCAGCTTTTAAATCCATTCAGCGATCATTTTCTTTCTTTCTTTCTTTCTTTCTTTCTTTCTTTCTTTCTTTAATTAAATTACGGGAATGTTACGGGTTCTCTGTACAGGAATTTAACATAGGCTAGGCCTCTAAACATTTATTTTTTTTAAATTTTATTTTTTTTGAAAGCCTAGTAATTAGGTTATATGCTAATAATAATAATAATAAATATAGCTGCAAGCAGCGATGGCGGGCCCAAGCCGTCAGTGCAACCCGCCATCCCGGTGGCATCACGAAAAAGGGGCACAGCGGGCACATGCATTTACAGTAACCCTCTGGCAGTCTGGTTTTTAGGGATACAGCAACTAAAGGGTTAATCCAAACTGACAATACTGTGAAAGACACATACACACACACACATATGCACACAACAATATATAAAACTTTGGTAACACTTTCAATAAGGTTTCAGTTATTAACATTAACTATATTAATTAATATGAACAATATTTATATAGATTTTATTAATTTTAGTCTCTCTCTATCCTCTCTCACACTCACTCACTCGCACACACACACAAAGAACAACATATAGAACTTTTGTACCACTTTTCAACAGTGTTGGGGGTAACGCATTACAAGTAACGCGAGTTACGTAATAATATTACTTTTTTCAAGTAACTAGTAAAGTAACGCATTACTTTTTAATTTACAAGAAAATATCTGAGTTACTTTTTCAAAAAAGTAACGCGAGTTACTTTTTTCCCATTTATTGACATAGTTATTGAAAAACTAACTGAAATAAAATAATAATTAACAAAAATTAACAATCGTTTTCATAATCATTATGTTCTCACCCCTTGGCGGAAAAATATTTGAGTTGTGTGACAGTTTAGGGAAATACCTGTAAATGGCGCATCACACACATTGGGTTATCTGACGGAGAGACGCAAAGCAGTTTAAAGCAGAGTCCTGCACCGGTCCTGTTTGCTAAACGTGCACCAGCAGTACTTAACAGAACACCTGACCCGTTATCCCACAGCAGCACTAATTTAATTCTGTACCAGACCAGAACCGTTTGACATAAAGACCGCGAGTCGCGACCCGAACCGCACACGCATTAATCTACAACTTCAGGTAGGCAAACTTATTAATTTTCTCGTGTAACACAAGTAATCAAACCATCATTAGGCATTCTAAGTTGGTGCTTTGACGAAAAACAGACACGCAGAGCAACGTAATAATTAACAGAAAAAAAAGATGAGAACGTGCATCCTTTCTGTAAACAATACAAAACTTGGCCGAGCATCTCGTGATCACTCTACCAAACTTTAGAACAAATATGCATAGGCTAAATCACATCATACACATGCTTATAATTCTTCATAAATAAAGAAAAGAACATATTCAAATATGAGCCTTACTGCGATTGTCGTTATTATTGAATTTCATTAGTCATAATTCATTAGATGATTTATGCGCGCTGTTCATGGAAAAGTGAGGAAGACACGACAATCCGTGATTATGGTTAAATAAGAAAAAAGACATCTAATATAACGAAATTGCCGCTACATTTATTTTCATATTAATATCTCAACACACCATTAAATTACATTATCGCAACTTTGTAGATTTTGCGTTTCAGCATGCGTTAATTTTGTGTCGCTAAACTTGTTTCGCCTCACTAAGTTAAATTTGCCTACGCCTCTTTCTTTGGCCTTCGCTCTGGAAGTGATCTGTTGATTCTGCTAAACTTTAATTAAAACCGAAACTAAACTATATAAAAACTAAATAAAAATGTTCACAAAATAAAAACTAAACTAAAACTAACAAAAATATTAATGAAACTAATAAAAACTAAACTGAATTTTATAGCAAATTTGAAAACGATATTAAAATAAAACGAATTTAAAAATTCAAAACTATAATAACCTTGGTGTGAACATGCTGTTACTGTAGTTCTAGACTAAATGTGAATGTGCTTTAATTCATCCCACTCGCAAAAAACTGATTTAGTATTCATCAAAATGAATTAAAACAGTGAAATGCAAACACAGAATATGACACAAACCTGCAATAATTAAATATGTTAAACAACACACATGTATCTAATCCCATTTTATTAACCAATGTCTTTGCTGCTGACCTTTGATGATCCAGTTCAATCATACTGATAAGAAAAAATGACTTTAGATAAACTAACAATTGTGCTTCATTGTTTTTTTATTGCTGAAGAGTGTTGAACTATCTTCTCCTGCGCTCTACTCTTCACACGTGAATTTACTTTTCCTTTAGCCTGAGGTTTATTCATTACACTTTTTGGTGTGAAAGGGCTTTACATTTGCTATAATTACAACTTCTTGTATTAAAAACAATCAAGCCCTGCTCATATTTAAAAAGTAACGCAAAAGTAACGTAACGCATTACTTTCCTAAAAAAGTAACTAAGTAACGTAATTAGTTACTTTTTTAGGGAGTAACGCAATATTGTAATGCATTACTTTTAAAAGTAACTTTCCCCAACACTGCTTTTCAATAAGTTTTTAGTTTTCAACATTATGTAAGTTAACATGAACAATATTTTTATAGCACTTATGAATCTTGGTTAATGATATGTTCAAAATTGACTACTACATTATTAATTAAAATTTCTGGTTAATGTACATCAGTTACTGTACCATGAACTAACATAAAGAGTTTTTTACTTTATTTTTTAGAATTTGTTTTCTTAAGAAATATAGTAAAACAATGGTTGTTCATACTTAGTTGGTTAGTTTCGAATAAATTAATGTTAAAAACGATATTATTGAACTATACTAGTTAACATGAACAATAATTATATAAAATGTATTAATGTTAATTAATGTTAAGTAAAAAAAAATATGAATACATTATTAAAATATAAAGTTGTATCTTAACATTAGATTATGTACTGTGAATTAACATAAAATTAATATTTTTAATGTTAGTATTAACTAACATTAAATAAGATTAATAAATGATTTAAAAATATATTGTTCCTTTTTAGTTCATGTTAGTTAATGCATTATATATATATATATATATATCAGTGGTGGCTGCTGGTCTTTCAAATAGGGGAAGCTCATTTTCGGCCTACATCATAAAAATTGTCCATTTATTTATACGTAAATTCTGCTATCTAAAAAACAAGGAATGTGGTTTATAATTGTGTGAAATGTATGATGAAAATTGGCTAGCAATTTCGCCAAGCAAATACCAAGAAATAGGTTGCAGCAGTTTGTCTTTCAACTACACTTGCAACAGTGGTGTAGTCTAGTTTTTTGTAATGAGCATACTGTGATTTTTCCCTCCCTCACCCGTCCCAAAGCGACACCCCATAAGCACCACTCACTAATGTGTACAGTATGCATCTACATGTAACTGACAGCATTCTGAAAGACTGCTTATGTGATATCAACATGTCAATTTATTATAAGCAACACAAGACAGCCAATGACATTTACAGCTGGGGAGACTGGACTGATTTTCTACTGTGTTAATCATCTAAAATTTTCCCTGAATAATATGGTCCCTGGAGCACAGATTTTATGAGCTGGCAATTTTCAATGCACATTTAAGAGTGCCTGTTTTTATATTCCCTAGCCTGACCTTCAGTCCACAAGGCTGGCCAGGAGTTCTCATCTCTCTCATCATCTGAAACAAGGAGATATAAACATTGTATTCAATTTAACTGCTGTACACAGACACACACACAGGCCTATCTGTGTTATCTCTCCCCTTCTCCTGCATTCATTGATCCGCACACTAATGTTACTGAAGTTATTAGCTAGTTATGTTGGCCTGAGAAACTCAACATACTGTTGACTGCATGCATGAAAGATGCTTAGGACAGTTGACTGATCTGTCACTGCTCCCCGGGCCGTAGCTGGGGTTTGCAGGGCCCCAGTGCAGGTTGTACCTGTGGGCCCTGTTTGAAATAGTTTAATATATGTTTGTTCTATATATTTATTTGTGCTATTTACACAATGTTTAATATTTTTCAAGTTTGTAGGTGTCCAGGCACAGAAACTGAATAATTAAATATAAAATAGCATTGCATAGTTGTCACGGTGCACACACAAGGGAGGAACAAGGACACACAGACGAGGACGTAAACTCAAATAATAGTCTTTAATCTTGACAAACAAGGCAGGGCAGGGCAGGGCAGGGCAGGGCAGGACAAGGCAAGGCTGACATGGCCAGAAACACCGGGGAGTAACGAGTAGACCAGACGAAATCAAACTCAAAAGACAGGAACTAAATACACAGGGTAATTAACACAATCACATACACACAGCTGGACACAAATTAACTCATAATGACATGAAACAAGGACAAGAAACAAACCAAATATGGACACAAGAGGCAGGAACAGATGACACACACAACAGAACCCTGACAATAGTCTTCACTGTATAAATTATATATAGATTAATTCTTGTTAAACTACAAAGTAGGCTTGTTCAGTAAAGAGCTGTGAGTGATTTTCTCTGATTTAATTTTCTTGGATTAACATTAAGGACACTGACAGCAGCTAGTAAATTACGTGCTATCACTTTAAGAGACAATACATCCATTATGATACACATCCAATTTTTTTTTCTCAACTGTTTGTTTACGTTTGCTCTGTATGTGTGCACCGAACACTGCACGCGAGTACTCATTTAAGTTGTTCCGCGTCCTGTGTTTGAATGCTTAGAAACTCTTTTGAATGTTTAAATGGGCAAGGCATAAAAACACGTTCAAATGATAAGCTTTCGTGGCCACGCGCAGCAGTGGCGCATTTTTAGGATGGCCTCAGCCAGTCAGATGAAATGAAAGAGTTGAGCAATAGCACTGGTCATCAACAGAAACACAGCGTGATTTTCAAAAAGTCAGTGCTTTGATCTTTGAGTGCACTGACTTGCAAAATCCACTATGGGACTGAGCTCGAATAGCTTCAGCGTCAGCGTCTTTTTATAGTACAAAATCGCTGTCAATCAAAAGGAGATGCAGTCTTTCGGCAGACCCTCCAATCATCACGCAGAAGCCCGTAGTCCAGGCTAGCCCACTCCTCCATTCACCCCCAGAGACGCTGAGCGTCCATGGGCGGGACATAATCGCAGCATTTATCCAATGACCGTCTAGTTTTGAAGCACTGAAAAAAACTGTTCAAAGCAGCCCCATTGAAGTCAATGGACCAGAGCATGTGAGCGGAGCGTAGCGTGGAGCGAGCGGGGAGCGAAGCGTACGAAATATAGTCGGAGCGCGGAGCGGGTTTTTATCCAAAGGCCGGAGCGATCGCTCTGTCTCGCTCCTGTTCCGCTCCGATACCGCTCACACCACGAGCCTAGGGCATGCACAAATCCACCCAAAATTCACCTGTGCCTTCAACAATTAACAAAACTGTCAGCCTACACTTCAAAAATCGTTCGTTGTGAAGGAGAGATATGGAGTTCGTGAAATATTTCCAAAAGCAAACTGACAGGCCATACAGGTGCACAATTCCTGTCAAAAAAATAGATGATAACGATGTTGAACATGAACAGGAATGTGGTGATACGATTTCAGTAAGTAAGGATTCGTATTTTAATCTAAAAAGGCACATCATGCGGAAACATGACAGTGTGCTGCGCGAACATGGGGAGGCAAACCGTGAGCATTTTGAATATGGTTGAAATAGGAAATATTGGCTAACAGTCAATTAAATAAGTTTTGTCATACGAATATTTTAATGTAGTCTACTTAACCCTGCCCGTGATTTTTTATTTCATAGAGAAAGAGATATAAATATATGTTCTATTTTGACTGATGTTGCTATGAGTTCTTTATAGGATATAGGCTGCGTGGCGGACGCATCGCGGAGCGGGTTTGCTGCGTGTTGATTTTCCTTTCCGCGCCTATGTTAACAGATTAGAGCAGCCACACTGCCTGCGGAATATGCGCGTTTCAGGTGCGCGGTCCAAACACACCGCAAACCGCGGCCCCGCGACAGAATAGAAGTGAAGTGGATTTTTCCGCAGCAGTTACACAACAAACCCGCTCCACGTCTGTCACGCAGACAGTGTGTCCCAGGCGTAAGGCTTCGGTTGAAAACGGCAGGTGTTAGACATGCAGAGGAATTTTAAATGTGAGTGAGCGTGGAGCGCGGGGAGCGGAATTGAGCGGAGCGGTCTGCTGCGACTTTGAGCGGGGGAGCGGGGGCGCGAACACCCACGTGAGCGGGGAGCGGGAATTCTCATCGCTCAGCTCCGCTCACATGCTCTGCAATGGACGCTAGGCTTCAACAGGGAAATACACTGTGACGCTACAGGAATGTATGAGAGGGAAATCGAGTCAGCCGACCTGCTATATGTAGCTGATTCTGAACGAACTCGTCTTCGAGATGAATGTGTTCTAATGCATTTTTAGTCGATAAAATGTTAACACAATAGTACATATTTGACCATGATTTTTTTTACATTATAGGGGAATTTTTTACATTTCTTTATTCAGTCTTAAAGAAATCCACACTGATATATATATATATATATATATATATATATATATATATATATATATATATATATATATATATATGCACCATGTTAGTTAATGCATTTACTAATGTTAACAAATGAGACATTAGTATAGTGTTACCAAAGCTTTTAATGATTTGTGAGCATTTTTTAACGATATACTTTTCCAAGAACATGAATAATTTTTACTAACACAGATAAAGTAAAAATATATTGTTCATATTTAGTTTATGTTAGTTGTGAATTAACCAATTGTTAAAAAACTATATTATTTAACTGTTAATTAACATCAACAATACTTATGTACCATGTATTAATTCCAAAATGTATTAATACCTTATTAACATTTAAAGTTGTATCTTTTGAACATGACTATTTTTACTAGCAATAAAAAGATTAATAAATGCTGTAAAAAATATTTTGTTCATTGTTAGTTCATATTATCAGTGAAGAATTAACATGCTGTAAAAAGATAGTTCATTGTTAGTTGAAGTTAGTTAATGCATTCCCTAATGTTAACAAATGAGACCTTATTATAAAGTGTTACCTAAACCTTTAATGATTCATAAGCATTTTTAAAAGGTTTTATTGATCTATAAGTATTTGTGAAATATTTTGCCTGCATTACAGTTTAGTCTTCATCTGTGAGCTGAACTGTTTTACTGTTACATTCATGAGATGATGTAAATTCAGATGAATATCATGTCAGAGGGTGTCATAGTTCAGTATCAAATTAGTGTCAAATTATTATTTGCAGCACAAAAATTTATAAGACCACGTGTATGTATCTTTAGATTTTTTTTAATGTTGTAATTAACATAATTATTAACCTAATTATATAAAATTATGTTGTCAGTGCCCTACAAATTAACTGGTTTTTAGATTTTTTTTTTTTGTCCCTAAAGGCCCGTACACACCGGGACGAATATCGGCGCGCGTTATTCACCAGCGTTTTTCAACGCGTTTTTTTGTGTTCACACCCAAGCGATTTTCGCTGACGATGAGCCGAGTGAACATGCAAAAAAAAAAAAAAATGATGGAGGCATCTTTGCCAATTCTGTGCTGGGAAAGGCACTCAGAGATGGAACTCTGAATGTTCCCCCACCAAGTGAACTTCCAGGTGCTCCTGAGCAGGGAAAAGTTAACCATGTCATTGTGGCGGATGAAGCTTTTCCGCTGAAACCATATCTCCTCCGGCCATACCCTGGACGCCGCCTCCCCACAGACAAGATAATTTTCAATTATCGTTTGTCTCAGGCATGGCGCATCTCTGAAAATGCATTTGGCATCCTCAGTCAACGCTTCCGGGTTTTCCAAAGAACTTTACAGGTTCAACCAAGTGTTGTTGACAAAGTTGTCAAAGCTGCTTGTGCATTGTGCAATTATTTACGCCCGAACGGAAATGACCAGAATCATGCCACAGAGGATGACCATGATTGTGAGCAAACACTACAAGGCTTTGAACATTGTAGGGGGCAGCGGGCATCTGTGGAGGCACAAAATGTCCGAGAACTGTACAAAGAGTACTTCAACTCACCAGCAGGAGAAGTTGCTTGGCAGTATGACCATGTGAACCATGGTCTGGGGAACAGATAAAATCAAACTGTAAATTTGAGCCATGTTCATTACATTTCCCATTATGAAAACCGCTAGTGTGTGTGTGTGTGTGTGTGTATACAGATATATATAATTTCTGTGAACTTGAATACACTATCAAATCTATTGCATCTGATTCTTCATTAGTTAATATGCCAGCACTCACCACTGTCAGGGTTCTGTTGTGTGTGTCATCTGTTCCTGCCTCTTGTGTCCATATTTGGTTTGTTTCCTGTCCTTGTTTCATGTCATTATGAGTTAATTTGTGTCCAGCTGTGTGTATGTGATTATGTGTTAATTAACCTGTGTATTTAAGTCCTGTCTTTTTGAGTTTGATTTCGTCTGGTCTACTCGTTACTTCCCCGGTGTATCCTGTCCCCAAGTCCTGCCTTGATGTCTACATTAAAGATTATAACTTGAGTTTACGTCCTCGTCTGCGTGTTCCTGTTTCTCCCTCGTGTGTGCACCGTGACAGAAGACCAGACCTAACCGTAAGCGGCGCCCCTTCACCTCGTTTTGTTTTCGTTTTTTTGAAAGTTTTTATTTTTGTTCCTGTTTCCTGTCTGTCCCGCGGCATGGAAGTCGCCGCTCGTTATTCCCGCCATAGCCCACTGCAAGTCGGCGTGGGAGTTCGGCGGGATCGCTGCAAGTGCCGTGAGTCCACTGGCCGCGAGCCCTCATGCCCGCGGATCGCGGGAGATATCCGCCGCGGATCCGCGGGTTGCTGCTCCCCCAGGCGCGCCGTTCGCGGGAGATCACGCCACCGGATCGCCGCTGACTCAATGCCCGCCGGCCTGCCTCTGACTCAATGCCCGCCGGATCGCCGCTGACTCAAGCCCGCCGGATCGCCGCTGACTCATGCCCGCCGGATTGCCGCTGACTCAAGCCCATCGGATCGGCGTTAACTCATGCCCGCTGGCCGCCGCTTACCCTAGCCCCGTGGAGAGTCCACATGTCACGGCCAGGAGTGCCGTGTGTCTGTTTTGTTTTGCCCACAGGAACATTTTAAAGAACCATGTCTTGTCTTGTCCATGGAGACTCGTCTGGGGCAGGCGGCTCCTCTTGTTGTGGCCATGGAGGCCATTCTAGCCACCTGCCCCCTTGTCGTGGAAATGGAAGCGGTTGCTGAGGGACCCTGTGAGGGCCTCTGACTCTTCGTCATGCCCAGAGGAAGCCTCAGCTTCCAAGCCAGCCCAGGAGGGCTTCTGGTTCCTGTGGGATGTCCTCCACAGCGCTGTAACAGACTCATTGCAAGTTATCGCAAACGCTTAATGGCAGTTGTTGCTGCTAAGGGTGGCCCAACCAGTTATTAGGTTTAGGGGGCAAGCACTTTTTCAGACAGGGCCATGTGGGTTTGGATTTTGTTTTCCCTTCATAATAAAAAACTTCATTAAAAAACTGCATGTTGTGCTTACTTGTGTTATCTTTGATTAATATTTAAATTTGTCTGATGATCTGAAACATTAAAGTGTGGCAAACATGCAAAAAAATCAGGAAGGGGGCCAACACTTTTTCACACCACTGTATGTACATTTTTTTTGAAGTGTTTAGAAGTTGCTCTTTAAAGATAGAAAAAAATGGCCGCTATCTTTTTTTACTGTTACTTTAATGAATCACCATTGCCACACCATTCAAGATATCCTAAATCCGTTTGCAATTTAACATCTTCAGTATATTGGCATCGTGTTGACAAAGTTTGGTGTGAACTACTTGTTTCTGCTTGGAGGAGTGTGAATTTATTTACAGCTTGATTTCCCCCGAAAATGACATTAAAAAAAAGATAGCCGGCTTCCTGTTGGTCGTAGCTAATGAGTGTAAATTAGAAAGTTGTCCGGCTTGATTAGAACAATTTATGTACCGAGTTTGGTGTCTGTAGCTAAAACTAACCCCCCCATTTTTGACAAAAGGTGGCGCTTCCACGCCCGTTTATGAGCTTTTTCCAGTGTCTAACTACCATTAATACTCATGTGTGTTGAGTTTCATGACATTCTAAACATGTTATCTGCTTCAAAATCACCAGAAACAAATTTTCAAGTTTGACGCATTGCCATGGCAACAGTATTTTAGATATCAATATTCCCTTCACAGTTTTACATCGGCCGTGTTTTGACATTATTCTGATGAAGTTTGAAGCAAATCGATTAAAAATAAGATGCTAAATACTAAGCATTTTGAAAATGACACTCTTCCTGCTGCCAGTTGGTGGCGCTATAACTTTGACTCCTAATAGTCACATCTATGCAATTGGCATAATACAACGAACAAAACCCTGAAGTTTGATCAAAATCAGACAATGTATGTGGATGTTATTAGACGCTTACTGTCTCTCATTTTTCGCCATAAATTCATCGCCTCGCCACGGGCAAACCGTTCGAGATATCAAAAATATATTTTCTAAATATCACAATTTAGCATCCCCAATGTCTTGAGATCATGTTCACCGAGTTTGGTGGCAATCGGTTGGTAATCCTCAGAGGAGTATATCAAATTCCAGAGCATGCGTTTTTTAAACAGCCCTGAATAGCCGACTTCCTGTTGGGCGGAGCCTATGACATGCAGCGTGAAGGTTGTTCGGCTCATTGAGATCTATATATGTACCGAGTTTCATATGAATACGTGCAAGTATGTGTGAGCTATACATCAAGTTTTCTGACAGTTTTCCAGGGGGTGCCGTAGAGCCCCTGTGCCACGCCCGGGTCCCAGCCTCTGTGGCTTCCTAATGGCTGCAGATTCCAACTTGTGTGCCAATTTTCAAGAGTTTTTGAGCACGTTAAGGCCCCCAAAAGTACCCGGAAGGTTGAAAAGAAAATATATATATAGCTGCAAGCAGCGATGGCGGGCCCAAGCCGTCAGTGCAATCGCCATCCCGGTGGCATCAAGAAAAAGGGGCACAGCGAGCACATGCATTTACAGTAACCCTCTGGCAGTCTGGTTTTAATTGATACAGAAATTAAAGGGTTAATCCAAACCATCAAGACTGTGAAAGACTGTTACTTTAATAAATCGTCACGGCAACACAGTTCAAGATATCTAAAATCCAATTACAATTTAAGTTCATCAATGTTTTGGCATCATGTAGACAAAGTTTGGTGTGTATAGTATAATGTTCCTCTGAGGAGTATGCATTAATTCATACCCATATTTTTTCAAATATCCACATTCAAATCAAAATAGCCGACTTCCTGTTGGTTGTAGCTAATGACTGTAAATTAGAAGGTTGTCCAGCTTGATGAGACCAATATATGTACCAAGTTTGGTGACTGTAGCTAAAACTAACTCCCCAAGTTTTCTGAAAAGGTGGCGCTATGCAGTGCCTCTTCCACTCCCTTTTATGAGCTTTTGCCAGTGTCTATCTATCATTAATACTGATATGTGTGTTGAGTTTCATGAAATTCTAAGCATGTTATCTGCCTCAAAATCACCGGAAAAGAATATTCAAGTTTGACACGTTGCCATGGCAACAGTATTTTAGATAGCAATATTCCCTCAACAGTTTTACATCGGCCGTGTTTTGACATTATTCTGATGTAGTTTGAAACAAATCGAGTAAAAGTAAAATGCTGAATTCAAAGTATTTTGAAAATGACACACTTCCTGCTGCCAGATGGTGGCGCTATAACTTTGACTTCTGATAGTCACATCTATGCGATCACCATCATACACCGAACAAACCCCTGAAGTTTGATCAAAATCAGACAATGTAGGTGGAGATGGTAGGTTTAGGTGTATGTAAGGTGGGAGGAGTTGGATCTATTTCCAGCCATACCCCATGGATCTTGTGTTCTGCAGTGAGGACCATCTCTGGAAATCCCTGACTAGAGGGGCGGTTTAACACACTGGGAACGTAGCTAGACTCAGAGGGCAGGCTGTCATTAAACGTCAAAATTTGATTGGCTGATGAATCTGTCACTAATGCTCGTAACAAATCAGATGTGACGTCTTTCAACAAAAGGGTAGTACTATCTGTAGTGCTGGCCTCAGACTTTTTTTATGTAGGCTATTCCAGTTCAATCTCAACTAAACTAATCATAGGCAATTTTGTAGACATTACACAAAGGAAAATGATACCCAAATAATCAATAAAAAAAATTTTTCAGACAATTTTATTTTTTATCGGGCCAGCAGAGAAGGCCCTGCTGCCCCTGACTGCCGTGCCCACCACTGGTTAAGTACTAGTAAATAGGAAATCCGTCCTTTATAAAGCATTGTTCCAGCACCTGTTAACATGCACCAGGACGCCGGCGCACTGAAAGCTCTTTGTTTGCACACGTCATTGTTTTCAAACAGATAAAGTAAAACAGGACAAAATTAATCTTGACAAACTATATATCATTTTGAAGGTCTAAGCCTCTAGCATCGACGACAGATCGCTGTTTTTCGATAGAAAGCTTATAAGGAATGTATTTGCTAAATTTGTGTAAGCAGTACACATCAAAACATGTATAAAAAAACCGCAGTACATACCAGATTCATCCGACACTCAAACGTATCCACTGCTGTAAATCCCGGTTTCGTTTCAGAGATAAGGGTCCACTGAACAACATTCCATCGAGCACTTTTAGTCCAAAGAAACAACAACGTTGTAATTAGGATCGTTATTCATTTGTTTACGTCTCATCTCTTCAGGGAGAGTTATTGTTTGTGTCCGTTATGGAACAAATTACGCTCAAAAACAGCGTCTTGGTGGTAAAAAAACAGCATGATTTTGTAGCAGGCAATGTCCCAAACAGAATGGGACCATCCCAAAAAAAAAAAGTCAAAGATACTAGGGGTGGGCGGATCGATCCAAATATCGATAGTATCGATACCAACGTTGGTATTGGTATCGGATCGATACTAGCCTGATAAGATCGATACTTTCGGTTAATTTTTTTCTCCTATACACTTAATACATTGCTTAATACATTTATCAAAGTGTAGACATGTCTGTGGGCGTATATTCCGCTCTTTTCACATCTCGTATGCAAAAATTGCTGCTCCTCCCCTGCTACGCTGTTTTGTTAGGTGCGTTCGACTTGAAGCAGCGCTTGCAGAATGATCACCGTATGACATCAAAGTACTGCGAGAGCTATAAGAAAGCAGTCGGATCCTATGCATTCAAATCGCTCTCGCGGTACTTTGATGTCATACGGTGATCATTCTGCACAGCGCCGCTTCAAGTCGAACGCGCCTCTTGTCATGCCATTGTAGCAGAGGCCAGCGGGTAAGTGCTGTGCAGGATAAACCTCACTCCCCGATCTCAAGTGGCGCTCTAGCGACAGACGCTAGAGGCCGTGGCCTTTAGCCTCCTTGTTAGAGCGCCTGCCTCCCACGCCGGAGAATGCGGTTCGAATCCCGCTCGTCGCGGGGCGAGTAGGACCGCAACATTGGTGCAGTGACCCAGATGGGAGTGAGGTTTAGGGGGGTGAGTGTAGCAGAGGCCAGCGGGTAAGTGCTGTGCAGGATAAACCTCACTCCCCGATCTCAAGTGGCGCTCTAGCGACAGACGCTAGAGGCCGTGGCCTTTAGCCTCCTTGTTAGAGCGCCCGCCTCCCACGCCGGAGAATGCGGTTCGAATCCCGCTCGGAGCGTGGCGAGTAGGACCGCAACACCATCACGTGACTCAGCGGCTCCAAGTGCAAGCGGATACTTTTGGCTACAGTGAGCGATGGAACGATAGAACTCCGAGCTACAAAAGAAATGAAAAGGGGAGGAAGGAAATCCTTCACATAGTACATATTGTATATAACTGTATACCGAATTTGTCCTTTTATGCAGTATCACTGTAAGGTGTATACCGAGTTTGGCCTTTGAATATTATTTCTTCATTAAGCCACTTTAAATGTTTTCATTATAACAGTTTTCTAAGTAAAATGCTTAACATGTAATTTAGCATGTTTTCATATATATTCTGGGCTCAGCTGCTTGCCAAATATTATATAAATTGTATACTGAATTTAGTCTATATTTATTTGGTCTTTATCACTGTCTTCCTCCATTACACCATATTAAATGTTTTTATATTGGTTATCAATGAGAGGAAATTAAATTCTGCATGTTGCATTCATGTTCTGGATTCATCTGCTTACCTGTACAATCATAGTATATATTTTTATAAACTATACCGAATTTGGCCTTTTCATATCACAGTTTTTTTTATTGCAATAATAACAAACTACTATTACAGTATGTATAAAATAAACAGAAAATACAGTACGTACGAAAATTCTTTCAATAATAAACGAGTTATGGTTTAATAGTTATTTTTCATATCACTGTCTTCATTCAATAAGCCACTTACATTATACTTTTCTTTATAATGGTTTTCTATGGGAGGAAAATGCATAATGTGAAAATTTTGAGCGTTGCTTTCATATTCTGGGCACGTCTGCTAACTTGTATATCTGGTTTGCAACATTAATAAGGTGTATACCGAGTTTTGTATTTTACGTTCTTAATTTATTAAGCCACGTTAATTTTTTTATAACTCTTTTCTATGGGAGGAAAATACTTAACATGAAACTGTGCATTGCTTTCATGTTCTGGGCTCCTCTGCCTGCAAAGTCCTTTTAGAAAGGCAAATAATATCCACGTAGCTTTAAGGTAAATATAATATTAGTCATATCAACATTAGTTATTTTAATTTTTTTAAATTGTTGTTGGTCATTTAAATTTATGTATTTTTAAATGACAAGTATTGGGATCGGGATCGGGATCGGGATCGGTATCGGCGATACTGGCCCTGTATTTACTTGGTATCGGATCGATACCAAAATTTGCAGTATCGCACACCCCTAAAAGATACACGGAAGATTGTTTATTTGAATTCTGGCGCTCCCTCGCGACGGCGCGTGACGCACGCTGTGACGCACCTGTCATCTGATGGGGGCGTAACTTAGCGATCTTTTTAGCACAAACAAACTTTTCTTTTTTTTTCTTCTTCAACAGTTTTCATATATGTTTGCGTGTTTTGTGGGGAATTGCCTGTATCTGTATGATTAACATCTGTGTGGCTGATAATCAGCATGTAATTACTGACTGTTCACAGATATCAGTGTGAATGCAGTCTATATAAAAGGCCATTATAATGTGATTATTGACTATATTGGGCGGCCATCTGTATGATTAGCATCTGTATGAATGATCGTCAGCATGTGATTACTAATGTATGAGCAGGAGCATCTGTATGTCAGGAAATCAGTATGTACTTAAGTTATTTTTTTATTATTATTGTTTTTTTTTCATCACTCAAAAAATATTATTATTGTATTTTTCTAGTGCTCAAATAAATCACTTATACGATGTCTAAGATTCTGTCTACTGTTTTATAATTGAAAAACTGCAGTGGCATGCATAATGACTAAATAGTTTGTAGTAGAACCCTTCAATAATTTGGTAAATATTTTTCCTCAAACAGAGGGGGGGGGGGGGGGGACTAGAAAAATTGCTGCAGGAATCTTATTTTTCATGGTATCTTCTTCAGATTTGAAATATAAACTCATGAGACATGTGACTTTCAACCCATTACTTAAAAAAAAAAAAAAAAAAATCAGTGTGGTACAATTTTTATCAAGGCACTTCAGTGTCTATAACTTTTTATATTTTTGAGCATTATCAACTCTGGATGATGGATAGTAAAGCCCAAAGGGTCTTCTTTCCAAAGACACCAAAATTGTGTGTGTGGCACACTGAAGTCAGGAGCTGTTACCATTTTAAGTTAGTTAGTCATTTTCAGCTGTGATTCCCAATATGGGGGGTGCTGGTTAACAGGCATTAGTAAGCATTTTATAAATACAGCTATAAATGTTTTGTTCTTGAGCATATATATAATGTTTAATAATTGTATTTTTATACTTTATTAATGATCAATTTAACATTTCTAAATTATTACGTTATTTACAAACCAGTTATTTAGCAGTTGTCACTGGTTCATAAGATCATTTAGAAAGTGTAAGTAAATGATTAATAAACTATTTAAATGTACATTTATAAATCTTATTATTTAGACACATCATAATAATTGCTCAGTGTTAATAAATGCTTTATTAACACATAGTCCTGCTGTAATTCATGATTAAGTCAGGTAGTTATAAAACATTTAGCAGTTGCCAGCCATCTATTTGTGTGAGCTCATCTAAAGTGAGGATTATTTATCTTATCTTATTTATCTTATAAAGCATTTACAAAGGACATTTAAAGACTCATTTATCTCCCAAACAGAAAAGTTAAACAAACACAACACAGAGGGATACAGAACACAAATATTTTTTCAAGATGCAAAAAATGAAACCGTACAACTGTACACTTGATAAAAAATTAAAAATAAACCTCTGAAATTTCATTGTAAAAAATAAAATAAAATAAATAATTCAAGTGTACAGTTTCATTTTTTGTATCTTGAAAAAAATATTTCTGTTTTGTATCCCTCTGTGTTGTGTTTGTTTATTTTTTCTGTTAGGAAGATAACTGAGCCTTTAAATCTCCTTTGTAATAGATATGCCTAATAAGTAAAGAACAAGGCATTTATAGCTGTATTTATAAACTACTTACTAATGACTATTAATGTTGGGACAATGCTTTACAAAGGATGAACTAACTATTTACTAATGCTTACCTAATGATTCATAGTGTGCAGTCATTATGAAGTGTTACCAATTGATCATTAAAGTATGAAAATACAATTATTAAACATTATATATATATGCTCAAGAACAAAACATTTATAGCTGTATTTATAAAATGCTTACTAATGTCTATTAATGCTGGAACAATGCTTTATAAAGGATGGATTGACTATTTACTAATGCTTAACTAATGATTCATTGTGTGCAGTTATTATAAAGTGTTACCCATAATTTTATATAATTTTGTTAATAATTATGTTAATTAGAACATAAAAAGTTCTAAAGATACATAAACGTGTTTATGTATCTTATGTGACTTATACATTTTTGTGCTGCAAATAATAATTTGACACTCATTTGATACTGACCTATGACATCCTGTGACATGATATTAATCTGAATTTACATCATCTCATGCATGTTCTATTTTGTTTAATTATATATACATGCATGTATTTATTTATTTATTTATTTATTTTTAATTATAATTATTATTATTATATATATTTTTAAATACATATTTGTTCTATATTTAATGTAAACACTATGCTTTGGCAATACATTGTAACAATTGTCATGCCAATAAAGCACATATTGAATTGAATTGAATTGAATAGAGAGAGAGAGAGAGAGAGAGAGAGAGAGTTTTAAACATCTCTTTAATCACTTGAAAAAAACAATCAGCATTTATTAATTTATTTACTATGTTTTATTTTTTGCATTACAGCTTAAGAAATTTCTTAGGCCTTATAATTTTCTATCAGTTTTATGGACAAAAAAAATCCTAGAACCAGTTAATTTGTAGGGCACTGACAACATCATTTTATATAATTAGGTTAATAATTATGTTAATTACAACATAAAAAGATCTAAAGATACATACACGTGGTCTTATACATTTTTGTTCTGGAAATAATAATTTGACAAATTGATAATGCTTATGAAATGCTTATGAATCATTAAAGGTTTTAGTAACACTTTATAATAAGGTCTCATTTGTTAACATTAGGGAATGCATTAACTAAAATTAACTAACATAAACTAACAATGAACAATATATTTTTACAGCATGTTAATTTCTTCATTGATATTATGAACAAACAATGAACAAAATATTTTTACAGCATTTATTAATCTTTTAAATTAAAAAGTGGTCATGTTCAAACAATACAACTTTAAATTTTAATAATGTATTAATACGTTTTGGACTTAATATTAATTAAAATTAATAAAGGGTATACAATTGTTGTTGATGTTAACTAACAGTTAAATAATATAGATTTTTTACATCGGTTAACTCACATCTAAAATAAACTAAGTATGAACAATATATTTTTACTTTATTTATTTGTGTTAGTAAAAATTATTCATGTTAGTTCATGGAAAAGTAAATCGTTAAAAAATGCTTATAAATCATTAAAAGCTTTGGTAACACTATAATAATGTCTCATTTGTTAACATTAGTAAATGCATTAACTAACATGAACTACCAATGAAAAATATATTTTCACAGCATTAATTAATGTTTGTTGATGTTAGTTAATCAAAATGTTCATGTAAATTCGCAGTGCATTCACTAATGTTAACAGATAAAACTTTAAATTTTAATAATGTTTAAGTTTTTAATATTAACTAACATTAATAAATACTATATACTTACTGATGTTAATTAATATAGTTAATGTTAAAAACTGAAACCTTATTGTAAAGTGTTACTAAAGTTTTATATATTGTTCTGTCATCCATTGTCCAAATAAAGATCATGTTTGTCTGAAAACCATAAGTTTCGGATTTTGTGTGCCCTGTACAGAACATTAATGTAAAAACATTCAATGTCTGTAGCACCAGTGCTATATCCAAAAAAGTTAACGTACAGCCTTGATATGATATTTATTGTTTTTACTGGAGGAAAAATAGGAAAATGACAGATAATACAATTTGTGTCTTATCTCCATCCTGCCACTAGAGGTCACTCGATGACCAACAAACAGGCTACTATGTTTACGAAATTACAGTGTTTACAAAACTGACAAAATAGGTTTTCTATGTGCTTGTGTACCAAATGATTGTTTCTTTTCTATGGGGTTTCCTCAAAAAAAGTGCATCCATCTCCTTGTTTCCGTTTCTTGTCTAATCTCTCTCCTGTATGTTGCTGGTTCATTAATATTCAACATACGATTAGCATACTGGGCAGATATGCAAATTTAAAAAGTACTAGTATCTATTATGTTCAGGATATCTCTGGTCTAAAAAGTTACTAGTAATTAAAAAATAAGAACTAGTTCTATTTTTTCTTAACAAGAAAAGTATTATTAAATACTAATCACTATTGGAATAAGTACTAGTATCTAATAAATAAGAACTAGTATCTAATGAATAAGTACTAGTAACTTTACAAAAGACATTAGCACCTAAAGAATAAACACTAGTACCTAAAGAATAAGCACTAGTAGCTAAAGAATAAGCACTAGTACCCAATGAATGAGTACTAGTAATTAATGGAAAAGATACTAGTATCTAAAAAATAAGTACCAAATGTAACCGATTCTACTTCACCCCGCTTACAGCGGGATTCGAAACCACGATTTTCTGCATGGGAGGCGAACGCTCTAACAAGGAGGCTAAAGGCTACTGTGTGTATCGTCAGTCGCCAGAGCGCCTCTTTTTGAGATCAGGGGAGTATGGTTTACACGCAACAGCTCTTACTGGCCTACGACAGTTACACTGGTTCGTGCATTAATGGCCACGATAAATAAATGTTGTTCTCTCAACATAAGAAGTCGTGCTCCCCCGAACATGTCCCCTACCTGCCATCTTTTTGATCATTTTGTCATGAATATATATATATATATTTTTTTTAATAGGCACATTAGGCTTACATATAATTATCACAGAAACAAATCCACAGCTGAACCTCGGCAACAAGTAGTGGTGTTTTCGTAATCAGCATAACCTAATTGAAGGAATCAGTTGAATGGATTGAACTCACTGGCGCCACCCAGGGCCGGATTATCCAGGTATCACAGTATTTGCCCCCTCCCCCAGTCAGAGTCTAGCATATTTATTCACAAATGGATAGGGAGCGTCATCTTAGCGGTTGTGCAAAACGTAAATAAATAAAAAAACAGAGAAAATATCACGACACATAGCCAGGGCTCTACAATGCGACTGAAAAGTACTGTGTGTGACTATCAAAAAATATTTAGGAGCACCAGTGCGACTAACCGGATCAGCATATGCTATTTGTGTTTGCGCTCACGGAGCTTCAAAGATTTCTACTTGTGTGTTTTTGCAGCGTTGAGTAATGTATCGCAGACGTATGTTGATTCCTTGAATGCAATGTTAATCAGAATCCACTCACTGCTCAAAAGGTTCAAGGTTCAAGGGTTCAAGGTTCTTGTTTATTTGTCACATACACAATAATACAGGGTATAATCTGTAGTGAAATGTAGGTCAGGACAGGTCCGCGCAATGGACAGTGCAAAAAAAATAAAAATAAAAGATGATACATAACACAGGAGCATATATTTAAATATAGGTAGGAATAAGATAAAAAGATAAGTAAAAACAATAAAATAAAATAAGGAGTAAAATGTGCAATGAAATAAAATGTGCAATACAGTCTACTGTGGATTTAATAAATATTAATATAACCAGGGATGTGCAAGAGGAATGTGCAAACAGGTTGTACCGGGTATGTACACATAGCAGCAATGCGGATGATGGAGAATGATGGGTGTTACAGTTAATTAAATTGAGTCCTGTAGATGTTATGAGACTGAGTTTAGGAGCCTGATGGCCTGAGGGTAGAAGCTCCTCCTCAGTCTCTCAGTTTTTGCCATCACGCTTCTGAAGCGCTTGCCAGATGGCAGTGTGATGAAAAGACGGTTACCGGGGTGATTTGAGTCCTTGATTATTTTTGCAGCTCTGCTTTTGGAGTTACTGAAGTTTTGTATACAATACAAAAGTTTTGTATACATACAAAATACTGGAGTTTTGTTCATTGCTTAGTTATGCATAACAAAGTGTAGACGGTGTAAATAAGACATTCGTTGTGCAGTGTAGAGAGCTTCATTGATTATAATGGAAATTTGTGAGATCGCAATGAACTGAAGTGAGTGACAGCTTTTAAAGATTATTAAGGGAATTTGCAAATGTGATATTAAATTAATACAACAGTTCAATAAACAATAAGTTGGGGATCATGTGACCCTTCGACGGTGATGCACGCTTAGTCTTTCGCTCTGCTCACTTTGCCACATATTGTATAATCCTGTCAGTAAATTTAAAACCACTCTGCATTGGACCCATCATGACCCTTCGGCAGACAAGGGCGATCGGAAAAGAGAGATTGAGCAATCGCCAATGAAGAAAAAATTAAAAGATTCCAATTCTCTAGAGAGGACCTCGACGATACTATTGCTAACAGCATTAAGCTAGCACTTAAAGAGCAGCAAAGCACTTTGAATTCGGTTGTGACTTCGGCAGTAAGAGATGCGGTGGACTCTGTGCTGATTCCAGCATTGCGCGAACTGCGTGAGGACATACAAGCGACTAACAATTTTGTTAAAGAGCTGAGAGCGGTGCTTGAGGCGATAGCTACCGCTGCGAAGCAGACACGTGACCAGGTTGATTCCGTTCAAGCAGCTGCGCGTGAGGATAGGAGGACAGTCAAGAAATCAGCTGGAGCGACTCACCGAGAAGATGACGGATATGGAGGATAGGAGCAGGAGAAACAACGTGCGGCTGGTGGGGTTGCCAGAGGGGGTGGAGGGCTCCAACGCGGCTGGTTTCCTCAGAGTTAATCTTTCCAAGTGGATTCCTTCACTGAAAGGCCGTGACATTGAGATTGACCGGGCACATCGCGTGTATGACGGAGGGAGAGGCTCCGATCGGCAGCGCACTCTCATCTTCCGTGTACTAAGATGGCATGACAGATCGGAGATCCTGAAAGGTGCTCGGCAGGCTAATCCGGTGAAATGCGCACAGGACACTACTATTTTCTCCCGACTTTAGTGCAGCCACAACCATCAGGAAAAAGGCCTTTAATCCGGTTTTGAAGAAGATGACTTCACTTGGTCTCCAGCCCTTCCTCATCTATCCGGCGGTAATTAAACTACGGCACAAAGGGGAGCAGAAAAGCTTCAACTCTCCTCAGAAAGCGGATGATTTTATCAGCTCCCTGTCTCAGCAGAAGACATATGCCGCAGCTCTACGGGAAGGCAATGGGAAAACAGCGGCCAATAGTGTCCTAGCTGCCCAGGAGGGGATGATGGCAGGATGGACATGGATGCTTGCTGAACCTGTTTTTTGCTTTTTCTTCTCTCCTCTCTCCTACTGGGATATTGTCCCTATCTATCCGGTACAACGATCTCTTTGATGGTAAGACTAACACCCTTTTTTCTTTTTTGGAGGGGACTAATGGAGACTAGGTTTAATTAAAAAATGTTTTGGCTGTGTCAGCCTTTCGGGGGACATGTCTTGCGTTGAAGTGGATCGGTCATGTACCATCACTATTTTTTGTTGCTCAATCAGACCTACGTTCTCGGTAATGTGCGGTCTGAGTTGTTTTTTGTATATGGTTGTCGGTTGTTCATGCTTCTATGTTGTTTTTATTTTTTACAACAGACATTTATACTTTTATTTATTTTACGCTATTTCTAAAAGGATTTTTCACCTAGGAGGTTTGGTATCTAAAATGCACATCAGCGTTTACATGTTACTTACAGAATGGAAGTGCTTCTGTTTTTTTTTTTCATTTATTGAATACAGTCTTGGGATTATGAATATTCAATGCATACTCTAAATATTTTATCACTGAATGTAAATGGATTAAATTCTGCTGTTAAATGAACCCATGTGTTAGAATATAGTAGTAGTAGTAGTAGCCCTTTATTGTCACTAGTCACAAGTACCAGCGAAATTAGCCATCGACCTGTCCATACACAACATACATATATGACAATGGGGTAGACAGGACAGGAAGACAGGGAATTGAAGAAAATACAGCAAACAAGAGGAATGTATGTAAGGAGAAAAAAATAACTCCCAGACTATGCTCCTTGGGGAGTACAGTGTGAGAACAGGAAAAACACCTCTGCAACAAAAAGCACATAATACACCATAGACACACAACTTTGCAACAGGGGAAGTAATCCAGCTCTGGCAATCAGCCATCCGGTCCTGCAGCCAGATTAGCGCTGGTCCAGACCCGCTTGTCAGGCTGGCGGTTCAAAGCGACGGAGGCGAGTGATCGGGGTTGGGGAGGTGTATCTGTAATAGTTTTTGTGTGTATGTGTGTGTGTGTGTAATCAGCAGCTGTCTTTAGAATTGGGGGAGGAACGCAGAGAGCGTCACACTGCAGTGCTCTTTCCAGGATGATTTCCCAGCAGCAGCCTTGACCAAGGCCAGTGCTGGTTCAGGGGAGCCAAAAGATAAGATTGCAGTTGTTTAGTCTTGGGGCGAGTAACCGCATTCCAATTCCACGGCTACTCTCTTTGTCCAATTCTGATCTCCATGATCAAATTTCCTTTGCAAAGCCGTGAGCTTCTCCATGATAGAATCCATATTGCGGTTAATAGTCTCAGTCTCAATGCTGACCGCTCTTCCCACTGCTTCAATCATGTGATGAGGATTGCCTTGTGAGGCTTTGGACAGCTGTTCCCGTTTTCTGAATTCTTCGATAACCCAGGGCAAAGCCTAATCCAATCAGCAGAAGACCTGTTATCATGGTTCCGAATAGGTAGATATCTTCGATGGTGTCAATTGCGTAGAGAGACCAGTTGATCAAATCCATAATTTTCCAGTTTGGTGAGCATTGCAGAGAGAGTCTCTCAATAGATACAGATAGACGAGACGAGAGAGCAAGCAGGGAAAATAAGGGAGAGGACGGGGAGGAAAAAAATGCGACCGCCTCCGTTGAGTGCCAAAGAAGAAGAGAATATTTACACCGTAAATCTATTTCCTGTGCCCTAATACAAGAGACACATTTAAAACAATCTGACGTGGCACGTTTCCAGATTAAGTATTATAAATTAGCAGCCTTTTCTTGCGCTCTCAATAAAACTAAGGGGGTGCTTATCCTTGTTAACCAGAAGTTAAATTTAACAATTGAACACCTTGGTAGTGATGAGAAGGGTAGATTTGTTTTTATCCGATACAAAATATATAATAATAGGTTAGCATTGGTCTCTATTTATGGTCCGAATGAGACAGACAGTGCTTTACTTACACAGATTTCCAAAACTCTACTTGAGCAGATTGATTGCCCTCTAGTGGTGGGTGGTGATTTTACTGCTGTCGTAAATCTTGCTTTAGATAAATCTCAATCTGATACAACAGCCAATCCATCCTCTAAATTACTGAATAAATTTATCACTGAGCTCAACTTAATTTATCTTTGGAGAATTCAGAATACTAAATCTAAGGACTTCACTTTTTTTTCTAATAGACATAAGACTTTCTCTAGGATAGACTACATATTTCTCAGCCCATCTTTAATTTCATTTAATTCCTCCATCTCTATATTACCAATTTTATTATCTGATCATTCTGCTGTGTTGTGCAGTGTTCCTCTTTCCGATGTTAAAGCCAAGTCCCCTAGATGGCGCTTTAACATATCATTATTAAGTAATCAGACTTTCATTACCTCTCTAAAAGAATATATTAAGGAATTTCTTGAAATTAATATGCCCTCTGATGTGGATCCTCAAATACTGTGGTAAACGACTAAGTGTGCTATACGAGGTTTCTGTATATCTTTCTCTTCTACTCTTGCCAAAGCGAAAACTCACCAGTTTACACAATTAGAAAATAAAATCCAATCATTACAAAACCTACAAAACAATGTTTTACTGAGCAACAGGCTACACAGCTGTCCTCTTTAAAATAAGAATATGATTTACTTTCACACTCAAAGGTGGAATTTATTTTACATAGGACTAGGCAAAAATATTATTTCGATTCAGAGAGACCTAGTCATTTATTGGCCCTTAGGTTGAAAGAATGCGAGTCTAAGGCATATATTAACGCAATAAAATCATCGGATGATCAGGTCACCACGAACCCTCTGGCAATTAATGAAATATTTAAAGGTTTTTAAACAAATCTTTATAAAGCCGAAACAGATTTTGATGAACCAATTTGTAAGCAGTATTTAGATAAATTGGAATTGCCTCGGATCTCACAGATGGATAAAGAATCTTTGGAGGCCCCATTAAGTATGGAGGAACTCCACGTCTCTCTAAAAAGTCTTCAAAAGGGCAAATCGCCGGGTCTAGATGGTCTCCCCCTGAATTATATTTAGAAATTTGGAATTTGGTAGGGACACTTCTGCTTAATTCATTTAATTTTGCAATTGAACATTGGGTATTTCATAGAGATTAAAAAACATAATTAATATCATTACTTCTTAAAAAAGGGAAAGATCCATTAGATTGTTCCAGCTATAGACCGATTTCGCTTATCCCATGTAATCTAAAAATCTATGCTAAAGTTTTTGTTTCTCGTATGGAGAAGGTCATTCATAGTTTGATCAAGGAGGACCAAACCGGTTTCATCAAGGGGCGCAATGCGTCTGACAATATGCGTATACTCCTTCATATTCTTGACTTTGCAGATTCTCACCCAAGCCCTTGTGCGTTTTTTTCACTTGATGCAGAAAAAGCCTTTGACAGGCTAGAGTGGAATTATATGTGGGCAGTTCTGCAATGTTTCGGCTTTGATGAACACTTCATTTCTATGATTAAGACATTATACCACTCACCTGCAGCATCAGTCATAGCTGGTAATATTATTTCCCCCCCATTCCCTTTACAGCGGGGAACGAGGCAGGGATGTCCGCTTTCCCCCTTATTGTTTTGTCTATCTCTTGAACCCTTAGCACAAGCCATCAGGAAATCTGAAGTATCGATTAGGATTCATGATCATAATCATAGTATTTCATTATACACTGATGATATTATTCTATATTTAGACCACTTTGATGTTTCAGTCTCTAGTATAATTAAGGAATTTGATAATTTTAGTAGCTTATCAGGATATAAAATAAATTGGAGAAAATCTGCTTTAATGCCAATTAACAATGTTAAAGTTAATTCTTCTATTCCCTCATTTATCCCTATTAAGGAATCTTTCATCTATTTGGGCATTACCATATATAAAAACATTCATAAGATTGCCAGAGACAATTTTTATAATATTTTAGGTTAAGGTCAAAAATGACATTCAAAGATGGAAGAATCTTAAAGTCTCTCTCCAAGGAAGAATCTCCACTGTTAAGATTAATTTGTTACCTCGATTCAATTTTTTTTCTCTATGCTACCACTTTCTCCCCCTCCATTTTATCTGGATCTGGATTATATTTTATCCAGTTTATCTGGAATGATAAATGCCCCAGAATTAAACTTACCACATTACAACATACTAATCGCGCAGGAGGACTGGCTGTACCAAATTTTGAATTGTATTATTGGTCGTTCCAGCTTAAGGCTCTTCATAATTGGGTTGATCCTCAATCTACAGTTTCATGGAGGGTGATTGAAGCTGACAAGGTTAAACCAAATAGACTTCAAGATATTTTATTTACTGGCACATGAAAAAAAGGGGACAATTATAAATTTGGTCTGGTTGTGGCTAACTCTATTAAAATCTGGAAAACGGTCGGATAGGAGGACCCTTCAAATTTTGTAACAGTACACCTTTATGGCACAATTTTAATTTTGTATTTTGCAATTTTAATTTTGTCCATTTGTCCAACCCTCTTGGTCTTCTTTAGGTGTAAACACGTGCAGTGATACACAACCCCAAAACAGAAAAAGTTGGGACAGTATGGAAAACGCAAATAAAAAAAGAAAGTAGTGATTTCTAAATTTACTTTGACTTGTATTTCATTGCAGACAATATGAACACAAAATATTTCATGTTTTGTCAGGTCAACTTCATGTCATTTGTAAATATACATCCTTTCCTGTCATTCAGACCTGCAACACATTCCAAAAAAAGTTGGGACAGTAAAGCATTTACCACTTTGTAATGTTGCCATTCCTTTTCACAACACTTAAAAGACGTTTAGGGACTGAAGACACCAAGTGATGAAGTGTTTCAGGTGTAATTTTGTCCCATTCTTCCTGCAAACAAGTCTTAAGGTGGGCAACAGTACGGGGTCTTCGTTGTCGCATTTTGCGCTTCAAAATGCGCCACACATTCTCTATTGGAGACAGGTCGGGACTGCAGGCAGGCCAGTCAAGTACCCGTACCCTCTTCCTCCGCAGCCAGGACTTTGTAATGTGTGCAGAATGTGGTTTTGCATTGTCTTGTTGAAATATGCATGGACGTCCCTGGAAAAGATGTCTTCTTGAAGGCAGCATATTGTGCTCCAAAATCTCTATGTACTTTTCAGCATTAATGGTGCCATCACAGAAGTGCAAGTTACCTTTGCCAAGGGCACTGACACAACCCCATACCATGACAGACCCTGGCTTTTGGACTTGTTGCTGGTAACAGTCTGGATGATACTTTTCTTCTTTGGTCCGGAGCACACGGCGTCCATTCCTCCCAAAAAATACCTGAAATACTGATTCATCTGACCACAGTACACGTTTCCACTGTGTGATGGTCCATCCCAGATGCCTCCGAGCCCAGAGAAGTCGACGGCGCTTCTGGACACTGTTAACATAGGGCTTCCTTTTGGCACAGTACAGTTTTAACTGGCATTTGTGGATGTAACTACATATTGTGGTACTTGAGAAAGGTTTGCCAAAGTAGTCCTGAGCCCATGTGGTGATATCGCTTATAGATGAATGACGATTCTTGATGCAGTGCCGCCTGAGGGATCGGAGATCACGGTTGTTCAGCTTAGGCTTGCGCCCTTGTCCTTTACGCACTGAAATTCCTCCAGATTCCTTGAATCTTTTAATTATGTTATGCACTGTTGAAGGTGAAATATCCAAATCTCTTCCTATCTTTCTTTGAGGAACATTGTTTTTAAACATTTCAATAATTTTCTCACGTATTTGTTGGCAAACTGGCGATCCTCGGCCCATCTTTGCTCCTAAAGGACTAGACCTTTCTTGGATGCTGCTTTTGTACCAAATCATAATTACAATCACCTGTTGACATCAACTGTTTCAAATCACATCATTATTTAACCAATTTACCTCATTACTAGCCCTAAATTGCTCCTGTCCCAACTTTTTTTGGAATGTGTTGCAGGTCTGAATGACAGGAAAGGATGTATATTTACAAATGACATGAAGTTGACCAGACAAAACATGAAATATTTTGTGTTCATATTGTCTGCAAGTAAATTTAGAAATCACTACTTTCTTTTTTTATTTGCGTTTTCCATACTGTCCCAACTTTTTCTGATTTGGGGTTGTATATGATAACCAGGGCCTCTGTTCATTTCAGACATTAAGAACCAAATTTTGTCTACCAGCATCTGCATATTTTGTCTTTCTTCAATTGCGTTCTGCTCTCAAAGCATATGGCGTTCCTTGGTCCTCTCCCATTTCCTCTCGTCCTATGCGGGACTGGATTGCACCATCTGCTGGTCGGCCATCTGTTTCCTTAATATATAATCAAATTATTGATTGCATTACAAATCCTCTTTCTATTAAAACTATTTAGAATAGGGAATTATCTGACCTTAATTTATCTGTCGACTGGGAGAGAATGTGGTCTAATCTCAGCTTAACATCTAAAAATTTGGCTCATCGTCTTATTCACTTCAAAGTCATTCATAGAGCATACATAACTCCTTACAAAAGATTCAAAATGAAACTACAACCAAATTCTAACTGCCATATATGTAACACTGCATCATCAGGTACTTTTCTTCATATGTTTTTGGAATGTCCTATCGTCATTAGTCTATGGACACATGTAAACCTGGTTTTATCATCCTTACTACAAATTGATTGGCTTGTTAACCCAAGTTTGTGTCTTCTTAATGATGATTCTGGTCTCTGTATAAGTTCAATGCAAAAGAGAATGTTGTTTGCTGGTTTTACAGCTGCGAAGAAGACAATAATACAGAACTGGTTTACACCGCACATGTGTGGAAAAACATATTGGATCCAAAGTGTCCTGCAAATAGTGACTTATGAATGTACAACAGCACGAATCAATGGGGCCAAGCCTTTGATTATTGATGCTTGGCAGTGTTTTCTTTTTGATATACGTGATTGTATAAAGGAGTGACTTTTGTGTTTTTCTTGTCCTTCCCTCTCTCCCTCCCTTTTGACTGGACTTTGAGATATTGAGTATATGTCTGTTGTTTTGTTTTGTTATATTTTGAATGTTATGTTATGTTATGTATGAAAAATAAAAAATGTTGATAACAAAAATAAACAATAAGTTATTATTAAGTGATGTACATTGTACAATATTGCCTGATTTTGCTCTATTTCGTCAAGGAAAATAGTTTCAAACAGTCACAGCTGAGCCGCTGTGTATCTCCATTCAAACACAGTTGTTTCGCTTATGAATGAACCTGCATTTTTAAATGAATCTAGTGAGTCAATGATTCAATTATCCATTCATGATAGCTGTGTCCCAAAGTTTAGTGTGCGGACTCCGGAGTGTACGGACTTCGAAAGCCACGCCTCCGAAGTGCACAAAGGACCCTCCGAAGTGCATGAGAAGCTCCGCCTTCGCAGGATTTCCTATTTGTGCCACCAGGTGTTCCCCATTGCCACTCCTGTCGCGTAGCAACGGTTTCGAGATGAGAGCTGCCATCCTGACAGGTCGTTTAAAAAAGTTGAGCCAGCATTGCTCATATTTGTTTTTATATTTTACTGGAGGAGATGGTGGGAATGCTTCACCCCCGGTTGCACCGGGTGATGTACCTCAGGTTTAGCCAAGACCGTGGCCGGGTAAATTGTATTGTTTTGCTGTGTCCTTGCCGGATTACAACTTTAAATGCAGGCATTGCATTTGAACTGACTTGAATAATGCAATGATATACAAAATCATGCACACACATATAGCAGTTAAAATGCTGACTGATGTTACCAAGGTGCGATTTTATAATAGTTTATTGTCTTGACCATGGTGAACATATTTAGAAAGGATTGCAACCCTGATTTTGGCAATTAAGTAAACATAAAAATAAAACTGAAGAAATAAAAACAAATTATGCATTGTTCAGCGGCAGCTGTGACAGCTGAACAGTGCTCTGTATGGCCACTCCGAGCCCTTCAGAGGCAGCCTTTTATATGGGTTGCAGCTAGTTAGCAACAATTTGTTAATATTCTGACAATAAATGTTTCATTTTCAAAATGACCAGTGGTGGACTGTAACGAAGCACATTCGTTATTCAGCACAAATGTGAAGTAGATACTATGTTTGTTTGTTTTTTGTTTTTCTCACAGGACAGCAGCACTATAAAAATATGGTATTTTGATACATTGTTGTAGATTAAACTGCCCAACAGTATATGAAGTAGGCTATTTCAAATTTAACAACCTTGAACATATTCAGAAGTAAAATGCAACATACACAGTAGTGCAGTAGTAATATTAATGCTAAACCATCCTGACAATTTCCTTTTCAGAACAATACTGTATACCTTTACTTTTACTCTCAGTGTTAGAGTATGCCAGATAATACTTTTACTTAAAGGATAGTTCACCCAAAAATGATAATTCTGTAATCATTTACTCACCCTCAAGTTGTTCCAGGTTTGGAATTATAATTTTTGGGTGAACTATCCCTTCAACTGAGGTTTTAAATATGACTAGTAGTTTTTTCCTCAATGTGGTATTAGTAGTTACTAAAATAAGTTTACTAAAGTACCTCAATATTTCTTCTACTAATTACTTTGTCATTGCTCTGAACAATTTCTCTTTTCCTTCTTTCCCTAAATCAGACCAGACCCTGTACTGCAGGATGAAGCTGAATGTGCCAGTGCTGGACAGGTTTTTAATGGTTTTGGGCTGAGCAGGGAGGCCCTGACAGTCCTGCTGGATCTTCTGAGAAGTGAACGATGACACGGATGGGGTGCCACAATCCAGACCCTGGTGTTTCTCTTCTGTCTGGCCAGTGGTACATAATACAGAGTGGTCTCCAGAGTGTTTGACATGCCTCGTTCCACTGTCCACCGTATTGTCCTCCGAGTTGCTGAGGAGTAATTCACCTCCCGAAGACCTGGAGGCAGGGCTGGGCTTAAAATTGATGTTGTTTTTCTAATGTTAAACCTAAGTTATGTTGTAAATAGTTGTAAAAAGTACTTTCAGTAATGTATACAACAATTTGTTTTAATGTGTAAAAAAATTATATTTACAGGACAAAAAAAATAAAGGTATAGAATAATGTTTTGTTTAAAAATTATAAGCTACATTAAAAAAATGAACAATGTACATAATTAGTTATTTTATTTACATGTGAATATGCATAACAAAAAATGCAAAATGTACAGAAAGTACTCATTTACAAATAAATTACATTACAAAAATGAATAAAATATACAACTTATTCATTTAATTTTTCACTTACATCACAAAAATAAACAACAGAAATTAGATTGTTTCATTGACAATGTGACATTTTAAAAAAAAGATATTGAAAATTGTAATGTACCCATTTTTTCCCCACTGTTTTCTCTTGCCTAATAGAGAATGGCTAATAATGTATTTGTTGAGCATTCTCTCAAGAAGAGAAAACGGTCTCTCCGTTCTCTCCTGTGCTCTTCTCTCCTCTGGAGTTTGATGTCCTCCCTGAGCAGCTCCACCAGCTTCCACTCACCCCCTCACCTGTCCCAGGACACTTGCAATCCTAAGGCAGAGCAAATAAACCATGACTGTTAACAACAACAGCACAATGAATTTCAACAAAAATCTGTCTATTAACTTGCTTACTTTGTATTTTTTAAGTCCTTCACTAGCAGGCTCATTTTCTCCAGAATAGTTCTAAAACAAGAGAAAATGGAAACACTTATGAAAAATATAAAGACAGGTTTGCAATCGTAACATTAAAAAATATGACACAGCAGGACATGCATAAAAAATACTGAAGTGCTCAAGTCTGGTTAAAACATTTGTAGACATATCTTGCATGACAGCACTACAAAAAACACAACAAAAGGAAAGACTATTGCCTTATATACTGGTTGTCTTATTGTTTGTGGGCTTTGTGTAAAAAAAACCTGGCTTTTAACACTTTCACTAGGTATTTGAGTAAATGAAAACACAATACTTACATTTCAATGTGAATTCCCCCACAGAACTCTCATCCTCTGTGTTCTTTGAATATAAATTCCATCGTCATCTGCGCGCAAGTGATTCTGGGTTATGGTAGGGTGCGAAGTGTCCATAAGATGTACACTTAATTTTCCTGGGAAACGGAGGGTGCATTTGAAGTCACTTTCGAATTACGGCAGCCTTCGTCGCGCCGCGGTGATGCAATCGGCCTTGGAATACGGTCTTCGGAGTGTGCATTCTGAATTGGGACAACTGACGCCGTGGCGCTGTGACGCAATCGCACTTCAAATGCGCACTCCGGAGTCTGCACACTCGACATTGAGACAGCCTTCGTCGCGCCGTTGTGACGCATTCGCACTTCAAATACGCACTCAGAAGTGTGTACACTAAACTTTGGGACACAGCTAAGGACAGTCACTTACTTCGTTCCTGAATGAATGATGTTCAAACGAATCAATTGAATGAAAGATTCAGTGATAAAATCAGTGACTTGCCGCCACCTGCTGGCAGTTTTATTTTTATTTTTTAAAGTGTCATTTCAGTTATTTAAATCATTTCAAACTATAGTTCTATATTCAAAATTTTATATTTAAAACATTAATCTCACAACATTGCTATGAATTTAAAATATCCATGCCACCTCTGAGCCTCTGTAAATGTCTGTACCTTTTAAGTTTACCTGTGTTCTTCTGTGCCACCTAGTAGTGGAAACTAATTTTGTTAATATTGATTTCTTTTGATTGGTAACTTAACTTATTCTTCTTATTCTACCTGTTCTTATTCTGTTTTTTGTTTTTTTTATTAGAAATTTTGGAAAAGCTTATAAATGTAGATTTTTGAATTTGACAATGACATACTTTTAATAAAAAAAAAGCACAAAAAAAAAAAGCCCCTGTAAATCACTTTCAAATAGAGTCAAATATTACCTTGTAACGGGAAGGCTAATTTGTTTTATTGATCAGAAGGTGCTCCTGAATTTTTGACAGTCCTCTTAATTTTTTTTAGATGGGGGGGGGGGGACTTCAGATGTGTTTTTTTTTTAACAGACTTCAAATGTTTTTTTTAAATGTCAGTTTACGGGTTTGTTTCTGATACTGTCAATGTTTTTTTTTTTGGTTTTTGGTTACTTTAAAAAAATGCAGTTAGCTCAAAAGGCTGAGGGCACAGGACAGGCGCTGTTTGGATGAGCATGATGCTTGTGTGTTCAATGCATGGCGTGTGTGTTTCACTAGCTCCGTTCCCATGGACACCTTTTGTTTGACCTAATTCTGGATATTTCCAGCCTAAAACGTGATTAATCCGTATCTAAAGCCATGTCTACACCAAGAGAACCCATTATAATCAGTTGATGCGGTGACTGTCCACACAGGAAGTGGCGCGAGACGACAAATCTTCTACAGTAACTGATGCCTCCTTCTATTCCGAATCTTGGAAACATGCGTTGTATGCGTTGAAAGTGAAACCTAAAAAAACAGCGTGCATAAGAAGCGATTGCACGCTTTCGGGAGCTTCAGCAAATGCACGCGATCACAGATTGCACGCTTCAACAACCCCCCATGTGAAACTGAAATAATAACCCCTGATATAAGATTTTGGCCATATTGCCCATCTGTCATCCCACACTATCAACAGGCGCGTCATGCAGGCTACACTTCTTGTACAGGTGCATCTCAATAAATTAGAATGTCGTGGAAAAGTTCATTTATTTCAGTAATTCAACTCAAATTGTGAAACCCGTGTATTAAATAAATTTAATGCACACAGACTGAAGTAGTTTAAGTCTTTGGTTCTTTTAATTGTGATGATTTAGGCTCACATTTAACAAAAACCCACCAATTCACTATCTCAACAAATTAGAATACTTCATAAGACCAATAAAAAAAAAAACATTTTTAGTGAATTTTTGGCCTTCTAAAAAATATGTTCATTTACTGTATATGTACTCAATACTTGGTAGGGGCTCCTTTTGCTTTAATTACTGCCTCAATTCGGAGTGGCATGGAGGTGATCAGTTTGTGGCACTGCTGAGGTGGTATGGAAGCCCAGGTTTCTTTGACAGTGGCCTTCAGCTCATCTGCATTTTTTGGTCTCTTGTTTCTCATTTTCCTCTTGACAATACCCCATAGATTCTCTATAGGGTTCAGGTCTGGTGAGTTTGCTGGCCAGTCAAGCACACCAACACCATGGTCATTTAACCAACTTTTGGTGCTTTTGGCAGTGTGGGCAGGTGCCAAATCCTGCTGGAAAATGAAATCAGCATCTTTAAAAAGCTGGACAGCAGAAGGAAGCATGAAGTGCTCCAAAATTTCTTGGTAAACGGGTGCAGTGACGTTGGTTTTCAAAAAACAAAATGGACCAACACCAGCAGATGACATTGCACCCCAAATCCTCACAGACTGTGGAAACTTAACACTGGACTTCATGTAACTTGGGCTATGAGCTTCTCCACCCTTCCTCCAGACTCTAGGACCTTGGTTTCCAAATGAAATACAAAACTTGCTCTCATCTGAAAAGAGGACTTTGGACCACTGGGCAACAGTCCAGTTCTTCTTATCCTTAGCCCAGGTAAGAGGCCTCTGACGTTGTCTGTGGTTCAGGAGTGGCTTAACAAGAGGAATACGACAACTGTAGCCAAATTCCTTGACACGTCTGTGTGTGGTGGTTCTTGATACCTTGACCCCAGCCTCAGTCCATTCCTTGTGAAGTTCACCCAAATTCTTGAATCGATTTTGCTTGACAATCCATTTTGAAGGCTCCGGAAACCTTTGAAGGTGTTTTGAGTTGATTAGCTGATTGGCATATCACCATATTCTAATTTGTTGAGATAGTGAATTGGTGGGTTTTTGTTAAATGTGAGCCTAAATCATCACAATTAAAAGAACCAAAGACTTAAACTACTTCAGTCTGTGTGCATTGAATTTATTTAATACACGAGTTTCACAATTTGAGTTGAATTACTGAAATAAATGAACTTTTCCACTACATTCTAATTTATTGAGATGCACTCTATATAAAGTTAAATATGTTTGATGTACATTTCAAATGTTAACATGATTCGTAACATCACCGTTGACATTATCATTTATCACCTTAACAATTGGGTCATTCTGTCTCAACTCAACCAGAGTGTCAGTCCTCTGTCAAGTCAAGTCACCTTTATTTATATAGCGCTTTTAACAATACAGATTGTGTCAAAGCACTTAACAGTATCAAGTTGGAGGATAGAGTGTCAGTAATGTATAATAATAAGATTAAACACTCAATTTTCAGATAAAGGCATTTCATTATTGAATTCAGTGATGTCATTGTCTAGCTAAGTTTAGTTTAAATAATATCTGTGAAATTAAATTGACGATAATCGCTAGAAATTAAGTGTCCCCAACTGAGCAAGCCAGAGGCGACAGCGGCAAGGAACTCCCTCTGAGACAGAATGGAGAAAAAAAACCTCAGGAGAAACCAGGCTCAGTCGGGGGGCCAGTTCTCCTCTGGCCAAGATATTATTGTTTATTTATTGTTTTAATTAAGACTTTAAATGTTTTATATTTCTATTTTAATATTGTTGCAATTTCTAACAATAATAGTGTTATGTAGTTAGGTATTTTATTATATTTTTAGTTATTTGTTTTATTTTTAGTTTTATTGTATTTTAAGTCGAGGTCTTCACTGGGATTATGTCCCGGGGCTCATCCAGGGGTCCGGCCTCCGCCGACAATCTGGGCTGCAGACATCATCTCCCGGCGCCAATCCACCATCTGATCCAGACACGGACTGAGAAACAGAATAAGAAAGAAACAGACTAATATTAGACTAATATTAGATGTCAATATTTTTATGATGTAACAAGTACATCATGTGTTATGGGAAGTGTTCCCGGTTCCGGTTGATCTAATTAATGCAGCCTAACAATCCTTTAACGGATTTGAATAATAGAAGTGTATTAGTGTGTTATGTGTACGCCAGGTTAAAGAGATGGGTCTTTAATCTAGATTTAAACTGACAGAGTGTGTCTGCCTCCCGAACAGTGTTTGGTAGATTGTTCCAGAGTTTGGGCGCTAAATAGGAAAAAGATCTGCCGCCTGCAGTTGATTTTGATATTCTAGGTATTATCAAATGGCCAGAGTTTTGAGAACGCAGCGCACGTGAAGGACTATAATGCGATAAGAGCTCGCTCAAGTACTGAGGAGCTAAACCATTCAGGGCTTTATAAGTAATTAACAAGATTTTAAAATCTATACGATGTTTTGTAGGGAGCCAGTGCAGTGTTGACAGAACCGGGCTAATGTGCTCATACTTCCTGGTTCTAGTAAGAACTCTAGCTGCTGCATTGTGAACCATCTGTAATTTGTTTATTAAGCGTGCAGAACAACCACCCAATAAAGCATTACAATAATCTAACCTTGAGGTCATAAATGTATGAATTAATATTTCTGCATTTGACATTGAGAGCATAGGTCTCAGTTTAGATATATTTTTAAGATGAAAAAATGCAGTTCTACAAATGATAGAAACGTGGCTGTCAATGGAGAGATTACTATTAAATAGTACACCTAGGTTCCTGACTGATGACGAAGAATTTACAGAGCAGCCATCAAGTGTTAGACAGTGTTCTAGGTTATTACTTGTGGGGGTTTTAGGTCCGATAAGTAACACCTCTGTTTTTTCAGAATTTAGCAGTAAGAAATTACTCGTCATCCAGTTTTTTATATCGACTATGCATTCCATAAGTTTCTCAATTTGGTGTGTTTCACCAGGCCATGAAGAAATATAGAGCTGAGTATCATCAGTATAACAGTGAAAGCTAACCCCGTGTTTCCTAATGATATTTCCCAAGGGTAACATGTAAAGCGTGAAAAGTAACGGCCCTAGTACTGAGCCTTGAGGAACTCCATACTGCACTTGTGATTGATATGATACCTCTTCATTCACTGCTACGAATTGATGGCGGTCAGATAAGTACGATTTGAACCATGCTAATGCACTTCCACTAATGCCAACAAAGTTTTCTAGTCTATTCAAAAGAATGTTGTGATCGATAGTGTCGAACGCAGCGCTAAGATCCAGTAGAACTAATAGAGAGATACAACCACGATCAGATGATAGAAGCAGATCATTAGTAACTCTAATGAGAGCAGTCTCAGTACTATGATACGGTCTAAATCCTGACTGGAAATCCTCACAGATATCATTTTTCTCTAAGAAGGAATATAATTGTGAGGATACAATCTTTTCTAATATCTTTGACAGAAAAGGGAGATTCGAGATCGGTCTGTAATTAACTAGATCTTTGGGGTCAAGTTGTGGTTTTTTAATGAGAGGCTTAATAACAGCAAATTTAAAGTTTTTGGGGACATATCCTAATGACAATGACGAATTAATAATAGCCAAAAGAGGATCTATGACTTCTGGAAGCACCTCTTTTAGTAGTTTAGATGGAATAGGGTCTAACATACATGTTGTTGGTTTAGATGAATTAACAAGTTTATACAATTCTTCCTCTCCTATAGTAGAGAATGAGTGGAATTGTTCCTCAGGGGATCTATAGCACACTATTTGATGTGATGATATAGCTGACGGCTGCATGGTTACAATTTGATCTCTAATAGTATCAATCTTGGAAGTAAAGTAGTTCATAAAATCATTACTGCTGTGCTGTTGGGAAATGTCAACACCTGTTGATGCTTTATTTTTTGTTAATTTTGCCACTGTATTGAATAAATACCTGGGGTTATGTTTGTTTTGTTCTAAAAGAGACGAAAAGTAATCAGATCTAGCAGTTTTTAAAGCTTTTCTGTAGGATAGGGTACTTTCCCGCCAAGCTAAACGAAATACCTCTAGTTTTGTTTTCCTCCAGCTGCGCTCCATTTTCCGGGCTGCTCTCTTTAGAGTGCGAGTGTGCTCATTATACCACAGTGTTGGACTCTTTTCCTTAATCTTCCTTAAGCGTAAAGGAGCAATTGTATCTAAAGTGCTAGAAAAGAGAGAGTTCATAGTTTCTGTTACATCATCAAGTTGTTCTGAGCTGTTGGATATGCTGAGGAATTGAGATAAATCAGGAAGATTACTTACAAAGCAGTCTTTTGTGGTAGAAGTGATGGTTCTACCATATTTATAAGAAGGAGTTGAATTTACAGCTTTAACTATATGGAGTTTACACAAGACTAGATAATGATCTGATATATCATCGCTTTGCTGCAGAATTTCAACACCATTAACATCAATTCCATGTGACAGTATTAAATCTAGAGTATGATTTCGAATATGAGTAGGTCCTGAAACGTGTTGTCTAACCCCAATAGAGTTCAGAATGTCTATGAATGCTGATCCTAATGCATCTTTTTCATTATCAACATGGATATTAAAATCACCCACAATTAGGACTCTATCTGCAGCCAGCACTAACTCTGATAGAAAATCAGCAAATTCTTTAATAAAGTCTGTATGGTGCCCTGGTGGCCTGTATACAGTAGCCAGTACAAACGTTACGGGGGATTTATCATTAATACTTTTTTCTCTAGATAATTTTATATGAAGCACCATTACTTCAAAGGAGTTATACTTAAAGCCTGTCTTCTGAGAAATACTGAGAATATTGTTATAAATTGTAGCAACACCTCCCCCTTTACCTTTTGGACGCGGCTCATTTTTGTAACAGTAATCTTGGGGGGTGGACTCGTTTAAAATAATGTATTCATCTGGTTTTAGCCATGTTTCTGTCAAACAGAGCAAATCTAGGTTATGATAATTAATCAAATCATTTACAAAAAGTGCTTTTGTAGAAAGGGACCTGATATTCAGTAAACCAAGATTTATCAATTGTTTCTGTGTATTGTAAACATTTTTTATTTGTTGAACATCAATTAAATGGTTACTCATAAATAGTTTTTGACGTTTTCTGTATTTTCTAGTTCGGGGAACAGACACAATCTCTATAGTGTGATATCTAGGTGAAGGAGTCTCTATGTGCTGAGAATTAACTGACTTCTGTGACGTGAGGCGGCTAGCAGACGGTCAGTTTAGCCAGTCTGTCTGCTTCCTGACCTGGGCTCTGTCGTGTGTGTCATGTGTTCCCGCCTCTTGTGTCCATATTTGGTTTGTTTCCTGTCCTTGTTTCATGTCATTATGAGTTAAGTATGTTCCAGCTGTGTGCATGTGATTGTGTTAATTACCCTGTGTATATTAGTCCTGTCTTTTGAGTTTGATTTTGTCTGGTTTACTCGTTATTCCCCGGTGTTTCTGTCCATGTCAGTCCTGCCTTGATGTCTACATTAAAGACTATTATTTGAGTTTAAGTCCTCGTCTGCCTGTTTCCTTGTTCCTCCCTGCTGTGTGCACCGTGACACAGAGGTCCCTGGCTAAACATTTTGATTTTGATCTTTTTTTTTTTTCTGGTGAAAGAAATACATAAATTAAAAAAGCCAAAATATTCAATTTCATGAATGTATATTTACAGAGTAATCTACTGTTTTGTAGAGGGGGGACAAAATGACCATTTTCACCTGAGATTTGGAGCCAAATTATAGGTCTATTAGTTAAATCCATTTACTTTAGCAATCTTTGTTGCATTATATGCCAACGGTGACTGTTCAAAAATGGGGAAAAAAAACCTCTTCGTTTTTTGCCCCAAGTTTGCGTGCAAAAATTAAATGATGCTGTCATCTTTCTAAACTCATCATTTACATTTAATATTTTTGGCTTTTATCACTGTTTATGTTTGTCTTTCTTCAGAAAAAAATACTACGAAAAAAAAAATTGAGCTTTTTTTTTATTTGACACGGAATGACCCAAATTATCTGTCATGTAACATGCATAGCATGTTCGAAGTCTGTGGCTTTGCAAATGAGTAAGTACTTTGTGTCTTTCACATGGTTTAAAAATACTGGTTGCACAAAAAGGACACCGATACAAACTACCAACTCTGAAGGCTTCGCCTTCGATGCATATGCGGTCATCGTTTTGTCTCACTGTAACATGTGTCTGTCAACAACAATAAACTAATTAAAAAAAGCTGCAAGATATAATGCAAAGGAAATAAATTATGATCGTAATGTAACAAGCTATCGTAATATACATATTTGTGGTATATAAAGCATAGATAAACGTATAACGAGTTACACCACGTCTTACCGCCGCCATCTTCTCTTGTCTAAAGGAAATTACAGTAAGGGTAAAATCTTTGCATGGCAGGGGCAGCTGCCACTTGACCTGCCACCGCTATGTGTGCCTGCCAGTGGCAGCTGCCACTCGACCTTCCAAATTATATTTTAAAGTAAATTAATTATGTATTATTCTATAACCTCTGACACTGAAACCTCTGAAAACTCCTCACATGACTGCTACCGACATCTGAACATAACGAAACAAATGCACATTGACAGATCTTCTGTTCTGCAAAATGTAAACAAATGTAGCCTATATTTTTGCAAGCGTAAATATTGTAAAAATATGAATATTAATTGTGTCTAGAACAGGTCGCGCGCCGCTGTAGAGAGCTAAAGGCGCGATCACACTAGACTTTGAGCATGCAAAATCGTTTCGTATGCTGCAACGGTCGTGATATGACGTCACGCTGTGCAGCGTCTTTTCAAAAACTTAAATTCAACACAAAACATACAATCTACTCCACTTTCCTGAAGCGCTGCAGTTTTAAATTTGTTCTTTTAATTCAGATACGAGGTCATGCTGTGACGTATCAATCTGCCGTTGGTCACACGATATCATGTGATGCGAATTCGCAGGCCAGAGTTCACCAAGTTTGAACTTTGGAACGCAGCGAAATGCGAAACTTTTCGCACGGGCTTACGTTTCCGGTCTGACGCATTCGCATGCGTATGAATGGAAGTCAATGGAACGAAAAGTGCAGTGTGACCGCCCCTTAACGCGGGTTTGGCGGGTGTTCATTTCATACTCTGTGACAGCTTATTTAATGTATAAATTATACATTGTATTTAATGTATAAGGTACATGTACAACAAACTGGTAATGTCATAGTGGTATCGTGGCCGATACCTGTGGAACAGTAGACAGCACACGCAGTATTCATCTAATAAAAGATCTTCATATAGCTCTAGCAAACAAGCCTTTGCAGATTTGCTTTCAATTGACTGTAGATCCAAAGCCACGTCTTCGTCGCTCTTGATGTTATCTGAGGGAACCGCTTCAGACGACTCAGTCAGCGCGTGCGGCAGGGAACTGAACGAATCATTCAAACTGATTCGCGAACCGATTCACTGGTTTGCCAAATGGTTTTATAAAGCCTTTAAACAGAATCGACTCAAAAGAATGAATCATTCGCGAATGGGCATCGTTCATTGCCCAGAGAAAAGTAGACGGCGCGTTTGGAATAAACTGAAGCAGTTTTAACTTGTATTTCATTAAGATAAAGTAAAGAGAGGAGAGTCGCCCACAGTTACGAAGTAAAAGTACCGTTTTTTCTATAAAAATATACTTGAGTAAGAGTAAAAGTACCCATAAAATATACTCTAAAAGTATTAGTTACCCAAAAAATGAAGTAAATGTAACTCGTTACTACCCACCTCTGCATAACGGAGCACGTCTGGTAGCACATATAGACTGTGCGCCTATTACTACTATTAGCTACGGTAATTTCAGAAACAGAGATAGAACGCGCTCTAGAAGCGCTTATCTTTGAGTTGCCCAAATGCTAAATAATATGAAAAGATAGCTTATTTCGACACTGTTTTGTACTTCTACTTTATTATTATTTATATGTACGGTGTGTTTGACAGTGGTGTTACGTTGAATTTTCCTTTAAAGTACACATTTTAAGTCATTATTTTATGTAAATGCGTTTACAGTATAATTATTTGCAAAAAGCACAAAAATGAAGTAGGCTGCCTTTCTAAACATCTCTTTTTGCTCTTAACTCTTAAATGCATTTCTGTGGCAGGTGCTGTTGTTCCTGGCAGCTGTGACTGTCACGGAGTTTCCGCGGCTGCTATTTGTATAACTATGCATGAATAAAGCAGGACTGTAATTTATACTCATTTATGCTCAGCTGCCACGGACTTTCCACAGTTTGTATCAGCTACCAGTTAGATATTTGAAGTAATGTTTGTAGAACATTTGAAAAACATTATACATGTAATAGCATAATTTATAACATTTGCTCAGCTGCCACTTTTCACGGCCACGGTTGCTGTTGCCTGCCAAAATCTTCCCCCTGCCACGAAAACCTGTCACTAAAGGCAGCTGCCAGTCTGATAGATGTATGTGAACTAACCGACAGTGTAACCCTGGTCTCTTTCTAGTCTTTGGCACCTTACACAATAAATAATTACGTAATTTTTACACCAACGCAGCAACTATCCCCTGCTACCAGTGGGAGCCAAACGGTACGCAAAATAGGTCAATTCACCAACCAAACGCTTTTCACCTGCCTTAAGATTTCTGACTGTTTACACTCCGATTGATGCACGTAACAAACAGACAGTGCAATTATACATTTATTTACATATTTGTTACCTTACCTTAGGTTTTATTCTTCTCTTTAAATCCATATGATGGCGCGCGCAGCACCGAAGCGTCGCACCTGCCACAACTTGGCATCGTGCCTGCATCAACATTTCTCTCTGTTTACACTCCGATTGATGCATAACAAACAGACAGTGCAATTCTACATTCATTTACAAGTTTGTTAACTTACCTTAGGTATTTTTCTCTTTAAATCCATATGGCGCACGTAGTACCGAAGCCTGCCACAACATCTCTCACTGTTTACACTCCAATTGATGCACGTAAGCAAACAGACAGTGCAATTCTACACTTATTTGCGGCATTATCTTATGTTTAATCCTCTCTTTAAATCCATAATGGAGCGCACAGCACCTAAGCGTCGCACCACCGGTTCGATAGCGGTGATGGGTCCCCAGATAGCAAAATTTGTCTGGCCCACAAATTTGCTTCACTTCTGGCCCAGTTCTGGCTGGCTCCCCGGCCCAAAACTGGTCCACACACTGAAAACCGACTCAAACAATTTCCTCTGGCCCAGATGCGGCCCACGCCCTGTAAAATGACTCTTATTTATTGACGTGGCCCAGATCTGGCCCGCATACTGCAGAGTGACTTCTATTATTTTATGTGGTCCAGGTCTGGCCCAGCCAGATCCGGCTGAGACTCGGCTTGGTCCCCGGGCCAAATGTGGCCCAGAAACTGCTAAATGTAATTCAGCAGTGAAACACAAATACAACCATTTAAAAACATTAAAAAGGCTTTAATTATAAAATTACCAAATACTTTAATATAAATATATATTAACAATGAACAAATGCACTACAGTATAAACATTAACACTTTTTAAACCACAAAGTAACAAGTAAAATATATTTACTGTATATTATATATATAAAAACATTGTGTCATAATTCATTTCAGTTCTTATCAAATGGCGTCAGTGCAGTCAAGTCAATAATATAGCCGAATATTAAGTGTCTTCAACTAAGCAAGACAAAAGGCAACAGTGACAAGGAACCCAAACCCAAACAAGACCAGGCTCAGTAAGGAAACCAGTTCTCCTCTGGCTAAATGAATGAATGTGGTGTGATTATTCCAGGCTGCATCACAAGTCAGATTGTGGATTGCTATCAATCAGAATATTTCATCCAACTTCTTCTGCTTGAAGAAACATCATGCCAGTAGGTGAAGCTGGTCTGTGCAGAAAAAGGGTCTGTGCAGAGGGCTTGTCTGGTTCTCGTAGTCTTTGCTGAGGATCTGTGCTGGGGCCATCAATGAGGTCTTAACAGGGATCTGTCATTTAGTTGACATGGTCTCCGCTGACATTCAGGGATGTGAAATCCAAGATGGCGATCCAGGATTATGAGATCCAAGATGGCGGCGCGTTCAGACGCAGCAGCTGCTCCAGGTCCCAAAGACGGTGCTTTTATCTCTTTTAATGTCGTCTGTTCGTCTCCAAATAGTGTAAATTTACCGCTAACTCATAAGGAAATCACTCCAAAACACATATATGAGGAGGATCACGTGACCCCTCGACGGTGATGCAGGCTTAGTTTTTCGCTCCTCTCACTTCGCCAAATATTTCACGATCCTGTCAGTAAAATATGAACCACTCTGCATTAGACCCATCATGAGTACTAAGGCAGACAAAGGAGATCGGAAAAGAGATATTGAACAATCGCCAATGAAGAAAAAATTCAGAGATTCAGCCATCTCCAGTGAAGACCTGGACAGTGCTATTGCTAGCCGCATTGAACTAGCATTTACACTTTTGCATTTCGTAATTCAATGATTTTTAGTCAATTTGCTTTGCGCAAAGATAATTCCTATGTAAAGATTATGTTTGAATTCTTTCTATAACCTTTACAAAAGCGTGGAACATCATAGTTCTCAAAATATGTTTGCATTACATCAAATAAACATGACCGAAATGGAGAAACGAAGATGTTTAGCACATGCACACATTGTAGATGCTTATGTTGCTTTATTTGAGTCACAGAAGATGGCCATAGTGACTGATAACATTCTTTAATGTTTAATGTCGTTGTGTTGAAAAAGATTCTGTGGACAAACACCTCAAGGGAAATAATTTGAAATGGAGGTTTGTCAAAATAATAAAAAGTTCAGTCAAATGTTCAATAATTTTCTTAAATTAATAAGTATGTGCTCGTCATGCTCTCTTCCAAGGATTAGCATGAACTTGTGGAGGAGTCTTAAAACAAATACGGTCAATCAATCGAAATGTGAATTGTGTCATCTGAACAAGATGATTAAATTAGTGGAGTAATTAAAAATATAATTTAAAAATTTACAGATTTTCTGATTTCTATATGTATTATAAACATTTTCTTGTCTTGCTATACTCTCTTTCTTAGCGATTTTGTCTCTTGAATGTACGAAAGGTTATGGATGAAATTTATCAATACTCTTTACAAGAGTGTAGAAACTTTAATATGCTCAAACTTAAATGAGTGTGCAGCTTTCAGTGCAATAGTTTGATTTGTTTCAGTTGTAATAGTTTTAAGGGTAAAACAGCAAGACTTAATTTTCGTGTTGATGTGTTCGCACATCGTGGACAGACACAAAGTTGCACTAAAATAAATATCTCAAAGAGAAAAGACTGTTAGTTAATTTTCATTTATTCCTATTATGATGACAGCTCACAAAGAGGTGTCTTCACCTAAAAACATACACAGTCCAATCTTGATACAAAATCTTGATAATATGACTAAAACTAGTGGTGTAAGGAAAATGTCATTTACAAAAGATTGTAATTCTTAGATGCGACACATCCTTAACAAAATCTGTTGGCATGCAAAAACACTCATAAATGTTTTAGCACAGCTATTTACACACATAGTATGAGAACTGTGCATTGTATAATTTGCCATAGAAAATTCATTACCAGTTTATTAGGGTCAAAAAGAAATGACGATAATAGTTGAAACATCCTTGCACATCTCTTTCATGTTGAAAACACAGATGCTGGTGCTTTAATCTTTTAGTAAACCATTTCAAATGACATGATACCTACAAAAGAGTCAAAATGTAAGTTTTGTGTTCTAGGTGAGAAATTTACACCAATAAAGGTGTCATGAACATTAGAAAACAACATGTATTTCCTTTGGCTGTTAAACACCTCGGGTAAATAATTTGAAACGTTGGTCTGTCAAATGAGAAAAGTTCAGTCATACATTTAAAAACTTTTCTGAAGTAAAAAATGATGTGTTTGTCACAAACACATCCAAAGAGTTTTCTACTCATGTGAGAAAAGCACTTGGGTGCATTCACATCAGGCTATTTTAAAGAAATTAAAGAATAAAACTAAAGTTTAATTTAAAGACAATAGACAGCATGACTTGCTTTAGTGACACACAATGTGTTTAAACTTTTAAACATGTTTAAAACTGTAGGTGTAATTATTTTACTGAGAAGTTTAAGTGAAACGTATATTTGTTCTTTTACAGTACACATACTATCTACTACGGGCTAGATTAAAATGAAAACATTTCTTAATTAACAACAAAAAAAGTAAACACAACATATATGATTTTGCTCATACTTAAAATTTAGTATACTCAGATCGTGTGTGTGTGTGTGTGGCTCAGGTATACCGTACGTTATGGGGGACAGAGATGGCAATATTCAAAATCCTTGTCCTTGTGGGGACATTTTTTTTGCCCCACTGAGGAAACAAGCTTATAAATCATCCAGAATGAAGTTTTTTGAAAATCTTAAAATGCACAAAGTTTTCTGTAAGGGGTACGTTTATGTGTAAGGTTGGTGTGGGGGTGATGGAAAATACAGTTTGTACAGTATAAAAACCATTACACCCATGGAATGTTTCAACGTGTGTGTGTGTGTGTGTGTGTGTGTGTGTGTGTGTGTGTTCATTGTCTAAAGCAGAGATTATTTAAAATGTTTATTTGTTTGTCTTGTCATATCATGTTATGTACTTTGATTTCTTTTAAATGATATTGTTTAGCACAATGGTCAACCATTGTTGTTGTGCTTTATAAATAAAATGAACTGAACTGAACTAAAGCATGATTCTGTGCGCATCTATTTGAGGTGGATGCTGTAAAGCCATTAACACAAGCACATAGAGGATATCCACTGTCAGTTAGACACCTTCACTGTTAGATGGAAATGGATAGGTGAGGTGGACTGGTGGATAGTTGGTTTGAATAATTTTGAACATAAGACTCCTCCTTATAAGTTTATCTATTCAACCTACAGATTAGGTTGTTCTGATCCTACAGAGGTGTTAGCATACACGCATAGAGATGATGAAGAAAAAACATGCCCGGACATAGCACCTTATTCAGAAGTGGATGTAGGCTAGGCATTAACATTTAGCCTATAGAACAAACAAACATTGATCCTGTTAAGGTGTCAATATGCATCCTTTGCTCAGCCATTATTCAACAATCAAGAAGAACCCAACACCTCCAGACTGGAAGCTAGCTACAGCTCAGGAATGAACGCCATAAAAACCCCATGGCAAAGGTAAGAGATAAAAACATCATAAATCCAGTCATAAATCCATCAAATGTCAAATCTAACATCTGTTTTGATCTTTTGATTTACACACCCTACTGGCATGTCAGTCATGGGGTGACAGGACCCCGGTGACGTGACAGTCAGGGTGACAGAGGGGGGGTCACAGAGCCATAAATCACGTCATAAATCTATCCCATGGACACATTTGACATATGACGACCTGTCAATCAACGCTGACAGGGGGTCATAAATCAAGTCATAAATCAGGTCATAAATCATCATTCTGACACATGGTATTGGATACAACTACTGCAGTGATTTATAATAATGTAAGGCGTGGGGTTTTAGCTGCCCGTGGGTGGATGTGAATAAAGACGATGGACTTGAAAATATTGACGGCTCGTAACTTTTATTGAGCAAAGTCCTAGAACTGGGGAGGAGAGCAACTAATCTCCGGCCCGCCACACTCTCTGTCTCCTCCTCCCGCACTTTCCTTCACATTACATCACCCTCCTTCTCGGAGGATGCAACACCAAAATAAAAGTCCTTGGCAAAAACATGCAGAAAAGGAATACAATGAATATTAAACAAACAGCTTCACATTAGTTACCCTGTGGGAAAAAAAACGTCCACGTTTTCAATATACAGAAAGTAACAATGTCCTTAAACCAGAAAAAACAATGTGCAGATTATTGGTGCAATACAACCAAAGTTTTGAATAAACACAATACGGTGTGTTTATGCATACTGCAGCAAAGGTTCTAAAACAAAGAACTGCTAAGTTTTTTTTTCTCTTATTTCACAACATAATCTTTAAACCTTGCAGGCAATTTGACAGGCCTGCGACCTAACAGTCTAGGGTCCAGCACACCATGTGGAGCCATAGTAGGATGGTCCACTTTTGAGGATACAGTGTCCATGTCATCAGGCTGTGTGACAGTAAACTGTCCAGTGTTTTGAGTTAAGTTCAGGGGGGACTGTCTCAAAAGTAAAGACCTAGCTGGACTCTGACTGGGGACCTCACCAGTAAAGGCAACAGAAGGCAAGTTCTCCTGGACAGCAAGTGTAGAGGAATTAGAAGTACTAGTGGGTACTTCCCTTTCAACAGGCTGTGCAATGGGAGATGATGCATCCGAGACTGTTTGTCCAAGCTGATAAGCGGAAGACAGGTAAGGTTTAAGACGGTTATTATGTACCACTTGCGGTGTCTTTTCAGGAAAACCTTTTGGCTGAATAGCATACAGTACAGAATAACCATCAGTAGGCTGAACATTTTGTGTTACAGTGTAGGGTCCTTTCCAACGTGGGGCCAGTTTACACCGGGAATGAGCAGGATCATTCAACCAAACCAAGTCTCCCACATTGTATGAGGTATATTTGGCCTTTTTGTCATATTGAGCTTTTTGCTGCTCATGAGCATGTTCCTGATTCTCCTGACGGAACTTGAAAGCATACTGCAATTTCCTGTAGACAGATGTAGCATACTCTGCTGGGGTGCCGGCAGAGGCACTGGAAGGTTCAGTAGGACAAGGGAAGAGTAAATGAAGTGGCAATCTGGCTTCACGTCCATGAACGAGGAAGAAAGGGGTGTATCCAGTGCTGCTGTGTACACTAGTATTATAAGACAACTGGATTGCCCTTAACATGGTATCCCATGGCTCTGTTTGCTGGTACAGACATTTACTCAACTGATCTTTCAGGGTGCGATTGAATCTTTCGATTAAACCATCTCCCTCAGGATGATAAGGAGAAGTCCTGGTTTTAGTGACACCCAACTTGGAACACAACTCCTTGATTAAATCTGCCTCAAACTGACGGCCTTGATCTGTATGAAGGCATTCAGGAACACCATGCTCTGTGACATACTGTTCAAAAATACATTGTGCAACCGTTACAGCTCTTTGGTCTTTCATAGGGTACAAATTCACATACTTGGTGAAATAGTCTTGGAGAACGAGGACATATTTATGGCCTGATGGTGACACAGGAAGCTCGGTAATGTCAGCTGCCACCTTTTCAAAAGGATGACTGGCATGAATAGTCTGCAGGGGAGCTACACGATGTGGGACTGGCATAGATCTTGACTGACATGGGACACACTGTTGGCAGTAGTTCTCTATGTCTCTAGCCATGTATGGCCAGTAGAAATGCTCTCTAGCTCTTGCAAGTGTCTTTTTATGACCAAGGTGACCTACAGTGGAATGTCCATGTAAAAACTGTAACACCTGGGGGACAGCTTTGCTGGGAATGACTACATGAAGAGTAGGTGACTCTTTTGGTTTGTTACAGGCAAAACGGTAGATTTTCCCATCCTGCAAATGCAGTCTATCAAACTGTCGCCAGTATACTTTGAGCTCTGCCGAACCTTTCTTTATAGCCCAAGCTGGAGGTCTCCTTCCGTCTTTCAACCACTCACTCACTATCCTCAATGTGACATCATCTTTCTGACACTGTGCAATATCGACTGACAAAGTCTGAGAAAGGTCTATGATGGCATGAGCGGTAATAGGAGCTGTGACTAAAGGAGGTTCTGACTTGCCTGATATGGAGGGATCAGAAGTAGGCTGAGGAGTGGTATCACTGTGAGTTGGGTGTCTAGATAGTGAGTCTGCATTTGTGTGCTTTGTGCCATTCCTGTGTTTTATGACCCAATCGTACACATCAAGCTCCAATGCCCAGCGTGCCCTACGTCCTGTTGGATCTCGATCGATAGGCATTTTCTTTAAACCTAACAAGGGGCGATGATCGGTAACAATCACAAAGGGGCACCCTTGCAAGTAGTGTGAGAAATGTCTAACAGACCAAACAATAGCCCACCATTCTCTGTCAAAGGTGGACCAGTTGCGTTCTGTTGCACTTAGCACATGACTGGCATAGGCTACTACCTTTTCAACACCCTGTTGTTGTTGTGCAAGAACGGAGCCAATGGCATGGTGAGATGCATCCGTATACAGAATAAAAGACTTGCTGAAATCAGGGTAGGTGAGAATAGGAGGGGAAGCTAGAGCATGCCGAAAATACTGAAAAGTGTCCTCACATTGTTCACTCAATGCGAATTTGGCATGTTTCTTCGTAAGGCTGTGTAAAGGGGCCGCCTTTTCTGCAAAGTCTTTGATAAAACGCCGATAGTAGGAACAGAGGCCTATGAAAGCTCTAACCTCTGTAGGTGTAGTTGGACGAGGCCAGTTCAACAATTTCTCAGTCACTTTGGGGTCTGGTTGAATGCCATCCTTCGAAACAACATGTCCTAGAAAGAGTACAGACTGCTTGATAAACTGACACTTTTGAGGATGGAGTTTGAGGCCAGCTTGCCGTAATCTACCAAACACTTCAGAGAGATCCTGAATGTGGTCTTTAAAGGTCTTACTGATATACTAAAGTCTTGGACCAATGGAGGCCACGGAGAACAAGCTCCATCAATCGCTGAAATGTTGGGGGGGCATTAGTAAGACCCATTGGCATGACCTTAAAATGATAGAGGGAATCACCTTTAGTAAAGGCAGTTTTCTCCTTGCTAGCATCATCCATTTGAATTTGCCAGTAGCCACTGGACAAATCTAGAGTGCTAAACAAAGTGGCTCCAGAGAGGGCGTCTAAACTGTCATCCACACGTGGAAGTGGGTGTGCATCTTTGATAGTAATTGAGTTCAAACGTCTATAATCGATACAAAATCTGTAAGAGCCATCCTTCTTACGGACAAGTATCACCGGGGAGGCCCATGGGCTATGACTAGGCTCAATTAAGTCAGCATCAAGAAGTTTCTGCACTTGGTTGTCGATTTCCTTTCGTAGGACAGGAGATGTACAGTATGCTCTCTGACGCACAGGGGACGTAGAGAATGTCTGTATGCTATGTTTAATCAAATCAGTTCTACCTAGATCAGCAGAGGTAGTGCTAAAGACATCACAGTTCTCTTGTAGGAGGGAGTTAACTACTTCTACCTCACTGGGAGTAAGAGTGTCAGTACCCATGTGAACATCAGGTATTTGGCATGAAAGGCTTGGCAGGCTGACCTGAGCCACAAGACTATCCATAGGCCTATAGAAATCAGAAGGCACATTACGTACAGTGTAGAATTGACCTAAATGGGTCTATTTGGGCAGCTCAATGTCCTGGTGTGTAGGATTAAGTAGATGAACTACAGTGAGCCCATTTTCAACATTAGAGAAGCTACGAGCAACAGCCAAGTCTTTGTCAAATGTCACATTCGGTTCTAGAATACCTTGAAAACCATGAAGCTGACTTCTTGTTTCTGAGGTACATGCTACTGAAGCAGGAACAACAATCTCTGTCAAGGGGGGGGACTGAGACCTGTGAGAGCAAGGACACATTACAGCAAAAAGGCAATGCATGTAATGAACTGATAAGGGAAATTGTCTTATTATTGAACATAAAAGTACCAGAGGCTGTGTCAATTGAGGCACCATGTGTTTTGAAAAAGTCCCACCCAAGAAGGGCATCCTGTCTAGAGTCTCTTACAACATACATGTTCATACTGAATGTGTGTGACCCAAGACGTAATGTGACAGGTAATGAACCTAAAATGTCTAATTGTTGTCCTGTCAGTGTGTGTGCCACCTGGAAACTTTTCAGTAAGGGGCGATGTTTCAGTGCAGGGATGCGTTGACGTAAGGCCTCACTAATGAGCGACAAACCAGCGCCAGTGTCAAGGAAAACACTGACTTCTTGGTCCTCAACGAGTCCTTTTATGTATGGTGTCCAGATTGCAGAGTCCGAAGATGTCACCGTGTTGTCACTATGGGCCGCTGACAGTTGAACTGAAGATTGGCCCTCATCTCCAGCTACCATTCGTTTCCCGACCGCTGCTGCTCGGTGAAGTGTACATGGCGTGAATGTGGTCGTTGTGGACTTGGAGAGCGACGTCTGTAATACTGCTCACCCCTCCATCGATCTCGGATCCTGCCTGGACTGCTGTCATCGTTCGATTGACGCCTGTAGCTGGGTTGAGAAGTCACTGAGTCATCATATGCAGCATATCCCCGCTGAGGGCTAAAGCGGATATCTCGACTGTCATAGAGTAAGGGTCTTTCATAGCCTTGCTGCTGATGATAACTTGGCCTGGGGCTCCCTTGTGGTCTGCGATGGCTGTTACTGGAACGTACAGGGGATCTTCCTCTGGAGTAGGGCTCATCAGATGCAGTGAAATGCTGATAGCGAGAAGACGACAAATATTGATTGTCTTTAGCTCTGTCTAGTGAAGGTGATTGTCGACGATAGGCAAAGTGATGTTCTGGAGATGAAACAGAACTGGTATAATGAGACTTCGGCTGCGTCAGCATAGTAACAACAGACTGAAGTTTGTCTACTTTCAGATGGAGGTCACTGAGCTGTGCTACAAGCATATTGGTGGACTCTGTTGTGAGGCTGTGTACCACGGCTGGTTGAGGTGCAGCAGGTGCCGGCAGAGGAAAAGACTCAGTGGCTGCAGAACGTGCTCTCTCACACCGACCAGCTACTTTGATCGCATCTTCAAGTGTAGTAACACCAAACTCATACAGCTTAGCTTGCAATGCAGGTTCAAGTCCAGCTATAAAACGTCGCAAAATTTCATCTTTGATGGCTGATTCTCCATAGTCCGGAAAAGCTTGGTGAACAAGGCGGGTCAATTCGGCAGCATACACTTCCAATGGCTCATTACTCAGACGCGGTCTGGCATTCAAGTAAGTTTGAAAGGTTCTTAATAGCTGTTTTTGATCAAAACTGCAGCTAATTTGCTACAAGTGGTGTCGTAATCAGCTTTTATGTCATCCGACAAACTATCCCAGTAACTGAATGCAGCACCTGCCAATCTTGAAGGAAGTACCTTGGCAAGCTAAGGTTTGTCCATACCTGAGGTCTCACAGCATACTTGAAACCGACGAGCCCACTGAGAAAAGCTTTCGTTGCCATCCCCAGTGAAGTCTGGAGGTAAAACAGCTCTGAAGTGCACTTGCGGGTTTGTTACATTGTCCTCTGCCATGTTTGAAAAGAGTGAAGTCAATGCAGTGTTGAATCAGTTCAATCGAGCAAAGTCTTTTATTGATAAAGATGGTCTGCTGGTTAGACTTAGTGTAGTGAAGGACGATGAACAATTAGTATTGTTTTTATTTTTTTTTTTTTTGAGTCTTATTTGCAATACTGTCTCCTTTGGTCCTGAGGCTATGTGCAGTTACCGAAGTCCGCCACAGGAGGGAGTAACGCGCACACGTGTCAGAAAAGTGAGCGCTGTTCAATCCTGGCAATAGGCCAACTTCTAATAGTCCAGTTGCAAACGTCTTCTTTTACTTTTTTTTCCCGAAATAAAATGAAAGAAACAGATAACTGAACGTGAAATGAAAACTCACACGATGGTGAAAACAACAAAACTGCTCTAAAGTTATAAACAGTCCGTCAGAATACAGTCCATATAATTGAAACGGTACGTAAAGCAAAACGCGTTTCAGTCTAAATTAATCCACTAGCACAACTGACCCAGCATATATGATGAAAGGGCAGCGATTATCACATATTTTAGTCTTTGTCACCATACCAGTTCAACAACAACTTCTCCAAAGACGCCGGAGACAACCACCGCGAGTAGCCCCAGAGTGCACCCTGAATGATGGGGCGGGGCGACATATTTGTCCGTATTTTGTACGTATTTGGGCGCCCACCCCCAATTCTATTGGTTTATAACACGGCAAATCTTATTGGTGTAGACCCGAGCATGCATTCCTTTGTGTACGATTTTGTAATTGATTTGGCCATATTACAGAAATATTATGTGCTAACTCTAGAATCATAGACCTATCTTAATTATTATCTGTTTAGTAACCATGGTAGTTTTAGTCAGATGAAGTCATCGTTTACAAATAAACTCTTGATGACTTCACCTCCGGGTTGTTCAGGCTGAATAGTGCTTCATTCATATTTCCTTGAGGATCGGCAGGCCGCGGTTCAGCACTAAATTGGGATTTTATACGCAAATTATGATAATTTAGATGCATTTTAGAGATGGACAAACACAAACATAAGCGGCTGATTTTCCGTTTTAAAGCACAACCGTTTTTGTTGTTGTTTAAAGAGATGTTACGTTGCTCAATGCATCACAGACTTGTAGGTTAATAAAATGTTTTCATGGCAAGCAGTGTTTCCTTGTTTATATCTTAATAAAATATTTGAGCCTATATTGATTCTCTTACAATTTTAAAGGTTCCTATAGTAAATGAGTGCCCATGACATCAGATATTAAAAATCAAATTTCTGTATCCACACCCTCATTGTGTGTGTGTTCTAATCTGTGTACGAGATGAATTTAGATTCAGTTATTAACACTCGATCATTGTAGCCATATAGACCTGCATAACTATCGAATATTAAATCACTCAGAGCTGTAAATCTGTGGAATAGGTACATGAGCACTTTTAATGAGTAAAAGAGCCCTTCTCTGTGATTAATATTTTTTTTATTTATTAAAGACTATAATAACTAGGCCTACTAAAAATCAATAAATCAATATAGTACAGTGATTCCTGGTTCTTTTTAAAGGACTGAGCCACAAAACCAGTAATTGAATTTGTGCATAGTCTATATAGCCTATAAAAGTATAAATAAAAATGTTGCAGAGAAAATTAACATTTATTGCTTAAATACGCACTAAAGCACATTAATAATAATATTTGCTGTAGGTCAGATTTAATAACAGCTGTTTTAGTAAACAAAAAAAACATTTAAAATAGGCCTATTGTCAGTCCTGTGTTCCCCATGTCACGTGTTTTCCCTCCTATGTCCTAGTATGGTTTTTCCTGTTCCACATTCCCAGTATATTCTTTGATTTATCATTCCTCCCAGCTGTGTGTTTGATTGCTCCCCACCTGTTTCAGTTCTCCTCGTTACTCCCCAGTATTCTTAAGCCTTGGTTTTCCCCGTGTCTGATGTCCGTGATTAAATGTCTTCTTGTTTTATTAAATCCATGTTTGCAGTAATCTCCTGGTCTCATCGCTCCTTCGTTCCCCACGCACCCTGACAGAATCACGGACCTAAACAGAAGTAAGCGGCGTTACTCCTCCCTCGTTTTAGTTTTCCCTTTTTTGAAAAGTTTTTTATTTCCCGTGTTTTCCTTGCTCCCGCGGCGATGGAAGTCGCCGCCCGCTTCATCGCCCTTGCCCACCGAGATCTCCCTTTCCTCGAGTATTCGCGGGAGTTCTGCAGGCTTGCCGCGGCGACGGCATTAGATGACGCCACCATCCTCTCTCTGTTCTGGCACGGGGCCAATTCCCATCGTCCCGTGGACCTCCCAGACACCAAGGGACTATGCTGGAGGGAGGGGATACTCCGGTGTCTGGAGAGTGTCAGGGCCCGAGCCAGAACCAGCCTGCCGTCGTCCGCGGCTCCCCCAAGCCCACGGCTCTCCCTTGCCAGCCGGCAAAGAGTATGGCAAGCCAAATATGCCTTAATCCTCGCCAGAGCTCTCCAGTGCCCACTCCTCGACTGCGCCCTCCAGTCCCCCTGCTGGTTCCGTCCAGCTCTCCAGAGCCCCTGCTGGTTCCGCCCAGTGCTCAAGAGCCCCTGCTGGTTCCGTCCAGCTCTCCAGAGCCCCTGCTGGTTCCGTCCAGCTCTCAAGAGCGCCCTCCAGTGCCTGCTCCTCGCAAGTGCCCTCCAGTGCCTGCTCCTCGCAGGTGCCCTCCAGTGCCTGCTCCTCGCAAGTGCCCTCCAGTGCGCACCCCAGAGCCCGCTCCTTGCCAGCGCACCCCAGAGCCCGCTCCTCGCCAGCGCACCCCAGATCCCGCTCCTCTCCAGCGCCCTCTGGTGTCCGCGCCTGCCGAGCGCCCTCAAGTGCCCGCGCCTGCCGAGCGCCCCCAAGAGTCCGCGCTTCCAGAGCGCACCCAAGAGTCCATGCCTCCAGTGCGCCCCCTAGTGCCCTAGTGTCCATGGCCTCCCGAGCTCCCTGCTCCGCCATGGCCTCCCGAGCTCCCTGCTCCGCCATGGCCTCCCGAGTCCCCTGACCCGCCATGGCCTCCCGAGTCCCCTGACCCGCCATGGCCTCCCGAGTCCCCGGATCCGCCATGGCCTCCCGAGTCCCCTGACCCGCCATGGTCTCCCGAGTCCCCGGATCCGCCATGGCCTCCCGACCTCCCCGCTCCGCCATGGCTCCCAGAATGGGCGCCGCCCTGGAGGCCTCCTGTCCTGTCCTGTCTCTATGTCCCTTAAGGCCTCCAGAGCACCCCCCCCCCCCCGTTGGATGCTGTCAGTCCTGTGTTCCCCATGTCACGTGTTTTCCCTCCTATGTCCTTATATGGTTTTTCCTGTTCCACATTCCCAGTATGTTCTTTGATTTATCATTCCTCCCAGCTGTGTGTTTGATTGCTCCCCACCTGTTTCAGTTCTCCTCGTTACTCCCCAGTATTCTTTAGCCTTGGTTTTCCCCGTGTCTGATGTCCGTGATTAAATGTCTTCTTGTTTTATTAAATCCATGTTTGCAGTAATCTCCTGGTCTCCTCGCTCCTTCGTTCCCCGCGCACCCTGACACCTATATGCAAAAAAATAAATAAAAAATAATAAAAATTGTTTCAGCAAGGTTTTTATTCCCATTATCCACACATAAAACCCCAGTTCACGCTGATAGACTATTTGGTATTATTGTCTTATTTGTCACCGCAGTTGTTTTTTAAAATAAAACCATTTGCTGGTTTGTCCTATGTCTTACTGAACTACAGTGTATTATCGTCTGGTCCAGACCCTATCCGTATCCTCTAATAATGCGGTTCATTCCAGACCGGATCCGATCCGGACCTATTAATGAAGTAGCTCATCCAGCCCGGATCCGATCCGGACCCATTGATGAAACAACGGATCCGAACCGGATCAGATCCGGACCCGTTCATAAAGTAGCTCATCCGGCCCGGATCCGAACTGGATCCGTTCATTAAGTGGGTTTACCTTTTTTAAAATGGGTAATCTGGCCAAAACTAGCTATGGAAATACCTAAAATAGAGCTGACAAACATTATGTAGACTAGAATGCTCTATAAAAGCTTAAATATTCAATTTGTCTCCCTTTATTAATATTAATAAACCAGAAAATCGTTCAAAACTTGAAAAAAATCTAAACTTTCCTTGGCCAATAACAATGAAACGCTCTATAAATGTAGGTATTACATGAAGATAAATAAAAAATAAAAATGCAACCACAAATTGTACAAAAATATTGTTTTATTTAATGAAAAACTTTACCTCTAAAAAGAAAATTAAGTTCCATAACTTGGAAAAGTTCATCTTTACGAATGAATTAGCTCAATTCAGCTATAATGAATTTTATAGCATACAAAAGTTTCAATTATGAAACAAAGTCGATTCAGCAATAAAGCAGCTCTGAAGAAAACAGTGATATCATAATCCAACAATTCAGTTCAAGTTTTGTCATTATGCAATACAATGAAATCAGTATTATTCCTGAATATTCAGTGTCTTTTAAACCCAAGCTAAGCATATCAGAGGTGACAGTGGAACCCAACCCAGGTGACTGAAACAAAGAAAAAACACCTTGGGAGAAACCAGGAGCAGTCAGCTCAGCTCTCCTCTGGCTAAATTAACAAAGATGGTGTGATTATGATTTCAGGCTGCATCACTAGTGAGATTGTGGACTGATGTCATTCATATTATTTCATCCAGCTCCTGCTGCTGGAAGATTAGGATACGTCACGCTGTCATTTGGTCGGAGGAGAAGTTGTAGTCTGTCCAGCAGGGCTGCCGTTTAGCCAGTAGTGGACGACTGGTTTAACAGTGACTGTAAGCATGATAAAACTGCACTGTGGTCCTAGCAGCTCCTGGCCTGACACGTTCATTGCTGGCCGTAGGAGTCTGTGCAGAGGACTTGTCTGTTTCTCGTGGTCTTTGCTGAGGATCTGTGCTGATGTCTGTCCAGTCATGATGTTCACTTGTCATGGTCTTCTCTGACATTCAGGGCTGCATTGTGGTCGTCTCCGGGTGCAGGTCCATCATCTGGTCTGGATACGGACGGGATCCGGCTGAGTAAGATAACCTTAGGACAAGAGTGAGACAGAAACATTGAAATAAGTAACAAGTAACGGTGTTGACTTTTTCTCACAGCACCTGTAATCATACAAACACATTTTCATACAAATTTCATGACATCTCATAGCAAAGATTACTGTTAAATGTAGGATGTAAAAGTAGGTTTGTAAATATTGATATGAATCTTTTGACACTGCACAGTTATTACACGTTAAAAGCTGAAGTGTGGCTCATTGTCAGTATTTGACAAAATTGGTTAAATCAAGTTTAAAACTTGGTTTAAAAAAGGTTTTAATCTTACTTTTAAAGATAAAGTAGAATATCGAAGGATGATGTAGAATCAAAAACCAGACTGCAGCACTTGAATGAGCTGTAAAGCTGTAACAGAGCACACACACACACACACACACACAGTATCTTAGTATGTTTCAATTTCATATAAGTTATCCGAAACAACATTACAAGAGGTGAAGAATATATTTGTTAAGAAAAATAGACACAAACTAGTATGCCACAACCAAAGATTACTGTTACATGTAGGATGTAAAAATAGGTTTGTAAACATTTAACCTTAAATATAGAGAATGGGAATCTATGTCACGCCGCCATGTTTTAGGACACGCTCTGGAGCACACAGTGTAAACCAGGGGCCTGTACTATGAAGCCGGTTTAGCTGGCTAGCCAGGTAAGTTTCAGTTTAATTTGCACCAATCCTGGGTTTTAGGTACCATGAAAGTGGCTTGGCTTTTAGCTGCGTTCATTGACATAGTAACTTACACTGCACAGCTAACCTGCTCCGGGGCAGGTTGTGTTCTGAGTTAGAGATCTCAAACTGAAATTGGACCAATCAGATGTGAGCAAAGTGACACATGTCTGACACAAAAAAAGTCACTCCCCCAGTCTCTCATCCTACAAATTAAACGTCACTATGAAGTACCTTAAAAAAAAAAAAAAAAAAAAAATACAACAAAATTTTCTGGCTTTAATGATAATTAAAATTTACATATGATTTATATAATTATAATATGATTTATATTATTATTGCTCCATTACACACAAGCACTTTTAGTTTAACAATTATTATAAAGCATTTAGATACAGGTCATATGTTATATAAATAAGTGGTAGAATCAATAGATAACACTTTAAAAATGGCTACATGTGACCTTACATGTTCGAGTCTCTATCACTATATATTATCAACTATATAAACTAACTTCACAAGTTTCACATGTGACTGCACTGATAGAGCAAGATCATTTCCTTTATTTGTCCTCTTTCATGGACAAGTACTTCAGTGGAAATGCGTTTAAATTCCTCATATTCTTTAATCTCTTAACCTTTAACAAAAGAGTTTTGAATCTCGCTGGCTCTCTCGCGAGAAGTGAATCACACTTGCTCTGTGTTGTGATTGGCTGTTCACCGCTGATGTCACACATTCATGTGCACACGCTCCATTAACTCAGGATCAAGCCTGAGTTGATAGAGAAAGTTGATGATCAGCTTCATGGTACCAACAAAGCCAGATTGGAGTGGTTTGGTTTTGTCAACTCAAAACTTATCCTATAACTCTGAATTTGTTCATCTACCATCATGGTACAGGCCCCAGGGGTGCCTAACCCTGTTCTTGGAGATCTACCTTCCTGCAGAGTTTAGTTCCAACCTGATCAAACTCACCTGTCTGTAATTATCAAGTGCTCGTTCAGATCCTAATTAGTTGGTTCAGTTGTGTTTGTTCAGGGTTGGAGCTGAAGTCTGCAGGAAGGTAGATCTCCAGGAACAGGGTTGGGCACCACTGGTGTAAACAAACGCTAATCACCACAGAAAAAGCCAACCGTTTTACATTAATATTTTTTGAAAAACATCTTACACACGCATAGAATAAAGCAGACTAATATGCAAATCACTTTCAATTAAAAGAAATCGCTCTGTTGTGTGTCCTGAGAGGCTGCAGATATTCATTACATAGTATTCAGTCTCCTTAACTAAAGTGGTACTAATATAACTGCTAAAACACTTACGAAAATTAACCATGGTTTTATTATAGTAAACATGTAGCAACCATGTTTTTGTTATATTTATTACCATTCGTATAACCATAATTTTATTAGAAATACCATGGTTGAACTATGGTTAGAGTAGCAAAACCATGGCTAATTTTGTAAGGGGAGAATACACTATACACTGTAAAAAAAAAAAAGTTGAGCTACCTTAAAATTTTAAGTCAACCAGCTAAAGCAGGTTTTTGAGTTTTCTCAACTTATTTTTTTAGGAAATTTCTCAACTTTTTGTTGTATATACTTAAAACAAGAAGTTGAGAAAACTCAAAAATCTGCTGAAGCTGGTTGCCTTAAGATGTTAAGTTTGCCCAACTTTTTTTTTTTACAGTGTAGCTAGATCTCAAACAGTAGATCATTTATCGTTATTATATCCTCATATAGACCAGTAAAACAATGCTAAACAGTGTTAAGAATTAAGCCATTATAGAGGTAACAGAATAACTTACTATAAAGCTGCTTTGAAACGATGTATTGTGAATGCTATACAAATAAATAACTTGACTTGAATGATTCAAGTCGAATATTCCTTAGTATTAGAGATGCCAAACAAGGATGCAAGAGAACAAATAAATGAATAAGCTTAATACGTACAAACAAGTGGCCAGGTATCAACAAGCTGCTTTTAATATAACATTTCCATATATGATTTTATTCTTTATTTGTGGTGTGAGCGCTCAGTTTAATGCAAATCACTATAATATGATAAATCTACAGATATCAATTATAAGGCCACATTTTATTTTAGTTGTTTACCATACTGAATTTCAGTTTAATTTTCATCCGAGTTCCGTAGTGTATGTAGACATTTTTATAATATTTTATGTTTATATGACTCAACAGATTGCATTGGAATGATTAACTCTTACTATATAATTAATTGCCACAGCCCTTGACAATGTCTGCATGAAATACCTCTGCTCTTTCAGCTTTCTATCACGGAAAGAGCTTCTTTTTTTTTCACTCCGGCTGTGAGAAGGGCTATGGCAATTGATGATACAGTAAGCCTTAACATAAAATAACATAAAACGTCTACATTCAATACTATCCAGTCTCTGCTGTAGCTCCTGTGTCCTAAATTCCCAGAATGCATTGCCATTGTGACAACACATTCCTATTCTCTATTGATATGAATCTTTTGACATTGCACATTTATTACAGGTTAAAAGCAGCTTCTTCACTCTGAGGAGGATTTGATTTCTGACTGTTAGAAAAAAAGCGCGATCGGATCGCGAATCCGCCCAGCGTCCATAATGAGTCCGCTATTTTATTTCATGTAACGTTATACTAAAACAACATTACGAGGAGAGGTGGGGAATATATTTGACAAAATAAAAGCAAAAATAGACTTGAAATAATATTCTAGAACCAAATTTATGTGAAAAGTAAGTTTATTCTCGCCTGCAGTTATTCCTGAAGAGGGGTGAACAATTACCTATCATTACATATACGATCAGGACTGGATTAAAATCCGGATAAATTAAACTAACAGTTAATTTACCAGTCTCACAGAAAGGGAGGAGATTCCGTCCAAATAGGCCTGTTATTACTCAAATCTACTATAATGCTAAAGAGCTAACCTAACTGGATGGTCCATAACGCAATTTCAAAAATTAAAAACGCCAAAAGAAAAATTAACTGCTTTATTAACTTTAATGTTACTGACAACTGTACAAATAAAGCATATTTTAATAGTATTCTTACCGTGTTCAGTCCTCTTCAACCTGGCCGGCTGCAGCTTCTCCGAGGAGTTCTTTGACTGAGACAGCACCAGTAAAAAATGAACGGAGTGTCTATTTACACTAAGTGCAAATAGCCCGTCTTGTTGGCAAAGGCTATTTACACTAACTCCGCCCACCAACGTGTGATTGAGTTAGTCAACACGAAAAAAAGGCACTTATTCAACATCAGTTTCAGTGGCGCAGGTGGTAAAGCACATGCTTTTTCACGCGATCAACCCGGGTTCGAGCCCGCCTTTTGCCGAACTTTTTTTCTCCCTTTTCAAATATCATATCACATCAGAAAGGCATTTATTTTAAATAAAAATTAAGGAAATAATAAAAAAGTTGAAAATAAGAGTATTGGGTAGGGTTAGGGTAGGTGTAAGGAGGGCTTTATTGTCACAATAAGGTGGCATGTATTTAATAATTTGAATTAAAACTATAATTTGCACTCAATACGTTATTATTGCGTACTGTTTTATAATGTACGACAATACTGAGGTGCAGATAATTGCCACTATTGCAATAAATAGTATAAATAGCAGAAAATCTTGCTATTTTAACATAGTGTAAATAGAATTTAGCTATTTGCATAGTGTAAATAGCAACCTTTAAAAATACTGCTATTTTCACTTGGTGTAAATAGAATCCATTGCTATTTGCACTGAGTGTATATAGCATCCATCGCTATTTGCACTTAGTGTAAATAGCATCTATCGCTAAAAAATATGCTATTTGCACTTAGTGTAAATAGCATCTATCGCTAAAAAATATGCTATTTGCACCGAGTGTAAATAGCATCCATCGCTATTTGCACTTAGTGTAAATAGCATCTATCGCTATTTACACTGAGTGCAAATAGCCTCTGCCAAAAAAGAAACGAAAAAAAGCGCGTTCGGATGGAGAATCCGTGCAGTGTCCGTAATGAGTCCGCTAACTGACAGAGCGCTGTCCGGAGGCGGGGCATATTCTGGGCGAATGACCGAGCAGAGTCTGACAGTACAGCGGAGCTGCCGACTTGAGGGCGGATCCGCCCCGGAGTCTGTTGCTATCAGGGTTTTGTAGAGTTGGCACCAGGGGCGGACTGGAACAAAATTTCAGGCCGGGAAATCTCACTCTCATCCAGGCCATCCCATACACCCACAACAAATTTTGAAACCGGACAACAATATTTTTTGTATGGCCATCATCATCATTGCATAAAAAAGTTTCAATTCCTAGGCTGGGGCCATGCAAAATAATTGAAGGTTATCTTTTGAACTTCCATTTTCATTTTTAGTCTCTTCGTTTTCCCTGACATCTCTATGTCTCGCATGTGTATGTTTACATTTTTCACTAATTTTCTTGTACCTGTCACTTTTTCATCAACACGGCTCCACCTTGTTGCAAAACAGCCACCTCATTGTAATTCGTTTGCACATAGTATACATTTATTTTAGAAAAAATTAAGTATTACATTATTGTTTTATCTTGTCAAAATTAGCACAATAATAGCTACATCTTGAATATATCTTTATAGAAAAATCTTAAAATTTAATATGTTTTTGCATTATCATGGGTCATGTTTGGTCCTAAGGAAAATTAACCATGGTATTATTAGACCTATGGTAAAAGTAACCATGTTTTTGGTGGATTGATTACCATGGTGAAACTATATCGTGTAGCAAAACCATTATTCATTTGTGGTTACCATGGTTTAACTATAGTAACCATGTTTTTTTTTTTGTTTTTTTTTAGTAAATTAATTTTACTAAGGGTTGTGTTGTTGTCTGCCATAACTCCTCCTAAAATATTTATCTGCTAAATTCCGTCTCTTTACAATAGTAATTATGTCCTTTTGTTAAGTTTGCAGTAATTGACAGCTACTGCTAACATTTGCTAGCAGTTTAATGTGTAAACAAAGATAAAACTACAATAGTCTATTTACAGATGTAACTGACCTGGGGCCCGTTTCAGAAAGGAGGTTAAGTGAAAACTCTGAGTATGTTAACCCTGAAATGAGGGAAACTCTGGGTTTTCCGTTTCAAAATGGGAGGTTTGTTAAACCCGGGAAAGCAGGGTAAGTCAAGCCCATTTCAGAAAGAGAGGTAACTTATACTCAGAGTCAGTTACTGTGGTAACTTACGCTGTGAACCTAACCTGGTCGGGAGCAGGTTTTCTTCGGTAAACCTAGAGTTTCTTTCCGTCTCCTCCCCCTTTTTAAAGTGTAAGCGATGTTTTAATACCTCATTCATTCATTCACGCTGCAAAATTGCTTTTCTTACTGAGTATTTTTGTCTTATTTCAAGTACAAAGATTTAAAAATTCTTAAGTTAAGATGCATTTTCTATAGATAAAAAAACTATCTAGATATTTAGTCTTGTTAAAATATAAAAGTGCTCTCCATAGGGTAAGAAAAATAATCTTAATGCAAACGGAAACAAGAATGGGCTATTTTTAATTTATTACCGCATTGCCAGATAATTTGCAAAATAAAATAAAAAATCACTTGAATTCGTTTTTTTTTTTTTCCTTCATGGAAACAAGACTAAATACTGTATATTATTTATTCTATTATATTTTTTTTTACATCGTATTCATGTGCATATTTATTTGAGCGGTCCCATTTTAAATGGTAGTTTTCTTTAAAACATCGGAGATTATTATTTATCACATTATAAATCATGTATGCAGATTTTAAGGAAAGTGTGCATCCCTCACACTCATTTTGAAAATTATTTCCTGGGCACAAATCCGTCAAAGAGGAGTATCACAGGACTGTAGGTCAGTGGTGTAGAAATCGGTTTGAATGAGGCTAATCTGATAAATGACGTTCACTTGATAACATCTTTCTGTGACGTCTGGAAGTAACCCAATAATCAGAATTTCCTTCAGGATTTCCAGTGTTGTTGGATGCATTGATGATAAGCATATCCCCACCATCGCACCTTCTGAAAATGAAACTGATTACTGTATGGAATGGAAGGATGCCAGATGGAGGGGTAGTACGAGCCAACCACCACCACAGCTGTTAAATAAACAAATTATTCAAAATTTTTTGGTCATCTTTATTTCCTAATACAAAAGCAAAAGTTATTCTTTTTACTTTTGGATTTGAGAAATTTTCCAATACTTGGCCATCTCCTCTTCATCTGTCAGTGGTGCTGGTGCTTGCTGTCTACAAGTCAGTAGTTAATTTTATTACTCTAATTAAGAAATGTATGATTATAATTATGTGAATTTATTTAATAATTATTAGAAATATTTAATTATGTGAAAAGAGTGTTAGACTATGTGGAAAAAGCTGCAGCGCGTTGAAATAGACATTGAATGATATTTAATGTCAAATGTTTGTAGTCATGTAGCCCACACCCATGAACCTTTCATGTTCAAAGCTTTACCTTGATTGAATTGTGTTTTTATACTTCATTTTTTAGCTGCTGCCACGTTCTTGTTTCTTCGTTGTCTTTTTCCTTTTTTTCTTTCTTTTTTTTTGTGGCCATGGGATACCATTAAAACGAATATTATTTCAATAATTTTCAGTTTTCACCTCTGATATTATAACGGTTATTAAGTTATTGACAGTTATTAAGAATTAAAGTTAATCATTGACGGAAGTATGCGTGCTGGCGTCTTTTTGGCGGAAGCTGTTGCCATGGTGAATCGTAATTTCGGAGCTCCACTGATCATGACTTTTCATAGTCGTGGTGCACGCGCTAAACTCAGAGTCAACCTACTTAGAGTTGAGTAAACTAATACAATTCAGCTGTTCTGAAACCGAAAACTCTGAGTTTCCCATCTCAGAGTAAGTCAACTCTGAGTTCAAGTTTAAACTCAGAGTTGGTTGAACCTCCTTATTGAAACGGGCCCCTGCACTTGAAGCTCTGAACAGGACAGTTTTGCCTCTCTGCTCCACCTGGGCGCTTCCACTCCATTCTCGAGTCTCGCATCCTTTTGGCGGACGCGCGGATGCGCGGAGTGCGCGCGAGGCGAATCGCGTTGCCAGTCAAGGCATGATTTATTAGAGTTTTATTATTGAATGGCGAATTCGGAAATAATCACTTTAGTACATTCGGTAGGCAACAAAAACAACAACAACAATATAAAATAATAATAATAAATTATAAAAAAATAAATAAATGCAGGGCAGCGGGCCAAATTGGCTGCCAGGCCACCTGGAATTCTCCCGGTTCTCCCGATGGCCAGTCCGCCCCTGGTTGGCACGGCTCTGGCCCATTATCTTCCCACCGATGTCGAGACTGAGCCGACAGTGCCGCATTTCAGCCAGAACCGGCCCGAGTGTGCTTGCTATCTGGGTCGCGAGGCAAGCGCATTCAGAGGTGACTGGTAACGTGGCAGGCGCACATAGCGGTGGCAGGTCCGGTGGCAGGTGTATTTGGAGGTGGCAGGTCGAGTGACAGCTGCCACTGGCAGGCGCACATAGCGGTGGCAGGTCAAGTGGCAGCTGCCCCTGACACGCAAATATTTTACTCCCTCTCGGAAATTACATAAATGTATGCTTACCGCTGATTGGCCAACACAGAAAACTCCTTTCACCAATGAGAAACCTTTTAGCACGCCCCCACCTTTCGGCACGCCCATTGCTCCAGACTGCAGCTACCCCTGTCTCTCTTGAGCGCTCATCCGATGGATACTTTTCTATCCCAGGAGTCCACGCAGGGGCGTAGTTTGTGGGGGGGATGGGGGGAGGTAACCCCCCCAATAACCAAAACTAGCAAGTACAACCCCCCCAATATTTATACCATGGTTAATGGAAACCTCGCATCAGGCTATTAATTATTTAAATCGCGCCTTCGGCACTTTTATAAGCGCTAACTTCACGTACAAACCGAACGGAGCAGTTATCAGCATAACATGACTGAAGCGCAGTTCTTTTAATTGTGCACGAGCAGCGCGCGAATCACCGTATACTTTGTGCGCGTTCACCGGCGCGCTTGAAAAGTGTGATAAGATTTGCGCGAGCCATTCCTATAACGAAGCTGATGGTAAAATGTGCGATATATTTGAATTCTGAGAAATCGCCACTTTAAAATGCTATGGAGGAAGTCGAACATTAGGCTATCTAAAAAAAAAGCACATAAACTAAATAGACTGATGAAAAGAGGATAAAACGATCTTGCACCAGCACTAACATAAATTAAAATATTTTTCTCATGACCACCTTTACTAAGAATTGATCACATTTTATTGTAGGCTTATTTATTTTGGTAAATTTTGTTGAAGAAGTTGTTGAAGAATTTATAATAGGCGATAATCTGTTAAGGGAATATAATTTTCCCTATAGATTTATATTACAAATGTGGTATGTTGTAGCTATTGTTTCTAACTGTGCAGGCTGTTGTTTTCATAACAAATGCTATATAGATTCATAAAAAAGGTCATTATTGGCTTGGTAATGATTAATGGGCTAGCTAGCCTTATTATAACAAATGCTACAGTTAAGAACTATGGTACATTTTCATAAGAGCAAGTACAAGTCAGATTCGAGAGCCATGTGTAAAATGGGTTCTAATGATGAGTGATGGAAAAACCTGGCCTTCACATATTGAAAGAGATGGCATAGATTAAATCTGGTCTCCCAGCCTGACCAGCTAAAGAAGTGGCCAAAACCCCTCTAAAACTACCCCGCTGACCAACTATGACCAGGCTGGATGACCATCTAAAACCAGCCAACCAGCTTGTTTTAGCTATTTTTTTCAGCAGGGATATCCTATGTAAACCAGTAATTGTTAACTAGGTATTACTTTATTGCAGTTAAGTTATCAACCAACTTTGCATGTGTGGATATGAATGTAATTTAGATGAATGTAAGTAATGTACATAAACACATTTGTCCATTAGTATTGTCGATAAATTGAGGAACATTTGTGTTGGATAAAAACTGAGTTAACGCATCAGCAACTACCTCAACATGTAAATGCAGTATTTAGCAGATAAATCACAGAGGTGACTTGACTCGTCTGGATGTTACAGGGACAGATGAGACACACATGTGTTTATCCAGTACAGAATGACTGATGAAGAAATGCTGCCATCAAAGGCTCTCAGTGAGTATATTAATGAAATGAATAAAAAATCTTTTAAATCTTAAGTTGTAGTTTATTTTAATTATTGTAATTTCAAACGTAGCTATTACAGCGCTTTTCTGATTCTTGATTGCTGTACATTTGATGCAGAGCTTTTGTGGTGGAGCAGGTGACAGCGGCATTTGTGGGGAAAAAAGGAAAACAAAAATATAAAGTAAAAAATCATTTTGTTACTTCTAATACAGAAATCAAATTACATTGTGCTGTTAAAATGACTGCTTGTGTATTATATTTGTGCATTTTTGCAGGATCTGAAATGTCTGCAGACTGGTGTGTGCAGTGAGGATGGAGAAGTCCACAGCAGCATCCTGGAAATGGTTGAGTGCCATGGATGAGTCGCTCCATCACGCCACCTGCCCTTACTGCCTCATCTGGGCCGGATGTTGGTCTCTTCATCATCAGTGAGCCCAGAGCCAGCGAGAACATCTAGAGAAAGGCCAAAAGAAATTGAGGATGTGATTTTGGTGTGTGGAGTGTGTGTGTGTGTGTGTGTGTGTGTGTGTGTGTGTGTGTTTTTTTGGTGAAGGTGATTTTGGTCAAGTTTGTGCTGGTTTCTGTTCATACAACATCAGTCAATGGAGCCCGAGTTTCAGAAGCTTCAAAAGCATCGTCAAATAATTTCATGAAGAATCTGAAAGTCAGGCTCCATTGACTGATATTGTATGAACAGAAACCAGCTGGACAAACTTGACCAAAATCACCTTTTGTGTTTGGAAAACACACACACACACACACACACACACACAAGGATTGAACAGCGTGGATGAGTAAATAATGACTGAATTTATATGTTTGAGTGAACTAACCCTTTAAAGCCCCAAATAGAAATTGTATGAAATATATGTAAGCATTTATATTATAGTAGTACCTTGAAGAAATAAACTTTAAGAAACAAGCAGCTTTATTGAGCATTTGTGCCCAAGGCACAAAAAAGCATTTACATTTTGCTTTTTTTTTTTTGCTTTTAAAAAAAAAAAAATTACAATTATGCATTTGGCAGACACTTTTATACAAAGTGACTTACAGTGCTCTTATTACAGGGACCCCAATCCCCTTGGAGCAACTTGGAGTAAAGAGGCTTGCTGAAGGACACACCGGTGGTGACGACTGCGGAGATGGAACCAGCAAAATTCTGCTTACCAGTTCACTACACCACAAAAGTAATGAAGCTATATCAAAAATTAGCATGTAATTGTAAACATATGAAATTAAATTTGGCAAGAAATTAAATGCTGACAACATGAGATGTAATTTTTTTTTACTCTGTGTAATTGTTTTACAGGTGTTCTCATAGAGAGCAGGCACACAAATGTTTGGAGCAGACACAGCAGGAGCCAGATTGTCCCACACGCGTTCTCCTGCTCTTGCTTCAAGATTGTGTGCACTGATAAAAATGATTTTTGGGTGAAGTAAATACTACATAAAAACAAATGTAATTTCTACATTAAATAATTTAGTTCAGGCAAGAATTTAAAAAAATTAAGTAAATTCTAAATTAGTACTCAATTTAAGCTTGTAGAAATTAAAGTTTGAACTTATAAGTATATTTTACTTGGAATTGTTTGTTATGTTTACAAGGATTCTTTAAGTAAATATCAAAGTTATGATACCGTTTTTCCCATCATGCACTGGGGCATGAATAATTAAAAAGGTTACACTTTTCACTGTTTTTGAGTTGTATTTACACTGTTTTATGGTAGCTTTTGAGGTTAGGTTTAGTAACTTACTATTTTGTGACATATGGAGTTCATTTTCTACTCAAAATGACCCATTCATACTCAAACAATAACCACTGATGGTTACCATCATTGTGTATGGTGTACCAAGTATTGATGTCTCTGAGTTCATTAGGGTAATAATTCTATTGAGTGGACATATTATCTTAGAAAGGATAACAAGCTGTCTACTTGTTTATTTATATGTGTGTAAGTGAACCACATGCTTTAATAGCATGGTTATATTTAGTGCTATGTTGTGTGAGTAAAGTTTATAAACCGTGACTAAGTGAAATATACTTGAAAATTGCCGATTTAACTTAAAATAATTACGTATTCATCAAACTCTAACTGGCAATGTTAAATTTACTTATTTTCTTTGGTAATTTTAAATAAGATAAGTAGGATTATTTTGCAGTAAAATATATAAACAAACAGTCAATACAATTTACTGGGAAATTCCAAGTAAACTTTAATTGAGATTTTCTAATTAAAGCTACAGTTCCTTGTGTTTAGTTTTTACTTGGGAATTCTATTGAAATTACTCACATTTTCTAAGTGAAAAAAGTTTCCTAACTTTTTTCAAGTAAATCCTACTCCAAATTTTTTTCAGTGTGGTACAGGGGTGTCATCATGGTCTTCCTCATCCTCTCCGTGCACTCAGGCAACGGTAGCCTCGATGTCCCTTTCCCATCCATGATCAGATTCAGTCTGACAGCAGCAATGAGGGACATGATGGACGGCAGAGACAGGTGAAGGTGGACACGGTGGTCAGCTGCTTCATCAGAATAAAGCTGCAGAATTGGCACAGCTGTGTTGAGATGGCAATAGAATGTGTGGGTTCACCGTTTGTAAATACATGATTGTTAGAACAATATGTTTGAATAAAGCTTTCTTTCATGTGTTGTTGACTTGTTTATTTATTGTCATGGTTACTTTTATTTACATTTTACTCATTTGTTCATGTTTCCTGTTGTTGTCAGTAAATAAAATATAATTGTTTCATTATATGCATTAATTCATTACTTGACTGAAAATTTAGATGTATTCACCTTGGCTGCACTTGTCTAGTGTGTAGTCATGTATAGCTATGGCATATGAAAAAGCAAAATACATTTAGCTTGTTTTACTAAAAAAAATATAATTAATTATTGGTCAGCATTTATCATTATTATTGTTCATAAATGTTGGGCTACCAGTGCATTCTGAGGTAATCTTAATTTCTAAGTAGTAATACTTACATTTTTCGAGTGTAAAATCAACAGTCTTCTCCAAAGGTAAGATCTTTGAGCAGCTGATCGACGCCTCCTTTGTGCAGAAATTACAAACATTGCAAACATGGAGGAAAACGTACTAGGTAGGGTTGTGGATTTATTGATGCTACGAGGTGTTTGTGCACCTGTCGCTCTTTTTTTCTTTTATTATTATTACTGCATAACATACAAACTCAGGGAAAGATGATATTATCTTTAACAATGAACAATCATAATGACAAAAAAACAAAAACAGAAAACAACTATAATGGGTTTGCGTATATCATATGAGATTATATACACAGGAAAAAAAGATTAAATATATTTGAATAATCATAAAATTCATATAAACATAATGCATTAAAATTGCATTTGTTTTTGTTATTTATAAGCCTCAGGGATGAAACGAGAGAGACATTCAACAAAAAAAGAGGAAAACAGGAGATTTAAGCCAGTTTTGCATGTGGATGAACAATTTTGCACATAAAATTAAGAAATTAATCACATATTCAAGAGATAACTATTTTGGTTTTTCGTAATACAAAGTAATATCTTTAAGTATTAAACTGTGGGTTATATTAGTAGAGTTGAAAATATAAAAACTTAAACAACCCCAACATTGGTTATACGGCACTACAAAAACACAGCAAAGTGAAATACTATTGCCTTATACTGTTTGTCTTATTGTTTGTGGGCTTTGTGTAAAAAAAAAAAAAAAAACCTGTCTCTTAACCAGGGCTCTGAACCGGTTCAAGGAACGAAAACGAAAACCGGAAACGAACGAAATTTTGACAGGAACAGAACCAGAAACGAAATCAAATTTTATAGTTCCGAACAGAATCAAAAAATTGAAATGGCCATTAACCGGTTAATAACGTTATTTTATCATTCCATTTAATATTTGAAATTTGCTGTCAACCAATCACGAATTCAAGTAATAGGCTATTGCAAATGTGGGCTGATGCCTCCAACGCGTGAAATGCCCGCCCGCGCTCAGCTGTGAACTCTTGGTAAGTCGCAATGGCAATGCACTGGCATTAGAATTTATCTGAGGATAGTGTAAGATGGATTCAACAGATCACAAGCACCTGCAGCACTTCTGTGAAAGGAGAAAACAGAATAAAACTATAGGCTTACATAAAAAGGAATATGTATACACGAAATATATTTAATTTAAATCATTGACAGATTAACAAAACGAAAGAAAAAAAAGAGCTGAGTTTCGGTTTATTGTTACACGATCCAAAGTTCACGGAAAGGAAAACGACAGTAGAAAGTAGTTTTCTTTACTTTGCAAAAGCTTGACAGTTTTGAATGTCTTCCCAGCAGGCACCGGACGTCAATATAACGTCAGATTGACGTTGGACCCCAACGTCGGAGAGACGTTGTTTTTTGGTTGAAAATGAAAATCGGGTTGAGGACAGAACCCAACGTCATATTGACGTCAGAACCCAACGTCAGTTTGATGTCAGAACCCAACGTCAGATTGATGTCAGAACCCAACGTCAGATTGACGTCAATCTCCAAAGTTGGACAGATGTTGCATTTTGGTTGAAAATGAAAATTGGGTTGACGTCAATATCCAACGTTGGACAGAGATTGCATTTTGGTTGAAAATTAAACTCGGGTTGACGTCAGAACCCAACGTCAGACTGACGTCAATCTCCAACGTTGGAAAGACGTATTTTGGTTGAAAATGAAAATCAGGTTGACGTCAGAACCCGACGTCAGATTGACGTCAATCTCCAACGTTGGACAGACGTTGTATTTTGGTTGAAAATGAAAATCAGGTTGACGTCAGAACCCAACGTCAGATCGACGTCAATCTCCAACGTTGGACAGACGTTGTATTTTGGTTGAAAATGAAAATCAGGTTGACGTCAGAACCCAACGTCAGATCGACGTCAATCTCCAACGTTGGACAGACGTTGTATTTTGGTTGAAAATGAAAATCGGGTTGACGTCAGAACCCAACGTAAGATCGACGTCAATCTCCAACGTTGGACAGACGTTGTATTTTGGTTGAAAATGAAAATCGGGTAAGATTGACGTCAATCTCCAACGTTGGACAGACATTGTATTTTGGTTGAAAATGAAAATGGAAATGGAATTTTATCATTCCATTTAATATTTGAAATTTGCTGTCAACCAATCACGAATTCAAGTAGTAGGCTATTGCAAATGTGGGCTGATGCCTCCAACGCGTGAAATGCCCGCCCGCGCTCAGCTGTGAACTCTTGGTAAGTCGCAATGGCAATGCACTGGCATTAGAATTTATCCGAGGATAGTGTAAGATGGATTCAACAGATCACAAGCACCTGCAGCACTTCTGTGAAAGGAGAAAACAGAATAAAACTATAGGCTTACATAAAAAGGAATATGTATACACGAAATATATTTAATTTAAATAATTGACAGATTAACAAAACGAAAGAAAAAAAAGAGCTGAGTTTCGGTTTATTGTGACACGATCCAAAGTTCACGGAAAGGAAAACGACAGTAGAAAGTAGTTTTCTTTACTTTGCAAAAGCTTGACAGTTTTGAATGTCTTCTATCTGTATACCAGTATGCTATCGCGCCGGCGCTTGACGCGCACACAGACAACATATTTTTGCGATATTGCAGCCTGTTCATTATTAAAATTCATTATCAAAATACAGTTAAAGAACCATATAGTAAGTAGCACTGCTCCGTTGTACAATTTGTTGCATTCAGCGTGACCACTATGCTGATATGCGAAGGATGATGATCAATGCGAGTGAAGCACAAAAGCCTATTTCATAAATAATAATATTTTAGCATCCAGATACATCGCGAATATGAAAACATTTGGATTCGTGCCTTATGAGAGAGGTAGGCATCAGTTTCACCTTAAAATAATTTGTTTTTGGCTTTACATTTATAGCCTAAACGCTTTAAATCGCCTTAACTTTAGAGGATTTGTTGTGGAGCGAAGGGCACTTTAACTGTGTTTATAATGTTTGTAAACATTCTGCTTTTACCGGCATTTTAGCCTACATTATTTCTGAATGTAATCATAAAATGCGACTTAGCCTATGCTTATTTTCCTCTCAAAACGCAATTTTATAAGAGCGTTTAACAATGCAGCAAACATTTTTAAATATCTTGACAAAATACTTTAATGTCGTTGAAGCGTTAGCAGATTTTTTCTTTTGTTTAGTAGGCTACATTTGGCCAAAATCTATAAAAGACGATGCTGTATTGGCTATGATTAAGCGCAGCGGGTTAAGATACCAGATTTTCTGTGTTGTTGTTTTTTGCTTTTGCTTTTTTTGAGTAAAGAAAACGCTGTACTTTATTATTATTATTATTATTATAGGCAAAGAATAAATAAAAAAAATAACGTTATTAACCGGTATTAACCGGTTTCGGAACGATAATAATACATGAGGAACACAGGAACAGAAACGTTAAAATATCGATTCTGCTTGGAGTGAACCAATTGAATTTTTTTTTTCGTTTTCAAGCCCTGCTCTTAACACTGGTTTCACTAGGTATTTGAGTAAATGAAAACACAATACTTACATTTACATGTGAATTCCCCCACAGAACTCTCATCCGTCATGTTCTTTGAATATGAATTCCGTCATCATCTGCGCGCAAATGATTCTGGGATAGGGTATGATGTGAAGTGTCCATCAGATGTACACTTCATTTTTGTTCCTGGTTTCTCTTTTCCTGTGTTTAGTTCCTGTTTCCTTCTGTTAATGTCCTGATATGTTTCTGTGGTTAAAGATTGGTTTCACCTATGTCTTTAGTTCCTCATTTAGACATGAATTTATATGTATTCAGTTCCCTGTTGCTTGTTCTTGTTGCACAATGGTTTATATTCACGTGTTTTGGTTGTTGCCTCTTCTACATACGCTTATGGGACAAGCTTAGCCTCAAATACTGCTCCAAAGCAGTGTGGGCTTACCGTGTGTTGTGGGCATTAAGCTTTGGCACTTTTCTGACCTGGAGCAGTCTTGAGCACTTACTTACTGTCATCTGCACACTCTCAAGTGGCCAAGTGGACAGGCCCGTAACCTCTGGATCAAACCTTAAGTTAACAGAGAATGCTTAGAGAGAGCTATGAACCTGTTGAACCTGATCTCAACCAAGTTGGATTTGTTTGGTTCTGAACCTTCTCTGAAACTGTTCCCTAGTTTCAAACTATAGTTTGTTCAACTTTAGTTGCTTCTTTCCAGGAAAATTTAATTTAAAACTAGAATACTAGAATATAGTGGCTCATATATGCTCATTTGTAATAGGGGCTTGTGTTTGGCATTTTATAGCAAACTAAACCTATTTGTTTTACAACAAACTTTTAAATTATGGCATGTTTTAAATATGTTTTAGATATAAAAAATATCTTGAAATGTAAAGTAATGATTAGGGGAAACCAATATTGCCCCAAGTAAACCTACTAAAACTACTTGCAAAACGTGATGATATTTGATGGTTATGATGATTGATGATTTAAACTCTTCCATTAATGGCTTTGAAGGCCAGCCTAAAATGCTGCACTAAGATAAGTGATCACTGCATGAGGGTGTGGAAGCCAACGGATTGGTGGATGGTCATGATGGAGGCTGGGTGTCTCCTTCTTCCCCTCACTGCACATTAAGATAAGCTCCTACACCACAAACACCCACAACTACAGAGCTGAATGACCACATCGTTGCTGCTCTAATACCTGAAAACACATTCATGGCTGAACAGAAATGTCTGTAAGTGATCTATCTATTCATTCTAATTTTTGTCTCTTTTTATTTCTATTTTATTTTACATTGTACTGTTTTTATACAGTGAAAAGAGCTTAGAGGAAGACAGGGGAGCTGAAGGCAAGAAGAAGACAAAGAAGCACAAGGGCCAAACATGGGCTAAAGAGGGGCCGCAAGACCCTTTTGAAATGGTAACTGATAATCTATGTGTGGGATCTTTATTATGAGAAGTGTGAGTATATCTACCTGTTTTTTATATCAGTTGAATTTGTTCACAGCTGGACTCTCTTTCTGAGGAGAAGCAACAAGAGATTCAGAAAGCCCTACACCTGTTTTCTTTTGGTCATGGGCCTCCAAAGAACCTACAAGAGGCTCGAAGACACACATACCGCTTTTGGGATACTCAGCCAGTCCCTAAGATAGGTATGATGCACGTTGCACAGGTAGAAACAGCATAAACTGTGTGCATGTCTACAAACAGCATTCATTCTTTTAGATGAGAAAGTGACATCACATGGACCAGTTGAGTCAGAGAGGCCCAGTGTTCGAGAGGAGCCATTCTTACTGCCACAGGAATTCATTTGGGACACACTCAACCTGGACAACCAAGAGCAGGTGTGTGAGAATTATTTGTGAACAACGCAGTCCCAAAATTATTTATTGTACAAGAGTGAACAAAAATATCCTTGAAATCTAGTGATGGACAATGTACACAAATACTACTTTTGCTAATGTATAGATGGCTTGATTAAGTATTATTATATTATGATTAAATACTTTTTGCATGTTATTTGCATTTGAAAATGGTACAGGAAATTGAAAATGTATTATAGTTTAAATATATAGTAAATGCAATTAGTTGAAATGAAAAATGCTTTTTGGACTTCAGTACATCTTTATATGTAATTTAATAATTACTTTATTGTCTTTTAAAATATGGTTAAAGTGTACTGTCAAATGTACTGATAAGATTGTATGGTAAACCAAAAAATTGTTTAATGTAATTTCTATTTAAACTTGTATGTCTAAATATTTTTTTATATATTGTTGTAATTACACATTTGTAATGATGTTGCCATTTAGTATATTTAATATATCTTGAAATGTAATATTAAATAACACACCACATTTAAAATTATAATAAAGTACTTTACCTGTGATTTAGTAATAGATGAAACATCAAAATAAGTGTACTTCTTTAAATCACAAAAATATTATTAAAACATAACGATTTAAAATGTATTATAATGTAAATCTTTCAATTTTACATTATTTCAAAGGGCACTTTTTAAAGCAAGTGTCTTAAGAAACATCAAAGGGCACCTATTATTCAAAATCCACTTTTACATGGTGTTTTGACATAAACGTGTGTTGGCAGTGTGTGAACACAACCACCCTACAATGATAAAAATCCACCCACTTCTCATTTTTTTAATCGCCTTTAAACCAAATCAGTCTCACTAGGCAAGCCGTTTTGATTGCTATGCAATGTGACATCACATTGCATAGGGCCAGGCCACGGGGTTTGATTGACAGCTCTGCATTGCTATAGTTTCTGCCCTCAGCGGTTGTACGCTGTCCTCCATTTTCTCCACTATCGAGCAGCTGTAACGTCAACAATGTCTCGTAAGCAATCCCCGTGTTCTGTGTTTGGATATAAGACTGCAGAACATAAGTCTTCATTTTCTCCCAACATGTGAGCTGACGCAGTGGATTACTTACATTTTTCAAGGTAATGCGCCTCAAAATCTACCTAAATACGTTTATCACTCCAGACTCCTTTGTGAATGTCATGTCGTTATATTACTTAGCGTTTTGACCATATTTGAGTGCATATGTTATCGAAGTATTTTAATTTATCAGCGCGATGCTTGTGAGATTAGTTCACGCCGCGCTGTTCATTTGGTAGGCTCAGTATATTGAGCCGCGCTGACCTGCGAGCTCTGTAACGTCGCAATGTTTCGTCCCACTTTCAGTGCATTTGACTTCCCATATGTACGGATGAACACCGGTTCCCTATCTGTCGGTCACTACGAGTTATGTCGTGACGACATAGGGGATTTACTTGGAAGCCCCAATCATCTCTGACTAAGAGAAAACGCCAATGAATATTGGCTAGTGGAATTTGCATACTTGAGCCACTCCCCGTGCACACGGGTATAAATAGGCGACAGGTGCATCCACTCATCAGATTTTTGCTTCGGAGCCGAGTGGATGAACGTGTTGATCTCCACAAAGCCATTCATCATCTGTCTGGAAGCTGTTCTGGTTGGCATTACGGTGCGAACAGTGGTGTCCCTGTCTGCAGCGATTCCCCTGGGCACTTCAACTAAAAGAGCAAAAATCACGGTCGGTTCACGTCTTTTTAAAGACGCTGTTCCGGCCGTGTCCTCTTGGTTGCGGTCGTTTCCTATCCTCCGTCGACAGCCACGATCGTTGTCTTCAGTGTCTGGGCATCCAGCGCGCTGAAGCTGCGTTCGTGGATGGTTTATGCGTTCGTTCTGAGCGTGTAACCATGGCAGCGCTGCGATCGCGCCTCTCTCTCCTCACGGGGATGGGAGGGGCTCCCTCTGTCACTACCCGCGCTGGCTTCTCTGCCACGAGCAGAGAACCATCGGCTAGTGCTCTGGGCGATCTGAGGGTTACAGTGAGAGCTTTCCGCCGGGCCAGTCCCCACGGACCTTTCACTCCTCCCGCAGCAGCTGTTCTGTGCGGCTCCCCGGTGATTCTGCTGTGCCATCTCACGGCGTACCCAGCGTTTCATTCGGCGCGCCGATAGAGGATCAGATGTCGATCGCGGCATCGGGGGATGGGCAATCGTCCTCTGAGGATGAAGATTCAGCGGAGCTGCATCCCTCGGGTGTCGCGGCCGCCGCCGAATTGGACCCAGAGTTGACGGCCGTGCTTTCCCGGACCGCCACGAGATCGGGGCTGGAGGCGTGCACACCTCCTAGTCCCGAGCCCTCGCGGCGAGATGATTGGCTCCTCGGCACGGGCCGTGGCTCGCGACCACGCCCTGCCCTGGTTCCTTTCTTCCCGGAAGTGCACGAGGAGCTGATGAAGTTGTGGACGGCCCCTTTTTACGGCTAGAAGCGGCTCGTCTGCCTCCTCCATCCTCGCTACCCTCGATGGCGGGGCGGCTAGGGGGTACGTTGACATTCCCCAGGTGGAGAGTGCGGTTGCAGTGCACTTGTGCCTGCAAAACGCCGCCACTTGGAGGAATTGTCCTCGTCTCCCGTCCAGAGCCTGTAAACTGACGGCCGCTCTCGCGGCCAAAGCTTACAGTGCTGCGGGCCAAGCCGCCTCTGCGCTGCATGCCATGGCTATCCTGCGAGTACACCAAGCCAAGGCATTAAATGCACGAGGGTAGTACCAACCCGAGGTTGAAGCAGGAACTGCGCCCAGCGACTGACCTCGCCCTACGGGCGAGGGAAGTCGCAGCGCAGTCCCTCGGGAAGGCGATGTCCACACTTGTGGTCCAAGAGCGCCGTCTATGGCTCAGCCTTGCTGAGAGGAGCGATGTCGATAAAGTGAGCTTTCTCGACGCTCTCGTCTCCCAGGCTTGACTGTTCGGCGACACTGTCGAGGACTGTGCCCAGCAGTTCTCGGCAGTACAGAAGCAGACCGAGGCTATCCAACACATCTTGCCCCGGCGTGATGTACTGCTCCGCCGCAGAGCAAGCCCCAGTCTGCTTGTCGCCGTGGGCGCCCTCCTGTGTCCTCCAGAGCTGCTCCGCCCCGTGCTGAATCGTAGGCCGGCGCGTCGAGCCTCTCACAGGAGCGCGGCGCCCCCTGTGTTCCAGCTGGCCCCGATATCGTCCAGAGAGGCGATAAAGCGGCCCTGACACCCAAACCCGGAGATGTGGGAAGCTGCTTGATCTCAGGAGATGGCGAGGACAGCGCCACGCCTTCCCCCGGAGGAGGGCAGGGGGAGAATCATTCATTCTGTTCCGCCGCTGGCTCAAGGGCCAGCGGTACCCACATTGTCAAAGAAAGAGCAAATTCCCTTTCCTCCGAGTTTTCAGGCTCACGGGCTGACAGTGTGCGACGCACTGCCTCCTCACTCTCGCCCGCGACCCATCTTGCCAGCGGCCAAGAGAGTGCGGTTGGGGGACGGAAGGGCCTCCCCATGCACCTCTAGCCAGTCCCAACAGGGACTCAGGGAGTTCTGCGAGGATGAGTCAGAACGCAGGGCCTTCTGTACCATCCAGCCTTACTCCCATTCGCTGCACCACTGCGGGTACATCGATTGTGCCGTTGGAGCCACTTGCACGGCGTCTGGAGGCGTGGCTTGCGCTGCCCAGCCCGTCTCGTTGGCTCACGCACACAATTCGACTCGGCTACGCGATTCAGTTCGCCAGGCGACCTCCCAAGTTCAGCGGCGTTCTCGAGACTGCGTTGGCAGCTCAGAACGCTCCTGTCTTGCGCGAGAAGATTGCTGTCCTCCTGGCAAGGATGCAATCGAGCCGGTCCCTCCAGCCGAGATGAGGCAGGGGTTTTACAGCCCTTATTTCATCGTACCCAAGAAAGGCAGTGGTCTTCGACCAATCCTGGATTGCGACTCCTGAACCGGGCCCTGCACAGGCTCCTGTTCAAGATGTTGACGCACAGGCGCATGATCAAATGCATACAGCCCCGGGATTGGTTTGCAGCGATCGACCTGAAGGATGCTTACTTTCATGTTTCGATCCTTCCGTGACACAGACCGTTCCTACGGTTTGCGTCCGAGGGTCGGGCATGGCAGTACAGGGTCCTCCCCTTCGGGCTCTCCCTGTCCCCCCGTGTCTTCACGAAGGTCGCGGAGGGCGCCCTTGCCCCGTTATGGGAAGTGGGCATCAGGATCCTCAACTGTCTCGAGCATGGCCCGCGCGCGAGAACAGTTGTGCGATCACAGGGACCTGGTGCTTCGGCACCTCAGCCAGTTGGGGCTTTGGGTCAACTGGGAAAAGAGCAAGCTCTCCCCTGCGCAGAGAATCTCTTTTCTTGGTGTGGAGTAGACTCGGTGAGTATGACGGCGCGCCTCACGGAAGAGCGCGCCCAATCAGTGCTGAACTGCCTGAGTTCCTTCAGAGGCAGGACTGTGGTTCCACTGAAACAGTTTCAGAGGCTCCTGGGGCATATGGCATCCGCAGCTGCGGTCACGCCGCTCGGATTGCTTCATATGAGACCACTTCAGCACTGGTTGCACTCCCGAGTCCCGAGGTGGGCATGGCAGTGGACGGCCGGTCCCTGGGAAAGCATGATCTCATCGTGAGGTTCCTGAGGGGTGCCAGGAGATTGAACCCCTCTAGGCCACCCCTGATGCCTTCTTGGGACCTCTCTATCGTCCTGGTTGGACTTCAGAGGGGTCCCTTTGAGCCGCGGGACTCAGTCGAGCTGAAATACCTGTCGGCTAAGACAGCGCTCCTGACCGCGCTCACTTCCATCAAAAGGGTCGGGGACCTCCAAGCATTTTCGGTGAGCGAAGAGTGCCTTGTGTTCGGGCCGGACTACTCTCACGTTGTCCTGAGACCCCGGCCTGGATACGTGCCCAAGGTTCCCACCACACCCTTCCGCGATCAGGTGGTGAACCTGCAAGCACTGCCTTCGGAGGAGGCAGACCCAGTCTTGGTGTTGCTGTGTCCCGTAAGAGCATTGCGCATATACGTGGACCACACCCGGAGCTTCAGAAGCTCTGAGCAGCTCCTTGTCTATTACGGAGGTCAGCAGAAAGGGAAGGCTGTCTCCAAGCAGAGGTTGGCCCACTGGATAGTGGATGCCATCGCCTTGGCGTACCAATCCCAAGGCGAGCCGTGCACCATGGGGGTGAGGGCTCACTCCACACGGAGTGTTGCTTCCTCCTATGCGTTGGCGCACGGCGCCTCTCTGGCAGACATCTGTAGAGCTGCGGGCTGGGCGACACCGAACACCTTCGCGAGATTCTACAGTCTCCGCGTTGAGCCAGTTTCTTCCCGTGTGTTGGGTAACAGGTAAGTGGCGGGAAGAACTGGCCGGTGTCACGCTTGCTGCGCCATTCCCCCTCACCCGGGGATACGAGCGCCTGTTTTCTCCTCCAGTTCAGTTCCCCGGACGGCGAACCCTGGTGGAGTTCCTCCAGCACCCCCGGCAGTCAGACTGGGCGGAGCAGTCTGACGCCAGGCCCAGTACTTGTGCTAGCTCGCCCGGGTCTCCGGTCAGCCCCTGTACTCGGCCAGGTGTCCGTATGGCTTTGATTCCCTTCGGGTAATCCCATACGTGTATTCGTCCACGGTAAGGTTTCCCTCACGGTAAACCCGTGTCTTCCCTTTGACAGAGCTCTCTGTCAGGCCCTGCTGGCAGCCCTCCTCCCTACTCCTAGGTAGGATCTGCCCCAGGGTCCAGTCGTATGTAGTACTGCCCCAGGCCTGGGTCAGTCCATATCAGTGTCTCCACATGGTACCTCCCTTCGGGCAGGATGTGGCCTCCGTAGCGCCCTTCTCCGGAAGGCTCGCTTCCCCGTCGTTACTGCCAAGCTGTAACAACAAACAGGAAAGACGTGAAGCATCTTTCATTGAAGGTCGAAATCCCTTCCGACTTCTGGGAGAGAGGAACAGCGGCTTGGCTGTCTCCAGCAGCGATGTACTCAGTGGTCCCTGCGGGCACCAAGGTTAGCAAATTTGCGCTGGGGCGACGGGAAGGTTGCGACCTTTCGCATGGCATTTGTCTGTCACGCGCTCGCTTGTCAGCATCTGCATGCCACAAGGTCGTGACGGGGTTCAGGTTGTGGCGCTTTCCATAGGACCCCTATGTCGTCACGACATAACTCGTAGTGACCGACAGATAGGGAACGTCTCGGTTACGTACGTAACCCTCGTTCCCTGATGGAGGGAACGGAGACGTTATGTCCCCATGCCACAATCTTGAACCATCGCTGGGTGCCAGGGACATGTTCTCGGCTCCTCAGCGTAAAACCTGATGAGTGGATGCACCTGTCGCCTATTTATACCCGTGTGCACGGGGAGTGGCTCAGGTATGCAAATTCCACTAGCCAATATTCATTGGCGTTTTCTCTTAGTCAGAGATGATTGGGGCTTCCAAGTAAATCCCCTATGTCGTCACGACATAACGTCTCCGTTCCCTCCATCAGGGAACGAGGGTTACGTACGTAACCGAGACGTTCTCTTGCTCTCAGTCATGTTGCTGCTTATTGCTGTAGATATGCAATGCAGAGAGATGTATACGCTACACCCTTTTCTGGAGACGAGGCGGGAATATGCATTTCGTTTGCATTTAAAGCTATACACTCCAAAACAGCTCTTTTTTAGACACGCCCCAAAAATGACATTTTCTAGCTGTTATAAGAAATTATCTGTGTGGTATTTTGGGCTCAAACTTCACAGACACATTCTGGGGACACCCAAGACCAATATTACATCTTGTAAAAAGGGGCATAATAGGTGCCCTCTCTCTCGCTCTATCTCACACACACACACACACACACACACACACACACATACACATAATCTTAGAGTTAGGATTAGGTTTTGGTTTAGGTTTAGTTGCATGCAATTATTCATAATATACTATTATTACTATAGTAAGTACATGTAATGTGTAATAAGAACACTGTAAAATAAAGTGTAATCAAAATGAAGAGTTCAGATGCAAAAGCCTCTAAGTGCCATTTGAAATTTTCTTCTAAAATGAGCATTTTTATCAGGCTCTTATGTGTAGGTTCAGTAACTTCACTTTAATGGCAATGGATAGTTTCTTTTCATTGCTATTAAAATGAAATAACTGAACATAAACATAGGAGCCTGTGAAAAATGCTCATTTTAGGAGAAAATTGCAGACGGCTTTTAGAGGCTTTTGCATCTGAACTCTTCAAATATACCTTTAAGTACACAATTTAATAGAATTAACATCCACATGCTCAAAACACCTATTTACAGATAGAGGGGCCTAATGTCCCAGTCACACATACTAAGTCAAGCTGTGGCTCTATGAGTCAATATTTAGTTTTGACTAGTCAAAATATGAATTCCAGATATCTATTCTGCAATTTTGACTCATCGTAATTGGCATTGACCCCTTCAAATTTTTATTTTATTTTTTCTTGACCACTACAATGGACACCAGGACTGAAGTAACATAACATTCCTCATATTTTACCTATATTTATGAACTAAAGTTTAAACATATACAGTATTGAACTAGTCTTGAGGAAAATGCACTGTAACAATGAGGAATGCAATAAGAATGTAGAAAAGGTTGTCTTATGATAAGATGAAAGCTAAAAAAAGCTAGTTAGATTTTTTTGTTCCTTGCAGTCAAGGTGCTATACCAAATAGGACCACAAGGAGACGCCAAAGACAACTAAATCTCCTGTCTTGACCTGACTGTACTACTATATGGATCCACTCAGAATTAGAATTATTAAACCACTGTCCACCGTCAAAAACATATTCAGCCAGCACCCATTATAAAATACTATTACTTTTAACCCAAATACATGCTGAAAAGAATAATTTACTGACATTGGGACGTAAGTCACTCTTCTCTCGGCAATCTCTGATGAAATCGGCCATGTTCCCTTTCATAGGTTCACTCGACGCTGCGTAGCTATGATGCAATGGGAATGCCCTCTGGGTGTGCCGATTGCCTGAACTCCATATAAAATCAAGAGGCCTTTTTTCGTCAGAGAAATCTGAGGAGCAGATGGCACGTTTGCCAGTATAAGGATGGCGATGTAAGAGCATCGGGGTGGCGCCTGCGCCATCAGCCAATGAATTGATGTCATTTTATACGGGCTTCAGACAATCGGCACACCCAGAGGGCGTTCCCATTGCATCATCGCTACACAGCATCTCGTTCCCTACTCAGAGAACATGGGTTACGCAAGTAACCCGAGACATTTTCTCTGCATTAACGCTGTTTTGAACTTACTGGTTGAATTTGCTTACGGAATCCTTGGACTTTCCAGGAGTTTACCGGTTTAAAATGATGTGATTGCAAAAAAAACAAACAAAAAAAACCAGCTTCTTTTCATTTTAAGGTATTGTTTTCATTATAAAGTACTGATTCAAATTGGTGATCAATAATTAAATATTATTCTTCTACTATGCACGCCTCCACCTCCTTATATACACATGGGGGGTAACAATATAACAAGAAGACACACCTGGGAACAATCAAAAATATATTAATAATGTTAATAACCAAAAATTAAAATTAATGTTCATAAAACATTAACACTACAATTTGTAGCTCTGTATTTTTTAAATGCTTGCACAAATTTCACAACCTGGCACACCACTAAGTCATGTTTCCTGCTGATATCTTTCAAGACATGATGTCCATTGGGCATTAAACCTTCTAAAAATCCTGTGTTGTACAACTCTGAAAGAACATCAAAATAGCTTAAATAAATTATAGTAGCACTTTATTTTACAGTACGTGTACTTTCCTGGTACATACATGGTAAATATCTTGTACCTACAGGCAAATGAGTGGTAACACAAGGTACTTACCTGAAGTGTATGTACATGGTAACAAATAAGAAACACGGCTGTACTTAACAGTCGTACATGCATGGTAATTAGTTTGTACGTACAGACAAGTGTGGGTAATAACGGTCACTTACAGGTAGTGCCCGTACATGGTAACTAATTAGATATTTTACTGTACTTACTAATGTATATACACATGGTAAATATGTAGTACTTATGGACAAGTGGGTACAAACAGGCACGTCCTTACAGTATCTGTTTATGGTAACTAATAAGACACATTACTGTACATACTAGTGATATGTACATGGTAAATGTGTAGCACCTGGAAAAATGTGGTTTTATGTAGTAACAAACAAGACACATACTGCACTGTACGCTTTGTAATTCCTAACCTTACCTAATAAAAAGAGGACTGTTTTTCAATTGCTTGTGTAGGACTGTTAATGCTAAATTGCTCTCCAGAACAGTGCTTACAAAGTTTGAAGAACTGGTAATTCCTGTGTAATATTTGTGTAAAATGGTGCACTTTATTTTACAGTCCTATTTCCATATACTTACTATGTACGTACTGGTGTATGTACCAATTATGTACAGAATAAGTTATGCGGTACTCAAGTTGGGGGGTATAAACATGGACCAAGGTACTTATTGAGTAATTGATGGTAGGTGCCATTACAGTTTGGAACTTGGTTGGGAACACGGCAGTAACTGTGCAGCACTGCACAGTGTTAATACTTAGCAGGCACAGTCCTTTTAAATAGGGATTTTGACACTTGACAATCAGTAGTTGCAAGTGCAAATATGAGTCCGGTATACTCACTAAAAAATGTTGGGTTAAAAATAACCCAACTATGGGTTGGTATGGCACCTTCCCATCTATGGGCTATTTTAACCCAATGAATTGGGTTAAAAGTTACCCAACAGTTGAGTTAATTATTTATATTAATTCAGATCAGTATTTTTTTTTAAATAAAATTACTTAAAACTACTTTGTTTTCAAAAACAGATTTTGTTTATTTAAATATGCAAATAATACATTTTTAACAAATATATTTTGAAATGTAAAACATTTTTAGTACTGTAAATTCATTCATGTTTACAAAATAAATGTACAAGAATGTGTAAAAATATTAAATACAAAACACAAAAGTGCACATACAACTAACATATTTTCAAGATGTACAGTGAATTCAAAACCAACAAATGTGTCTCAATTCATATTCATTCATATCAAAACATACACAAATGTGCAAATACAGTACACAAATAAAACAAGCATTACATACAAACATATATCAATAAAAATTCATCATAAACAAGTTATACAATTATGTTTTTCAACTGCATATACACAAAATCTTTACTTGTCACACAATTTCTGAAACCTGACACTCAAACAGCAGAAGCACACACCAAATCTGCAAAATCATACAGTAATTCTCTGCCTTTGACTCAGTTTTCAATTTCATAAAACACTTTTTGCTAAACAAAACACACAATTCTCTATGTAACACAACAATTTAACAGGAATTAATATTATGGCAAATGTGTTTGCTTTTGAGATGTGTTTGTGATATTTTGAATGTAGTGTTAGAATATTTTGCAAGAGATGTGAGGCATTTTGCATGTGCAATGGCTTTGATTTGTGTGTAAAGTTTTGAAAACAAAGAGGCAAAGTTTTGAAAATGTGTGTAAGTAGTTGAAAAAAAAACTAATAATAAAAACAAATCTGCTGGACCGACTGATGAGCAGTAAAATAAAAAGCTTTTACTGATCACTAAATAAAACATTTTTAAGGAGGAGGCAGTGTGTTGAAGGAAATCTTGGATTATTAAAGACTGTGCTGCAAAAACTCCCAAATGGGAGCAAAAGGCTTTGGGTAGTTGATGTCATACACATAGAAAAGTTTGCAACACAGATCCACTGCTTGTAGTAAGGTCTTCTGTTCCATTGCCTCCTCGTTGAAAGTTCTTGGAATTAGTACCGCAATGCTGGTGTCATCCAGTAGGGTAAAACTTTCTTCATCCACTCCTTCCTCTGCGATAAGATGAAGCAGAAGAAACATTTTACAGATGAACTAGTAAACTAGTTAGAGCTGCTCAATTATGGCAGAAATATCATGAATACAATTATTTTAGTCAATATTGAAATCATGATTATTGGTAGGCGTTATGAACAGCGTTATGAAGTCTTTCATGAAATTAGTAATTTTAAATATCAGGGAAGTTTCACAATTATCAATACTTAATCAAAAACTAGTTCTAGGTTAACTCATGTGAGTAAATTTTACCACACTTACATATTTAACTGATTTGGTTGTTAAGTTTGGACTTGTAAGGAGGAACAAAAGTACACCACTGTGAACGATAGGAAGCTGTGCTGGATGGAATGCGGCAGCAACACACTAATCATTTCACCTCATTTATCTTTTTTCATAATTGTTGGAAGTCATAATTGAAGTTGAAAACCTACACTACCAGTCAAAAGTTTTTGTTATTTTTTAAAGAAGTCTCTTCTGCTCACCAAGCCTGCATTTATTTGATCCAAAATACAGCAATAATATTGTGAAATATTTTTACTATTTAAAATAACTGTTTTCTATTTATTCCATTTAAATATATTTTAAAATGTAATTTATTCCTGTGATCAAAGCTGATTTTTTAGCATCATTACTCCAGTCACATGATCCTTCAGATATCATTCTAATATTCTGATTTGCTGCTCAAAAACATTTATTATTATTATTATTATGATGTTGAAAACACGCGAGTAGAATTTTTTCAGGTTTTTGATGAATAGAAAGTTCAGAAGAACAGCATTTATCTGAAATAGAAATATTTTGTAACATTATAATTGTCTTTATCATTATTATTTTTTTAGCAATTTAATGCATTCTTGCTAAATAAAAGTATTAATCCCCCCCAAAAACAAAACAAAAAAAAAAATTATACTGACTCCTAATGGTATAGTGTATAATGTTACAAAAGCTTTTTATTTCAGATAAATGCTGATCTTTGGATCTTTCTATCCATCAAATAATCCTGAAAAAAACTGTTTTAAATATTGATAATAATAATAATAATAATAATAAATGTTTCTTGAACAGCATATAAGCATATTAGAATGATTTCTGAAAGATTACATGACACTGAAAAATAGAAAGCAGTTATTTTAAATAGTCAAAATATTTCACAATATTGCTGCTTTTGCTGTATTTTGGATCAAATAAATGCAGGCTTGGTGAGAAGACTTCTTTAAAAAAACATTAAAAACCTTACTGTCCAAAAACTTTTGACTGGTAGTGTACATGCATCACTAATTGAAATAGTTTACTTACTTTGAAATGTTTCAATTAACTGGCAGAGATTCCACTGTTGCAGTTTTTCCTTCATGGAAGAATCCATTGTCTAAAACACACGTATAAACACATTTAGTACAACACATTGAAAAATAACATGCAAATCTGTCATAGCTTCATATGAGAAATGGCTATAATTAGAGGCTGTTCTAATAGATGCATAACAATATTCAATATCATATGAATAAACCATAAAAACACTTTTAGTGTTATTAGTGCTGGTAGCTTTCCAAACACTTGACACTGGTCCTGTTTTGACCAGCAGGCTGTGTCACGAACACTTGTAAACAGTGGATAATTTTGCGAAGCAATTTGTTTAATTGATTCGAAGCTTCTCCCATCACGTCTTTCTTATGGGAGAATTTGATTATTTTTAGACTTTTCTAACAGAGAATTCACCGAATTTGAGCGCTTCTCTCTGGACTAAGCTGGTCTGAGCTGCCGCTGCACTAACGTTATATACTGGACCGACATGTTAAATGGTCCGTGCGGCGCGGTTCAAATGATCACCACTGCATTTGCCGTTTCCCATATATAAATGTGATAATCACTAGTGCGACCAAACAAACTGTAGTCAGAACAGGTCTGCAACCCTCCATTAACTGTAAAATAATTTAAACCTGGCGTAATGGTAGATAGTGATTTCAGTAACATACTTAAGTGTATAGTATAGGTAAGTTAGTAGGCCTAACACAGGCTTAACGTTAACATTATACATTCTACTAACGTTACACATTATTAACGTGGGGTAACTGTAATACATCTGTAAACAGTTTCGCTAGTCTTTCTGTTAATTTTTTAATTACTTTATTACTGCTAGCAACCTAACGGGGACAGCTATAGTTAGGCTCTTTATTTACAATCGAGCTCATTCTCCAGAGAACAATACACTGACTAAAGGGGACTACAACTTCGTTACAAAAAAAAAAAAAGCATTCAATTTTAGAGTGCGTTTAACGTTTCTTTATATGTTATAAGAGTTATATATCAAAAACCGATATTACTTGCCTCATACTGACACAGCTTCTTCTGTTGTCTGACTGCCAGTCACTTGTCGTCCGTTAAAATTTGAACCGTCGCCGCGGGAACCAATTTAACCCAACGCTGGGTTATTATTAAAAAAAAACAACGATTTAAAAAAAAATAACCCAACGTTTTAGAAAATAACCCAACATTGTGACCCAATATGTGTAACCCATCGGTTGGGTTAAAAAAAAATAACCCAACGTTTTAGAAAATAACTATGATGTCACTTTGTAGGCGGATCGGCTGTTAGCATGAAACTGGTTCCCTAGACAAAAAGCCAATAGGATTTTTCCATAGACTTTTGGATAATCGCAAAAAATAAGCTCTGTGTTCAATCATCGTTCATGAAATTTACACGTTTTGTCCATCAAGATAATCTTCACAAAATAATATAACTTTGACAAATTTTGAAGCCTAAATAAAAGCGCCAGAACTGAAAAGCTAAACTTAGGCTATAAACGAACTACTGCACCATGGTCGCTCGCCTTCAACGTCACCACCGCGCGCTCCCGACAACCTTTTCAAACTTATTTTTAACATGTTCAGTGAAACGTATTTACTCTGTGTATGAATTTTAATCCACGCTACATGAACCGTTTCATATAAACTGGAATAAATACAAAACTAGAGCCAAACTAAAACTGAAGTGAGACATTAGTACATTTACATTTAATCATTTAGCAGAGGCTTTTATCCAAAGCGACGTACAAATCAGGAGAACAATAGAAGCAATCAGACCATCGAGAGAGCAACAGTATACAAGTGACATGACAAGTCTCAGTTAGTCTAGCACAGTGCACGTAGCTCTGATTTTTTTTTTTTTTAGTAATAAATAGTATAGTGAATAAATGAAATAATCTTAACTAAAGGACATTTAAAGCACGTATTTCTGTACATATCGAAATAATGTGCATTAAAAGTCAATAAATCCTTGATTAATATTAATTAAAGACGTATCGCCGAGTATTTAATCTTTTAAATAACAGCAGAGTGAGCGCGTTTTTGGATATGTTAAGATTAAACTTATTTTAGTGAACAAAGTACTACATTTCAGCTCTCATTTTGTTAGGGTGGTTACACAATGTTATTTTATCCTTGCTTCTAGGAAATCCTCAATCTATATGCTTTCTAACAGCTTCATATGGCCAAAACATTTAATTTTAACTTGGCTTTAAGCACTATGCATCATTAAAGTTTCACTTTCACCACGTAAAGCCGTTAAATGTGGTGTTTACATGTAATAATCATAATATGATTTTACCTTATGGTCCGAACCCAGAGTCTCCGCATCAGTAAGCGATAAAACGAGCATCTTCCCTCCGAAGACATGTGTCGTATTTCGGGGCAAAGCAAAAAAACATTGTGGAACAACAATATAAAATGCGGGAAACTATTCATTGGTTATTCTAAAATTAATTGCATTACAAATTATACTACAATTGGAAAATACTGTAAATTGATAAACTGTTCGGTGTGATGATGTTGAATGTCTCCGACAGCGCCTGCAGTCCCATTTAGCAACTTGTTAGCAACCGTCTTTTTTAAGAAATGAAACAGCTTTAAAAAATCACGTGACCCTTCGACGGCAATGCAGGCTTAGTCTTTCGCTCTGCTCACTTTGCCACATATTTTATGATCCTGTCAGTAAAATTTAAACCACTCTGCATTGGACCCATCATGAGTGCTAAGGCAGACAAAGGGGATCGGAAATGAGAGATTGAGCAATCGCCAATGAAGAAAAAAATTCAGAGATTCTGTCATCTCCAGAGAAGACCTCGACAATGCTATTGCTAGCCACATTGAACTAGCATTTAAAGAACAGCAAAGCACTTTGAATTCGGTTGTGAATTCGGCAGTAAGAGATGCGATGGACTCTGTGCTGATTCCAGCATTGCGCGAACTGCGTGAGGACATACAAGTGACCAACAAGTCTGTTAAAGAGCTAAGAGAGGAATTTGAGGCCATAGCTACCGCGGCGAAGCAGACACGTGACCGCGTTGATTCTGTTCAGGCAGATGCATGTGAGGATAGAAGGAGAGTCACGGACTTAAGAAATCAGCTGGAGCGACTCACCGAGAAGATGATGGATGTTGAGGACAGGTGCAGAAGGAACAACGTAAGACTGGTGGGGCTGCCAGAAGGGACGGAGGGTCCCGACGCAGCTGGTTTCCTCAGAGTTAATCTTTCCAAGTGGATTCCTTCCTTGAGGGGCCTTGACATTGAGATTGACCGTGCGCATCGCGTGTATGACGGAGGGAGGGGCTCCGATCGGCCGCGCACTCTCATCTTCCATGTACTAAGATGGCATGACAGATCGGAAATCCTGAAGGGTGCCCGGCAGGCTTATCCGGTGAAATGCGCACAGAACAATGTCACACTGCTATTTTTTCCCGACTTTAGTCCAGCTACAGCGATCAGGAGAAAGGCATTTGGTCCAGTTTTGAAGAAGATGACAGCGCTTGGTCTCCAGCCCTTCCTCATCTATCCTGCGGTAATTAAACTGCGGCACAAGGGTGAGCAGAGAAGCTTCGATTCCCCTCAGAAAGCGGAGGATTTTGTCAGCTCCCTGTCTCAGTGGAGAACGTATGCCGCGGCTCTGCGGGGGTACGACGGGGGAGCAGCGGCCGCTGTTTCTCCGGCCTGGCGGGAGGGGCTTGATGGCCGGGACGGACATGGTCCTAGCTGCCCAGTGGGGGAGGATGGCAGGGTGGACATGGATGCTTGCTAAACATATTTTTTGCTTTTTCTTCTCTCCTCTCTTCTACTTGGGATAGTGTCCCTTTATATCCGGTACAACGATCTCTTTGCTGGTAAGACTGACACTCCTTTTTTCTTTTTTGGAGGGGACTAATGGAGAGTAGGTTTAATTAAAAATATATATTTTTTTTGGCTGTGTGAGCCTTTCGGGAGACATGTCTTGCATTGGAGTGGATCGGTCACGAACCATCACTATTTTTTGTTGCTCATTCAGACCTATGTTCTCGGTAATGTGCGGTCTGAGTTGTTCCTTGTTTATGGTTGTCTGTTGTTCATGTTTTTATGTTGTTTTTGTTTTTTACAATAGACATTTATACTTCTATTTATTTTACCTTATTTCTAAAGGGATTTTTCATCTAGGAGGTTTGGTATCTAAAATGCACATCAGCGTTTACAAGTTATTTACAGAATGGAAGTGCCTCTGCTTTTTTTTTTTATTGAATACAATCTTGGGATTATGAATATTCAATGCATACTCTAAATATTTTATCACTGAATGTGAATGGTTTAAATTCTGCTGTTAAACGAACCCGTGTGTTAGAATATTTACACCGTAAATCTATTTCCTGTGCCCTAATTCAAGAGACACATTTAAAACAATCTGACGTGGCACGTTTCCATAATAAGTATTACAAATTAACAGCTTTTTTCCTGCGCTCAAAATAAAACTAAGGGGATGCTTATCCTTGCTTATCCCGGAAGTTAAATTTAACGATTTAACACCTTGGTAGTGATGAGAAGGGTAGATTTGTTTTTATCCGATGCAAAATATATAATAATAGGTTAGCATTGGTCTCTATTTATGGTCCGAATGAGACAGACAGTGCATTCCTTACACAGATTTCCAAAACTCTACTTGAGGAGATTGATTGCCCTCTAGTGGTGGGTGGTGATTTTAATGCTGTCATAAATCCTGCTTTAGATAAATCTCAATCTGATACAACAGCCAATTCATCCTCTAAATTACTGAATAAATTTATCACTGAGCTTAACTTAATCGATCTTTGGAGAATTCAGAATACTAAAGCTAAGGACTTCACTTTTTTTCTAATAGACACAAGACTTTCTCTAGGATAGACTACATATTTCTCAGCCCATCTTTAATTTCATTTAATTCCTCCATCTCTATATTACCAATTTTATTATCTGATCATTCTGCTGTGTTGTGCAGTGTTCCTCTTTCCGATGTGAAAGCCAAGTCCCCTAGATGGCGCTTTAACGTATCATTATTAAGTAATCAGACTTTCATTACTTCTCTAAAAGAATATATTAAGGAATTTCTTGAAATTAATATGCCCTCTGATGTGGATCCTCAAATACTGTGGGAAACGACTAAGTTTGCTATACGAGGTTTCTGTATATCTTTCTCTTCTACTCTTGCCAAAGCGAAAACTCACCAGTTTACACAATTAGAAAATAAAATCCAATCATTACAAAATCTACAAAAACAACATTTTACTGAGCAACAGGCTACACAGCTGTCCTCTTTAAAAGAAGAATATGATTTACTTTCACACTCAAAGGCGGAATTTATTTTACATAGGACTAGGCAAAAATATTATTTCGAATCAAAGAGACCTAGTCATTTATTGGCCCTTAGGTTGAAAGAATGTGAGGCTAAGGCATATATTAGAGCAATAAAATCATCAGATGATCAGATCACCACAAATCCTGTGGCAATTAGTGACATATTTAAAGGTTTTTACACAAATCTGTATAAAGCCGAAACAGATTTTGATGAACCAATTTGTAAGCAGTATTTAGATAAATTGGAACTGCCTCGGATCTCACAGATAGATAAAGAATCTTTGGAGGCCCCATTAAATTTGGAGGAACCCCACGTCTCTCTAAAAAGCCTTCAAAAGGGCAAATCACCAGGCCTAGATGGTCTCCCCCCTGAATTATATTTAGAAATTTGGGATTTGGTAGGGATACTTATGCTTAACTCATTTAATTTTGCAATTGAACATGGGGTATTTCATAGAGATCAAAAAACATCACTGATTTCATTACTTCTTAAAAAAGGGAAAGATCCGTTAGATTGTTCCAGCTGCAGACCGATTTCGCTTATCCCATGTGATCTAAAAATCTATGCTAAAGTTTTTGCTTCTCGTATGGAGAAGGTAATTCATAGTCTGATCAAGGAGGACCAAACTGGTTTCATCAAGGGGCGCAATGCATCTGACAATATGCGTCGACTCCTTCATATTCTTGACTTTGCAGACTCCCACCCAACCCCTTGTGCGGTCTTTTCACTTGATGCAGAAAAAGCCTTTGACAGGCTAGAGTGGAATTATATGTGGGCAGTTCTGCAATGTTTCGGCTTCGGTGAACACTTCATTTCTATGATTAAGACATTATACCACTCACCTGCAGCATCAGTCATAACTGGTAATATTATTTCCCCCTCATTCCCTTTACAGCGGGGAACGAGGCAGGGGTGTCCACTTTCCCCCTTATTGTTTTGTCTATCTCTTGAACCCTTAGCACAAGCCATCAGGAAATCTTATGTATCGATTAAGATTCATGGTCATAATCATAGTATTTCATTATACGCTGATGATATTTCAGTCTCTAGTATAATTAAGGAATTTGATAATTTTAGTAGCCTATCAGGATATAAAATAAATTGGAGCAAATCTGCTTTAAAGCCAATTAACAATGTTAAGGTTAATTCTTCTATTCCCTCATTTATCCCTATTAAGGAATCTTTCATCTATTTGTGCATTACCATATATAAAAACATTCCTAAGTTTGCCAGAGACAATTTTAATAACATTTTAGTTAAGGTCAAAAATGACATTCAAAGATGGAAGAATCTTAAAGTCTCTCTCCAAGGAAGGATCTCCACTGTTAAGATGAATTTGTTACCTCGATTTAATTTTTTTTCTCTATGCTACCACTTTCTCCCCCTCCAGGTTACTTTAAGGAGATCAACTCCATAATTTCTAAGTTTATCTGGAATGATAAATGTCCCAGAATTAAACTTACCCCAATACAACATCCTAATAGCGCAGGAGGACTGGCTGTACCAAATTTTGAATTATATTATTGGTCGTTCCAACTTAAGGCTCTTCATAATTGGGTTGATCCTCAATCTACAGTTTCATGGAGGGTGATTGAAGCTGACAAGGTTAAACCAAATAGACTTCAAGATATTTTATTTACTGGCACAGGAAAAAAAGGGGATAATTATAAATTTGGTCCGGTTGTGGCTAACTCTATTAAAATCTGGAAAACAGTTGAACGTCGGATAGGTGGACCCTTCAAATTTTGTAACAGTACACCTTTATGGAACAATTTTAATTTTGTATGCGGAAATCGTCCATTTGTCCAACCCTCTTGGTCTTCTTTAGGTGTAAACACGTGCGGTGATATATATGATGACCAGGGCCTCTGTTCATTTCAGACATTAAGAACCAAATTTTGTCTACCAGCATCCGCATATTTTGTCTTTCTTCAATTACGTTCTGCTCTCAAAGCGTATGGCGTTCCTGGGCATCTTCTATTTCCTCTCATCCTATGCGGGACTGGATTGCACCATCTGCTGGTCGGCCATCTGTTTCCTTAATATATAATAAAATTATTGATTGCATTACAAAACCTCTTTCTATTAAAACTATTTGGAATAGGGAATTATCTGACCTTAATTTATCTGTCGACTGGGAGAGAGTGTGGTCTAATCTCAGTTTAACATCTAAAAATCTGGCTCATCGTCTTATTCACTTCAAAGTCATTCATAGAGCATACATAACTCCTTACAAAAAATATAAAATGAAACTACAGTCAAATTTGAACTGCCATATATGTAACACAACATCATCAGGCACTTTTCAGCATATGTTTTGGGAATGTCCTGTCGTCATCAGTTTATGGACACACGTAAACCTGGTTTTGTTATCATTACTGCGAATTGATTGGTCTGTTAACCCAAGTTTGTGTCTTCTTAATGACGATTCTGGTCTCTGTATTAGTTCAATGCAAAAGAGAATGTTGTTTGCTGGTTTTACAGCTGCGAAGAAGACAATAATACAGAACTGGTTTACACCACACATGTGTGGAGCAACATATTGGATCCTTAGCCTCCTGCAAATAGTGACGTGTGAATGTGCAACGGCGCGAGTCGGTGGGGCCAGGCCTTCGACCATTGATGCTTGACAGTGTTTTTTGTTTGATATACGTGATTATATAAAGGAGTTACTTTTGTGTTTTTATTGTCCTTCCCTCTCTTCCTCCCTTTTGACTGGACTTTGAGATGTTGAGTATGTGTCTGTTGTTTTGTTTTGTTATATTTTGGATGCTGTGTTGTGTTATGTGTGAAAAAAAAATAAAACATTTTGATAACAAAAAAAATCACGAGTGGGGTGTAACTGGTGTGTTTTATGTCGTAGAATAAAACGTGAAAGTATCTTGAGCCTGTGTGAACCACGGACCTTATTTAAGGGATTTAACCAAAATCCCATTGAAAAAACCCATTGATTCTGGGACGATGGAACCGGAAGTGCTAAAATGCTAACTCGCTTCTGGGTTTTCGCCTACAAAGTGACATCATAGTTCCACCACTCTATATGTGTAGCCCATCGGTTGCAAGTACTCCAGAGTAGAGGTCTGCACGGGCTTTAAACTGAAGCCCGAACCCGGCCCGTACCCGAGATCGTCTGACCCGACCCGACCAGAGCGGCACAGTTAAATTTAAAGCCCGAATCCGACCCGAACCCGAAATCTTAATTTTTTTTTCACAACGAATAGCCAATTTTTTTTAAAAAAGAGAAAAAGATGCTGTATTTCACGATTGCATGCAATGATCAGTAAACAAATACATGTAAAGAAACAGATTCATCAAGGCTCGGCCAGTTCACAAGGCAAAAGAAAAAACACTTACCAGTTATGAAAGTTTATGAACATCAGGTGCAGCGGTCACATAAACTCTGCCGAGTTTTTGAATGGTTGTAGCCTATATGACAAGACGATAATTCTTCCACTGTGCAAATTATGGTCATTTTCGTCAGTTAAGGCTCGTTAGCATTCGGCGTACTTTAAATCAGACACGAAGATATAGTGCGGTAAGATCGCATTTATTTGAATTAATTAATCATTTATTTGAATTAGGGAGAGACAGAGAGAGAGAGAGAGAGAGAGAGAGAGAGAGTGAGAGAGAGAGAGGGGGATGAAAGTTGTGTGTGTGAACCTGCGTCTGCGCGTCTCTCTCTACAAGCAATGAGGCTTACTTCAAAAACTGTGATTTTACCCCCTCATTGCAGAGAAATATAACGTTGCGAGTCAGTAGGCTATCGAAGCTATTTTACTAATAAAAGTTTCCGTGCTGTGTTCGCTGCACGATCTCTCTGATATCTGTGTCCAATAATTTGTGTGTGCGTCTATGAAAGCAGCAAAGCCTGCATATAGTTTTAGTTTAGCTACGAGCCCGACCCGAGCCCGAAGCTATAAACATTAACCCGAACCCGACCCGAAACCCGAAAGTATCTCGGGACCCGTCGGGCTCGGGTCGGGTCGCAGACCTCTACTCCAGAGTGCAATCTGGACGATGGGGCGGGGCGGGGCGGGGCGGGGCAGGGCGACACGTGTCGCTCTGCCCACCCCCAATTCCATTGGTTTATAACATGGCAAATCTTATTGGTGTAGACCCGAGCATGTGCATTCCTTTGTGTACGATTTTGTAATTGATTTGGCCATATTACAGAAATATTATGTGCTAACTCTAGAATCATAGGCCTATCTTAATTATTATCTGTTTAGTAACCATGGTAATTATAGTCAGATGAAGTCATTGTTTACAACTCTTGATGACAGCACCTCCGGGTTCTTCAGGCTGAATGCTTCATTCATATTTCCTTGAGGATTGGCAGGCCGCGGATCAGCACTAAGTTAGGATTTTATACGCAAATGATGATAATTTACTGTATTTTAGAGATGGACAAACACGAACATAAGCGGCTGATTTTACGTTTTGCAAAACCGTTTTTTGTTGCTGTTTAAAGAGATGAGTTACGTTGCTCAATGCGTCACAAACTTGTAGGTTATAAAGTGCTAATAAATGTTTTCATGGCAAGCTCAATGTTTCCTTGTTTATATCTTAATAAAATATTTGAGCCTATATTGATTCTCTTACGGTTTTTAAAGGTTCCTATCTTATAGTAAATAAGTGTCTGTGACGATATTAAAAATCCAATTATTTATGTATCCACACCTCATTGTGTGTGCGTGTTCTAATCTGTGCATGGGATGAATTTAGATGAATTTATTAAGCCCTTTCACACATACAGACTTTTCATAAGTGAGGCTATTTATAGCATAGGTAGGACTATGTCATGGCCACGAATTAAGAATTTGTTCCCCAGACTTAATTCGTGAGCCGCTCATATTACACAGCTCTGTTCTGCCCGAAGTACTACTGGGAGATGCCACAAGCGTTTAATAGGGACTTAATCTTAACTAATTCGTCATAAGTAAAAAAAAAAACACATTTGCTAATTGATTCTAACTAAAATCGCTGTTGTTAGCACTTAATATTTCTGTAGTACAGCCAAACAGCATAGATCATTCAGGGCTCCAGACTGCAATTTGCGACCGAAAATATTAATTTGCGAGTGAAGTTTTGGCTGAGGTCGCCACTGGCGACTATATATATTTACATGTTATGACATAAAAATTTGCATGTAAGGACTTTTTTCCTGATTGTTTTGCGATCACATCTTTTGCTTTGTTCACGTATTAAACTTAAAATTAAAAGACTAGTGCAAATAAAGTTTTAGTGGAAAAAAAGTTTCAAACAGTCCTCGTCTCTGCCGCGCATAAGCAGCGCTGACACACACAGTCTGCTAAACGCAGCTCCAGTTGTGCAGCGCGAGAGAGATTGAAATGATGGAGACCTGCAAGTGCAGAAAAGACATGTCTATTTCATGCACAACTTGAACAAACTTCAACAGGTAAAGCTGTCAGCTCTGTGGATACTGGCAATATTGTCAACAATTCTCATTTATAATCATTACTAATATGGCTTCTTCTTATCGAGATGTTAGTTTATATGCTGTGTTCTGTTAATGCGTGAACTTCATGTTGGTTATTTGAAGCGCACTTGCCATCCAGTAATCGCAAAAAGCTTTGTGCTTTGTTACTTTTTAATAAACAAAATATAAGCTTTAAAATGATGCCAAATTCATAACGAAATTCAAACAATACGGTTTTGGCGCTTTTTAATGGGGACCTCCAGCTGCACAACTTTCGGTAGTATAAATACAAGTAGTCCGCGTCCAGGCTGTCCGTGTATGCGTCCGGATTGCGCACGCGGAAAGTATAACACAGGCTTAATGCGGCAGGTGCGATCTCTTTAGCGCCTCAGTTAAAGCAGCAAGTGAACCCATTATATCTTTCTATGTACTACTATAGTACGAAATGAACATGGTTTAACATCAAAAGGTAGGCTATTTTATAATAGAGCCTACAGTACAACTTACTTAAATGTTTCATGTAAAAGCTCATTCAGTGTTTCAAACTGAGGAAAACGTGTAAAGCTTGTAAACATTGCATTGTAATAATACATTTACCTCAGAATAACCACTCGGTGTCCATAAGCTCATCAGTTAGCTAGAAAAAATAACTATAAAGAGGAGCATTTTGCTATATTTATGCGCTATTGCATATTAATATTTTTACTTGATCTGCTGTCTACATGATTCAACTCCTCCTATAAAATTGCATTTTACTAATGAAGAAAAACAGACTGAATGTGTGAAAGACATGACAACATTTATAGGATGCACTGAGGAGGAGCCCAAACTACACTCAGTTGCCAAGTGATGCTTATGGTCCATGATATTGGTACAGATTCTGTGTAACGAACAATTCTTTGTGACTGTATATTTCAAGTTGGAAAAGACATTTAGTTCCCACTTTAAGCGAACCTTAGTTCCCAGGTCCACCTGATCATCTACAAGATGGATTAAAATGCTGATAAAGTCAAGAAAAGATGAGACAAATGTAGGGAAAAAAATAAAATGATAATAATAAAATAAAACACTTTTATTCTGCGGCACCTGAAAAAATAATTTGGCGCCTAAGTTTTTCTCTTATAGGAGCCAATGGCTCCTTACTCGATTTTTTTGTCTGGAGCCCTGTCATTCATAAAAAGTATATAAAAGAATGCTCATGCGCAAATGTCTACACCAATAAACTCTGCTGTATTATAAACCAATGAAATTGGGGGTGGGCGGAGCGACACGTGTCGCCCCACCTTAATGTGTCGCCCCGCCCCATCGTCCAGGGTGCACTCTGGGGCTACTCATCGGTTGGGTTAAAAAAATAACCCATCGTTTTTTGCTGTGTAGCAACTGTATAATTCCAAAATAAAATCTGTCTACACACATAATTATTAGGAATGTACAGTACGTCATGAAAAATCCCTATTGGACCAATTAGTTAAGAGAATCAGTGTCTTAAAGATAAGGCAAGTTAACTGTAATGGCACCTACCATCAATTACTCAATAAGTACCTTGGTCCATGTTTATACCCCCCAACTTGAGTACCGCATAACTTATTCTGTACATTAAACCTCATATTGTATCTTGATGAACGAAATATTCAAGTTGAAAATCTTTTTATATACATTTTATATACATTATATTACTTACATACATTGTGTAATTAATTAAGAACAATGGCCAATCGAAACCAAAATCATCAACCTATTAAGGGGCAGATTAAATTGTAAAAAGTTAAAATTACAGGCTGATCCAGCTTGCACTAATGTTTCCATCTATGAATAAGGCCTCAATCTGGAAAAAAACAGAATTGTGTCACTTAAACCATGTAATGTAAATGCAGCCTTACTGACTCATAAGCTGCTCTTCCAACACCAAGCCAAACCGTTCTCATTACTTAAACATTCCATTCGATGCTGATCCAGTACAGCAAGCATATGATTTCATTTTCCACTGTAGGGCTGATACCTTCTAATACAAATGTGTCAGTTGTTGTCTTGGTAACACAAGTGTTTACATATGTCTAGCTACAGAGAGAAGCTAGTAGACAGACAACAAGTGACCAATCCTGACTGGTGCACAAGGTGCAGAGGCGTCATGCCCATTCAAAGTGAGGGGGCACGTGCCCCCTCAGATTTTTGAGCCAAGTGGATTTTGAATGCAGCTTCCAAAAGACAAAAAATAGCCGATTAATATTTTCTATATTTAATACAATCACACCAGCGTGATTAGATCGTTCAGTGCGTCATATCATCAGCTGCTAAATTCAAATCTGCCTTCGCTGGCTGGCGCTGAGCCAGAGACAGATGCGTTTTTACAGCACTACGCATTATAACCAATCACACACTCACACACAATCACTTGCTCGTTGACTGAATAACTCTTTCTGGCGAATTCTCTCGTCAGAAACAACAAAGTGCAAATGTGTGTATGCAGTGGTGTAGTGGTGCCAGGAGAAGTGCGTATACTCTTAATTTATGTCCCCAATTTTTTTTTTAAAAACAGTGACATGTAAACTAGTCTTGCATATTTTGTTCACTATCGTAATATTTGCACACTGTCACTTAACTTCTGCTGCTTGAGTAAGGATCATTATGAAAATAATATTATCCACAGAAGAGGTGCAGATTATGCAATAAATAATTCAAATAAATAAATATATATAAATAGACTGCAGCAACTGACATTTTGTCAGAACCTCTAGTAAACTACATGCTATTTTGTTTAGTTGTCTGTTCAGAATTGTGGGAGAATTGTGATCTCTATTTGAAACAAACAAAACATTGTGATTCTCAATCAGTTCAGAAGTGAGGGGGACAGAAATGTCAAATATAATAACTTTTTTGTCTAATTGACAGGTTTTATTACTATTTATTAATTATTACCTCTTGCTTTTAATTGGCTGAGAAATCAAATACACTGCGACAATAACCAATAATTTATCATATTTTTCCTGTATTTTCCTAATGACAATTTTATGATTTGTTTAGCCTATATAGGCTACTACATTTTTTCCCCATTTTTATCACAGAATAAGGCAGAATATATATTTTATTGCCTAGTAGCCTATCTATTGCCAAGTGTAATAAATGCTATCAATTAGCACTGCATTATTCAGAATCAGATGCTTTTTTATTACCTGGAGATGACTTGAAAAACACATAGTTCAAGTTCAAGTTGAGCTTTATTGTCATTCAGCTACATGTGGGGACATAAAGTGGAACAAAATGTCGTGCCTCACAGGACCACGGTGCTACATAAATACAGACATACAACAATGAAGTAAAACACTATAAACCTATACACAACTAACCTACTGACAGATTTTGACTAAGTTTACTATATATAAATGTTTACCCTATACAACTAAAGATAATTATAAAAAATACAAACTTTGCGAATGCTTCACATAAATACTGTACATGTGCAGAGAGAAACATTGTGAGTCAAGCAGCTGGCTGGGGAACAGTATAAAATGATTTGTAGTGGTGCATGAGCATGTAAACATACATATATTTCTGAGTCTTTTGTGGGATTGTGTACATATAGCAATGTAAGAAACATAAACCATATATTGTCACAATCATGTGTTTACTGTTTTCACATTCTTTTTTATTCAGCTTAGCTAGCTTTGGCTACAGCAATAGCTGAATTCTTGCACGTCGTGACTCGTAAGTTAGTACTTCTATGAGGCCGATTCGGACTTTCTGCGCGAGAGCGCCATCCGGCTTCGAGTAGCCTATACAAGAAACATACACTGCATGAAAGTGTTTACGTCTCGTTCCTGACCGCATTACTGTCTTTACTGGATGTTTTTAGAAAATATTTGCATTAATTCACATGCGATTGGATTAGTTACTCATATGCTGGACTGTCGTGATTTGCCTAATGCAGGATGCGCATCAGAGGGGATTTAGAAGTGGGTATACGGAATGCCGACTGATAAAGAAGTGGGTATACGCCGTATACCTGCGTATACCCTCCACTACACCACTGTGTGTATGTAAGTAAGATATTCATTTCATAGTGTAAACAGCTTCAGTGATTTTAATGGGTGTTTTTGAGAGTGCTTGAACTCTAGACTGTCAGTAAAAATGTTCTTTGATAATGTAAATGTTCTTTGCTCTCTTTCTGTACAATTAAAGTGTTATGATTAGTAGCCTAACTTACAATGTTTTTATTCACATTAACTTTCAATGTTAAATTCACATTAAATATAAAGTCAGTTGTATTAAAATTAGGGCTGTCAATCGATTAAAAAAATGTATCGTGATTAATCGCACGATTGTCATGAGTTAACTCGCGATTAATCGCAAGTAATTGCACATTTTTATTTGTTCTAAATGTACCTTAAATCAATACTTTTCAAATTTTTAATACTCTAATCAACATGGGCATGGACAAATTTGGATGCTTTATGCAAATGTACACTATATTACCAAAGGTATTGGGTCGCCCCCTTCTAATGAACAGGTTTGACTACTTTAGTAATTTCTATGAGTACAAATCTTAATGTTTGGACAGGACCCTTTTCTATTCTAACATGACAATGCCTCTGTGTATAAGGCAAGGTTCAAAAATAAAATTATTGATTCAGTCAGTGTGGAAGAACTTGACTGGTCTGCATAAAACCAAGTCCTAATCCCAGTTTAACACCTCTGGTGTGACTGTAAATGCAGACCTTGAGCCAAAAACTCATCACCAATCACCAATGACTTGTACATATGGGTACAGTAATTTTAGACACTTCCAAAACTTTTGCAACATAGATGGAAATACAATTTTTAAATACATGAATTATGTTTCCATCGTTGTTGCCACAGATTTGGAAGTGCATTTTTCTGTTCTAAAGAAGGGGGTGTCCCAATACTTTTGTCTATGTAGTGTATGTACAAGTCACAGTGTTTGGTGATGAGTTTTTGGCTCAAGGTCTGCATTTACAGTCACACCAGAGGTGTTAAACTGGGATTAGGACTTGGTTTTATGCAGACCAGTCAAGTTCTTCCACACTGACTGAATCAATCATTTTCTTCTTGAACCTTGCCTTATACACAGAGGCATTGTCATGTTAGAATAGAAAAGGGCACTGTCCAAACTGTTGCTATAATATTAGAAGCACACAATTTCCTAGAATATCATTATATGCTTTAACATTAAGATTTGTACTCATAGAAATTACTAAAGTAGTCAAACCTGTTAATTAGAAGTGGGTGACCCAATACTTTTGGCAATATAGTGTATGTTTATTATTATTGAAACCATAGTCAACATAAAGCATGAAGAGATGTGTCAAAGGTCATAGATGTTTTTCAAAGAACTTGTTCATGTCTATTAGACACATAAAAAAAGAAATTCCAGGTTCCCATTACTTCTCTTTCTTTGCACTGAGCAATTTACTGACACAAACCTGTTTACATCTTTGCACACAGGGCAGCTCTTCTTCTGAACATGCAAAATGTACATTTATTATTTATTATTACATTTGTTTCCCTAGCTTTGCCCACATACTGTATTTTGATTAAGCTAAATTCTCAATAAAACTGTTTTCATTGGAATATTTTATTGTTTCTGTTGTCAGACAACAGAATGAATATGAAATAGTGACTGAAACGCGACCCATTAAGACATAACCAGCTCTCCCGTCCAAGATGTTAATCTGCACAAAAAAATCATGATAATCGCACCGTCGTCTGATGAAATCAAATACACATAAGATAAAGACAATAGCTGTGCTGTGATTTCGGCTATACTTGCATGTTAAATTAGAGAAGCAACATAATATCTGTGTTTAACTGAATTAAAGCGCTGCTCCTCTATGCCGCACGCTGAAAAAAACTGAGCAGACGCAGAGAGAGAGAGAGGTGTGTGTGCGCGCTGGGAGAGAAACTGAGCAGACGCAGAGAGAGAGAGAGAGAGAGAGAGAGAGAGAGAGGTGTGTGCGCGCGCTGGGAGAGAAACTGAGCAGACGCAGAAAGAGAGAGAGAGAGAGAGAGAGAGAAGGAGAGGTGTGCGCGCGTGCTGGGAGAGAAACTGAGCAGACGCAGAGAGAGAGAGAGAGAGAGAGAGAGAGAGAGAGGTGTGTGTGCGTGCTGGGAGAGAAACTGAGCAGACGCAGAGAGAGAGAGAGATTTGATTTTTAAAAGACCTTTAATACATCGTACCTCCACTTAACAGTAACATATTATTTCAAAACACACTATTTCTTACATCAATTGAGTAAAGTAAAGCTCATTATCAACAACAGAACACAATACACCTCCAAAACACCAGATATTTTCAAACATTTCAATACAAGATGTAGCTTTATAAAAACTAAAATCAATCAACAATCTCGACTTTACCATGGCGCTAAAAATTGACACAAGATTAAATTCCTGATTCTGTTCAATTTTATCTTTCCTACTTATGTAAATTGCCATTTTACTTTTACCCAAAATAAAAAACTGACACTCTCTCTGTCGTCTCCTCGAATACTTAACACCAAAAATAAAATTTTGCATTGAAAATGTTTCACCAAACAATTCAAACAATTTTTTTAAAACCTCAAACAAAGGCTTCAATCTATAACAATGCATAAAAGCATGGAAAACAGTTTCTCTATGAGAGCAAAAAGGACATTGTTGACTAACATTAGGATTCAACACAGATATAAATATATAAATATAAAAAAAGATATCCAATTTGGCATAAAAACTTCATCCAACCCTAAAACAGTTCTCCATGGTGTATCAATTTTCCTATTCAGAGCTTTTTTATTAAAACATTTTACACATAATTTATACAATGTCTTACCATTCACTCCTTTAAAATCCATATACAATTTTTTTCCTGAATCCAAAAAAATTCCACCACACTCCTCCAAATTTGGTGAAATCAACAACTTTGGAAAGACATCTTTATCACATGAAACAATTTCCCCATCACAATATCTTCTCAATAAATCAGCCTCTTCAGTTGTGATACAAGCCTGTATCTTTTGCAATAATTTCTCAACCATTCGAGTTGATCTAACCCCCAACTTTATGGCCACCACATCCACCTCAACAAAATCTGGACCAGCCAAATTTAACAGCTGGCGAAGTGTCACCACCTTAGCATTTGTGAAAATTCCAGTCAATGAAGCCGATGCACTAGTTAAGTCCAGTCTCGCCCCATAAACCAAAGGCTCTTCCAAAAGCCAGTGCAAGGACGTGGAATCATTTGTCCTTTGGAATTGAAACAAGTTCCAGACTTTAAAAAGGTTCCGATAAAAAACTGGAAAATTTGTCATACTCAAAGTTTTTGGGTCCAATAAAAATAAAGATTTGTCCATGTTTAATCCATCCACAGTCTTTAAAATAGCACTTGCAATTGGTCTCCAGCTTACAGACTCAGGGCCAGTTAGAAAACGTTGTATAAATTGCACTCGAAAAGTTGCCGTTCTGCTTTGCAAATGCACAAGTCCTTGCCCACCTTCTTCTTTTGGTAGGTATAACATATTATGAAGCACCCAGTGCATTTTATCCCAGAAAAAGTCTATCAGCATTGATTGGATCTTATTAAGCAAAAGTGGTGGCGGATCAACACACATCAAACGATGCCAAAGAGATGAAGCAACAAGATTATTTATAATAAGGGTTCTACCCCTATAGGACAATGTTTGCTTTATCCACCTCCATTTATCCAAGTGACCCTTTATTTTCTCAAGCAAACCTTCCCAATTTTTTGACTGAAAAGATTCATCTCCTAAATAAACTCCCAAATATTTTAGCCCATCTTTTTTCCAACTGAGCCCAACTGGAAGTTTAGGGGGCGCTGTTATCCATTCACCCACCAAAACAGCCTCACTTTTTTCCCAGTTAACTTTTGCGGCTGAAAACATTTTAAAATCTTCCAGAGTTAGCATTAAAATTTCCACATCATTTTGCTCTTTAACAATTACAATAATATCATCAGCATAAGCTGAAACAACAAAAGTACTTTCACATTTTGACAGTGATAAACCTCTTAAAACTTCTCTCAATCTATGTAAAAGTGGTTCTACTGCCAAAGTGTAGAGCATTCCTGACAATGAACAACCTTGCCTTACTCCACGTTGCACTTTGAAAGGTGCACACAAGCCACCATTAAATTTCAACATACTCTCAATGCCACTATATAGTACTCTAATATAACTTTTAAAAACAGAATTAAATCCAAATGCATCTAAAACTTCCCATAAATAATCATGCTCTACTCGGTCAAATGCTTTTTCTCGATCAATGGAAATCAAGCCAAAATTTACACCACAAATTTTTGAAAAATCTATCAAATCACGAATTAAAAAAATATTATCAAAGATAACTCTACCAGGCACACAGTAGGATTGGTTAGGATTAATTATATCCTCTAAAACTTCCTTTAATCTATTTGCCAATAGTTTAGACATAATTTTATAGTCAGAGCACAGTAATGATACTGGTCTCCAGTTTTTAATCTCACTTAAATCTCCTTTTTTTGGCAGGAGAGTAAGAATTGCTCTTCGACTACTTAATGGTAACAAACCTCTAACTAAACTATCACTAAGAACTGCAAGTAAGTCCTCCCCTACAATACCCCAGTATGCCTTATAAAACTCAAAGGGAATTCCATCTATCCCTGGAACTTTCCCATTTTGCGTACTTTGAAGAGCATCATACAATTCGTTTAAAGTAATATCTTTACTGAGTATTGCATTAGCACTTTCAGAGATTTTAGGCAAATCTTTAAAAAAATTATTACCTTCATCTTGACCTAACCTGTGATCACAACTGTAAAGATTTTTATAGAACTTAACAGCTCTTTCTCTCAATTCAACTGGATTGGACAACAAAACCCCCGTTTCAGAACGTAGATTCTGTATATGACGTCTCTGACCATTCTTTTTTTCCAATCCAAAAAAAAACTTTGATGGAACATCCAACTGCTCCACATTCTGGAAGCGTGATCTAACCAATTCCCCCTGTGCCTTTCTTTTATAAAAATCTGACAGAGCTGATTTTTTCAAATAAAGAGATTCTAAATGGTCTTGATTTCCAGTTTCTTGAATTAAAGCTTGAATTTCTAAAATTTCATTTTCTAACTTCTTTATAGACTGACTTAAAATTTTAGTGACATTGAAAGTATATTGTTGACACAACTGCTTGATATTAACTTTTCCAATGTCCCACCATTCTTGTAAAGAGGAAAATTGACCTTTTTGTTCTCTGAAAGACTCCCAATAAAACTTAAAAGCCTCTTTAAACTTTAAATCTGATAACAAAGACACATTAAAGTGCCAGTAAGGGCTACTTAACTTAACAGAGCTCAACTTCAATGTACACACAACCAAACTATGGTCAGAGAAACCTACAGGAACAATTGAGCTATTTATGAAAAAACTACAATGATATTTAAAAACATAGAATCTGTCTAAGCGTGCCTATAGCCCGATTCGGACGGCAATTGTTTCTCATATGGACGTCTGTAAAAATAAATTTACATATCACCTCAGTGATAAAACTCATGGATTCGGATGGAGATTTATTCACAGAGGAGGAGCGAGTTCTGTGATCCTCAGCACCCGGGAGCGCGCTGCTCACGTGGCCAGTCACATGATTGTCTGCTGTAAATAAAATTAATTTTATTTACAAATGTATTCTTATTATTGTGTAAAATGTATTTTAAAATACTTATTATTATGTAAAATGTATTCTTATTATTCCAAGCATATTTTATAATATTTATTATTTGATTATTTAAATCTCCTGTTTAAAAATAGGGAAATAGACGCGCTATAGTTGTATATAATTATACGCGATATATATCTGTTTATAATACACATTTTAAAATTGTATTGCACCTGCTGCTGCCATAATAAAGACCCATTTGAAAGTTTATGTGCTTTTCTTCTTTTTCTGCTCCCAGTCGTTGTGGTTGAGCAGTCATGAAGTATTGTTCTTTTAAATACTTTCCAGCATTTCAGAAATAATATGTAAATTACACCGAAGTACAATGTTACGGTGCTCGGGAGTGCTCAAAAAGGGATTAAACACTGAATTTTGAATCGATTTCTTCTCGTAAACTCAGAGATGTGGATTCGGACGGTAATTAAATTACCACACGACCTCGGTGTTTGTCAAAAAACAGTAGGTAATTCTGCCGGGGATTTTTACGGGGGTGGTGAGAGAAAAACACCGACATCCTGGATTCGGACGGCAATTAAATCACCAACTACCCCCTGTATATGGTGAAAATCACTTACGTCCCCCTGAGAAACAATTACCGTCCGAATAGGGCTATTGACAGCAAATTATCACGAACATGTGTCCATGTATATTGCTTAACTCTATAATTAAAATTCCTCCATACATCACATAGCTCATTCGTTTCTATCAATTGTATTCATTTCCTACGAGAAGCCATATGTGGCTCTACATGATTCCTATCAATGTTTTTCTCAACACAATTAAAATCCCCTCCCATAACTAAAAACTCCCCAATATCACACTTTTCTACCACTGTATTCAACTTATCTAAAAAGACAATTCTTTCTATTTGTGAAGTTGGTGCATATATACAGACAAAAGCAAAAACATGATCTTCAAATTGGGCCTTAATCTTTAAGCCTCTACCTTTAACAAATTCCTCTACTAAAAAAGATGAGGGAGTAAAAATTTTATTAAACAAAATAGCAACTCCACCACTGAGTGAGGTATTATGACTCAGAAAAAGAAGACCACCCCATTCCTTAGCCCATTCAATAGCATTTTTTTTGTCACTATGTGTCTCCTGCAAAAACAGGACATCAATTTTATTTTGATTCACTACTTCATAGATCTGTGCTCTCTTCCTGTAGTCTCTAGCCCCATTCACATTTAAAGATGCAATGTGAATGTCACTCATCAAAAAAAATAAGAAAGAGGCTACACTACAGAGAGCAAGACATCCAATCAGGGCATTAAGATTAAACCATTTTGTCATCATTGCTCAATTGGAGTTGAATTTTTGTGACAATTTTCTTTAACCGATAAACTTCTTTATCAGTAAATCTCCCTTCACTCATTAAACACTTAATATTTTCCATCAATCTTCTAAGGTCTGGAAAATATTCCACAATTTGCACTCCTCTCATATTTTTAGTCACCTTCAAAAACTTTTTAATCTCATCCACTCCATAGTCAAGGCATGACCAACTAGATTGGGAGCAAACTGAAACATTTGAATCAGAGCACTCGCTCTCGCTACTTTCATTGTCTAACTTTTCCTCCTCCTGATTCTTTCTGGCCTGTTTTGAAACCAAGCTCTTGTCACTTTTTCTCTTCAGAGGTGTTTTAAAAACAACCTGATCCATGTCCATTAACATATCATTCTGAACCACATTCTCCAAATGCGATTCGGTATCAGAAAGTTGACTCAAGCTCGTTTGTGTATTCACTACTGCTTCTTCTCCACCATCAGTATTGTTACTTTCATCCATCTCAAAGATAATCAAATCAGACTTTTTAGTGCATATTTCATCACTTTCATCACTTTGTCTAATCAACCCAGAATCAACATTGTTATCTGCTAAAACAACTTTTTTCTGATGACTAGAATTAAAGTCTTTAGAAGTAGTAGCAACTTCTCCATTTTCATTCTGAGCATTCTTCTCTTTAGCACTGTTATTCTGCTCACTTTGATGAGTGACATTTTCTGGACAGCCACGAATCAAATGACCAGACTTTCCACAAAAAAAACACTTCATCGTATTTGTAGAAACAAAGACTGTGTAATCAAAATCATCCACCTTAAATTTAAAATTTAAGTCAAGATCACATCGATTTCCATTTAGTATCATGTATGTAAATCGTCTAAATGATACTACATGTTTCACCGACTCCAATTTACTCCCAATAGCAATCTTTTTAATGGGAGCAATAATTTTGCCAAAGCGTGACAATTCTTGAGTCAACAGCTCATCTTTGATAAAGGGCGGCACATTTGAAATGATAACTTTCTTAGCGGGAGTAGAAAGAGGTAGTACTGGGGTAAACAAACCATGTATGTTTATTCCCTTTCCAACAACTTCATTTGCTTTCTCTACTGTACTCAGAAACAACACGACTGAATTATTCATTCTGGACGCCGCAAGCACACACTCATGCCCAACGACATCGCCAACAGCTACACTACACTCCTCCACGCTCCCTGCAGACACCACCTTCACCCCGTGGCGCCGCGTGAGGGAATCTAGAGCATTAGCTCCCGGAGTCGCCATCCCTCCCAGTACAAAGACTGGTTTTGGCGCTCAACAAACAGGCTTCTCCTTTAAATTCAAAACTTTAACTTAACAACAATTAACGAAAAAAAAGAAAGAAAAAAAAAAAGACTTATTACTGCCACAGCGGGCGAAAAACCACACACTCACCACACCGCTCACTCAACAAACGCCCGCGCATGCGCAGAGAGAGAGAGAGAGAGAGAGAGAGGTGTGTGTGCGCGTGCTGGGAGAGCAGGACCTCGCGCTCGCGCAGTACCGGTGATTCTCAGAAACTAGGTTTGGGCGCTTTTTTGAAGGGAAAAAGATCGCTAAAGGGGTCTGCAATGTTGCTAAGTTGGCAACACTGTGCATCTCCATTTCTCCAACTACGGGTCGGGCCACGGGTCAATCAGAAAATACGCGCTGCGTTAATCGCGCGTTAAAAAAATTAGTGCCATTAAAATGAATTTGCGTTAACGCGTTATTAACGCCTTAACTTTGACAGCACTAATTAAAATATGTTATGGCATGACACCCATATCTAATAGATTACATTTCTAGGTTACTTTGACCATCGCCCACTAGATCAACTAACATAATCTATAAAGGTGAGAATCAAGATATTTCATGATATAGTTAATGCGTTTGGGAATGTTTCGAATAAAAAGGAAAAAATAAATAAAACATAAGTGCTGTTGTGGCTGCTGTGTGTCACATGACGACCCCCCCCCCAATCATGCTCCCTCAAAAATGATGAGTTCATGACGCCCCTGATTACACGCATTCTACCAGCATTACAATTTGTAATTGTGCTTTGCCAAAACAAGTTCAGTTCAGACTCATTATTCCATTTCTGTTTGTCAAATGTCTGTGAAATTTGTACCATTTATGTCTCAGCCGTTGTAGTATCAGGGCTCGCAAAATTGCTAGCCCGACATCCCGGGGCTATTGTGTTTTCCAGTCGGGCTACCAAAATATATCACTGCCCTGCCCAACGGGCTACCTCCCCGCAGGTTCTTAAAAACTCCTAAAGTGAGTTGTATCAAACTTAAGGCCATAAAAAGTTTTAAATACGTTAACCTGTTAACCAGCGCCCCCCATATTGGGAATCACAGCTGAATATGACTAACTAACTTAAAATGGTAACAGTTCCTGACTTCAGTGTGCCACACACACAATTTTGGTGTCTTTGGAAAGAAGACTCAAGTTCCTGTGGCTCAGTGGTAGAGCATTGCGTTAGCAGCGCAAAAGGTCGTGGGTTCAATTCCCAGGGAACACACATACTGAGAAAAGAATGTATAGCCTGAATGCACTGTAAGTCGCTTTGGATAAAAGCGTCTGCTAAATGGAAATGGAAATGGAAAGAAGGCCATTTGGGCTTTACTATCCATCATCCAGAGTTGATAATGCTCAAAAATATAAAAAGTTATAGACACTGAAGTGCCTTGATAAAAATTGTACCACACTGAATTTTTTTTATTATTTCATATAAAAATACATGAAATCAGTCCTGGAGCAATCCAGAAAAGTAATGGGTTGAAAGTCACATGTCTCATGAGTTTATATTTCAAATCTGAAGAAGATACCATGAAAAATGAGATTCCTGCAGCCGTTTTTCTAGTCCCCCCCCCCTCTGTTTGAGGAAAAATATTTACCAAATTATTGAAGGGTTCTACTACAAACTATTTAGTCATTATACATACCACTGCAGTTTTTCAATTATAAAACAGTAGACAGAATCTTAGACATCGTATCAGTGATTTATTTGAGCACTAGAAAAATACAATAAGAATAATTTTTGAGTGATGAAAAAAAAAACAATAATAATAAAAAAAAAATAACTTAAAAAATAAATTTTCGGGCTACCAAAATCTGAAGAGTACCTGCCCGAAGGGCTACCAGGGATTTTGAAATTTTGCGAGCCCTGAGTATACAACAAGTATAAAAATAAACTACACTTCTTTCTGTTTGTAAATGTGAGTTGACTTGACCTTTAGCAGGACTCGTCTTGAGTTGACTTGCTTGGTTTGTGTGCACTATGACTTGAGACTTACTTGAGACTTGATGGTAGGGACTTGAAGCTTAATTGTGACTTGAACATGTTTGACTTGGCCCCACCAGATATTATGATATTAGTCATATATTAGTTATAAATGCATTGTAGATATCTTAATGCCAGTTATCAAAAATCAATGCCAACATCACATAATATATATCTGGAATTTGCATTTTTCCTAGTCAAAACTACTGTAAATTACTACTAGTAAAGTCAGGTGTACTAAATGCTAAAAATGCTTGGCTTTCTACAGGTGCATCTCAATAAATTAGAATGTCGTGAAAAAGTTCAAAAAGTGAAACTTTCATATATTTTAGATTCATTACATGTAAAGTAAAACATTTCAAAAGTTTTTTTTTGTTTTAATTTTGATGATTAGAGCTTACAGCTCATGAAAGTCAAAAATATGTATCTCAAAATATTAGAATATTTACATTTGAGTTTCAATAAATGACCATCCATACAGTATAAATTATGGGTATCTCTTGTTCTTTGAAACCACAATAATGGGGAAGACTGCTGACTTGGCAATGATCCAGAAGACGAACATTGACACCCTCCACAAAGAGGGTAAGTCACAGAGGGTCATTACTGAAAGGTGTGGCTGTTTACAGAGTGCTGTATCAAAGCATATTAAATACAAAGTTGACTGGAAGGAAGCATTTGGGTAGGAAAAGGTGCACAAGCAACAGGGATGAACGCAAGCTTGAGAATACAGTCAAGCAAAGCTGATTCAAACACTTGGGAGAGCTCCACAAGGAGTGGACTGAAGCTGGAGTCAGTGCATCAAGAGTCACCACGCTCAGACGTCTTCAGGAAAGGGCTACCAAGCCACTTCTGAACCAGAGACAACGTCAGAAGCATCTTACCTGGGCTGTGGAGAAAAAGAACTGGACTGTTGCTCAGTGGTCCAAAGTCCTCTTTTCAGATGAAAGTAAATTTTGCATTTCATTTGGAAATCAAGGTCCCAGAGTCTGGAGGAAGAGTGGAGAGGCACAGAATCCATGTTGCTTGAAGTCCAGTGTGAAGTTTCCACAGTCAATGATGATTTGGGCTGCCATGTCATCTGCTGGTGTTGGTCCACTGTGTTTTCTGAAGTCCACAGTCAATGCAGCCATCTACCAGGAAATTTTAGAGCACTTCATGCTTCCTTCTGCTGACAAGCTTTATGGAGATGCTGATTTCATTTTCCAGCAGGACTTGGCACCTGCCCACACTGCCAAAGGTACCAAAAGCTGGTTCAATGACCATGGTGTTACTGTGCTTGATTGGCCAGCAAACTCGCCTGACCTGAACCCCATAGAGAATCTATGGGGTATTGTCAAGAGGAAGATGAGAGACACCAGACCCAACAATGCAGATGACCTGAAGGCCACTGTCAAAGAAACCTGGGCTTCCATACCACCTCAGCAGTGCCACAAACTGATCACCTCCATGCCACGCCGAATTGAGGCAGTAATTAAAGCAAAAGGAGCCCCTACCAAGTATTGAGCACATATACAGTAAATGAACATACTTTCCAGAAGGCCAACAATTCACTAAAAAAATTTTTTTTTATTGGTCTTATGAAGTATTCTAATTTGTTGAGATAGTGAATTGTGGGTTTTTGTTAAATGTGAGCCTAAATCATCACAATTAAAAGAACCAAAGACTTAAACTACTTCAGTCTGTGTAAATTTTGTGTAAATTTATTTAATACACGAGTTGAATTACTGAAATAAATGAACTTTTCCACGACATTCTAATTTATTGAGATGCACCTGTATGTAAGTGTAACTAAAAAGATAGACTTTTTCAAAGTCACTGCCATTTACTGTAAATATTCAACAGAAACAGATCAATTAGAAGTTAGGGAATGTCATGTTTGATGTACTATTTTTGTGATTTAAAAAAACTTATCTGTAAGTCATAAAAGCTGTTTGTTAGTTTTTGTTGTCCCGTTTCTGTGCAGCAGTTTGGAATGCTACTTCAATGTTCAATGCACATTCATTACACATGTCAAAGTCTTGCAGCATTTACATAAATAAACATCAATAATTATACAATAAACTTTGCAAAACAATTTTTTTGTATTTTTTTTTTAATTTTATTATTAAATCACAACATTTGTACAAAAACTCATTTTGTAGTTACAGGTGTAAAATGGCACCTCCACATCCTGGTCATAGGACTAATTGGAATGTTCTTGATTGATGTTGGAATTGGAATGGTTTTGATTAATGTTTTGAATGTTGATGTTCTGTAAGAGTGCAGTAAATATGCTGGATAGCTTATCTGTTTCTATGTAATTGTAGCTGAGAGAACTGTGTGACTTGCTGAATGAAAACTACACAGAGGAGGATGACAACACACTTCATCTGCACTACACTCCACAGTTCTTGCTCTGGTGTGTTTTATTTCTTGACCTATAACTACACGTAACTATAATCTTATTATTTGTCTTCATGTTTTCTGAACATTATATTTTATGGAATGCAGGGCTCTGTGCCCCCCTGGATGGCAATCACACTGGCATTGTGGAGTTCGAGTTAAGTCCAGTCAAAAACTTGTGGGATTCATAAGTGCCATTCCTGCTACTATTAAAGTATTTGACACGTAAGCACAGAATTTTCTCAGTCGGTTAAAATTATTTAAACAATTTTGGTTGATGTAAATGACAAAAAATATTCCACAGAGAACTAAAGATGGTGGAGGTGAACTTCCTGTGTGTGCACAAAAAACTTCGCTCAAAAAGAGTGGCACCAGTCCTAATCAAGGAGCTCACCAGACGGGTCCATCAGCAGGGTATATGTCAAGCAATATACAGCACCAGTGCAGTCCTACCAAAACCTATTGCAAGCTGTAGGTATGATGGAAATTATAAGGATATCTCTCTCCCAGACCACCACTGCTGTTTTGTTTGTGGTATTGTTTCAAACTAAATTCTGTTTCTCTCCATGGCTGTTAAAAGGTATTGGCACAGGTCACTGAACCCCCGCAAGCTGATTGAGCTGAATTTCTCCTCTCTCACTCATAACATGACTCTGCAGCGTGCTGTCAGGCTAAATCGGCTCCCTAAGGTCAGACTGCCCTCCTGAGGGCCATCATGTAACATGACACATTTTTAACCCTCATGCTCTGTTTGATTTAACTGTCTCTACACTGAAAAAAACAATAAGTAAGATTTACTTAATTTTTATTTTGCAAGTTTTTGCACACATACATTTTAAAAATGTAAGTAAAATGTAAGTATTGAATTAAGTAAAATCTTTACTTAGAAAATAAGTAAATTTAACATGGCCAGTTAGAGTTTGATGAGTAAATTTTACTTAATTATTTTAAGTTAAATCTGCCATACTTAAGTACATTTCACTCAGTCATGGCTTCTAAAATTTACTCATTCAATGTAGCACTGGGAAACAACCATGCTATTAAAGCATGTGATTCAATCACAAACATGTAAGCAAGTAGACAGCTTGTTATCCTTTTAAGATAATATGTCCACTCAATAGAATTATTGCCCAACTGAACACAGAGACCTCAATACTTGGTACACCATACACAATGATGGTGACAATCAGTGGATAGTGTTTGAGTATGAATGGATCATTTTGAGTAGAAAGTCAATTCCAGATGTCACAAAACAGTAAGTTACTAAACCTAACAACAAAAGCGATCATAAAACAGTGTAAAAACATCTCGAAAACAGCTAAAAAGTTAACCTTATTAATTATTCATGCCAAAGTGCATGATGGGAACAATGGGATCATGTCTTTGATATTTACTTAAAGAATCCTTGTAAACATAACATACAATTCCAAGTAAAATATACTTATAAGTGCAAACTTTATTTTCTGCAAGCTTAAATTGAGTACTAATGTAGAATTTACTTTAAATTTTTTAATTCTTGCCTGAACTAAATTATTTAATGTAGAAATTACATTTGTTTTTATGTACTATTTACTTAACCAAAAAAATTTTTTTTTATATGTTTAGGGGTCCCAGACCCAAATGTTTTGAAGTTGATCTCATAAATCTCATTAAGCAGCTATTTATATTGTATTATATAATAATGAAAGTGGGGCAAGATAACATATGCACTTACCTAACATAACTTTGGAGGCAACGAGACATTGCGCCAGTAGCTAACGCTATAATGATTTATCTTTAAATTATTGTACCATCCCAAAGAGGCACAAAATCACTTTCACATTTTTCATTAAATGTTCCCACCTGGTGGAATGACCTGCCCAACTCAATCCGAGCAGCTGAATCCTTAGCCTTCTTCAAGAAACGGCTAAAAACACATGTCTTCCATCTTTATTTGACCCTCTAACTCAAGTACTCTCTATTCTAATTCTATTTTATCTATCTGTCTTCTTTTTATTTTTTTTAAAAAACCACACACACTTGACCCTCTATCAATTGCATATTTATTCTCTAACTGCTAGCTTTTCTTGAAAAACTAACACTAGCTTTCTTTTTTCTATTCTATCTACTTGTTTCTTTAAAAAAAAAAAAAAAAAACACTAGTTTTTTTTTCTATATTCTATCTACTCGTTTTCTTTAAAAGTAAAAAAAAAAAAAAAAAAACTTGCTACGTGTACTGCGTTAGGCTAATCAAGACTTGTCGTAGCACTTGCATGTTGTTGCTCTTTTGTTGGTTTTGGTTGCTTCTATTGTCCTCATTTGTAAGTCGCTTTGGATAAAAGTGTCTGCTAAATGACTAAATGTAAATGTAAATGTAAGAAACTCCTTTCTTTGAGAATACTGAAGCCCTATAAAATCCTGGCTGCAAAATAGAGGCAGGCACCTCTGCTCTATAAGACATCGCTAAACGCTATTCCCTTAGAATCTTTGGACTGAAGCAGAGTGTAGCAGAGCAAAGAATCTGAGCCATGTAACATAGTTTATGCAGTGTCATATTACCTTTTGCGTTAAGTTCACTCAACATTGTGTCAGTAGCTGATGCTATATGGATCAAATCCTGTCTTATTAATATCGAGGATCTACATCAGCTGCAAGCGAATCCATTGTGCTTAGCTGAAAGTGCTTCATGCAATAAATACTACATAAGCTCAGAGACATAAGAGCAAGCTGCACAAGCAATAAAATAATATTATATTGTATAATAATAATAATAATAATATAAACAATATAATAAACATAATAATACATTTTTGTTTCCCAACTTTAGCAGGATGAAACATAATATTATCAGATTTTACAAATGTGTTAAAAATGATTTTGTTAAATAAGTGTAATTCATATCTTAAGTTTGGCATCACTATTTTATAACATTATTCATATTTTTTAATTTTTCCTTCACCTAAATTCACTACATCAGACTTATGTGCCCTCCAGAAGCTTGCATTGACCCTCTAACACTTGCATTCTCTATTCTCTATTATTTATTCTATTTTTATTCTAACTACTGATTTTCTTTTTATTTAAGAAAAAATGACCCTCTAACACTAGTGTTCTCTATTCTTTTTCTATTATTTCGACTTTCTTTTTATTTACAAAAAAAAAAAAAAAAAGTAAAATAAAATGTTTGAGTTTCCATAGAAAAAAAAAAGTTTCACATCATGTCATGTCATATTCACTGTCTACTGTATGTTTAATAAATGAAAAGAGATTTTATAGTAAAGTTAATATTGAACTCATTCTGGCTTGGGTATGCAGAGCATTCTCGGCTTATATGGATGGTATACACCGCATGCTTAATTATTAGGCAAGTTTATATTCTGATGATTTTTTTTTCAAGCACATTTTACCAATTCCAAACCACATCAATCTTAATAGTCAAGTCAAGTCAAGTCACCTTTATTTATATAGCGCTTTTAACAATACAGATTGTGTCAAAGCACTTAACAGTATCAAGTTGGAGGATAGAGTGTCAGTAATGTATAATAATAAGATTAAACACTCAATTTTCAGTTAAGGGCGTTTCATTATTGAATTCGGAGATGTCATTGTCTAGCTAAGTTTTGTTTAAATAGTAACTGTGAAATCAAATTTACTATAATCGCTAGAAATTAAGTGTCCCCAACTGAGCAAGCCAGAGGCGACAGCGGCAAGGAACCAAAACTCCCTCTGAGACAGAATGGAGAAAAAAACCTTGGGAGAAACCAGGCTCAGTCGGGGGGCCAGTTCTCCTCTGGCCAGGATATTATTGTTTATTCATTGTTTACTTATTGTTTTAATTACATTTTTAAATGTATAAATGTATTATATTTCTATTTTTATATTGTTGCAATTTCTAACAATAATAGTATTATGTAGTTAGGTATTTTATTATTATATTTTTAATTATTTGTTTTATTTTTAGTTTTATTGTATTTTAGTCGAGGTCTTCACTGGGGATATGTCTCTGGGGCTCATCGCTGACGATCAGGGCCGCAGACATCATCTCCCGGCGCCGATCCACCATCTGATCCAGACACGGACTGAGAAACAGAATAAGAAAGAAACAACTATTAGCGTAGATGCCAATCTTCTTACGATGTAACGAGTACATCGTGTGTTATGGGAAGTGTTCCCGGTTCCGGTTGATCTAATTAATGCAGCCTAACAATCCTTTAACGGATTTGAATAATAGAAGTGTAGTAGTGTGTTAGGTGTATGTCAGGTTAAAAAGGTGGGTCTTTAATCTAGATTTAAACTGACAGAGTGTGTCTGCCTCCCGAACAGTGTTTGGTAGATTGTTCCAGAGTTTGGGTGCTAAATATGAAAAAGATCTGCCGCCCGCAGTTGATTTTGATATTCTAGGTATTATCAAATGGCCAGAGTTTTGAGAGCGCAGCGGACGTGAAGGACTATAATGCGATAAGAGCTCACTCAAGTACTGAGGAGCTAAACCATTTAGGGCTTTATAAGTAATTAACAAGATTTTAAAATCTATACGATGTTTAGTAGGGAGCCAGTGCAGTGTTGACAGAACCGGGCTAATGTGGTCATACTTCCTGGTTCTAGTAAGAACTCTAGCTGCTGCATTTTGAACCATCTGTAATTTGTTTATTAAGCGTGCAGAACAACCACCCAATAAAGCATTACAATAATCTAACCTTGAGGTCATAAACGCATGAATTAATGTTTCTGCATTTGACATTGAGAGCATAGGTCTCAGTTTAGATATATTTTTAAGATGAAAAAATGCAGTTTTACAAATGCTAGAAACGTGGCTGTCAAAGGAGAGATTACTATTAAATAGCACACCTAGGTTCCTGACTGATGACGAAGAATTTACAGAGCAGCCATCAAGTGTTAGACAGTGTTCTAGGTTATTACTTGTGGGGGTTTTAGGTCCGATAATTAACACCTCTGTTTTTTCAGAATTTAGCAGTAAGAAATTACTCGTCATCCAGTTTTTTATATCGACTATGCATTCCATAAGTTTCTCAATTTGGTGTGTTTCACCAGGCCGTGAAGAAATATAGAGCTGAGTATCATCAGCATAACAGTGAAAGCTAACCCCGTGTTTCCTAATGATATTTCCCAAGGGTAACATATAAAGCGTGAAAAGTAACGGCCCTAGTACTGAGCCTTGAGGAACTCCATACTGCACTTGTGATTGATATGATACCTCGTCATTCACTGCTACGAATTGATGGCGGTCAGATAAGTACGATTTGAACCATGCTAATGCACTTCCACTAATGCCAACAAAGTTTTCTAGTCTATTCAAAAGAATGTTGTGATCGATAGTGTCGAACGCAGCGCTAAGATCCAGTAGAACTAATAGAGAGATACAACCACGATCAGATGATAAAAGCAGATCATTAGTAACTCTAATGAGAGCAGTCTCAGTACTATGATACGGTCTAAATCCTGACTGGAAATCCTCACAGATATCATTTTTCTCTAGGAAGGAATGTAATTGTGAGGATACAACCTTTTCTAATATCTTTGACAAAAAAGGGAGATTCGAGATCGGTCTGTAATTAACTAGATCTTTGGGGTCAAGTTGTGGTTTTTTAATGAGAGGCTTAATAACAGCCAATTTAAAGTTTTTGGGGACATATCCTAATGACAATGACGAATTAATAATAGCCAAAAGAGGATCTATGACTTCTGGAAGCACCTCTTTTAGTAGTTTAGATGGAATAGGGTCTAACATACATGTTGTTAGTTTAGATGATTTAACAAGTTTATACAATTCTTCCTCTCCTATAGTAGAGAATGAGTGGAATTGTTCCTCAGGGGATCCACAGTACACTATTTGATGCGATAATATAGCTGACGGCTGCATGGCTACAACTTGATCTCTAATAGTATCAATTTTGGAAGTAAAATAGTTCATAAAGTCATTACTGCTGTGCTGTTGGGAAATGTCAACACCTGTTGATGCTTTATTTTTTGTTAATTTTGCCACTGTATTGAATAAATACCTGGGGTTATGTTTGTTTTGTTCTAAAAGAGACGAAAAGTAATCAGATCTAGCGGTTTTTAAAGCTTTTCTATAGGATAGAGTACTTTCCCGCCAAGCTAAACGAAATACCTCTAGTTTTGTTTTCCTCCAGCTACGCTCCATTTTCCGGGCTGCTCTCTTTAGAGTGCGAGTGTGCTCATTATACCACGGTGTTGGACTCTTTTCCTTAATCTTCCTTAAGCGTAAAGGAGCAACCGTATCTAAAGTGCTAGAAAAGAGAGAGTTCAGAGTTTCTGTTACATCATCAAGTTGTTCTGAGCTGTTGGATATGCTAAGGAATTGAGATAAATCAGGAAGATTACTTGCAAAGCAGTCTTTTGTGGTAGAAGTGATGGTTCTACCATATTTGCAAGAAGGAGTTGAATTTACAGCTTTAACTATATGGAGTTTACACAAGACTAGATAATGATCTGATATATCATCGCTTTGCTGCAGAATTTCAACACCATTAACATCAATTCCATGCGACAGTATTAAATCTAGAGTATGATTTCGACTATGAGTAGGTCCTGAAACGTGTTGTCTAACCCCAATAGAGTTCAGAATGTCTATGAATGCTGATCCTAATGCATCTTTTTCATTATCAACATGGATATTAAAATCACCCACAATTAGGACTCTATCTGCAGCCAGCACTAACTCTGATAGAAAATCAGCAAATTCTTTAATAAAGTCTGTATGGTGCCCTGGTGGCCTGTATACAGTAGCCAGTACAAACGTTACGGGGGATTTATCATTAATACTTTTTTCTCTAGATAATTTTATATGAAGCACCATTACTTCAAAGGAGTTATACTTAAAGCCTGTCTTTTGAGAAATACTGAGAATATTGTTATAAATTGTAGCAACACCTCCCCCTTTGCCTTTTGGACGTGGCTCATTTTTGTAACAGTAATCTTGGGGGGTAGACTCGTTTAAAATAATGTATTCATCTGGTTTTAGCCATGTTTCTGTCAAACAGAGCAAATCTAGGTTATGATCATTAATCAAATCATTTACAAAAAGTGCTTTTGTAGAAAGGGACCTGATATTCAGTAAGCCAAGTTTTATCAATTGTTTCTGTGTATTGTAAACATTTTTTATTTGTTGAACATCAATTAAATGGTTACTCCTAAATTGGTTTGGACGTTTTCTGTATTTTCTAGTTCGGGGAACAGACACAGTCTCTATAGTGTGATATCTAGGTGAAGGAGTCTCTATGTGCTGAGAATTAACTGACTTCTGTGACGTGAGGCGGCTAGCAGACGGTCGGTTTAGCCAGTCTGTCTGCTTCCTGACCTGGGCTCCAGTTAGTCAAGTATGAACTCTAAGACTATGTGCCAAATTTCTAGAGAGAATAGCGGCACCACCCCAGGAGGGATGAACACCATCTCTTTTCAACAGGTCAGGTCTGCCCCAAAAACTCGTCCAATTGTCTATAAAACCTATGTTGTTTTGCGGGCACCACTTAGACATCCAGCCATTTAGTGATGACAGTCTGCTATGAATCTCATCACCCCGATAAGCAGGGAGGGGGCCAGAGCATATTACAGTGTCTGACATCGTACTTGCAAGTTCACACACCTCTTTAACATTATTTTTAGTGATCTCCGACTGGCGAAGTCGAACATCATTAGCGCCGGCGTGGATAACAATCTTACTGAATTTACGTTTAGCATTAGCCAGCACTTTTAAATTTGCCAAGATGTCAGGCGCTCTGGCTCCCGGTAAACAATGGACTATGGTGGCTGGTGTCTCTATTTTCACGTTCCGTACAATAGAATCGCCAATAACTAGAGCACTTTCATCAGGTTTCTCAGTGGGTGCATCACTGAGTGGGGAGAACCTGTTTGATGTTCTGATCGGAACGGAAGAGCGGTGTTTTGACCCGCGACTATGCTGCCTCACAGTCACCCAGTTGCCCTGCTGCACAGGCGCTAATGCCGGAACCGAACAATGTACAGGAGTCCCTGAGCTAGTCACATCCAAAGCAGTATCTAGAGCCCTCACATTCTTACTATCCTCAACTAAAGTTTGGATGCGTGTCTCTAGTTCTAAAACCTTCTCTGTCAGCCTAACTATTTCCCTGCATTTATCACATGTGAATCCCTCATCGCTGACAGAGAGAGATAAACTATACATGTGGCAGACAGTGCAAATAACAATAGCAGGAGAAGAAGCCATTACTCACCGTGATTGATGAATGATACCAACTTAACTTACCACTTACCACTCCACTTACCACTTACCACTGTTGTTTGATTAACTCGTGAAAAACGGAGCGAGAGAGAAATGAAAACGGAGCGATTAAAAAGAAAACAATAATAGGCGCGAATAGCAACGCGAATGGAACCGCGAGTGACAAGCTAACCGGCTAGCGAATGCTAACGCGCTGCACTCGCGGTTTTAAAAGCGAACGATCAGATTAGTTTGATAGATAATACCAGAAATATGGTGGGAATTAAGTTATATATTATTACTTTAAACAACAGACAGTGAAAGTAAGGTAAATATTCAATAAAAAGCGGAGCTACAATCGCAAACCTCTCAGCAGTACAACAGACAGCAACAGACTGAAGCAATCGATCAGCAAAACAGGAGCAGACTCCAGACATTAGGAGACATTAATAACTACTATTGATTTTGTATTTAACAATTTATAAGTGATATACAATTGTCCATGAAGGCTGGAAGTGAAAAACTCTTTATATTCAGGTAGGGCTGCCACTAACGACTATTTTTATTTCGATTAATCTATCGACTAATTTATCGATTAATCTAAACGATTAATTTCCCACAAAAAAAATCAACAATTTTACTTAAGAATATTTTATTAAACCAAATTAAATCCAAATTTCTATTAAATCATTTTTTAAAGCAAAAGTAAAGTGCAACATAGAGTGCAAGAAGTAAGTGTCCATCTCATAGTCCAAATCACTGAAATCAAAGTTCAGTATTATAGTGTAAGAAAGACAACATATCCACGTGTTCTAGTCTAATAATAAAATTATAATCAGTATTTTAAATAAAGGAGTATTTACCAGAAATATTATTTACCAGAATTTACTTAGGAGAAAAATGTGCAGTATTTCTGAAAAAGAAAAAAGAAAAAAAATAATAATTAATGGAACCATTAAAATGGAATCCAAAAAATAATGGAAAACAGAATTTGGTAAAGATAAAATTGTAAAACTCAATTAATTAGACAGGCTTTGATTAATACAATTTAATTTAACCATTAAAACAGAGTATAGAAAAATGAAAATGAAAAAAATGAATTTGGAAATAAAACGGATAGGGCCCTATAATTATAATATTTTTGTGGTTATAAAAATAGATGTAAGTGAACAATAGCTTTTAAAATGACTTAAAATACATATATAATAGCAATGATGCAATAATAATTAGTTCAAATAAAGTATCAAAAGCAAGAAATCATATGGTTTTACTGAACAAAATTGTTAAAATACATAATGTATTATAAACAATAGAGAATGAGAATTACGTCACATTCTTTTCACTCCGCGTTGCATTTCGGGAAGGCGCCGCCATATTAGCAGGATGCTGTCCGTGTCCATGGTTACTTCTCATTCTTTATACAGATAACTGCTTATCTTTTGTTTTGCTTTTGCCTTCAAGTTAAACAATTATTCATTCTTAATTGTATCGTTTGCAGAGAAGAGAAGCTAATTTATCGCAGTACATGATAATTAGATTTTTTTTCTCTTCGTTTTTGTAGTATTTCATTAACAATGTTGATCTGATTACCGTGAAAACAGTGTCACCCGCACTGGTGTCAAAAGTATTCACATTCATTACTCAGGTAGAAGTATAGATACTAGGGTTTAAAAAGACTTCTGTAGAAGTTGAAGTATCAACTTAAGCTTTTTACTCAAGTAAAAGTGTAAAAGTACTGGTTTCAAAACTACTTAAAGTATAAAAGTAAAAGTAATGTAAGGGAAAAAATGCCATTAAGGACAAAAGCTTAGGCTGCGCCACAGAGGCCTATTGTGCACTACCCCACCTCCTCAAAAAAAACCTTTTTCTAAAGGCCATAATGACTATAATGTTATATTAAAATGTTAATTTTGAAAAATTTGGGATGCAATATATGCCCATTGAAAATGAACACATTTTAGTACAATGCAAATACATTAAAAAAACATATATGTGTACTACTGAGCATTAACGTGTTTCATGGAGCGGAAGATGATCCTGGCTACCAACCTCCTCGCTGGTGCTTGGTTGGGACATTTCGCTCGAGTTCTCTTCTTGAGTCTCTGCCATGGACACTGTTGCCAACTCTCGCGAGACAAATAAGCAACCGCAGCTTCAAAAACAAGCCCAATATTATTTTTTTTGATGAATTATTATCATCAATATTATTTATTAACCATTATTTATAACTAATAAATGAACCTGCAACATATTAAACTGAAACCACTATTTTATCTGAAAAGCAAAAACAGAAGCTATTTTACAAAAATCAGCAAACTGCAACAAAAGTGGGAACAAAACTCATCTCCAATCACATGTGAGCAGAATAGGATTGGAGAGATGGAAAAGGAGAAAAACACAAGAGCTTCAAAGGAGAGCTGTTACATAGCTACATATTTATAGCCTAAAATATATTGGGGTCATTCTATGGAAATGTCCATTTTTCTGTCCCTAGCCTTTACAGAAATATTACACTTGGTTACAATTTTTTATATTTTAAAATGAAACAATGTGTTATTTGAACAATTACACCTTCTTGAGCCATCAATGTGGCAATATTTGTTTTTAATTAATTATAAAAAATTCCAAGCACCACAAAACTGCTCGTCCCCACAGCCATATACAGAGGGAAAGTGCTTTATTTTGAGGTCAAAAACAGGTTTTTCTACCATTTAAAATAAAATAATGTATACATAACTATCAAATAAATGACATAAAAAAACTAAATTCCAAATAAATATTATAGACAAATGTATAAAAAATATATTAAATATTATAATAAATTATAATATATATTATATTAAAAAATAAAATATATTATAATATTATTTAAAAAAAATCATTAAGCTGTCATTTATGTGTATTCATGAAGTCAAAAGGTAATCTAATAATGTGGTCTAAGTTTAAATGTTAAAAAAAGAAATACATTTTAAGACATCTTGCCATACCAGGCTATTCAAACCAAATGCATTTACTATTAGGACATGGCTACTTGATTTTTTATTACAGCCCGTGATAATACATTACAAAAACATTGTAAAAATTAGGCTAAAAGAAAGTCCTCCCACTTCTCTACGTCTACTTCTATCATCGCTTGGATTACAGCATCATGCGTCTTCTTTTTGAATGTGATTTTTCTTCAATGAGGCAGTGGCGCCTCCAGAAATTTTTCATAGGGGTGGCCAGATGGGGCCACTTAAAATCTTGGGGTGGCACACCAAAACTATAAACCATAATTTCAGAATTTTATTCTACTGTTGTAGTAAACCGGCCTGTAGATAACTATCAGAAAGACTTAAGGAAACTCCTACTGATATACTTTGGTTTATTCTGTTATATTTAATGTTACTAATGATATAATGTGCATAGACTAATAACAGTACAGTTAACATTTTGAGTTGCACAACAATTCTTTTTATTTTGCAATTATATTTGGCATAAGGTGTACATTTATTGCAAACAAAACAGTTACTGGGGAAAAGCAGATACTGGCAGATACAAATAAAAGCAAGGACAGAAACAATCACATCTTTGCTTTATGTAACAGGACTTTCCCAACAGGGATCAATAGTCTGATTCTGATTACCAGGCTATACAGTATGTGTAAGAAACATTTATCTTTGCTTAATGTAAAACAAAAATAATTATTACTGTTACAAAAAGAACTTCCCAACAGGGATCAATAGACTCTGATTCTGATTACCAGGCTTCAGAATAGCTTTATTCGCCTGTTGCTATGTTTTTTGGCAAACACATCCACAAAGTCATCAAGATTTATGGCCCTAGCCCTTCTTGATTCTACACTCAGCACACCCAAATTGCTTAAACGCTCATCAGTCATGGTACTTCTCAAGGCAGTTTTGATTAACTTTAGCTTAGAAAAACTGCGCTCACAGGATGCAGTGCTCACGGGTAGTGCAAGTGCAATTTTGCACAGTTTAAACATTTGGTGGAAGACCTCCTTAAATGGCTCCAGAAAGACAGTGAGCTCTATTAATGCCTTTGGTGTTTCCTGACCACTACTTTGCTTCCTCTCAAGAATGCGCTTAAGCTGGGGGATCTCATATTGTAGATCCTCAGTACTGCAGTTGTATTGTGATGCAAATGGAAACACTACATCTTTCTCACAAAATATGGCACTGCACGGATTCAAGGCCTGTATCCCTTTCATTATGACACAATTTTCTTTAGAAAATCTTCTCTTCACCTCAGAGAGAAGCACATCAATAACTGGAATGAATGAACTTGTCCGAAAGGACTCTTTCTCTGTGCTCTCTTGTCTTTGAACTATTGGAGTGAACAAGTAATGCCCTTCAAGCAAAGAGCTTGGTCTGACCTGACGGCCTGAAGGTGTGGCACTGATGTTGCATTGCTCAGTAAGAGTTAAAGTATTTTCCCAGATGTCATTAAAGAGAGAGCCCTCTCTGTAACTCTCCAATGTGTCAACAAGAGAGTCAACAAGTGTGACAGCTGTGCCCAAATCAAGTTGTGGGGACTGTAAAATATCTGACAGATATTTTATCTCACCAAGAACACTGGTGAATGTTACAAGGAGGCTAACAAACTTGAGATCTATTTGGGCTAATAAACCTCTTGCCTCTACAGCTCTGTCACCATTTTGCTCTTCTGATATTTCTTTTAGTAGACGTATGATGGCTGACAGTCTGTCTCTCACTGTCTTGCAAGCATTATACCTACATGCCCACCGTGTCTCTATCAGTCTTTGTAACTCTCTTGGGGCCCCCTGAAACATCTCCCTCTGTACCTCAAGCCATCTTTGGTGCACATATGACCCTGACACAAAAACATACAGTTTCTGCAAAAGAGAAAAGAAGCAATTAGCTTCAGGGATGCATTTCACACTGTCAACTAATACTAAATTTAAACAATGCGCATTGCAGTGCACATAAAAAGCTAATGGGGCCTCTGATTTTATGCGTGCTTGCACACCTGTGTTTTTTCCGCTCATGACTGAGGCTCCATCATATGCTTGCCCTACAAGGTGGTTTTTGTAGTCAAGACCATGCTTCTGCAAAATTTTAATTATTTTCTGTGAAAGTGCTGCAGCATCAAGGCGTTGTGCTGCCTCAAAGGCAAGGAAGCTCTCACATACTGACCCATTGTAATAGTATCTTATTACAAAGGACATCTGTTCTTTTTTGCTTAGGTCTTTAGTCTCATCAACCAAAATGCTGAAAGCCTCACTTTGGGAAACTTCACTAGTTACTGAAGTGCGGACCATTTCAGCTAGACAATCAATTATTTAATTTTGTGTGTCATGCCCAAGATATGTTGCATTTCTTTGACTTGTCATTTTTCTTTTGACTGTGGGATTGTGTTTGGCTAGCAGTTCCATAATAGCGAGAAAGTTTCCTTTATTCTCACCTTCTGATTCTTTATGTGCTCTCTGTGCTATGTTCTGCGTAGCTGTGAGAAGCAGGGTTTCTCCAACAACATTAATGTACTCTCTATTTTCCTTCACTAATTTATTGTATTCTGCATTTAAGGAGGCTGAGAGAGAGGATGTGCTTACAGTGGATTTTTCATACTCTGCCCATGCTAACATTGCATTAGTATGTGCTTCAGATTTGGCATGACCTAAAAGTCCCCCATCTTTGAAGGTTGCCTTTTTCCAATGTTTGAACCCCTCTTCAGATGTAAATACTGAATCGCCTGAGGAGGGGAGACTGAAGTGCCGGCAGGCATAACAGTAGGCAGAGTCTTTACTCTGAGAGTATTCCAGCCATTTATGTGTGTTGTACCAGTCTTTAGAGAAGCATCGTCTTCTGTCCCCTTGATAGGTACGAGGGAAGATTTTCAGATGTGGCTGCTTGGGCTGCTCTGCTCTTGACTGGGAGATATATATAATGAAACAAGAGGCAAAATCAGTTATTCTGATATTAAAATAATAATGATAATAATAACAATAATAATAATAAGCCCCTCTCGTAATTATCAATCATAGCTGTAATAATGGCCTATAGGCATTTCTATTCAGACTAATAAAACTCAACTACTAATAAACATGAATCAAAAAGCTTTAAGTGATTATGTCATGATTTGTAATTTAATGGAAACACACTAAACAAAACATACATTTCTCCAGATGATGTTACTATCTAGGCTAGCCATCAATTTCATTATTAGGGCCACGTGATTGTAACTTCACCTGTTGGTCCAGGAACACGTCTAACACCTGATTTTGCCGTGTCCTGCCACGCTTCTGTGACCAATGGTGCTGACTGTCCCTGACCCTGGGCTGCTGCTGTCTGTTTTTCCTCGTCATTGTGTTCTGTCACTAATGCTGGCTGTGTATCCTTGTCATGCTGCTCTGTCTGTTCCTCTCCTCTATCCTCCTCCTTCTCCTCCTCCTCCTCACTATTACTAAGCCTCTGTTGCTCCCCTGCCATCTCTTTCACTCCTCCTTCTGTACTTTTCTTCTTAAAATAAGAAGAGATGTCTGTGGACTTTCTCTTCATTGTCTGAAAATTGACATAACATATACATGCACCAGCTAACGACGTTAGCAGGCACGTGCAGAGGGGGGGCGGTGGGTGCTTGAGCACCTGCCCCTTTTCCCCTTGATGCCCAAAGTGCCCTTTTGTCAAGGCATTTTTTTATTATTATTATTATTATTATTATTTATTTTTTTGTAATTAAACGCCCTTTTGTGAATGCCTGCCAAATCTAACTATTAGTAAAATTAATTAATAATAGTTTAGTCGTAAATTAAATTATCCACATGATGACCTTTCACCTGACGATCTCATCCAGGAAGATCCCTCACCTTCAGACACGCCTTTAGGATGCCTTCAATAACGTCCGCGGGTGCCATTAAGTGGAAATCTCAGTGGAGCGGTGTGCTTGTAAACTTATATTATATTATTGAATTATTATTATTTGACGAGAACGGCGTGAAGAGATCATGCACAGCTGTGTGTAGCCTGTGGAAGCACTGCAGCAAGGGGCTACAATATTTTTGTTCAATGTTTTCCTAATGACAATTTTATGATTGGTTTATAAAGGCTACTACGAACACCCTTTTCCCATTTTTATCACAGAATAATTCAGGAAATATATTTCATAGTTTCTATACTAAATGATATGTTAATCAGTACTGCATTTTTCATATAGTTTATTTATTTATTACCTGAAGATAACTTGAAAAACACATAAACCATATATTTTCGCAATCTTTTATTGTCTTCACGTTTCATCAGTAAAAACGTTTCTGCTTTTTATTCAACTCAGCTACAGCGATAGCCTTGTGAGTTTGTCCATATGCACGTCAAAAGTTTCTGCGCGAGAGCGCCCTCTGGCTTCGAGTATGAAACATGCACTGCACGAGAGTGTTCAGCTCTCCTGATATTCATCTCCTCATTTTGGATACGAATAAAACGTCAGGTCATGTCTCTTTTAATTTAAATCTAGAAACCTCTATGTGAAAACACCTGCTCGAGCTTGAATAAAGTGCGGGGGACGAATGGACATTTTATTAAAATTAATATTAAATAAAAAATGCAGCTAAGGTAATTCTACACACAGCAATAAAAACAAAGGTGCTTGTTCTCGTTCTTGCTGTTTAATTGGGAAAAGTTTAAAGCGCGTTGAGGTGTCTTGTCTTTATGTTATCTGACTAAAAACTATTCATATTTTGAACTATTATTATTATAGTATTTATTTAAAAAACGTAGAGTGCCTTAAAAATAATTATCAAAACACTGGGATTATACTGATTTTCCTCCGAATTATACTCAATATTATATTCAATCCTGTTTTTATAATCATTATCATTCAAAAAATGAATAAATTCAGAACAGGATTAGAATAGAATTCTATTTTAAATAAGACAGGAATATTTTTTTCTACAACAACAACAGTAGTGTTTACAACTGCAAAACCACCATACCCTGTAAACACAATAACAACAAAAACAATAATAATAATAATAATAATAATAATAATAATAATATCATTCCAGAGTAATTAAGAGGTGCAAAAAAAAAAAAACCTGCGTCATGGCATTTGCTGCTGTATTAATACAGAAGCATCCATTTCGATGCACATATCAGCAAGGAGCACAGCCCTATTAAAAGCAGTGTTCCATGTGCCCCTTTTATACTTTGAGCACCTGCCCCTCCAAAGGTCTCTGCACGGCCCTGGACGTTAGCTAGGTAACTCTTGTCAAAACGTGTCAAAGACACATCAAAAAGCTGCTGTAACAGTATACTGTAACCATTTGGCACTTAAAAAGCACATGTCACGACACATAATTCCCCGTCTTCTTTTACTAAAGAATATTTTTGACTTATTTACTTACCGGTAGTCTTCTTCGTCTTCTTTCTTAATTTCTTTTGAAATTGTTGACCGACGGGCACGCGCTGAGCTGTTGCTGTCTGAGCGCGCAACAGCGGCATGGACGGAGGGGCGGGGGAGAGGGCTGGCTACTGTGTGCGATCGAAGGTCTAGAGCGGCTTGCCTGCCTGGCTGTGCATTAGGGACGAAATGCATAACTGATGCTACTAAAATTTATACTGGCCAGTGGGGCCACGGCCACCCCTGGCCACCCCCTGGTGGCGCCATTGCAATGAGGAGGCGGAGGAACATGTAGCTAATTACTCTACAGCACTTATATTATTGCACTGGTTGCTATTAACTGCGAGCAGACAGAGTGTCAATCAATGTATTGGAGAATACGGCGAACATAAATAAAGAAACGAAGTTGCTTGTCAGATTTCCCAAACAAGCAACCATATATTTTTTAAATAAGCCCAAAAAACTGCAACCCGCAACCAGGGATTTTTTCCCGCAACTTTACAAAAAAAGAAGCCCAAAGTCACGTATAATACGCGGACTTGTCAACTGTGGCCACGGACATCTTCGTACTTGGCTACATACGTCTGCTATGTCCAGCGTTGGGGGTAACGAGTAACAAAGTTAGTATAGCCTACTTATCACAACATTGTCAATCGCAAACGCTAATTTATTCAAACGTCTCTCTACCGAACTACCTACTGCTTAATTTGCGGAGGATGAAGAGAAAGCACCCGTTTGATAAATGAGCCAGTATTGGAGAAATAATAACTTTTAAGAAATAATCTATTTTGAGTAACGACCCCAACACATGTCCTTGCTGGAGTGTGACGTGATTTGTGTCATGTGCAGGTGCGATGGATCGCGTACAAACCAATAGGGTGTCAGAATGGTGTTTATTCTTCTCATCCAACCACAATCAAATTCACTCTATCCGGATGGCGCGATTTATCTGGATAGGTTTTTTTTTTTTTTTTGAACGATGACAAGCCGGAATGAAAACAAGCCGAAATGAAATGGGAGTAACGAGGCTATTTTTAAAAAGTAAGGAGTAGAAAGTACAGATAATTGCGTGAAAATGTAAGGAGTAGAAGTAAAAAGTCGGCTGAAAAATAATTACTCCAGTAAAGTAGGCCTATAGATACCCAAAATTTCTACTTAAGTAAGGTAACGAAGTATTTGTACTTCGTTACTTGACACCTCTGGTCACCCGCTGGATGCGCGCTGCTGCTTCAGCCGTCATATTAAATTATCCAAATAAAAGTATGTTCAACAAGCTGACAGAAGTTGATCCATTTCTTTGTTGTAAACTTTTAAATGACAAAGTATAATTGTTGTAATTATAAATATCATTTTTTCCATGGCCATTGAGGAGAATCAGAGATTGTGGGTCACATTCAGCGAGTCACAAACTCTCTGTATTTTTATATTTATGTCAACAAATAACAAGCAAAATCTAATCCCTGGGAGCTTGTGAACAGTTTTATAGCATTTTAAAATGCTGGTTTAATGTACTAAGACAGTGATGCTAAAAGACATGCAGGTGAGCCAGAATATTAACGCGACATGTTTAAACAAAGCATTTTCCTCCCTTTAGAAAACCGTAAAGTAGAAAGCGCTTATGGATTAAGACAGTGATATTTAATGTTCATATTTTTTGGCTCATCTGTTTTTCTGCACATATTATGGTTAAGGTGTGTACAGAATGTGGTCTTTTATTATCACTCTCTCTGTGCATTAAGCGTGTTCTTATGAGAGGAAAATGCTTAACGAAATAAACGCGTTGCGTTCACATTTTCAGCATATTTGCGTATCTGCACATAGTAACGTTATGCTTTACAATTTTGTCTTTATCACTGTCTTGGTACATTAAGCCACTTTAAGCATTTTAGAAAGTCCCCTGTTCAAGTTCAGCTAATTCACATGTCTAGTAAGAGTCATACTATAGCAAAGGTAACGTTAATTATTAAACCAACAAAATCAAATCTTTCAAAAAACACACAGAAATGTGATTATTTTATTGAGTGAGAGGTTTAATCAGTGACTAACAGCTTTACTATTCGGCGTCTTCTCTGCAACCTGCTTCCTTTGGTGTTTTTACACAGAAAAAAGGTGAAAAAACATACTGTTTTATCCAGTTTCCTCTCAGAACGATGATATGAGTTACTATTGCAATTCTCGATGCAGCATGAATGACATACAATGGTGCAATTTTTCACAATCACGAAAAAAAATCATATACTGCCCTAAACTCAATAGCGGAAAGGCAGCGCTCCTGCAAGTATGGCGGATAAACAAAGCAGTTTCCCAGAACTCTACGCGGCGTTACCTCACATTCTCATTCTCTATAGAGCTAATGTAGATTAGTATTACAACAAAGGCCTGCAGGCAGGGCCGTTTTAACCATTGGGCTAGGCGGAGCTGAAGCCCCGGGGCCCGAGCAAGGAGGGGGCCCATGATTGGCTGTGGGGTAGATTGACTGGTGCGCCGATCGCCAAAGCCACCATGCCCCCTACTTATTAGCGCTGTTATTTAGTTGAGCTTTTCCGTATATTCCATGCATTAGCATTCGAGATTGAAGCATAAAGTCTGAATTTGGTTTACCAATCAAATGCATTTATTCTGTATTTGACTTTTGAACGATATGTGCACGTATCTAGGTGATCGCTGCCCAGTATGTCTCCATTCACCTCCACTCTTCACTTCGTTCTGGAGTAATATGGAAATGGTCACGCAAAGAACAATATTCGATAAGTAAAAATGTCAGCAATTCTGAGAGAGAGGGGCTCAAAAAATGAAAAACTCAAAATACGAAGAACAGAAAAAAAACACAAGTTAGTCAGTAAAATCCCCAGCTATCGGGTTATTTTACAAGCTAATGATGGAGTGGAAGTTGTTGGAACAGCGAGTGGACCGCGCACAGCTGTCCACTTTTTATTCTGCGCAGAGCAGAAAAAAACAGCATCATCGTCCACAGTTTGATTATGAACTGGATCAACAGTATATTGGTTTTGTGTTTGAACAAACTCTATATAAGCTATTAATTTAAGGGTTGGGAGATAGTCATTTTGCGCATCAAGATGTAGGCTAAGCTTATCATTTAAACGCGTTTTAAGCAGGTTTTAAAACAAATGGTTTAAACTGTTAATGAACATTGAGCAGTGGGGCAGAATTAATTCTGGTAAATGCGTGCATTAAGACGGTTTCAGCCTGATTTCGCGCGGCGCGCACCTGCTCGTATTGGCTGAATAAACTTTTAGCTCCTTGTTGTGCTTAAATGTTCAAATACACAGTTATGTGTAAAAAAAAAATCTCGTCTTTGCGAGTATCCTTGTAAACACAGTTATTTTTGTCTTAAATGAACGTTAATATTTAAAGATAAAGCATGTGTAGCAGTGTTAGATATGAGATCCTGGATATGATGAGATCTTAAAAGGATAGTTCACCCAAAAATGAAGATACTGTCATCATATACTAAAACCAAATTGTTCTAAACCTAAAGCAGCCTAATATCTGCTGTTGCCATTTGTGTCAATAATGTAAATCAAACATCAGAAAGAAAATCACTTACTGTCCTTGACTGAATCATTTTTGTAAAATAAATAAGAATGAAGGTATATTGAATACAGTGGACACCATTCAGTCTATTTGTACATTTTCTTTATACATTATAATATTATTCAGTGCTTTAAGTATTTCAAGTAGGTCGATTTCTTATGATCTTTGTTCTGTTGTAGCCTAATTTGTGACTGTTTACTTGTCTTCAGTAAGCTTATTTTTACTTAGGCTAGTATTATCTTTTGTGATATTGAAATTGGTAACAAAAATTATGAAATTTCAGTGCATCAATAATTTTGATATGGGATAACAATCCTATTTAAGGCTTTATATATATATAAAGCTTTAAATAGGATTTTTATCCCATATATATATATATATATATATATATATATATATATATATATATATATCATTATTGTGATGGGGGGCCCTGCAGTAAGTCATAGCCCCGGGGCCCAGTGCAGTCTTAATTCGGCCCTGCCTGCAGGGGGCGCCGACAGCCTGATGATTATTTTTAAACATTACTGCCAATCTAATCCTTGTTTAATATTGACCAAGCACCATTTAATTAAAATGTCCACTTAATCTTTAATATTTGGCCATTTGTTTAGGACAGAAATGTTATAGCCACTGTAATTAAATGAATATGTGGACATCAAAACGTGTAAACTCAGAGTGAGGGTTTGAGCTTTTATTTTGAAATCGCGATATATTCTCCTGTGTTTGCACAGGTTTATAAATGATTTACCTTACAAATCTGATGAAATGGCGCACGTTGCGTTCCCAGATGAACGGTATAATAAACCCAAACTCACAACAACATGCAGAGATGGAGTTTGAGATGCTCCACACATGTAAATTATAAGTTTCTGTGGAACTACTGTGAACGGAGCCGCTGTGAGAGGCATGTGCTTAACCTACACGCATAAACCGCATACACTGTGTTAGAACTGCATCGCATATAATTATTTAATTAAATCATAGCGTTTGTGAATTCACAATTATGCTTAATTATGATTTTTAAATGGGTTTAATGTCATGCAGCCTTGGAAAATAGTCGAATAATGTGTTTTATGGATTCTCGTCCGTGAAATGCGGCACTTCCGGTATTTTGCGGTTAGTCCATGCGAGCAAAATGAAGTCGATGATTTTTCAAAATCGTCTAGTCGACTAAAATCGACGAATCGCAACAGCTCTATATTCAGGTGTTCAGAATTGTTTTATGAGTTTTAGGAGCTCATTTTTAGTCAATCCTGCAAGACTTTTCAGGACAGGCGATAGAATAAAAATGAGCTCCTAAAACTTACTGCCAGATTCGGAAGATAAATTATTCAAACAGTGGTACTAGAGGATGTGGTGCTGGTCATTCAAGAGTTACTCTCAACTTATCTGTCTATAAAGCCTATAAAAAAATCTGTCTTAATGTATTTCACAATACTTCAGCATGTTATTCTTATTAAGTGAGGGTAATTTTTTTTGGGTAGGGTATTTTTTGCTCAAGCAAAGTCTCTGAGAAACTGACACCTTGTAATTCTGGAGACTCCAGGAAGGTTGCAGTTCTTGAAAATGTTGACGCTGGAGACTAAATGGTTCTTTATGGAGACTAAATAATTCTTCACATTAATTCTTAATACTTTTGCAGTTAACGTGTCTTTTCTTCTCCACCTGTTTTTTTCTGACCCTGCTGTCCCAATGAGCATTTTGCTGTCCAATGGTCATGTCTTAACTTTGCAATTTCTGTATTGCATTAGTTTTGAATATTTATCATGGGGATTTAATAATTTTTGACATCTCAGTCTGAGTTAAACCTCTTTTTTGGCTAATTTTATCAGTAAAAGGAAACATGCCTAAAACATGCACACCTGAATATAAGGAGTTTTTCACGTCCAGCCATCATGGACAATTGTATATCACTTATAAATTATTAAATACAAAATCAATAGTAGTTATTAAGATTGATGTGGTTTGGAATTGGTAAAATGTGCTTGGAAAAAAAAAATCAGAATATCAACGTGCCTAATAATTATGTATGCGGTGTATATATATATATATATATATATATATACATACACAAACACACACACACACACACACACACACACACATATATACAGTCAGGTCCATATATATTTGGGCACTGACACAATTTTCATAATTTCGGCTCTGTATGCCACCAGAATAGAATTAAAATGAAACAATCAAGATTAAATTCTCTCAAATGTAATTGGACAAATAAATATAATCATAAATAAAATTTAAATTTTTAATATTTTGTTGAGAATCCTTTGCAGGCGATGTCTGCTTTAAGTCTGGAACTCATGGACATCACCAGAGACTGGATTTCCTCCTTTGTGATGCATTGCCAGGCCTTTACTGCAGATGACTTCAGTTGTTGTTTGTTTGTGGGCTATTCCTTTGTTATTTCTACATCTATTAAGCAGGTAAAAGGTCTGGAGTTGATTCTAAGCATGTCATTTGCATTTGGAAGCTGTTGCTGTGAACCCACATCATGCGGTCAAAAGAGCTCTCTATGCAAGTGAAACAGACAATTGTTAGGCTTCAAAAACAAAACAAATCCATTAGAGAGATAGCAGGAACATTAGGAGTGGCCAAATCAACAGTTTGGTCATTCTGAGAAAAAAAGAATGGACTCGTGAACTCATCAACATAAAAAGGCTTGGACATCCATGGAGGACAACAGTGGTGGATGATAGGAGGATCCTCTCCATGGTAAAGAAAAACCGTTTCACAACATCCAGCCAAGTGAAGAACACTCTCCAGGAGGTAGGCGTGCCACTGTCAAAGTCTACAATCAAGATAAGACTTCACGAGAGCAAATACAGAGGATTCACCACAAGGTTCAAACAAGGCCAGATTAGAATTTGCCAAAAAAACATCTAAAAAAGCCAGACCACTTCTAGAAAAGTATTCTTTGGATGGATGAAATTAAGATCAACCTGTACCAGAATAATGGGAAGAAAAAAGAGAAGGCTTGGAAGAGCTCATGATGCAAAGCATACAACATCATCTGTAAAACATGGTGGAACAGTGTGATGGCATGATCATGCATGGCTTCCAGTGGCACTGGGTTACTGGTGTTTAGTGATGACGTGACAGAAGAAAGACGCAGCCAGACCCAGCCGTCTCATCCGTCCTTCGGATGAGACGTTAAACCGAGGTCCTGACTCTCTGTGGTCATTAAAAATCCCAGGATGTCCTTCGAAAAAGAGTAGGGGTGTTACCCCGGCATCCTGGCCAAATTTGCCCATTGGTCTCTGACCATCATGGCCTCCTAATCATCCCCATACACTGATTGGCTTCATCACTCTGTCTCCTCTCCACCAGTAAGCTGGTGTGTGGTGGGCGTTCTGGCGCACTATGGCTGCCGTCGCATCATCCAGGTGGATGCTGCACACTGGCGGTGGTTGAGGAGATTCCCCCTTGTATGTAAAGCGCTTTGAGTGCCTTGAAAAGCGCTATATAAATGTAACTAATTATTTATTATTATTATTAGAAGAATTCCGAAGTGTATAGGGATATACTGTCTGCCCAGATTCAGCCAAATGCAGCAAAGTTGATTGGACAGTGCTTCATAGTACAAATGGACAATGACCCAAAACATACAGCAAAAGCAACCCAGGAGTTTTTGAAGGTAAAAAAGTGGAATATTCTGCAATGGCCAAGTCAATCTCCTGATTTCAACCAGATTGAGCATGCATTTCACTTGTTAAAGAAAAAACTAAAGGCAGAAAGACCCACAAAGAAACAACAACTGAAGTCAGCTTCAGTAAAGGCCTGGCAAAGCATCACAAAGGAGGAAAACCAATCTTGGTATATAAACCAATCTTGGTATATCCCATCCTCTAACAGGTACCGTAATGAAGAGATTAATATATCCCATCCTCTAACAGGTGCTGTAATGAAGATAATATATATACAGGTGCATCTCAATAAATTAGAATGTCATGGAAAAGTTCATTTATTTCAGTAATTCAACAGAAACAAAATTGTGAAACTCGTGTATTAAATAAATTCAATGCACACAGACTGAAGTAGTTTAAGTCTTTGGTTCTTTTAATTGTGATGATTTAGGCACACATTTAACAAAAACCCACCAATTCACTATCTCAACAAATTATTAAACTTCATAAGACCAATAAAAAAAAAACATTTTTAGTGAATTGTTGGCCTTCTGGAAAGTATGTTCATTTACTGTATATGTACTCAATACTTGGTAGGGGCTCCTTTTGCTTTAATTACTGTCTCAATTCGGCGTGGCATGGAGGTGATCAGTTTGTGGCACTGCTGAGGTGGTATGGAAGCCCAGGTTTTTTAGATAGCGGCCTTCAGGTCATCTGCTTTGTTGGGTCTGGTGTCTCTTATCTTCCTCTTGACAATACCCCATAGATTCTCTATGGGGTTCAGGTCAGGTGAGTTTGCTGGCCAGTCAAGCACAGTAACACCATGGTCATTGAACCAGCTTTTGGTACCTTTGGCAGTGTGGGCAGGTGCCAAGTCCTGCTGGAAAATGAAATCAGCATCTCCATAAAGCTTGTCAGCAGAAGGAAGCATGAAGTGCTCTAAAATTTCCTGGTAGATGGCTGCGTTGACTGTGGACTTCAGAAAACACAGTGGACCAACACCAGCAGATGACATGGCAGCCCAAATCATCACTGACTGTGGAAACTTCACACTGGACTTCAAGCAACATGGATTCTGTGCCTCTCCACTCTTCCTCCAGACTCTGGGACCTTGTTTCCAAATTAAATGCAAAATTTACTTTAATCTGAAAAGAGGACTTTGGACCACTGAGTTATTTTTCTCCACAGCCCAGGTAAGATGCTTCTGACGTTGTCTCTGGTTCAGAAGTGGCTTGGTAGCCCTTTTCCTGAAGATTTCTGAGCGTGGTGACTCTTGATGCACTGACTCCAGCTTCAGTCCACTCCTTGTGAAGCTCTCACAAGTGTTTGAATCAGCTTTGCTTGACTGTATTCTCAAGCTTGCGGTCATCCCTGTTGCTTGTGCACCTTTTCCTACCCAAATTCTGCCTTCCAGTCAACTTTGCATTTAATATGCTTTGATATAGCACTCTGTAAACAGCCAAACCTTTCAGTAATGACCTTCTGTGACTTACCCTCTTTGTGGAGGGCGTCAATGTTCGTCTTCTGGATCATTGCCAAGTCAGCAGTCTTCCCCATTATTGTGGTTTCAAAGAACAAGAGATACCCGGAATTTATACTGTAGGGATGGTCATTAATTGAAACTCAAATGTAAATATTCTAATATTTTGAGATACTGATTTTTGACTTTCATGAGCTGTAAGCTCTAATCATCAAAATTAAAACAAAAAAAACTTTTGAAATGTTTTACTTTACATGCAATGAATCTAAAATATATTAAAGTTTCACTTTTTGAAATAACTTACAAGAAAAAATGAACTTTTTCACGACATTCTAATTTATTGAGATGCACCTGTATATATATATATACAGGGCCGGCGCCAAGGGGGGGCATTCGCGGGCCGTGCACCCCCAAACGAGTTACTGTGCCCCCCAGTTTCCATCCTCTCCCCTCCTTGCTGAACGTGATCGATTTCAAAAGCGAAAGTGAAACCGATAAAACAGCGCACATAAGAAAGCAATTGCATGCTTTAGCGAGTGTCAGCAACTGCACGCGATCACAGATTGCACGCCTCCCAACCAAACCCTTCCCAACCGAACACCCCCCCACCCACACACACACACACACACACACACACACACACAACGTGATTTGTGCCCCCCCTAGAAATTCAAATGCCCCCCTGATGGAGGTGCCCTGGCACCGGCTCTGTATATATATATATATATATATATATATATATATATATATATATTTATATATATATATTGTGTGTATATATACATATAAATAAATATATATATATATATATATATATATATATATATATATATGATTAGAGCATACAGCTCATGAAAGTCAAAAATCCAGCATCTCAAAATATTAGAATATTTATATTTGAGTTTTATTAAATGACCATCCCTACAGTATAAAATTGTGGGTATCTCTTGTTCTTTGAAACCACAATAATGGGGAAGATTGCTGACTTGGCAATGGTCCAGAAGACAATCATTGACACCCTCCACAAAGAGGGTAAGTCATAGAAGGTAATTACTGAAAGGGGTGGCTGTTCACAGAGTGCTGTATCAAAGCATATTAAATGCAAAGTTGAATGGAAGGAATAAATTGGGAAAAGGTGCACAAGCAACAGGGATGACCGCAAGCTTGAGAATACTGTCAAGCAAAGCCGATTCAAACACTTGGGATAGCTTCACAAGGAGTGGACTGAAGCTGTAGTCAGTGCATCAAGAGTCACCATGCTCAGACGTCTTCAGGAAAAGGGCTACAAAGCCACTTCTGAAACAGAAACAACGTCAGAAGCATCTTAACTGGGCTAAGGAGAAAAAAGAACTGGACTGTTGCTCAGTGGTCAAAAGTCTTCTTTTCAGATAAAAGTAAATTTTGCATTTCATTTGGAAATCAAGATCTGGAGTCTGGAGGAAGACTGGAAAGGCACAGAATCCAAGCTGCTTGAAGTCCAGTGTGAAGTTTCCGAAGTCAGTGATGAATTTCAAAAGTCCAAAAATAAGGGCCACCCTTATTATATATATAGAGAGAGAGTCAGTTTTGAGATGCCAGGGAAAGTTCCAAGGACTTTGCACATTCTCTAACTACACTAATAATCTCTCTCCTCTTTGTCTATAACAACAGACAACAAAAACCACAGGCCTTCGCCCCATGACTGTGAAGGATGTGCCAGTGGTTCAGGCTCTTCTGAGAGAACATCTAAAGGCTTTTCATCTCTCTCCTTCTCTGACCCTGGAGAATGTTGAGCACTGGCTTCTGCCTCAAGATGGTGTGATTGACACACATGTCGTGGAGGTCTGTATGATGAAATGGATCTTTAAACTGTTTTATTCAGACATCTAGCTGTCATGTCCTGCATTAATGGCACTTTTTATGCAGAGCATGGCCGGTACCATAACTGACATGGTGAGTTTCTACACACTTCCCTCTACGGTTCTGAACCACCCTGTGCATAAAAGCCTGAAGGCAGCCTGTGTTCTTTATTGCATCAGCAAGGCTACCCCACTGTTGCAGCTAATGGAGGACATCCTTATCATCTGTAAAGCAGTACGTCAAAGGCTATATCAATCTAATTCCACTGACTGCATTGATTGTGTCTCGTATGAAGACATTTACTGCCCATCTGTCACATCCAAACTACCCTGACCTGTAGATTCACAATGATTTCTTTAAATGTATTGTTTGTTCTGGTCTAATCACTCCTTGTACTCTCTGCTTTTCTGTTCAGGGAAGATTTGATGTGTTCTCTGCTCTGGATGTAATGGATAATAAAGCTTATTTGGAACCGCTTAAGTTCAGCATGGGAGATGTACACAAGCAGTATTACCTCTACAATTGGAGGTGCCCTGAGATAGCCTCAGACAAGGTGATCAAGCAGTCTGTGATAGTTTATTTTTTTCTATTTATTATTATTATTGAAGAAAAGTGATCAATTTAATAAAAAAAAACTAATGTTGTGTATTCCATATTTCAGTTGGGTGTTGTGCTGAAGTAAAGGCATTTTGCGCACAAATGGACAATGAAAATACATAAGCACGTGAGACTCATATAGCACACATTTCTTACATTTAAATAAATCCTCATTTCTCATTATGAAATTTGTATGTATTTCTTTCTTTAATATTGATACAGTTGTCCATTACATTTTTATATGATGCACAGATATTTTTGATAGGTCTAATGAACTGATTCTGGCAGCTTGAAGAAACAAGAGACAAACCATATTTCAGTATTGTAGTTTTACTCAGTACTGCTCATTGAAACTAATTATCATATAATCTCTACATCAGTGAATTGAGATTAAAAAAGATAATGAATGTATGGGTATACAGTCATGAATCTTTTTGAATCAAATATTTATATATATTATTTTTTTTAAAATTGGGACTGCTGCTCTTGTTCCATCTAAAATATTAAATAAAACATATATTGTTATTAATATTATTTAATAATATAATATAATATAATAATATTTAATAATAATACAGTCTTTCAACAAAAAAGTTAACTTTTTCATATTAACATGACATGGGAATGTGACAGTTGAACACTATGGCCCACATCTTTCTTGTATTGTTGTGCTGGCTGACAAATAGACCGATTTATTTATTTATTGTTTGTTTGTTTGTTCATGCTGAGAGCTGACATTAGTTCACACACGACACAGGCCAAACAACTGTTATATCTACCCACATGAACAGAGCTGAACGTGCAGTAGTGTTTTGTGCAGTATGAATAAGGCAACACCCGGTGGCGCAATTTGACAAGAAAGCAGAAATAAAGACAAAAAGCTATCTACGCAATCATTTAAAAACAGGATTTAACATCAATACAGACTGTTTTCTTCACAGAGTTATTTTACATCAGCTTTTTGCTTTCTTGAGGGAATTCATTCTGTCATTTTGCTAGAAAAGTTTTTTATGTAGCAAAAATAATAGCATTAGAATTCTAAACATAGCATAGGAAAAAAGGACTTTACCGAATCGGTGTTTTTGAACAAATCTTTCAAGTGAACGAACCGATTCAAAAGATTCGAGTCATTGGGATGAATCAAAAGGCTAACCGTCTACTACTGGCGTGCTGGACAGGGGTGGGATTTCAACTTTTAAACACGACAGGCTAACGCGCTCGTGCAATTTGCTGCCTTTCAGAGTCTTTCTACTGTGTGTTAGAGCGAGTTTTTATGTTACTACTCCAGGAACAGTGTGCAGTTATATTTTCGTGTTTCACCACAAGGACATGCGCGGTCCTTTAATCCCAGCAGGGCTCTCGATTGCTGATTCTAGGACCTAAAGACCTAAAGATTGCTGTGCGATTTCAGATGGTTATGTATTTGGCTGTTATTTCACACGTAATTTTTTATTTGTAAAATTCTCCGGGCCTATCTATGCCGTTTTGTGATGACTCGCTGTATTCATCTAATGGTGAGTGTCTCGTCCAAAATGTGTTACATTTCTCATTGATGTGTTTACTGAAAGTTGCATATCCAGTTATGTTGTGTCCTCGCAATTGTGTTATTCAGAACAGGCTTTTAATTGAACAATATTGTTAGTTTAATGTTGTTTTAAAAACGGATCAGTGTGTGTGTGTGTGTGTGTGTGTGTGTGTGTGTGTGTGTGTGTGTGTGTGTGTGTGTTTGTTTGTTTGTTTGTTTGTGTGAGAGAGAGAGAGAGAAAAAAAAAACGGTGAGCTAATGGGCGGAGTGTGTTGCTTAATGCAACTGAAAACCAAAGGTCTCCTTTGAAATATTCCCTAGTAATTTCTTTATGGCTGAAATGTGTGAGCCTTTGGCTTTTTTTTTTTTTAGCTGATCTGTTTATCAGTTCTCATTGAGTTCAGAGTTCAGAAGCCTTAAACAATGATCCCCCAATTAACTGTTTGAGAAAGCGCTCAATTAAACACCTACAAAAACAAAAGGCATTGCAAGTGAGGCAATCTAGAAATGATTTCAATTCTCCAACAGTGTTAAAGACGTGTGATGTAAGTTGTGTGGACTTGATTGTTTGACATTAAATCATTTTTAAGCTTAGGTAAACAGTAAATAACATTTCAATTTGGGCATTTCAGTGGTGATAGTTAATGCTTAATACTTTGAATTTATACATGTGTGTAACTTCCATTCCTAGATTGTTACCTTGTGGCCTTTACTTAGCTCGTTATTTTTATTTTCTTTGTGTACAGAAAGTATTCTCGTCGCATCATAAAATTCAGATTGAACCACTGATGGCAGATGGACTATCCTGACGATGCTTTTCATACTTTTCTGTGCCTTGACAGTAGGGCTGGGCGATATATCTCATGCGATATGCATGCGTATCTCGTCAGTAAAGCCGGTTCCTTGATTAGCGGTTAATCTCCATCACCTGTTTTCAAATGGAGCGGCATTTAATACACAGAGCCGTAGATCACTGACAAGCTACGCAATATCGCGTTCAGAATCGAAGGCGATTCATCTGCGTTTCTGAACGCGATATTGCGTATCGCATTCTTGCATCACCCAGCCCTACTTGACAGTGTTAATTACTTGGCAGTCAATGGGACAGTCACAAAAATAAATTTTTCGATTAATCGTTTTTTTTAATGACGTCGATTCAATATCGATTATCAAAAGCCGCAAATCGATCTTTTCCGGTATTTATTTCAGCACGCATTTAAAACAAGATCTGATTAATGTGATTCTTATCATTAGTCTTCTCCACTAGATGTCACCCTCAAGTTCAAGTTCAAGTTCAAGTTGAGCTTTATTGTCATTCCGCTACATGTGGGGACATACAGTGGAACGAAATGTCGTGCCTCACAGGACCACGGTGCTACATAAATACAGACATACAACAATGAAGTAAAACACTATAAACCTATACACAACTAACCTACTGACAGATTTTGACTAAGTTTACTATATATAAATGTTTACCCTATACAACTAAAGATAAAGATAAAAAATACAAACTATACAAACTATGCGAATGCTTCACATAAATACTGTACATGTGCAGAGAGAAACATTGTGAGTCAAGCAGCTAGCTGGGGAACAGTACAAGATGATTTGTAGTAGTGCATGAGCATGTAAACATACATATATTGCTGAGTCTTTTGTGGGATTGTGTACACATAGCAGTGTTAGGAAAAGTGTCTAGTGCATAGAGGAGAGTGTGTTACTACAGGTGGTTTGTACAGGCCCACTCACCTGTGTGTAGCACACTTGAATTGCACAAAAAAAGTTAACAGTTTTTTCTTTGGTGTGGTAAGGTTGGGGGGGGGGTGGTCCGTGTTTCAGGAGGTAGGGGTTTGCATGGGGTTTCAGAGGGGGGCGGGGTGATCTGAGTTAAGGGCTCTCACAGCCTGGGGGAAAAAGCTGTTGAGCAGTCTGGCGGAGCGGGTTCTGATGCTCCGGTACCGTCTTCCTGATGGTAGGAGCTGGAAGAGACTGTGGGAACTGTGGGAGCTGTGGGTGGGGTCCTTCACGATGCTGTTGGTTTTGCTGGAGCATCGTGCGAGAAAAATGTCCAGGATGGATGGGAGAGGGGCACCGATGATCTTTGCAGCCGTGTTCACTGTTCGCTGGAGGGTCTTGCGGTCAGCAGCACTGCAGTTCCCGTACCAGACAGTGATGCAGCTGGTCAGCACACTCTCAGTGGTGCCCCTGTAGAATGTGGTGAGGATGGGTGGTGGGAGACTTGCTCTTTTCAGCCGGCGGAGAAAGTGTAGGCGCTGTTGTGCCTTCTTGGAGAGTGACATGGTGTTGGTGGTCCAGGTGAGATCCTCCGTGATGTGCACCCCCAGGAATTTATTGCTGCTGACTCTCTCCACAGTCGAGCTGTCGATGGTCAGTGGGGGGTGGTCAGTGGAGTTCCTCCTCCTGAAGTCCATCACAACCTCCTATGTCTTCTCCACATTGAGGGACAGATTGTTAGCGCCACACCATTCAGCCAGCTGTGCCACTTCCTCTCTGTAGTGCGTTTCATCGTTGTTGCTGATGAGACCTACCACTGTTGTGTCATCAGCAATCTTGATGATGTGGTTGGAGCTGAACTTGGCAGTGCAGTCATGGGTCAGCAGCGTGAAGAGCAGCGGGCTGAGCACACAGCCTTGTGGGTAGGGCTGCACGATTATGACAAAAATCATAATTGTCGATTATTCCCTTGAGATTGTAATTGCGATTATTACTAACGATTATTTTGAACAGATTTATGCCATTGTTTGAAGCTGCATGCCATATTTTCATATAAAATATATATATATATAAAAAAGGCTGAAAACACTCTTCCTGAACTTGTATTGCTTTTCTATAGCATTGAGCCTCAAATGTCAATTATACATTGGTTTGGTTTCTTCTTTAAACAAAAAAGGTAAAATTATGCATGGTGTAATAATGTGTTATACTAAAACTAAAAGAAAAAAAAAGAAAAAAATGGTGTACTAAAGCTATATATTTTATTTACAATTAAACAGAACATTTTACTGTACAATTTATATGATCAGGGCTCCAGACTAACATTGGAGAGCAGTGGCACCAGCACCTGATTTGGTAGCACTGAACATGTAATATTACAAGTTTTGTCTCTTAGAAATGCACATTAGAACAGGAGCTTGAGTTCAGAGTAGCAGGAGCTTGAGTTGGGATGCAGATGTACATTTGACAGTACCATTGTGAAAACTGTAACAGCCTCATCTTTTATACATAACCAAAAGTACAGCACCTCATTACCATGGTAAAAAAGTAGCCTAACTATATGGTTTCTATGGTGTTTGCATTGAAAAACAGTAGCTTAAAGGCATTCAGTCAATTACAAATCCACATCAACTGATAGAATAATTAACTAAATAATGTAATTATATTCCATTACTCCTTTAACATATTTACTATATTAATAATATAATAATACTCAATATTAATATCTTACTTTTCTGTCATCGTACCATTGTTACCATTAGTGTTACTACAGTAAAACTATGGTAAATGTGGGTGATTTGTGGATTGAAACGTCTTCTAACTGGATCGTTGTTGCACTGTTTCTGCTGCTTTCTGCATCAGTGTTGATGAGAATAACAGCTCCGATTTATTTGGCTTTAGTTTAAATTAAAGAGATGTGATTTGTACTGGAGAACTCTGCGCTGAACTCGAGTGCTTCTTACTGGATTTCACAGCGTTGTTTAGCGCGTGATCGCGGGTCTCTGTAATAAACGCATACGCTCTAAGCTCGCGCTGTGCTGTTTTCTTTTGAGGCGAGCGGATAAAAGGTCCGTGTGGCGCGCAGTTCAAACGAGTTCCGCTATTTTGTTCCGCTTTTGACACGTTTGGTGTTTAACATATCTATCATGCACAACAGAGTGACAACTACTATCAGTTAGACAAAATGTATTTTATCCAGTGTGTTTGAGTTTGTTAAACCCCGTGCTGCAAACACCTCTTAAGCACACAGAATAATGCAAGTGGGCATTTTTTATTTTTTATTTATTTTTGTAATCGCGGCTTTGAACGATTACGTAATCGTGGCATCCATAATCGTAATCGCGATTAGAAATTCGATTAATTGTGCAGCCCTACTTGTGGGGCACCTGTGCTCAGTCTGGTAGCGCTCGAGGTGTTGTGGCCGACACGGACTGACTGAGGTCTTCCGGTTAAAAAGTCCAGGATCCAATTACAGAGGGAATTGTTAAGGCCCAGCAGGTTTAGTTTATTTATGAGCTGTTGTGGGATTATTGTGTTGAATGCCGAGCTGAAGTCAATGAACAGCATTCTAACATAGGAGTCTTTGTTTTCTAGGTGGGTAAGAGCCAGGTGGAGGGTGCAGGAAATTGCGTCGTCCGTAGAGCGGTTTGGACGGTATGCAAACTGGAGCGGATCGAGTGTGTTGGGGAGGCTGTTTTTGATTTTTTGCATGACTAACCTCTCAAAGCACTTCATCATGATTGGGGTCAGTGCTATGGGACGGTAGTCGTTTAAACAGGACACAGGTGATTTCTTTGGTACCGGTATGATTGTTGTGGATTTTAGACATGTGGGGACGACCGCCTGGCTCAGCGAGGTGTTGAAGATATCTGTTAGGACATCCGTCAGCTGTGCAGCACAGTCTTTCAGTACACGGCCAGGAATGTTGTCAGGACCCGCAGCCTTTCGTGGGTTAATCCTGGATAGGGTCTTTCTTACGTCGGCTGCAGACAGACAGAGCGCCTGGTCGTTGGGAGGTGTGGGCAGTTTTTGTGCAGGTGTGTCGTTCTGCATTTCAAACCGTGAATAAAAGTGGTTGAGTGTATCGGGGAGGGATGGATCATCATCACAGGCCTGTGGCGGGGGCTTGTAGTCAGTGATGGTCTGAATGGCTTGCCACAGGCTCCGTGTGTCTCTGCTGTCCGTGAAGTGATTATTGATTTTTTGAGCATGTGACCGTTTTGCATTTTTGATGCCACGGGACAGATTGGCTCTTGCTGTTTTGAGGGCTGCTTTGTCTCCTGATCTGAATGCTTCATCTCTGGTTTTTAGCAGCCCACGAACCTCTGCTGTCATCCACGGCTTTTGGTTTGCACGTGTGGTGATGGTCTTAGTGACTGTCACATCATCCATACACTTTTTGATGTAAGCAGTCACAGTTTCAGTGTACTCCTGCAGGTCTGTGTGGTTGTTGTAGGTGGCCGCCTCTTTAAACATGTTCCAGTCTGTGCACTGAAAGCAGTCCTGTAGTGTTGAAGTAGCATTCTCTGGCCAAATTGTGATGAGTTTTTGAACCGGTTTGGCGAGTTTCAAAAGTGGTCTATATGCTGGGATTAGCATAACAGAGATGTGGTCTGAGTACCCGAGGTGGGGGCGGGGTACAGCCTTGTAAGCGTTCTTTACGGTTGTGTAAACAAAGTCCAGCGTATTATTTCCCCTTGTTGCAAAGTTTACATGTTGGTAGAACTTTGGCAAAACTGTCTTTAAATTTGCGTGGTTGAAGTCACCGGCTATGATGAAAAAGCCGTCGGGGTTATTTGTTTGCACACGGTGGAATGTAAACCGCGAAAATAACAATGGCCGTGAACTCCCGCGGAAGATAGAACGGTCGGCACTTCACAAACATAAACTCCACCAGTGATGAGCAGTGTTTTGATAATACCGCAGTATTGTTACACCATTCTTTGTTGATATAAACACACAAGCCACCACCGCGGCTCTTACCAGAAAGTTTTGTGTCTCTGTCCGATCGGCAGCATGTTAGCCTGTTCAACTGAATGGTGGAGTCCGGGATGTTGTCGTTTAGCCATGTTTCAGTGAAAACAAACACACAACAATCCCTTGCCTCATGCTGTGTAGACCGACTGAGTTGAATTAAGTCCAGTTTGTTTTCCAGAGAGCGAACGTTTGAGAGCATGAGTGTTGGAAGAGCCGGTCTTGTGGGATTAGCTCTTAGCCTCGCTCGTATACCTCCACGCTTACCGTGCTTCCGTCCTCTCTCACACCGCTTGCGACGCTGCCTTGTGCGGGTAGTGTCAGTAGACGAGGCCGCAGTCTCGAGGTCCGGCTCCAGCAGTAAACAAAGGCCTCGTAGCTTCTCAGTAGCCGCCGGCGCGAGTTGGTGTTTGTACGCGTTGCCGATATCCAAAAGGCTTCGGCGATCATATATGTGTTTTGGAGTGATTTCCTTATGAGTTAGCGGTAAATTTACACTATTTGGAGACGAACAGACGACATTAAAAGACATAAAAGCACCGTCTTTGGGACCTGGAGCAGCCGCTGCATCTGAACGCGCCGCCATCTTGGATCAGTACTCTTATTTTCCTTGCGCGATGTTACAACAGAAAGCCTGTCATTCATTCAGTGCTTTTCATGGCGGAGATACTGTTGATGAGAACCAAGAACAAAGCCATACGCGTGATTCGTAATGCTCAGGTGAAATGCTATAGTAATACTACAAATCTGTGGAAGCATTTGATATCACGCATGAGGCGCCATGATTTCCGCAATGAATGAATGAATGGCAGAAGGCGCGACACACTGTTTGTTTACTACACACTTACTAATGCGCGGACGACGCTCACGGTGTTTTCATCTTCTGCCGTCTCACTATATGATGATATTAACAAACTGCTGCTCTGAGAGTCATTTCATTTCATTAGCATTTTACAGTTTAATTTGAGAAAACTACCGTCATATCACATGATACACAGCAGCTGCAAGTTCCTCACGGCAACCTGTCAAAATAAAAGTTTAGTTTAACGTTAAGAGCAGTCTTAAGACTCAATGCTACTACTACTAATAAATATTAATAAATCTTTATTTTTAAAGGAATAATCCCATTTGTTTTCTTTTTAATTTTAACAGTAAACCTTTGTTGTGCAGCACTTTGTTTGCCAAAAAATAAAAGGGTTTAATTTTCATTTGATTAGGATAAATTAAATTAATGTTTTATGCCTTCATCTGATTACCAGAAAAATTAAGAATTTTATAGGGCCCTATTATTGTTTAAGAAAGGACCCTATACAAAAAAAGAATAGGTTTAAAATACAGGCCTGTGGTTCTTAATTTCTTTTTATTAATTCACCATTTGTAAACTGGTGTTTACTGTTCATTTTTTTTCAAACTATATTCACTGAATGTAATTAAAAAAATCGAGAATCGAATCGAGAGCTTGCGAATCGAAATCGAATCGAATCGGGACATCTGAATCGATACCCAACCATAGTCACAAGCATGGGCGACATTAGGGGGTGCAAGGGGCAGTTGCCCCCCCTCCATATCGTCAGTCATGGAATTTCTGATGTCAGCGCAGGCCCGGTTGTACGGGGGTACTACACGGTGCTAAATACCCTCAAACTAAAGCAAAAGCAATTAAAAGATATGGCAAACTATCTAAAGTATTTTTGCAGCGTTGAGCAATGTAGCCAATCAAAGACATATCTGTTGATTTCTTCAACGCAGAATTCAGAATTCAGAATTCATTCACCTCTGAAAGATCCAGAGTTTTGCACGCTCGTGAATCATCTCATGACTAAGTAAGTGCAGACACGATAGTGTTGGGCGATATGGTCATTTTTCATATCGTCATATCGCCAGTCTGTGAGATCGCCGATACACAATATTATCGTGCATGGGTGGGTGTGGGCAAGAGAGAGACTCTCTGTACTTATCATAAGCTATTTCATAACTATTTGGTGATTTTAAACTGTGCGTGCGAGAGAGAGAGCCTGGAAGTACCAATAACCGAAATAATATACTTTCAAACATACTGAAGAACTAACATGTTAAATATAAAAATATTTAAAACGGCTAGTTCATATTGGGATACAGCAGTCATACATCGCTATTAGGACCGCACGTCGTACTGTGACAGGTTTGCCGTGGAAGTTATCAGTCTAAAAATCAGTCAAGGTGAAAATCAAAAGTAGATTTATTTTAAAGAGCAACAGTTTAACACTAAATATTGGACATGAACGAACACGTTAAAGATAAAAGTATTTTCAGGGATGTTCATATTTTTGGAGTAAAGTTAAATTAAACGGATACATCAGTCATACAGCGCTCCGGACCGCGCGCCCCATGAAGAGCCCAGTTTTAGACTGATAGCTTATTAACTGCATATTTTTTATAATAACAATGATGAAGAATAAGCATCAATGTTTATTGTTAATGTGCTGTAAAGAAAACGATGCAGTTTCGTCATGTTCATTCATAGCTCGAAGCTGTTCAAGGTGTCTAAAATATGTCTCTTTTTGCTCTCTTGACAGCCTAATTTGTAAATAAAGATGATCACCCTGCAGTTCAATTTTGATGTGGGCTTAGTTTTAGAGTCCGTTTTTAAAACATTTCCATTTACAGGGGCGGGGCCAGAGAATATTGAATGCAGGTGCTGAGGGGGGTGCTAGATCAATGACAGGGGGAGCTGGGCAATTAATAGTAAATATGACCAAAACAGGTTGTTATTAGTATTATTTTTTATATGAATAATAAAATTGCTATATAGGCACATTTCAAATGTTTATGAGGAATGTGGGAGTATTATCGCGCTTAGCCTACTGTATGGCATGGGGGCGCGCACGCAATCATTTTTATTTTTTCCTGCGGGAAGAGCTTATACTCCTGTCATTTTTAGATGTGCTTTCTGTCGTCTCATGCTGTGAATGGAGCGCGTCACAACAATGAACCAGCTCACAGACATAAGAAATAAATCGGCAGAAAGCTTGAAAACCAATTAAAAAAATAAAAATAAAAATCTTCTCTGATTATGTAGTCTGTATAGGTGCATTTCTCTATTAAAGGCACATCCACTGTGGAGATGGCAAGCCTGAGAAAGCACTAGTTTATTAATAAATAATTAAAATGTATTTTTCTTTTTCTCTTTTTTTTCTTTTCCCCCGATGCGTTCATAATCATTACTTTAGCCGGTGCTTTGCGGCAAGCTTTGTGTGCAGAGACCTTTATGCGTGCGTTTGAGCGCGGAATAATACGCCTAAATGCCTAGTAAAGGATGGTTTAGTAGGTTATTATACTAATCAATTTAATATAAACGTGCGACTAGTTGACTAGAAAATCTTTAGTCGGGGGCAGGCCTACTTGACACAATTGAACCGATCCATTTTTAAAATAAAATGCTGACATTACGTGCGACTGCAAATCACGTAGTATGTAATGAGTCAGATGTTTTTATTTTATTTCATTTTTATGGGGGTGCTATGGTTTTTCTTGGGGGTGCTGGAGCACCTGCTAGCCCCTCCCTAGCGCTGCCCATGATTTCCAATGAGGAGGAGCCTATCCTCATTTGCGCGCGCGCGTGTGTGTGTGTGTGAAGTGCAGCGCTGAGGTGAAATAGCGGGGCAATTTGATAGCCCAATATTAATAGGCCGCCTAATAATAATAATAATAATAGTTTTATACATTAATAGGAGAATGAGCCTAATATCGTCTTGACTATCGACAAAGACATTTGCTATCGTCAATATCTCTGACTATCATCGATACACGATACTATCGTTTATCGGCACAACCCTGACGCGATGTAAATAAGAGATTTATTGTGTAGTTTAGAGAGCTTGATTATAACGGAATTTTGTGAGATCGCGATGAACTTTGATGACTGATTCTTTTAGTGATAATAAAGGGAGCGCGCTTTGTGTGTTTTCTAGGCTATAATCCATTCAGAATTTGAATGAAACTTTCGTTTTTTGGACACGTACATGCTGCAAAGTTTCAGGAATGATGCTGGATTCATTCTCAAAATATCAGTGATAAACAATGGACGGGACAAAAATCCCTCGGTGATTTATTCTGGAAGCGGTCCTGGCCAAACTTCCACAGACAGCGCGCGTCCTGAGCGAGATCCTGTTCACGGACTAAAAGCGTGTGTAAACTTTATTGATATCAGGACATATCAACCAGTAATTTCATTTCCAGTAACGGACGGTAGAAAGTTCAGAAATGAATGGTATGCGATTTATGACTGAATAGTCCCATAGATCATTTATTTTTTCCTCACGCGTCTAACCACAATAAAGCGTCACCTCAAGTGACACAGAAAACTTATATGAACATCAGAAAAGCAGCGCGCACATCTGTGGTTAAAAATAAAAGGCTATCAACTGACACTTAAAACGGGAAGCATCGCCATTCAAATCAGCAGCAAGAGTCAAAGCTCCACAGTTTAGTAAACGCAGGCAACCTCTTTAAGTTATTCTTCACCGCGCTGTATTGACAATGCGTTGCAATTTTTTTTTTTTCTTACCCCCCCTAACTTGAGAGTCAAATGTCGCCCATGGTCACAAGCCTCCCGGTTTTCATCTAAAATATCTTCATTTGTGTTCCGAAGACGAACAAAGCTTTTACGGGTTTGGAACGACAAGGGGGTAAGTGATTAATGACAAAATTTTCATTTTGGGGTGGAGTAACCCTTTAAAGGTGCACTAAGCAATATTTGAAAAACGCTTTTGACCACAGTGTCGGACCGAGTCCCAAAACACACTTGTAGCCAATCATCAGTAAGGGCGTGTAATGATAGAGAGAAGAGAGTGCTCAATTTGAGTGCACATCAGTGTTGCCAGACATACGATAATTATCGTATTTGTACGATAATCTTGACCTCTGTACAATGTATGATCAGTAATGAAAAGAATCCCATAATGTACAATAATTTTAGAATTGTGTGACACTTCAAACGATGGTCGTTGTAATCATAGGGCTTCTTATACTCACTGATTGTGCATACCTTAGAGTGTGTTAAAAATGCGGGAGGGTGCCCTGCTTTTAGTCAACGAGCACCATGTTGCAGTCCATGACAGAATCAAATCTGTACCACGAAAGCACCCCCTCAACATCTGGCAACACACAGGCTGCCGATGACAGCGACTCAGAGGTGGAGTTTGGAGCTTCCCACTAAAGTACGGCTAGTTATTTATCTATTGTGGTAATTTGCAGGTCATAGGCCTATGTCAAAAAGTTGTTGGTAGATAAATAGCTGTATTCTGTACGTTTGACTCGTGTATGATCATTTTCTTCCAAATATGATAAGTTTGAGCTTCTGGTATGATACTTGGAGATTTCCAATCTGGCAACACTGGATGGATATCAGCAGATCGACTATAGATAAAGAGAGATGTCAGAGGAACAAAACATTTATAAAAAAAAATAAAAAAATAAATAAAAGGGTTACGATCCGGCAAGAGGTAGGACCCATGTAAATATCGGAGCAGCTTTCCAGCGGTGGAGAGAACTCAAGGAGTGGGAAGGCATGGAATCGGACGCCGAGGTTGTTGTTTCTTCTTGAAAGTAACGAGTAACGTTGATTTTGCATTTTCACACAACTGACCTGTGTTGCCTTTTGTTTGAATATGCTTGTGTGTCATCTTAGCTTGTTTCTGCGATCGTCATTGCCATATTTGTGTATGTACGTGTGGGGCGGAGATAGGTTCTGTTGGGGGTATGGGCGTGTTTGTTTCGGTGCTTTCAAATATCAACATCATTTGGCAAAATTCGCTTAGTGCACTTTTAACGTTGTGTGAAGTGAAAAGCTGTGTGTTTGTTAAACAAATTTATCATTAAGGCACTTTCCGCTAACTTTAAACCATTGCTTTTGGCCAAAAAAACTAGTTCATAATATATGGCACATCCTCCAGTGGAAAAAGTCGATCCCCGTTGTTCTGTCACATCAAAATTCACCAATGTTGTTTGTTGTACAGAACTGTTTTGCACTGTTTTTGCTTGTAAACGGTGCTTGATCTGTGCATATTTTTTGCTTCACAAGACATTAAAATTAAATTGAATTCTCCAGAATTCTTCAAATCTGTTTTGATGAAGTAACAAACTCATCTACATTTTGAATGGCCTGAGGGTGAAGACATGTTTTATCTTTGGGTGAACTATTCCTGTAAGACTTGTCAGTACATGGCTACTGTTAAGATTGACTAACCTCATTGCATGAGAAAAAGTATCTATGCCCCCTCACTACTGCAACCTAATAAGTTAAGAATACTCAGAACATTTGAGGAAACTTATTGTCTCAAAACATTTGAGTAAATGAACTCATTTTTTTTAAAGTTAGTAGAGCTTAAAATTGTTATGACAAGTGGAGCGGGGCTTAGAGCCATGGGAGCCAAGCCAAGCCTCTCTTCCATGATCCCACCCCACTCTTCACAATTATATTTACAAACAACTTGCTTCCATGAACACCTCATTAATTCTGATCTTTATTTAAGTACTAGTTAGCAAAATCACACAGTTAGCACATGCTAATGTAGTTATCAAAAATGACTCTCACTATACTTGCATGTAAAAAGTCATACGACATGCAGTATATATAGTCTTTAAGTTTTGCTGTCCATATTCAACCTAACCACAGGCTCTACTCTTCACCACAATGGTAACACTACAAAACCAACATAACCAAAAACTATGTAAGTCCTAACATAACACAACTTTGAAGTACTAACTTATGTCTCCCTATGTTAATCTTGTGCAAAACACACAAAATAACACTTAATTTCATCATTTATTTTCCTTGTTGTCTGATGCAAAGCATGCTGGGAACTAGAAAACTCAATCATTTTAAGTTCAGCTTACTACAATGACATTTTGAGTTTACAGAGCTTATTTCAATTAAGTCCAATGAACTTTCATTATTATTTGAGTGAAATTAACTCATTTAATTTAATCCATTTCACTGTTCGGGTTTACAGTGTGCACATAGGCTAAGTGTTTTGAAAACCATCATTTACAATCAAAGCACTATGAAATTGTTTATTTAGGGTTTGTTTTTGACATGATGCTTGCATTTAGTATAGACAGGTTTCAGCTGTAAAGCGACTGAACTCCAATGGGTGGGGTATATGATGCAAAGATTTAAAACTATTTGTTAATGTCATGCCTTAAATTTAGTCATATGCAAACTGGGTAAACATACCTATTAAGCTCACGTACCCATTAAGCACACTTCCATTTCTGAGCTCAGATTATAAAAGGAAAAAAATAATGTATTATCCTACATGATGTCTTAGCCAATTGATGTGTTTGTTACTACATACCTCCTGTAATTTCAAGTTAAGTCACTAGTCAAGTCACTATTATTTGTATCGGTCTTTGTCAGTCACATGCGTTTATTATTTGTGACGTCACCGAGGCGCCATTTTGAAGGTATCGTTGCATTGAGCAGTGAACTGAAAGTGTACAGAGCCGTACAATAAAGACTGATTAAATCGTCATACTGGACAAACAGAAGCAAACCAAGTAGATACGGTACCGAGATAATCTCAGCAATTTTTTAGGAACCGTAATTTATATAATTTGTCATTGATGATTAACAATTAACACTGATCCATACTACCTGACGCAAAAAGTTGAGTGCCGCCGGCATCGCTGCCTCTAACCTCGCTGGATATATGATTATCTTGTTTACAGTATAAAAACATATTATTTACTTATATGTTCTGTTTTTGTCTACCATTGATTTGCACACATAATTTGCACAATTGTATGTACTTACATCATGTGAGTCTCTACCATTAAACCTTACCCTGTTTGCTCAAAATTTTCCGTACTTTTGGCTGATAACAAGGAGACAATCAAAAACACATTTATGAAAATGGCATTATACATACTTTATTATTAATGCAACACTGTGTTAAAAATCAGTTTCAAAATGCATAACAGAAGATGTGACAAGCATGATTAATCATAAGCACACTGTCTTAAGTGGACAAAGTGTAAGTACTACAAAGAAAGCTGAATAAATTAATAATAACAAGAAGAAGAAGATGATTTGATGCTTCTGGCAAACATTTCTGATGACCCTTTCTGCATGGATTCTTAGAAGTGCTAGATGATCTGTCAAATACTAAATAGTGCTTGTAGGTAGAAGACATTTTGACACACTTTCACACTGAATGGTTTCTCTGTGGAAATCTCAAAACAATCTATCATTGCTTTTCTGTGTCCAAAGGAGTTGAGAACCCATGTAATAAAGGTTCCCAAGTTTGGCATACCTGTATAATGCTTTACTTTGATCACTGAAAAACAATCAGACATCCTGAGTTTACACCACAGTAGTCAGTTTTCTTCTGCACACACACAAGTTACATTCAGTTAGTGACACTGAGTGGTGTCGTGTGTAGCCGACCATCTCCTCCAGCCTTCAGTGTGTAGCTGACCATCTCCTCCAGCCTTCAGTGTAGCCGACCGTCTCCTCCAGCCTTCAGTGTGTAGCGGACCATCTCCTCCAGCCTTCAGTGTGTAGCGGACCATCTCCTCCAGCCTTCAGTGTGTAGCTGACCATCTCCTCCAGCCTTCAGTGTGTAGCGGACCATCTATGAAATGAAAATGTACAAACATGTAGTCAGTACTTTTTTAAATTGTAAGAAATAAAAATGCGAAACATTAGAAATGTATTTTAGTGAAGTATTTAGTTTAAATTACACTTGAGTTAAGTACAAACCCCCAAAAACAATATTTAATTTCAGTAACATTAGTGAAATAAAATAACTTTACACCTATGCATAAAACGATTGCAAGACATTTCATGGTACATGACCTGTTTCTGCTCACCCGCTCCCTGGTTATCGGTTTAATAACATTGATAACCCTAAATAACATGTGAATATAATGTTGGCTACTTCAGAAAACAGAAAATAAGCACATCTAAAAAATCTCTTACCTTTATGAAAATGTCGAGGGTAAACGAACATAAACGGATATGTTGGCAAATATGATGATTTTGCATATCACTGCTGCAACCCAGGCCATCTGACGCCTCTTGTTGTTTTGTCTTTTTTTTCAAGTGTGAGACCTAAAATATCTTTCTTCGTGGTGAGTTTTTGACCTTTTCTATCATGCATTTCACTATTGCAGGAATTTAACACAACAAGAATGTACCATTTTAAAGCAAATGAAAATGACAATTCTCCAACTACAGAACACCTCGGCTTTGATACCTTACAAATGGCGGCGATACCCAAAATGCACTTCGATTCTCGTGAGTGTGACATCACCTGACAAAGACCGATAGCGCTTTTAACAATGCAAATTGTGTCAAAGCAGCTTTACATCAGCTTGATATAAAGCTGGGTGGCTTTATATCAGCTTTACAGTATTTAGACTAGTGCTGTGTTCCAGAGCCGGCGCCAGCGCAGCACTGATGAGGGGGCGGCTGAGGTAACGAAAGGGGGCGATGACGTAGCGCAAAGTTTAAAAAAAAAACATATGTGGCCCATTCACATATTTGTCGGACTGTAAACAAACCTGCCCGTGCTACTACTACAACTATTTTGGTCGCGAGACAGGTCAGTGGAAGTTTTTTTTTTTTTTTTTTCAGTGCCGTGTTTTAGAATGATGTATTATGCGCGGAGAAGCTGCTATAAAAGACGAGAGCGCAGCATTCAAATTCAAAGATATCCGTAGCGCATTTTCTTTGAAATACAATGGAAAAGTACAGCAGTGGAATGAAAAATGCGTTCTGAGTGAATGACCCTACTAAAAGGTAACCTAGTTAGCAAATACAGATGGCAGAGTATAATAAAACAAAATCGCATCAAATTCGAAAATCTGACATCCTGGAAATAACATGTCTTAGGGCAGCAGTTTTCCACAAATACAGTCAAATACCACCACAACCACCAGAAATACTTAATTGTCAAGTCAAGTCAAGTCACCTTTATTTATATAGCGCTTTTAACAATACAGATTGTGTCAAAGCACTTAACAGTATCAAGTTGGAGGATAGAGTGTCAGTAATGTATAATAATAAGATTAAACACTCAATTTTCAGTTAAGGGCGTTTCATTATTGAATTCGGAGATGTCATTGTCTAGCTAAGTTTAGTTTAAATAGTAACTGTGAAATCAAATTTACTATAATCGCTAGAAATTAAGTGTCCCCAACTGAGCAAGCCAGAGGCGACAGCGGCAAGGAACCAAAACTCCCTCTGTGACAGAATGGAGAAAAAAACCTTGGGAGAAACCAGGCTCAGTCGGGGGGGCCAGTTCTCCTCTGGCCAGGATATTATTGTTTATTCATTGTTTACTTATTGTTTTAATTACATTTTTAAATGTATAAATGTATTATATTTCTATTTTTATATTGTTGCAATTTCTAACAATAATAGTATTATGTAGTTAGGTATTTTATTATTATATTTTTAATTATTTGTTTTATTTTTAGTTTTATTGTATTTTAGTCGAGGTCTTCACTGGGGATATGTCTCTGGGGCTCATCGCTGACGATCAGGGCCGCAGACATCATCTCCCGGCGCCGATCCACCATCTGATCCGGACACGGACTGAGAAACAGAATAAGAAAGAAACAACTATTAGCGTAGATGCCAATCTTCTTACGATGTAACGAGTACATCGTGTGTTATGGGAAGTGTTCCCGGTTCCGGTTGATCTAATTAATGCAGCCTAACAATCCTTTAACGGATTTGAATAATAGAAGTGTAGTAGTGTGTTAGGTGTATGTCAGGTTAAAGAGGTGGGTCTTTAATCTAGATTTAAACTGACAGAGTGTGTCTGCCTCCCGAACAGTGTTTGGTAGATTGTTCCAGAGTTTGGGCGCTAAATAGGAAAAAGATCTGCCGCCCGCAGTTGATTTTGATATTCTAGGTATTATCAAATGGCCAGAGTTTTGAGAACGCAGCGGACGTGAAGGACTATAATGCGATAAGAGCTCACTCAAGTACTGAGGAGCTAAACCATTTAGGGCTTTATAAGTAATTAACAAGATTTTAAAATCTATACGATGTTTAGTAGGGAGCCAGTGCAGTGTTGACAGAACCGGGCTAATGTGGTCATACTTCCTGGTTCTAGTAAGAACTCTAGCTGCTGCATTTTGAACCATCTGTAATTTGTTTATTAAGCGTGCAGAACAACCACCCAATAAAGCATTACAATAATCTAACCTTGAGGTCATAAACGCATGAATTAATGTTTCTGCATTTGACATTGAGAGCATAGGTCTCAGTTTAGATATATTTTTAAGATGAAAAAATGCAGTTTTACAAATGCTAGAAACGTGGCTGTCAAAGGAGAGATTACTATTAAATAGCACACCTAGGTTCCTGACTGATGACGAAGAATTTACAGAGCAGCCATCAAGTGTTAGACAGTGTTCTAGGTTATTACTTGTGGGGGTTTTAGGTCCGATAATTAACACCTCTGTTTTTTCAGAATTTAGCAGTAAGAAATTACTCGTCATCCAGTTTTTTATATCGACTATGCATTCCATAAGTTTCTCAATTTGGTGTGTTTCACCAGGCCGTGAAGAAATATAGAGCTGAGTATCATCAGCATAACAGTGAAAGCTAACCCCGTGTTTCCTAATGATATTTCCCAAGGGTAACATATAAAGCGTGAAAAGTAACGGCCCTAGTACTGAGCCTTGAGGAACTCCATACTGCACTTGTGATTGATATGATACCTCGTCATTCACTGCTACGAATTGATGGCGGTCAGATAAGTACGATTTGAACCATGCTAATGCACTTCCACTAATGCCAACAAAGTTTTCTAGTCTATTCAAAAGAATGTTGTGATCGATAGTGTCGAACGCAGCGCTAAGATCCAGTAGAACTAATAGAGAGATACAACCACGATCAGATGATAAAAGCAGATCATTAGTAACTCTAATGAGAGCAGTCTCAGTACTATGATACGGTCTAAATCCTGACTGGAAATCCTCACAGATATCATTTTTCTCTAGGAAGGAATGTAATTGTGAGGATACAACCTTTTCTAATATCTTTGACAAAAAAGGGAGATTCGAGATCGGTCTGTAATTAACTAGATCTTTGGGGTCAAGTTGTGGTTTTTTAATGAGAGGCTTAATAACAGCCAATTTAAAGTTTTTGGGGACATATCCTAATGACAATGACGAATTAATAATAGCCAAAAGAGGATCTATGACTTCTGGAAGCACCTCTTTTAGTAGTTTAGATGGAATAGGGTCTAACATACATGTTGTTGGTTTAGATGATTTAACAAGTTTATACAATTCTTCCTCTCCTATAGTAGAGAATGAGTGGAATTGTTCCTCAGGGGATCTATAGTACACTATTTGATGCGATAATATAGCTGACGGCTGCATGGTTACAATTTGATCTCTAATAGTATCAATTTTGGAAGTAAAATAGTTCATAAAGTCATTACTGCTGTGCTGTTGGGAAATGTCAACACCTGTTGATGCTTTATTTTTTGTTAATTTTGCCACTGTATTGAATAAATACCTGGGGTTATGTTTGTTTTGTTCTAAAAGAGACGAAAAGTAATCAGATCTAGCAGTTTTTAAAGCTTTTCTGTAGGATAGAGTACTTTCCCGCCAAGCTAAACGAAATACCTCTAGTTTTGTTTTCCTCCAGCTGCGCTCCATTTTCCGGGCTGCTCTCTTTAGAGTGCGAGTGTGCTCATTATACCACGGTGTTGGACTCTTTTCCTTAATCTTCCTTAAGCGTAAAGGAGCAACCGTATCTAAAGTGCTAGAAAAGAGAGAGTTCATAGTTTCTGTTACATCAAGTTGTTCTGAGCTGTTGGATATGCTAAGGAATTGAGATAAATCAGGAAGATTACTTACAAAGCAGTCTTTTGTGGTAGAAGTGATGGTTCTACCATATTTGTAAGAAGGAGTTGAATTTACAGCTTTAACTATATGGAGTTTACACAAGACTAGATAATGATCTGATATATCATCGCTTTGCTGCAGAATTTCAACACCATTAACATCAATTCCATGTGACAGTATTAAATCTAGAGTATGATTTCGACTATGAGTAGGTCCTGAAACGTGTTGTCTAACCCCAATAGAGTTCAGAATGTCTATGAATGCTGATCCTAATGCATCTTTTTCATTATCAACATGGATATTAAAATCACCCACAATTAGGACTCTATCTGCAGCCAGCACTAACTCTGATAGAAAATCAGCAAATTCTTTAATAAAGTCTGTATGGTGCCCTGGTGGCCTGTATACAGTAGCCAGTACAAACGTCACGGAGGATTTATCATTAATACTTTTTTCTCTAGATAATTTTATATGAAGCACCATTACTTCAAAGGAGTTATACTTAAAGCCTGTCTTCTGAGAAATACTGAGAATATTGTTATAAATTGTAGCAACACCTCCCCCTTTGCCTTTTGGACGCGGCTCATTTTTGTAACAGTAATCTTGGGGGGTAGACTCGTTTAAAATAATGTATTCATCTGGTTTTAGCCATGTTTCTGTCAAACAGAGCAAATCTAGGTTATGATCATTAATCAAATCATTTACAAAAAGTGCTTTTGTAGAAAGGGACCTGATATTCAGTAAGCCAAGTTTTATAAATTGTTTCTGTGTATTGTAAACATTTTTTATTTGTTGAACATCAATTAAATGGTTACTCATAAATTGGTTTGGACGTTTTCTGTATTCTCTAGTTCGGGGAACAGACACAGTCTCTATAGTGTGATATCTAGGTGAAGGAGTCTCTATGTGCTGAGAATTAACTGACTTCTGTGACGTGAGGCGGCTAGCAGACGGTCGGTTTAGCCAGTCTGTCTGCTTCCTGACCTGGGCTCCAGTTAGTCAAGTATGAACTCTAAGACTATGTGCCAAATTTCTAGAGAGAATAGCGGCACCACCCCAGGAGGGATGAACACCATCTCTTTTCAACAGGTCAGGTCTGCCCCAAAAACTCGTCCAATTGTCTATAAAACCTATGTTGTTTTGCGGGCACCACTTAGACATCCAGCCATTTAGTGATGACAGTCTGCTATGAATCTCATCACCCCGATAAGCAGGGAGGGGGCCAGAGCATATTACAGTGTCTGACATCGTACTTGCAAGTTCACACACCTCTTTAACATTATTTTTAGTGATCTCCGACTGGCGAAGTCGAACATCATTAGCGCCGGCGTGGATAACAATCTTACTGAATTTACGTTTAGCATTAGCCAGCACTTTTAAATTTGCCAAGATGTCAGGCGCTCTGGCTCCAGGTAAACAATGGACTATGGTGGCTGGTGTCTCTATTTTCACGTTCCGTACAATAGAATCGCCAATAACTAGAGCACTTTCACCAGGTTTCTCAGTGGGTGCGTCACTGAGTGGGGAGAACCTGTTTGATGTTCTGATCGGAATGGAAGAGCGGTGTTTTGACCCGCGACTAGGCCGCCTCACTGTCACCCAGTTGCCCTGCTGCGGGGGCGCTAACGTTACCGGAACCGAACAATGTACAGGAGTCCCTGAGCTAATCACATCCAAAGCAGTATCTACAGCCCTCACATTCTTACTGTCCTCAACTAAAGTTTGGATGCGTGTCTCTAGTTCTAAAACCTTCTCTGTCAGCCTAACTATTTCCCTACATTTATCACATGTGAATCCCTCATCGCTGACAGAGAGAGATAAACTATACATGTGGCAAACTGTGCAAATAACAATAGCAGGAGAAGAAGCCATTACTCACCGTGATTGATGAATGATACCAACTTAACTTACCACTTACCACCTACCACTTACCACTGTTGTTTGATGAACTCGTGAAAAACGGAGCGAGAGAGAAATGAAAACGGAGCGATTAAAAAGAAAACAATAATAGGCGCGAATAGCAACGCGAATGGAACCGCGAGTGACAAGCTAACCGGCTAGCGAATGCTAACGCGCTGCACTCGCGGTTTTAAAAGCGAGCGATCAGATTAGTTTGATAGATAATACCAGAAATATGGTGGGAATTAAGTTATATATTATTACTTTAAACAACAGACAGTGAAAGTAAGGTAAATATTCAATAAAAAGCGGAGCTACAATCGCAAACCTCTCAGCAGTACAACAGACAGCAACAGACTGAAGCAATCGATCAGCAAAACAGGAGCAGACTGAAGCAATTGTGTCTGTTTTACAATGAAACAAGCTTATTGCGACCGATTCCCTGACATAACATTCATTGCGGCCCATTTAACAGATGCATCATTTTAAGTTTAACAAATTGAACGGCATCAAACAATACAGCAAAATAATCAACTAACTACGATAATCTAGCCCTCTATTAAACATTAAAAAAATATTTCATCATACCTTTAGCTTAGTCAGTAGTGCTGCATAATGCCTGCATTTAGTTGAACCGCTTGCGCCGGAAGTTTGTGTGTCAGATGTAACAATTAAAATGCGACTTTGTGAAACAGACTGTCCTAAATTTTTGCTATAGTTGCATCATATTAATGCTAGAAAGCAGGGACGTGCAGAGAGTTCCTCAGGGGCAGGGGCTCAAATGTAAAATAGGGGCAATGTAAAAAAAAAAAAAATATATATATATATATATATAGGTCAAAAGTTTGGATACATTACTATTTTATATTTTTGCAAGAAGTCACATATGGTCATCAAGACTGCATTTATTTGATCAAAATTTTAATATACTTTCAAATGCATTTTATGCAATGCTGATTTATTATCAATGTTGGAAACCTGTGATACTTTTTTCAGGATTCTTTGATAAATAAAAAGTTAAAAAAGAACAGCATTTATTCAAAATATAACTTTTGTAACTATTTACACTACCGTTCAAAAGCTTGAGGTCAGTATTTATTTTATTTTTTTTCTAAAGAAATTAGTTTTTATTCAACAAGGATTTGTTAAATTGATAGAAACAGTGATAGTAAAGATTGATATTGTTAGAAAATTGTTGAATAAATGCTGTTCTTTTTAACTTTTTATTTATCAACGAACCCCCAAAAAGTACCTATTACAGGTTCCAATAAAATAAATAAAAATTAAATAAAAATAAGCAGCACAACTGTTTCCAACATTGATAATAAATCAGCATATTAGAATGATTTCTGAAGGATCATGTCACACTGAAGACTGGAGTAATGATGCTGAAAATTCAGCTTTGATCACAGGAATAAATTATATTTTAAAGTATATTAAAATAGAAAAACATTATTTTAAATTGTAATAATATTTCCCAATATTACAGGTTTTTTCTGTATTTATGATCAGATAAATGCAGGCTTGATGAGCATAAGACTTAATGCTGCATAATTATCAATAATGGAAAGATAAAAATGTATAAATGTAATTTGATTTATAAAATGAGACAAACCGCAGATCCAGATCGCTCCACAAATAAGCTCGTCTGTCCCATGTCATTTTCAACCGATTTATGAATAAGAACGGAAAATGACCGCTCCACTTTATTGTCCAATGAAATTTGAACTTGTGCCAGATCATGATTGGTTGGTGTATATAGGACATGACAAACGGGCATTGATGAATTGTCATATTCTAAAATATGTAATATATGGATTTTTAAAGGGGGGGTACAATGCTGTTTCATGCATTCAGAGTTGTTTACACTGGTAAAGAGTTTGATTCTCATGCTAAGCATGGACAAAGTTTCAAAAAAAAAAAATTGGACATATAACAGAGTATTTCTGTGCCAAAAATCTCACTTCCGGGTTCGTACAAGTTTCGGAGAGTTTTTTCCGATCGTTGTTCTTGATGACGTAAACGACGGTGGAACTCCTTATATGGGCATTTCTCCCGGAAGAACGCGCCCGTGCACGCATCGACCAGAGTGAGAACGAGAGCGCGCCCATCAACGCGCTTCAATCGGCAGGCTGGCAGCACGGGACTCGCTCGGGAAGAATGTCTCTAAAGAAGTGCGTTTTTGGTTGTGAGGGAAAGATAACCTTGTTCAGCTTCCCAAAAGAACCCACTGTTACGTGAATAGTGGATATAGTTTGTTTTTCCGGGGCAGCAATGGAGTTTCTCAAGTGTTTTGTTGACGAACGTTTTATAAACAAGGCCCAATTCGACGCTGGATTTGCACATCGTTTAATACTGAAAGATGGAGCGGTCCCAGCTATAAAAGATCCCGGTCATGATTCAGAACTTCAGATGGTAAGTGAAAAGGCATCAAATGTCTCTGTTTTGTTGGCGATCGGCGCAAGTGCTCATCACTCTTTAGCTCCGCCCATACGGCACGCCTCCAGGAGCTCGGCTTTTTTCGGAGAGAATCGTAAATCTGTATCTTTCTTTTATAAATATGATAAAACTAAAGACTTTTTGGAGATATGAAGGATGCAGTACTACTCTATAGGTACTCAAGATTAACATGAGATTGGGTGAAACTGTGTGCGTTAGGTCCCCTTTAATTAAATCGACACACTATCTTTGATTATTGATGAAAAAAAGTTTAAAATATTGTTTGGTTTATTTTTCCTTCCGTCGATCTATTCACGAACAGACGGTGGAATATCAGTCAGTCGAGCAAAACGCACGCCTCAGATTGACATATGTAAAAAAAAAACAGGCATTTTCCGACTTTTGAGCGATTAGTTACTGTTTTGTACACATTGTCAAGTTAATTATAATTCAAATGCATTTTGTTTTATTGACCACAATATCATTGCTATTTGTCTGAGAGGGGCACTTTTGAATAATTTTGAAAAAGGGCAGGGGCTTGAGCCCCCAAAGCCCCCCCCCTTCTGCACGTGCCAGCTAGAAAGCCTATTCATTTGGCAACTGTGTTTTTTAAATAAACCATTATATTTCATAAATAAAATCTATTTTCACACTCATCTTGAGTGAGGGGGCAGGGCGACGCAGATCTTAACAACAACAACAGGAGAGCACGCCACTACAGCTGAGCAGATCTGCCCCTTTGCTGGTGTTTTTCGCTATAGCCGGGAACAACTTTGGCAGTTGAGACAACATGGTGATCGAATTTCACTGGAATTACCAAGAGAGTGTACGAGGGGGATTACAACAAAAAGGCGACAGAGGAGAGGTCGGCGTGCTGGGGTGAGGCGGAAGGCCCAGGCCCGGGGTAACAAACTGCCTCTACCGACAGTGATACTTGCCAATAAACAGTCTCTTTCCAAGCAACTACCGGAACTTCAGTCGGCTGTGAGGTATTTCACTGAGTATAGAGAGTTTGCTGTGTTTTACAGAAACATGGCTTAAAGATACGATTGACAACTCTTTACTTCGGGTCGTGGGTTTCAGTGATCCTGTGAGAACTGATCGTGATCCACAGGTAACTGGGAAGAAAGTTGGAGGAGGTGTGTGCGTCTACATAAATGAGAGATCAAGTTTCAAGTTTTATTTGTCACATACATGACTATACAGAGATTGTATAACCAGCAGTGAAATGTGAATCAGGTCCGCTCCATGGACAGTGCAAATATTGTAGAATACAACACAAGGAAAGTATGCATAAAATAAAATGAATAAAAAATAAGATATAAAGCACAGAATATAAAATATAAAGTATAAGAGAATGTGCATGACAGTATGCTGTAGAATTAAATATTAAGATAAGCATGACTGTATGGGAGGGGGAATGTGCAAACAGGTTGAACATGGTGACATGAGCAGCAATCACAAAAAGAATAAATATAAAATATGATAAGATATCAAGATACAGAAAGTGTTGTGTGCAAATGACAGTATTGTGTGCAAATGACACTGTCAGTATGAGGTAGATGATAATGAGTGTGAGTATTTTACTGATTGTGAGTGATTAGTAAGTGAAGTCATCATGATGTTAAGAGGCTGAGTTCAGTTCAATTTGAATTCAGGAGCCTGATGGCCTGGGGGAAGAAGCTCCTCCTGAGTCTCTCAGTTTTTGCCATCAGGCAGCGGAAGCGCTTACCAGATGGCAGCATAGTGAATAGACAGTTTCCAGGGTGATTTGAGTCCTTGGTGATTTTGGCAGCTCTGCTTCTGCAGCGTTTGATGTAGATGTCCTGCAGAGAGGGGAGAGCAGACCCTGAGATGCGCTCAGCTAAGCGCACAACTCTCTGCAAGGCCTTGCAATCTTGGCTGGAGCTGTTTCCATACCACACTGAGATACACTGAGTCAATACACTTTCTATGGTCCCTGCATAGAAGGTTTTCAGGATTGATGGTGAAACCCTGAATTTCCTCAGCTGTCGCAAATGGTACAGTCTTTGCCTGGCTTTCTTAACCTGTGTTTGTATGTGTGTAGTCCAAGTCAGGTCCTCGGAGATGTTTACACCGAGGTACTTGAAGCTGCTCACCCTCTCCACAGGGGTCCCACTGATCATAAGAGGAGTGTAGGGCAGCAGGTGTTTCTTTCTGAAGTCTACAATCAGCTCTTTAGTTTTGCTCACATTCAGAGAGAGACAGTTGTCCTGGCACCATGATGTTAGTCTCTCTACCTCACCCAAGTATGCGGTCTCATCATTGTTGGAAATGAGGCCCAGAACCACAGTATCATCAGCAAATTTGACAATAGATGTAGATCTGTGAGAGGACACGCAGTCGTGTGTGTAGAGAGAGTAGAGCAGGGGACTCAGAACGCAGCCCTGCGGGGCTCCTACGTTCAGGGTGATGGAGTTTGAGGTGAACTGGCCTACCTTCACCACTTGAGGTCTGCCGGTGAGGAAATCTTGAATCCAGTCGCAGAGTGAAGTGTTTAGGCCGAGGCCTGTGAGTTTATTAGTCAGCTTGATGGGGACTATGGTGTTGAAAGCTGAGCTATAGTCTATAAATAGCAGCCTTGCATAGTTACCATTGCTGCTGTCAATGTGTGTGAGGGAGGAGTGAAGTATGTGAGAGATGGCATCATCATCATTGATCTATTGGAGCGATATGCAAACTGGAGAGGGTCCAAAGTAACAGGGATGGATGAGCTAATGTGGCTCTTAACAAGTCTCTCAAAAACCTTCATGACTATAGATGTGAGGGCCACTGGTCGATAGTCATTCAGGCAAGAGGGTTTATTGTTCTTAGGCACAGGGATGATGATGGATTTTTTAAAGGAGGTGGGAACCACAGAGGTAGCAAGGGACTCATTGAAGATAGAAGTGAACAAACCAGCAAGCTGATCAGCGCAGGACCTCAGAACCCGGCCTGTAATCCCGTCAGGTCCAGCCGCTTTCCTGATGTTCACTCTCTTTAGGGCCCTGCGAACCTCGTCCTCCGACACGGTGATCACATGATTATCGCTTCTCTGCCTGCTGCTTCCTGACGCGCTGCTCAGCAGAGCCGCGCTGCCGCCATTGCTTTCAAAGCGGCCGTAGAAGGTGTTTAATTCTTCGGCCAGCGACGGATCTGCTCTCATCTCCGCGGAGGATTTGTTCCCAAAGTCACAGATGGTCCTTAGTCCCTGCCACATGCGTCGAGAGTCATTGAGCTGAAAATGAGACTCAATTCTCTCTTTGTAACGATGTTTGGCGGCACTTACAGCTCGTCTGAGAGCATAACACGCTGCTTTATACTCGCACATATTCCCAGACAAAAGAGCCTCGTTGTATGCGGCAGTGCGTTTGTTAACCGCATCACGGATTGTTCTGTCCACCCACGGTTTCTGATTTGGGAAGGTCCTTACAGTTATTGTTTCTGTAGCTTGTTCGGTAAGTGTGTTTACAAAGCTCACTGCCACATCCGTGAACTCGCTGACGTCAGATGAGCTCGCCCGGAACATGTCCCAGTCGACGTCATCAAGAGCCGCCTGCAGCATAGCTTCCGAGTGGGAGGACCAAAGCGTCACTTCCCTCTTCACCGGGGGTTCCTGTGTGAGCCTTTGTTTATATTCCGGTGTGAGGAAAATGGCGGCGTGGTCCGATTTACCAAAAGACGGTAGTGAACGGGCCTTGTAGGCATTCTTAAACTGAGAGTAGCAGTGATCCAGTGTATTCGGTCCTCTAGTAGGACAGGATACATGCTGGTGAAAGTTCGGCATGACCTGCCTGAGGTTGGCTTTGTTAAAATCCCCCGCGATGATAAAGGCAGCGTCAGGATGTTTGTTAGTGTAGCCGCTGAGCACGTCGTGTAGTTTAGACAAAGCCAAGCCGGTGTCTGCCTGAGGTGGAATGTAAACGGCAGTAGCGATGACCGCGGAGAACTCGCGGGGCAAATAGAATGGGCGGCAAATAATGGATAGATGTTCCAGATGAGGCGAGCAGGATCGCGACAGAGAGGAGATATTCCTGGGGTCACACCATTTCTTGTTAGTCATGAAACACACTCCTCCACCTTTGGATTTACCGGCCTCCGCTGTTCTGTCCATCCGTAAAACAGAGAAGTTGTCAGACGGCGTTACAGCAGTGTCCGGAACCGAGGGCGTGAGCCATGTTTCAGTCAAACAGATGATTTTTGATGGTGCAAGAACTACACATTGCGGGAGTCTTACTGTTCTGAAGATATTGAACTTCTGTCCTTGTCATTTAGACCCTTTTACCTCCCTAGGGAGTTTGGCCAATTGTTTATTACTATCGTCTATATTCATCCACGGGCGAACTTCCGGGCTGCGGCAAATGTTATATACGATGTTGTTGCTCGGTTGGAAAACATTGCACCAGACGCTCCTAAATTTGTATTGGGGGATTTTAATGGTTGTTCTATAGCGCATGTACTGCCTAATTTTTATCAGTATATTTCTTGCCCTACTAGAGGAGAAAGGGTGCTTGACTTGTGCTTTGGAAATATTAAGAATGGATATAAGGGGTACTCAAAACCACCCTTGGGTGATTCAGACCACAATGTGATACATCTGGTTCTTCTTTATAAACAGCGGCTTAAAACCAGCAAGCCTGAGCTGAGAACCATCCAGATATGGAATGAGGAATCTGTGGACTGTCTTAGAGGATGTTTTGATTGTACAGCATGGCATGTCTTCATGGATACTAGTGAGGATTTAAATGAGCTAAATAATGTGGTGACAGATTATATACCTTTTTGTGTGGCTAATGTCATTAAAACAATGTATTAAAAGGTATCCAAATGATAAGCCACGGATAAACGGGGAATTAAAAGCAGCATTGAAGAAGAAAAAGCAAGCTTTTCAGGTGGGTGATAGAGCACAGGTTAAAGTAATGCAAAAAGAAATTAAGCAAATTATTATTAGGTGTAAATATAATTATAAGCAAAAAATTGAGACAAAGATGAGGGATAATAATTTAAGGCAGGCATGGCAGGGAGTGTATACAATGATAGGACAGGAGAGGAGTAAATCGTTTATGAGTAATCATGGGGACGATTTGGCTTTCGCAAATTAATTAAATACATTTTTTGGTAGATTTGAGACATCAGACTTTAAAACTGAGCGGGATTTGATTAGACAGCAATTTAATGTAGGGCAAAGGGTCATTATAACATCGGAAGAAGTTTGTAGGACCTTTAAAAGGGTTAATACAAGGAAGGCAGCTGGTCCTGATAGAATAATTGGAAGGGTACTTAGGGAGTGCAGGGAGGAGCTTAGTGTTATTTACAGTCATCTGTTTCAAGTGTCTGTGGATACTTGCTCTGTACCCACTGCCTGGAAACTTTCATTTGTAGTGCCTGTGCCAAAAATATCAAAACCAGTTGTTTTAAATGATTATCGTCTGGTAGCTTTTACATCTATTGTCATGAAGAGTTTTGAAAAAATAGTGTTGGAACGTGTTCTTTCTGATGTGCGAGACAAACTTGATCCTTTACAATTTGCATATAGGAGGGGGAGGAGCACAGAAGATGCCCTCTTGTATATGTTACATAGACTTTATAGTCATCTTGATAAACCAAAACGATATGCTCGTGTTATGTTTATAGATTTTTCCTCTGCATTTAATACTATACGACCACATATTCTAATGGAAAGATTGTTTAAGCTGGGTGTGAATAGTAGACTCATTAGATGGGTTGAGTCTTTTTTGACTAGTAGAGTACAGTGTGTTAGGGTAAACTCTGTTTTGTCTTCCCCTATTGTTACCAACACAGGGGCCCCACAGGGAAGTACTATCTCTCCAGTGTTATATACCCTTTACACAAATGAATGTAGAGGTTTCTCATCTGATGTTTTTAATATCAAATACGCAGATGATACAGCAATTGTTGGTTTGATCACTGAGGATGAAGTGGACTATCGTAGAGGTGTGGATGAGTTTGTTGATTGGTGTCAATCTAGTTTCCTTCAGTTAAACATCAGGAAAACTAAAGAAATAATATTTGACTTTAGAATTAAAAGAGACACACACCAACAAATAACTGTCAATGGTGAGGGCATTGAAGTTGTAAATGAATATAAATATCTAGGGTTAATCATTGACAAAAAACTGACATGGGATGTGAATACAGCAGCTGTTTATAAGAAAGGGTTGCAGCGATTGTATTTCATGCGGAAGCTTCGACAGTATGGTGTGGATACACATTTATTGACTCTATTGTTCATTTGTGGAGAGTATTTTGACTTTCAACTTTGTTGCTTGGTATTTCTCATTGTCTGTAGTAAATAAGAACAAACTAAATAAAATTGTTAATATGGCAAGTAAGATTGCAGGTAAACAACAGCATAGTATGATAAAACTATGTGAATTTCGAGTTGTGAGGAAAAGTTATGCAATTCTTCGGGATGCATCACATCCTCTTTATGGAGGATATGAGTTACTACCATCTGGTCGAAGGTATAGGGTACCATTATTACGGACTGCCCGTGCTCAAAGATCCTTTATATCCTCCAGTATAGCTCTGTTAAATAAATCTTTGTGATATCACAGTTTAATTATTTTTTTTTACATCTAAGGCAGTGACTCTGTTGTTGTGAAAGGGATGTGGTTTGATGCTGGTTCTATTAAGTGGTATTTACTGTAATCTCTTGATGGTCTGTTTGTATTTGTTAATTATTGTTGTTGATCACTGAGGAGTTGCCACAGATACAAAAATAATTTCCGAAAGGATAATAATAAACTTGAAACTGAAATATCGTGGCCTCTGTATCGTGATGCGTATCGTATCGTGACTTGGTGGTGATACACAGCCCTATTTTAGATGGGGAAATAGTGTGTCGAAATAGTGTCATTCTCCTCTGGCCAGACAAAATCAGCAGTTTAAATCTAGGCTAAAGCAGAGTCAGATTGTGCAAAGGACTCATCTGGTTCCTGTGGTCTTGTCCCGATGGCCGTCTAGGAGACAGGGTCTTCACTGGGGATCAGTCTCTGGGGCTCATCTAGTTGTCCTGGTCTCCGCTGACGTTCAGGGCTGTAGAGGTCATCTGTAGGTGCTGATCCACCATCTGATCTGGATACGGACTGGATCTGGGTGGCTACGGTGACCTCAGAATAAGAAAGAAACAGACTAATGTTAGCGTAGATGCCATTCTTCTAACGATGTAACAAGTACAACGGGTGTTTTGGGAAGTGTTCCCGGTTCCGGTTTACCTAATTAATGGAGCCTAACAATCCTTTACCGGATTTGAATTATAGAAATGCGATAGTGTATTATGTGTAAACCAGGTTAAAGAGATGGGTCTTTAATCTAGATTTAAACTGACAGAGTGCTTCCCGAACAGTGTTAGGTAGATTGTTCCAGAGTTTGGGCGCTAAATAGGAAAACGATCTCCCACCCGCAGTTGATTTTGATATTCTAGGTATTATCAAATGGCCAGAGTTTTGAGATCGCAGCGGACGTGAAGGACTATAGTGTGATAAGAGCTCACTCAAATACTGAGGTGCCAAACCATTCAGGGCCTTATAGGTAATTAGCAAGATCTTAAAATGTATACGATGTTTAATAGGGAGCCAGTGCAGTGTTGACAGAACCGGGCTAATGTGGTCATATATTCCTGGTTCTAGGTTATTACATGCAAAAGTTTTTGGTCCAATAATTAACACCTCAGAATTTAGCAGTAAGAAATTGCTAGTTATCCAGTTTTTGATATCAACTATACATTCCGTTAGTTTTGCAAGGTAAGTTGGTAAGTTTCATCGGGTCGCAAAGAAATATAGAGCTGAGTATCATCAGCATAACAGTGAAAGCTAACACCAATCAAGTCAATCAGATCATTGCACACTGAGATATGAGTATGTGTTCACACTGTCTGGCGGCCATTTTGAAAGCTGTCTGAAAAATTTCACCAAAAGAGGAGCCCCTTAAATGTGCATTTATTTATTTTTTATAGATGTTTTGGGTAAGTTTCACTACTTACTGTAAAATTAAGAGATTGATGTTTAGACTTTTGCATATTATAAACTGGAACTTGGATGTGGGAAATAATTACAGTTAGATCCAAAAGATAGTTTTAGCAACATAACATAGATGCTACAGAACATAGTTACCTGACTAGCTATATAAAATGGTGTGCTACGCTAATATATTACTTAACAGGCATTACAGTCTTGTACTTTTAAAGGGGTGGTTGATTGCGATTTCACTTTTTTAACGTTAGTTAGTGTGCAGTGTTGCTGTTTGAGTATAAACAATATCTGCAAAGTTGCAGCACTGCAAGTTCAATGCAAACAGGGATATCGTCTTTTAAAATTCTGGCAGTTTAATGCCTACAAATATGACTGGTAAGGGACTACAGCGAGTTACTTCCCGGGTCCGATACGTCACGGACCCAGATAAACCCCGCCCCTGGGAACATGTAACGAAGGGGGCGAGGCCATGCTGCGCTGCTTTAGAGAAGAGGAAGAGAAAACTAGGGGTGCATGTAAAAAGCTATTCATATATGAATCGTGATTCTGTCTTCTAAGGATTCTAATGGATTCACAAGTTTCAAAATCATATGTTTTAAAGCAGCGGTTCTTAATACTGTTCCTCGCGTCGCCCTGCTCTGCATCTCTCTCTCTCTCTCTCTCTCTCTCTCTCTCTCTCATTCAGATCATCAGCTCAGTGAATACACTTATTTTCACATAGCTATGAGAAGCGTTATACATGGGTGCGTGCGGTTGCCGTACTGTATTAAAGCTTTAATCATGATAAAACTGTATATTAAAAGCTAATAGAAGCAGTAGCATTTACAAATAACAGCGTATCTAAAAGTATGAGACAACAACAAACAAACATACCATTAAGAGCTGTGCTTGCACAGGTTCTGCACGATCCTCTTCACTAATATCCTCTGCGTCTCAATCAGGCTCAGATTGATAAGAAATATAGACGACGCCATGATTTACAATACAACCGGAGCACATGCCGCTGAGCTGAGGGGCGGGATGTTCAGACGCGCACTCGGTGGTTTAGCCAATCACAAGACACTGGGGCACCTAACCAATTGCGTTTTTCTGAGGGAGGGGCTTCATAAAAGCAGGAAATGATCAGCTCGTTTATCAGAGAACGGACAGAGCGGTGTGGAATAAAGGTAAATTATGTGAAAAATAATGCGTTTTTTTACAAACGAAGCATTAACACATGTTAGACTGCACCCCATAAACACAATCAAGCCTAGAAAAAAAAAACATTATATTATAAATTGACAGTTTATTGCTGGTCTGTGGTTTTACACTGCTGTAATTTTTAAAGACTTCATATTATTGTAAGGTGAGCTTAAAGGGTACAGTACTATTAAAATGTCATAGATATTGTTTATATTTTTCTGTATGACATCACAGAACGCACAATATCCAAACGTGAGATTTTTGTAGAGTTTTGTGATAATATGGAGGGTGTTTTAAGCTATGAAATTTGCAGAATGTTCAGTAAATGTTCAGAAAGTCCTGCTGAGGGATCTCCTCACGCTGTGCGGGGACAGCGTCATCATCTGGTCGCCGGGAGGAGGTGGAGTCTTCTGTGCAGTGGTGCTGTTTTGTGCCTCAAAGCGAGCAAAGAAGGCATTCAGCTCGTTCAGCAGGGGGATGGTGCTGTCACAGGTCTGTGGTGGGGGCTTGTAGTCCGTAATGGTCTGAATCCCCTGCCACAGGCTCCGAGTGTCTCTGCTGTCACTGAAACGGTGGGCTATCCTCCTGGAGTACTGTCTCTTGGCCTCTCTGATGCCGCGGGATAGGTTGGCCCTAGCTGTCCTTAGGCCCTCCTCATCTCCAGCTCTAAAGGCAGCATTCCGAGCCTTCAGAAGTCTGTAGACCTCCCCTGTCAGCCACGGCTTCTGGTTGGCCCGGACAGTGATAGTCTTTGTGACCGTTACATCATCAATACACTTGGTGATGTAGGCAGTGACAGTCTCTGAGTACTCTTGGAGGTCTGTGGTGTTGTTGTATGTGGCAGCCTGTTTAAACATATTCCAGTCAGTGGTGTCGAAACAGTCTTGAAGTGCCTCTGACGACCCTTCCGGCCACACTTGTATCTGCTTGTGTATTGGTTTGATGACTTTAACGAGCGGTCTGTGTGCAGGCATTAGCATGACAGTGATGTGGTCTGAGGCTCCGAGGTGGGGGAGGGGGAGAGCCTTGTATGCTCCTCTCTGGGTGGTGTAAACAAAGTCCAGCGTATTTTTTCCCCTTGTTGGAAAGTCAACATGCTGTTGAATTTTTGGGAACACACTCTTTAAGTCTGCGTGATTAAAGTCTCCAGCCAAGATGAGAAAAGCATCTGGGTGGGCTGTCTGCTGCCCACTGATGTGCTGGTACAGATCATTCAGTGCCTCACTCCTGTTATTGTTGTTAGAGCTGGGAGGGATGTATACAGCAACGAGCAGTATGGCTGTATATTCCCTCGGTAGATAGAACGGCCGGCACTTAATAATCATAAATTCCACCAGGGGTGAGCAGTGTTTGCAGACCACAACAGCGTCGCGGCACCATACATTATTGATGAAAACACAAAGCCCGCCGCCGCGTCTCTTACCTCCCTCGACGAGAGCTCTGTCTGCTCGATAGCATGTTAGCTGCTCGAGCTGAATGGCGCAGTCCGGAACGCTGTTGTTGAGCCATGTTTCCGTAAACACAAAAACACAACAGTCTCTTACAGTCCTCTGAGTTGAGCGAAGTAGTCGGATGTGGTCCAGTTTATTGTCCAAAGAGCGTACGTTCGCCAGTACGATGGAGGGGATAGCTGGCTTGTGTGGGTTAGCCGCTAGCCTAGCTCGGATACCTCCGCGCTTACCCCTCTTCTGCTTCCTCTCACGCCGCTTGTAGCGCCTCCGCTGTGGGCGAGATGCAGTAGTGGGGGTCGGTGATGGTGTAGGCCTCCGGAGCAAACCGAGGTCCCGCAGCTCTTCGGCGTGCGCGGAGTTTAACATCGAGCAGAAACTCACGACTGTATGCGCGCTTAAAGACAGGTAGACGAGACGAATATGTACAAAAACATTGCGACTTACAAGACAAAAAACACGAAAACACCGTTCTGTCGGGAGAGAGAGAAGCCGCTGCGTCTGTTGTGCGCGCCGCCATCTTGTGTGATGCACGCAAAGCTCCGGGTCCTGACAACATTCCTGGGCGTGTACTGAGAGACTGTGCAGTGGAACTCACTGATGTCTTCACAGACATTTTCAACATCTCACTAAGCCAGGCTGTTGTCCCCACATGCTTCAAAGCTACCACTATCATTCCAGTCCCGAAGAAGTCATCTCCATCCTGCTTCAATGACTACTGTCCAGTAGCACTCACTCCTATTCTCATGAAGTGCTTTGAACGGTTAGTCATGCAGCACATCAAGTCTGTCCTCCCCCCTTCCCTGGACCCCTTCCAGTTTGCATATAGGTCCAATCGCTCGACCGATGATGCCATCGCCACTGCCCTCCACCCAGCCCTCACACACCTAGACAAAACGGACACGTATGTCAGATTGCTGTTCATAGACTTCAGTTCAGCATTCAACACAATCATCCCTCAACAGCTCATCCATAAACTGGTCCAGCTGGGGCTCAATACGTCGCTGTGCAACTGGCTGTTGGACTTTCTGACCGGGAGACCTCAGGCAGTACGGGTCGGCAGTAACACATCCAGCACCATCACACTGAACACAGGGGCCCCCCAAGGATGTGTGCTGAGCCCCCTCCTCTTCACTCTGCTGACCCACGACTGCACACCTTCACACAACTCCAACCGCTTCATTAAATTTGCGGATGACACGACTGTGGTGGGTCTCATCAGCAACAGAGATGAGACAAACTTGATTTGTATTGATTTGTACTGTATTTTTGCGTTCTACTGTTTGTGTTTAGTGTTATCTGTATGCACCAGGGAGTAAGAGAGTAACGCAATTTCAATTCTCTGTATGTATGTACGGTACATGTGGCAGAATTGACAATAAAGCTGACTTTGACTTTGACTTTTAAAGCCCTCTTATATCTCAAAAGATCAGGGAAAATTTGATCTCATGTCATGACCCCTTTAATTGATCCCTGAGGGGAGATTTGAGTCCATCAATGAAAAACAGGAATTCTCAGGAGAGCTCAGGCTTGATTTTCAAGTGATACAGTCCAGAAGAATGCTTGAATTAAACAAAAACATCTGAATGAACCAGATGAAAACCTGAGTCAGACTGTCATTCTGTTTGTCACTCAAGGGCAGCCAGAACCAATCAGGTCACACATAACTCTCTATATAATTATTCTCCATATAATCGTGTGAGACAAATAAAAATCTTGAAACTCCATGGCCAGACTTTACAAACATCAGTTTGAAACTTGTTATAGTGGACACAAAGCTGACTAGTTGACAAAGCTAAAGCTTAGGACATGTAGCTCAGTAAGACAGAGAGGAAGAAACTAATTACATGAAAACACAAGTATGCACTTGCATACCATGGTAAAGACCTGTTCCTTTAAAGTAAATCATGGCCTTAAATGCCTGAGGGGAATAGCACAGCGAACATGTTCCAACAGAGCATCTGAAAGCTCTTCTCTCAGGGCTTGATTATTTTGATCCATGTGAAAGCAGAGGTTGACAGAAGCTTCTTTGTTGCAAGCTGATGAAATCTGTTGTGGTGCCAGTTAAATAGCTGTCCTTTGGGGAGCGGTCAGATGTCATCTGCTAGCGTGAAAGAAGCCCCAACCTCAAATACCCAGATAAGGCGGTCAATATACAGCAATTGATGACATGCGTATTGACATATTGAGTACTAATAATATATTTTTCATATATATTCTGACTTAAATACCCTTAAATTGCGTTTTATGAAATCAGATATGTGTGATTGGCTACATTGCTCAATGCTACAAAACACTTTGTAAATAGAAAGATTTAGAGTACAAACAAAAACACACACTGGATAGATCTGTTTCGCCAGTATCCTACAGCTTTAGCTGAGAGTGCTCTTGCTTTCATTTGAACAGGGCCAGACCGAGCCTTGAGAGACTCAAGCTGGCAGTAAGGCAGGAAAAAACAGATCCAAGCGTAAGTCAGCAGCGGATAAACATAGACGTCAACAATTATCAGTCAGAGGTAGGGCTGGGCGATATGACGATATATATCAGATGGACGAAATAAAAAGTCTATCGTTTCATATTATGCTCTATCGTTTATTTCGTGGTGTCGCAAAATACATTGTTTACGGTACTTTTTCATCATTTGGATGACTGCGTGAAGAGTAGACACAGAAGCAGGTGGCTCCGAGTAGGAGCACGATCCGACACGACAAAACAAGGAGCTCGTTCCTAAACGAGGGACTACATCTGTAGCATGGACACGTGTTTTTAAGCACTGCAGTTTTAAAACAACCGATTTTAAGCCGTTGAAACACAAACAACAGAGCTAACGTTATATGCGTGCGCCGTCTCTGTTTCAGTGTGAGAGGACCGCGCTTTTTTTTTTGCCGCTTTATTGGCTTTGAACGATTACATAAACACACTTGTATGCGTAAGAATCCCTGTCTTTGCAAGTATCCTCATAAACACAGTGATTTAGGTCTTAAGAGAGAGTAAACAGCTGAAAAAAATGCATGTGTAACAGTATATTGGATCCGGACTTCGGTCTTAAAGGGGAAGCGCTCCAATATTCGTCTGCCATTAATCAAACAACAATCTCTCACTGCTCTTGACTATCAATTTTGTAACTTTAATAAGAATAAATTAAAAATAATAATAATAATATATTTATATATAGCCTATGTATAGAATCTATACATAATACACATGTTAATTATATCTATCTAATTAACACAGTGAAGACTAATTAATTTACACAATGTGTAGCGTTTCTTATTTATGTAGGTTTTTGTCCTATTGCTTGCAATTAGTTTCTTATCCTTATTTCATCACTGATTGTTTATCTTCAGTGAGCTTGAGTTTTTTGGGGGGGTTTTTGTATTCAATTAAATTTAATTTCACTTTATTGTTGGGATTTCTTCCCAAAAATTTTCGCATCCAATAGCGTTTACTGTCTAACATTAATTCACATCAATACACATTACACAATACAATACATACACACACACACACACACACACACACACACACACACAAAGGCATGTTCGTACACAGCTTTTTTGTTTTATATTGTATTTTTTTATATTGTATTATATTTCTATTAGTTTGATATTGACATTGGTGACAAGGATTATGAAAATTCTATGGAATCAAAGATCACAAAAAAAAAAAAAAAAAAGAAAAAAAAATAACTATACCGTGATATATATTGTTATCGTGATATAGAATTAGTCATATCGTGATATAAGATTTTGGTCATATCGCCCACCCCTAGTCAGAGGGAACAGGCAGGACAGTGTCGAGACGAGCAGAATCAGAACAGGCAACAACCTTTAAACAAACTGAGCTAAATGAATAAACATGAAAAATACTCTCCTTGCCCTTTTCACATAACAATTAGACCTTATAAATGAAAATCTTTGTGACTCACCTCATGCAAAGGTTGGTGTTATTTACTAAATGCTGTATGCATAGCTGAAGAGAAGTTGCAAACAGAGATCAGGCTCAAGCTAAAAAATGGTACACAGTAATACTTTTAGATATATTTTTTGTTATTTAATTATATATGTAATTATGACATTTGTACTAACAAAACTAACAGTGACAGTAATGATAGTTAGGAAGTTCGCCACAGTAAATATTTGCACATGCTCAAGCAGGGGGTTTGACGCTGTTTTGTATTAGGAGCTCTTGTGTATAGAGTCTGAGGTGCATTGTGCAGAGCCATTCTGCTAATAGTTTATTAACACATTGATTGTTCATAATGGGGTGTCAGTGGAGTGAATAGAAATGTGCAAAACTATGTATTTCAAATTTATTCAACTAGGTCAGTTTTGAAAGTATGCAGTTTTGCATATCCATAATGGAGTTCGGTTGAAATATAAAAGCCCTGTGTATGAGAGACATTCGGGACAGTTGACAGACTTGTTGAGGTGTATGATGGTTTATCATTTGCAAGTTTTTTGAAGTCTTGCTGATTTAAACATTAGAGGATTCAAGCACAAGATGACAAGAAAAAGATCTCAACTTGGTACTCGTGCTCATTCTTCTTTTTTCACACACAACATAAACTCAAAACACACAAAACAAAACAACAGACACACACTCCACGTTCCAAAGGTCCAATCAAAGGGGAGAGAGAGAGGGAGGGAAAAAGCAACAACAAAACAGGTCGTTCCTTTATATAATCACACATGCCAGAAAAATAAAAACATAGAAATAAAGTAATAATAATAATATGCAATCCAATATGCCTCTCCACACACGTGCGGCTCACATCAGTTCTACATCATCGTCCTCCTCGCAGCCGCAAAACCAGCAAACAGCCTTCTCCTTTGCAGTAAGTTTCAAGAAGACACACACGTATCAGCAAAGCAATCAGTCCGCAGTGAGGAAGACAAAACCAGGTCTACATGCGTCCACAGATCCATGACCACAGGACACTCTCAAAACACATGGAGAAAAAATACCCGATGACGCAGTGTTACATATCAGGGCACCAGAAATAGATTTACGGTGTAAATATTCTAACACACAGGTTTGTTTAACAGCAGAATTTAAGCCCGTCACGTTCAGTAATAAAATATTTAGAGTATACAGGTGCTGGTCATATAATTAGAATATCATCAAAAAGTTGATTTATTTCACTAATTCCATTCAAAAAGTGAAACTTGTATAATGTATACATTCATTCCACACAGACTGATATATTTCAAGTGTTTATTTCTTTTAATTTTGATGATTATAACTGACAACTAATGAAAACCCCAAATTCAGTATCTCAGAAAATTAGAATATTACTTAAGACCAATACAAAGAAAGGATTTTTAGAAATCTTGGCCAACTGAAAAGAATGAACATGAAAGTATGAGCATGTACAGCACTCAATACTTAGTTGGGGCTCCTTTTGCCTGAATTACTGCAGCAATGCGGTGTGGCATGGAGTCGATCAGTCTGTGGCACTGCTCAAGTGTTATGAGAGCCCAGGTTGCTCTGATAGTGGCCTTCAGCTCTTCTGCATTGTTGGGTCTGGCATATCGCATCTTCCTCTTCACAATACCACATAGATTTTCTATGGGGTTAAGGTCAGGCGAGTTTGCTGGCCAATTAAGAACAGGGATACCATGGTCCTTAAACCAGGTACTGGTAGCTTTGGCACTGTGTGCAGGTGCCAAGTCCTGTTGGAAAATGAAATCTGCATCTCCATAAAGTTAGTCAGCAGCAGGAAGCATGAAGTGCTCTAAAACTTCCTGGTATACGGCTGTGTTGACCTTGGACCTCAGAAAAACACCAGCAGATGACATGGCACCCCAAACCATCACTGACTGTGGAAACTTTACACTGGACCTCAAGCAACGTGGATTCTGTGCCTCTCCTCTCTTCCTCCAGACTCTGGGACCCTGATTTCCAAAGGAAATGCTAAATTTACTTTCATCAGAGAACATAACTTTGGACCACTCAGCAGCAGTCCAGTCCTTTTTGTCTTTAGCCCAGGCGAGACGCTTCTGACGCTGTCTGTTGTTCAAGAGTGGCTTGACACAAGGAATGCGACAGCTGAAACCCATGTCTTGCATACGTCTGTGAGTAGTGGTTCTTGAAGCACTGACTCCAGCTGCAGTCCACTCTTTGTGAATCTCCCCCACATTTTTGAATGGGTTTTGTTTCACAATCCTCTCCAGGGTGCGGTTATCCCTATTGCTTGTACACTTTTTTCTACCACATCTTTTCCTTCCCTTCGCCTCTCTATTAATGTGCTTGGACACAGAGCTCTGTGAACAGCCAGCCTCTTTTGCAAAGACCTTTTGTGTCTTGCCCTCCTTGTGCAAGGTGTCAATGGTCGTCTTTTGGACAACTGTCAAGTCAGCAGTCTTCCCCATGATTGTGTAGCCTACAGAACTAGACTGAGAGACCATTTAAAGGCCTTTGCAGGTGTTTTGAGTTAATTAGCTGATTAGAGTGTGGCACCAGGTGTCTTCAATATTGAACCTTTTCACAATATTCTAATTTTCTGAGATACTGAATTTGGGGTTTTCATTAGTTGTCAGTTATAATCATCAAAATTAAAAGAAATAAACACTTGAAATATATCAGTCTGTGTGGAATGAATGTATACATTATACAAGTTTCACTTTTTGAATGGAATTAGTGAAATAAATCAACTTTTTGATGATATTCTAATTATATGACCAGCAACTGTACATTAAATGTTCATAATCTCAAAATTGCATTCAACAAATGAAGAAAAGCAAACGCACTCCCATTCTGTAAATGACATGTAAACGGCTAGTGTGCGTTCTAGATATCAAAACACCTAGATGAAAAATCCCCTTAAAAAAAAACAAAAAAAAAACAGGTAAGGTAAATAAAAGCATGAATATCTGTTGTAGAAAATAAAAACAACACAAACAGAGATGACCAACAACTATAGACAAAAAAAACCAATTCAGGCCGCACGTTACCGAGAACATAGGTCTGATTGAACAACAAAAACTTGTGATGATCCGTGACCGATCCACCTCAGCCCACAACGAGCCCCCCAAAAGGCTCACATAACCAAAACATTATTGTAATGTAATGAAACCTACTCTCCATTAGTCCCCTCCAGAAAAAAAAGAAAGAAAAAAGGGGGGGTTAGTCTTACCAGCAAGGGGACAATTGTATCGAATAAAATATAAATACTATCCCAGAAGGAGAGAGGAAAGAAGAAAAAAGAGAGAAAGGGATCTAGTAATCATTCATATCCCTCCCGCCACCATCTCCTCCATATCGACCACCAAGCCCCTCCCGTCGGGTCAAAGAAAGGGTGGCCGCAGCAAACGTCCCACTCTGTGACAGGGAGCCGACAAAATCCTCCGCTTTCCGAAGAGAATTGAAGCATCTCTGTTCACCCCCGTGCCGTAGTTTAATTACCGCAGGATAAGCGAGGAAGGGCTGGAGACCAAGCGCCGTCATCGACCTCAAAACCGGAACCAAGCCTTTTCTCTTGGCGGCTGTGACTGGACTAAAGTCAGGAAAAAATAGTAGCGTGACATTGTCCTGCGTGCATTTTATCGGATAAGCCTGCCGAGCACCTTTCAGAATCTCCAATCTGTCATGCCATCTCAGCACACGGAAGATGAGAGTACGCTGCCGATCTGAGTTTTTCCTTCCATCATGTACACGGTGTGCCCGGTCAATCTCGATGTCACGACCTCTCAGGGAAGGAATCCACCTGGAAAGATTAATTCTGAGGAAACCAGCCACATCGGATCCCTCCATCCACTCTGGTAACCCCACCAGTCGTATGTTATTTCTCCTGCTTTTATCCTCCATATCCGTCATCTTCTCGGTGAGTCGCTCCAGCTGATTTCTTAAATCTGTGACTGCATTACGATCCTCATGTGTATCTGCCTGAACAGAATCAACGCGGTCACGTGTCTGCTTCGCTGCGGTAGCTATGGCCTCAAACTCCTCTCTTAGCTCTCCAACAGAATTGTTAGTCGCTGGTATGTCCTCACGTAGTTTACGTAATGCTGGAATCAGCACGGAGTCCACAGCATCACTCACTGCCGAAGTCACAACCGAATCCAAAGTGCTTTGTTGTTCTTTAAATGCAAGCTTGATACCGTTAGCAATAGCCTCGTATATATCCTCTCTGGAGATGGTAGAATCCCTGATATTTTCCCTTTATTGGCGATTGACCAATCTCTCTTTTCCGATCACCTTTGACTGTTGAAACACTCATGATGAGTCCGATGCAAAATGGTTAGAAATTTACTGACAGGATAATAAAATATTTGACAAAGTCAGCAGAGCGAAAGACTACGTGTGCATCGAAGCCGAAGGGTCACGTGATCTCCAGCTTTGCATAGTTCATTGAATCGGATTAGACCATTAGCATTTGGTCATCAAAAATGACCAAAGAGTTTCAATATTTTTCCTATTCAAAGCTTGACTCTTCTGTAGTTACATCGTGTACTAAGACCGACGGAAAATGAAAAGTTGCGATTTTTCTAGGCTGATATGGCTAGGAACTATACTCTCATTCCGGCGTAATAATCTAGGAACTTTGCTGCCGTACCATGGGTGCAGCAGGTGCAATGATATGACGCAGCGCCTGAAAGTAGTCCACAGCTATATCATATCAGGGCTCGCAAAATTTCAAAATCCCTGGTAGCCCTTCGGGCAGGTACTCTTCAGATTTTGGTAGCACGAAAATTAATTTAACTAGCCCAAATAAAAAAAGACCATAAATGTCAATCAAAAACATTTTCAATACACAAATATCAACGAATATCAAGGAAAGAGTTTTATTTTACTATGTACAGGGTATCTGCAGATTTTTTTTAAATCAATTTAAGGTAATTTATGACTGAGCTGCACAAGTAAAATGAACTACGTATGAGTGGGGTTGGACAATACAGGTGCATCTCAATAAATTAGAATGTCGTGGAAAAGTTCATTTATTTCAGTAATTCAACTCAAATTGTGAAACTCATGTATTAAATAAATTCAATGCACACAGACTGAAGTAGTTTAAGTCTTTGGTTCATTTAATTGTGATGATTTAGGCTCACATTTAACAAAAACCCACCAATTCACTGTCTCAACAAATTAGAATATGGTGACATGCCAATCAGCTAATCAACTCAAAATACCTGCAAAGGTTTCCTGAGCCTTCAAAATGGTCTCTCAGTTTGGTTCACTAGGCTACACAATCATGGGGAAGACTGCTGATCTGACAGTTGTCCAGAAGACAATCATTGACACCCTTCACAAGGAGGGTGCCACAAACATTCATTGCCAAAGAAGCTGGCTGTTCACAGAGTGCTGTATCCAAGCATGTTAACAGCTAGTTGAGTGGAAGGAAAAAGTGTGGAAGAAAAAGATGCACAACCAACCGAGAGAACCGCAGCCTTATGAGGATTGTCAAGCAAAATCGATTCAAGACTTTAGGTGAACTTCACAAGGAATGGACTGAGGCTGGGGTCAAGGCATCAAGAGCCACCACACACAGACGTGTCAAGGAATTTGGCTACAGTTGTCGTATTCCTCTTGTTAAGCCACTCCTGAACCACAGACAATGTCAGAGGCGTCTTACCTGGGCTAAGGAGAAGAACTGGACTGTTGCCCAGTGGTCCAAAGTCCTCTCTTCAGATGAGAGCAAGTTTTGTATTTCATTTGGAAACCATGGTCCTATAGTCTGGAGGAAGGGTGGAGAAGCTCATAGCCCAAGTTGCATGAAGTCCAGTGTTAAGTTTCCATAGTCTGTGATGATTTGGGGTGCAATGTCATCTGCTGGTGTTGGTCCATTGTGTTTTTGAAAACCAACGTCACTGCACCCGTTTACCAAGAAATTTTGGAGCACTTCGTGCTTCCTTCTGCTGACCAGCTTTTTAACCTGTTAGCCTGCACCAGGATGCCGGCGCACAGAACGATCTTTGTTTGAACGTGATCGTTTGTGAATAGATTAAATGAAATGGGACAAAGTTAATCTTGACAAACTATATATCATTCCGAAGGTCTAAGCCTCAAGCATCGACGAAAGATCGCTGTTTTTCGATAGAAAGCTTATAATGAATGTATTTGCTAAATTTGTGTAAGCAGTACACATCAAAACATTTATAAAAAAAACCGCAGTACATACCAGATTCATCCTGATAATGAGACACAAACGTATCAACTGCTGTAAATCCCGGTTTAGTTAGAGAGGTAAGGATCCACAGAACAACATTCCATCAAGAACTTTTAGTCCAAAGAAACAATAACGTTGTGATTTGGATCGTTATTGATTTGTTTCAGTTTCATTTCTTCAGGGAGAGTTATTGTTTGTGTCCGTTTTGGAATAAATTACGCTCAAAAACAGCGTCTTGGTGGTAAAAAACATCACAGTTTTGTAGCTTACAGTCTCACAGACAGAATGAGACCATCCAAAAAAAATAAAAATTAAAGATAAGCGGAATATTGTTCATTTGAATTCTGGCACTCCCTCGTGACGGCGCGTGACGCACGCTGTGACGCACCTGTCATCTGATGGGGGCGTAACTTAGCGATCTTTTTTTTGCCAAATAAACCTTTTTTCTTTCTTTTTTTCAATTTTTTTTTATTTATGTGTGTGTGGAGCATGGCTGTATCTGCATGATTACCATCTATATGAACACACATCAGCGTGTAATTACCGACTATATGACTGCTATCAGAAAGCTGTCAATGACGGCTATTATTGATGATATGGCCCATCTTTATGATTATCATCTGTATGGACGCACATCAGCGTGAATGTCTGGCAATATCAGTTCATGTCTGGCAGTGCAGAGTATTGAGTATGTAGGCTACTACATGCAAAGCAAATTCTTCTTTTTTTCTTTTTTATTACTCAAATTATTCTTATTGTATTTTTAGTGCTCAAATAAATCACTAATATGATGTATAAAATTCTGTCTATTTTTTTATAATTGAAAAACTATGTATAATGACTAAAATAGTTTGTGGAATTCTTCAATACATTTGGTGGTAATTTTCATTAAACGGGGGGGGGGGGGGGGGGTGTATCTGGAAATATTATCAGAAAAATGATTGCAGGAATCTCATTTTTCATGGTATCTTCAAATTTGAAATATAAACTCATTAGACATGTGACTTTCAACCCATTACTTTTCTGGATTGCTCCTGGACATATTTCATGTATTTGTTTATGAAATAAATAAAACATTCAGTGTGGTAAAACATTTTTCAAGGCACTATCAAGGTACTATTTTTTTGAGCATTATCAACTATGGATGATGCATAGTAAAGCCTAGAGTGTCTTCTTTCCAAAGATACATACATTGTGTGTAGCACATTATTGTCAGGAAATGTTACCATTTTAATTTAGGTAGGTCATTTTCAGCTGTGAGGCCCAAAATGGGGGTGCAGGTTAACAGGTTAAAGATACTGATTTCATTTTCCAGCAGGATTTGGCACCTGCCCACACTGCCAAAAGCACCAAAAGTTGGTTAAAAATGGTGTTGGTTGGTGGCCAGGAAACTAAATGACATAGAGAATCATGTATTGTCAAGAGGTGAGAAACGAGACCAAAAAATGGTGTGAAGGCTTGACTGGCTTCCATACCACCTCCAGGAAACTCACCAGCCACGAATTGAGGCAGTAATTGCAAAAACCCCATAGAGAATCAGTATGAACATACTTTCCAGGGCCAACAATTCACTAAAAAAAATTTTTTTATTGGTCTTTGAAGTATTCAAGAGGAAAATGAGAAACAAGAGACCAAAAAATGCAGATGAGCTGAAGGCCACTGTCAAAGAAACCTGGGAATTTAAAACATAAATATTACTTCTAAATTGTTTAGATTTTTAGAAGGAACATTAACTTCTTTACATTTACACTCTGTGTTTGCCGTAAATCAGCGATCTAAACATAAGATAGACTTTTTGGAAATGCAAATTCATTTTCTGTCACGAGGTGGCGCTTTAAGAGCGGCCGCTGAAATAAAGCGGTCCGTTCCCCCGGTAACAGCTGTAAACAAAGCAGCACCAGGCTCATAAACGCTGCTTTATCAGGCATTTTATAGGCAAGATTAAATGAAAATGCCAACGATACGTTTCTGAGGACAGTCGGTTCCCTTCAGAGATACATTCACATAAAGACATCAAAACGTGTTTTGACTTTAAAACATGCAGCGCTCATATTTATTCAATGACAATTGCCTTTTGAAGTTTAATCCAGCCATATCACAATTCTTGCCTTTCCACCCCCAACTGTAAGACCTCTTGAAATTACAATTAAGACTTTTCTTATACCATTTAAAATATTTCAAACTTTTTAAGGCCTTAAAAACTCCCTGCCCTGAATTTAAGATAGCCCATCGGCAGGGTGGTGATGCATTTTGGTAGCCTGACTGGAAAACACAGTACCCCCGGGACGTCGGGCTAGCGATTTTGCGAGCTCTGCATAGGCTACTGAGCTGGGGACTACTTTCAGGCGCTGCGTCATATCATTGCGCCTGCTGCACTCATGGTACGGCAGCAAAGTTCCTTGATTATTACGCCGTAATGAGAGTATAGTTCCTAGCCATATCAGCCTAGAAAATCGCAACTTTTCATTTTCCGTCGGTCTTAGAACACGATGTAACTACAGAAGTGTCAAGTTTTAAATAGGAAAAATATCGAAACTATTTGGTCATTTTTGAGCGAGATGCTAATGGTCTAATCCGATTCAATGATCTATGCTAAGCTAAGCTAAAAGTGCTATCGCCAGACCCGGAGATCGGCTGAATGGATTCAAAAATGGTAAAACTCAACTTTTTAACTCTTGGGGACTTGGAAATTGAGCCTATTTCCAAAAAAAGTGGAGTGTTCCTTAAGTGAACATAGTTGGACAAGAACTGATATTTGTTGGTATATTAAATCCATGCATTAGGTCATAATTTTAGAGCAGCCTAATTGACTTGATGCTATCTGTTTCCTTAATGTTAATAAAAAAAATAAAAAAGACTGAATAACTTTTGTAGCTTGAAAGATGAATCTATATTTAATTTATATAGTGAAGACTATGCAGTATGATTTTACATTTGGTTGTTCGATTTCTGTAGTACTTCTTACTTACTGTTAGACATGACTGAAAAATTAAAAGTACTGTTTATTTCTTTTGTATCTTTGTTCTACTGTATTTATTTGTACACTGAAAAAAATTTGGAGTAGGATTTACTTGAAAAAAGTTAGGAAACTTTTTTCACTTAGAAAATGTGAGTAATTTCAATAGAATTCCCAAGTAAAAACTAAACACAAGGAACTGTAGCTTTAATTAGAAAATCTCAATTAAAGTTTACTTGGAATTTCCCAGTAAATTGTATTGACTGTTTGTTTATATATTTTACTGCAAAATAATCCTAGTTATCTTATTTAAAATTACCAAAGAAAATAAGTAAATTTAACATTGCCAGTTAGAGTTTGATGAATACGTAATTATTTTAAGTTAAATCGGCAATTTTCAAGTGCATTTCACTTAGTCACGGTTTATAAACTTTACTCACACAACATAGCACTAAATATAACCATGCTATTAAAGCATGTGGTTCACTTACACACATATAAATAAACAAGTAGACAGCTTGTTATCCTTTCTAAGATAATATGTCCACTCAATAGAATTATTACCCTAATGAACTCAGAGACATCAATACTTGATACACCATACACAATGATGGTAACCATCAGTGGTTATTGTTTGAGTATGAATGGGTCATTTTGAGTAGAAAATGAACTCCATATGTCACAAAATAGTAAGTTACTAAACCTAACCTCAAAAGCTACCATAAAACAGTGTAAATACAACTCAAAAACAGTGAAAAGTGTAACCTTTTTAATTATTCATGCCCCAGTGCATGATGGGAAAAACGGTATCATAACTTTGATATTTACTTAAAGAATCCTTGTAAACATAACAAACAATTCCAAGTAAAATATACTTATAAGTTCAAACTTTAATTTCTACAAGCTTAAATTGAGTACTAATTTAGAATTTACTTAATTTTTTTAAATTCTTGCCTGAACTAAATTATTTAATGTAGAAATTACATTTGTTTTTATGTAGTATTTACTTCACCCAAAAATCATTTTTATCAGTGTACTACTGCATGTAATTTGTCTGTTTGTTCTTATTTTATTACTGTCTGTTTACTTTTACTCTTTAATAATGTTTGAACTTAATATTAGTTAATCTGGTAGTTTTTGCAGTGAGTTGACAATTATGAAATTTGACTGGTATCTAAAATGTTGGTGTTGTAACCAAAAATAATCTTATTTATAAGAATACAGTGTTATATGGGTCAAACCAATGAAAACAATGCCTATTTCATTTATTTATTCATTTAGTTAGTTTTGTGACAGGGCCAGTACAATTTTTGGCAGGGTGAGTAAAAATCTAAACCACTGTACAAAAAATCCTACAGTAAAAAAAAAGTCCTATTACTACTAACTGTATAATTTTATAATGTTAAAGTACATCGTTATTCTTGATGTGACTGTGTCTTTATTCTCGTAGACAGTATATTATGAGATCTCAGAACATGACTTTATTCTCAAAATCTGAATTGTTTCTTTATTTTAATATTACTGAAATAGGCTAAATAACTGTAACCTTTTGTTGCACAAACCTATCACTGGAGTGATGTAGATCAATGCATAATAACATTACAAATTATGTTTTTAGTCAGACAACAGTTGTGCAGCATAGAAGGCTGAATTTTGAGATGATAATTCTCAGAGATGATTTATTGCTAAAGCACAACACTGTCAGTATACTACAATCTTGCCTAAAAGACTAATCTTAAGTAGCTAGTTTTTAGATGATTCATTTACCACACTGCCCACCCCTAATGCCAAAGGCAGTGGCAGTTCTTGCTGAGCATTACTGAGAGATTTACAGTTAGTGAACATCAGGGTCATGCTGATAAGACTGCAATTAGGAAATGCAGGATATGCTGTAATGTTTTTGTTGAAGTTTTCTGCAACACAAATACACTTCTCTATCTCAGTTTTTTTTCCACCATTAAAAAATAAGGCAAAAAAAGAGAGAAGTCACACAGGTTTCAATTATTTGTAGGTGAGAGAGTTTTAACTTGCAGCCCTGATGGTTTCTTTGCCAGTGTTTTCAGACTCATCAGTCCTTTTCTTTTTGAGTAGTGCTGTGTTCAGTGTAATTCACACATGTTTGGGCATATTTAAGGATAAGGATGTATTTGCAGAAGTTGCAACTGTGTTGAAAAAGCAGTATGTGGAAAGATGTACAACCGACTAAATGCCTGAGCATGTTTACTTGTGCACAATTTCCATATTATATAGTACCATTTCATAGTAGCCTACCACAGCTGCTATGCTTACTTATTGAATTATCATTTCAGGAATATATCAGTTTTACATCTTACTCTGTCTAGGGATGTGAAACCGCGATCGAGTACTCAAGTACTCGGCCGTGACAGCGATGATCGATCATGAAAACGACGTTCCTGGAAAAAAATATTAATCTGATTGGATAGCAGCACTTTGGGCGGCACCCTGAGCTCTGATTGTTTAGCTTGCAACAGCATGCAGTCCAAAATATAGACGTGAGAAGAGAGAGAAGCATGGCTTCGAAGTCACGCTGTGATGTCTGGGTTGGCTACATACATATCTGATTAATCTATCTAATAGCCTATAGCAGGGGTGCCCAATTCTGCTCTTGGCGATCGACTGTCCTGCAAAGTTCAGCTCCAACTCTAATCAAACACACCTGAAGCAACTAATTAAGGTCTTCAGGATCGCTTGAAAATTAAAGGTAGGTGTGTTTGATTAGAGTTGGAGCTGAACTTTGCAGGACAGTCGATCGCCAGGAGCAGGATTGGGCACCCCTGGCCTCTATAGGATGCGTTGTGATATTAATATTCATTAACATGCTGAATGCGCTGCATATTTGTGTTTAGTTTCATTCTCAAATGCAATGCCCGATATTGAGTTATTTGAGATGGTCATATTGCTTTTAGATGTTTCTTTTTTTAAAATACTGATCCTATAATAATGCAGCAATTATTATTTTTTTCATCATATTTGTTTAACAGTAGGCATACTTCAATTAAAATTGTTTTCGTAGCTACTTCGTATGGCTTCGAAAACATGCAGGTGATTTCAGGAATGTAGATGAAAATATAGCACAAATCTGCCATAAACATTAATGACATAAGCATTATAATGAGAACTTTATAGAATGTGAAATCTATAGTAAATCCTGTCCTTGCCCGTGTTTCAGCACGCTGTTGAAAGCGCATCACTGCGGGAGCTCTCTCTTGCTATAGCGCATTCAAGTTGACTGGCATATGCATCTCACTCTCTCTCTCTCCTGCTATAGCGCGTTACTTAAAGTTCACTGGCATATGCATCCTTTTGTGCATATTTGTAATGTTACGTCTATGTTATGTATCTAATTTATCTAATTAATATCATAGGAAGTGTCATAGAACAGGTTTCAGTTTATTGGCATAAAGTCAGCTTCACCTTAGGCAGCTATTCTTTTTTTAGATGCTTCTTTTTAATAACATTGCTGCATCATAATTAGGGGTGGGCGATATGACTAATTCTATATCACGATAATGATATATATCACGGTATAGTTATTTTTTTCTTTACATTTTTTTTATGATATTAAATCTTTGATACCATAGAATTTTCATAATCCTTGTCACCAATGTCAATATCAAACTAATAGAAATATAATACAATGTAAAAAATACAATATAAAACAAAAATTATGTTTGATGTGTACGAACATGCCTTTTTGTGTGTGTGTATTGTATTGTGTAATGTGTATTGATGTGAATTAATGTTAGACAGTAAATGCTATTGGATGCAAAACAATATTTGGAAGAAATCCCAACAATAAAGTGAAATTAAATTGAATTGAATACAAGCCTAAAAATAGACAAAAACAAAAAAAAATTCAAGCTCACTGAAGACAAACAGTGATGAAATAAGGATAAGAAACTAATTGCAAGCAATAGGACAAAAACCTACATAAATAAGAAACGCTACATGCATTGTGTAAATTAATTAGTCTTCACTGTGTTAATTAGATATAATTAACATGTGTATTGTGTATAGATTCTATAGGATATATATAAATATATCATTATTTTTTCATTTATTCTTATTAAAGTTACAAAAGTGATATAGTCAAGAGCAGGGCCGTTGCTAGTGGGGTGAAAGGTGGTGACAATTCACCGCCCAGGGGGCCCCACAAAATCCAGGAATTATACTATATAGGCCCATGTTCTGTGAATAATTCTAATATTTTATTAGTTGTATAACTGAGATATTATGAAAACCACAAAAAAGCATGCAATTTGGTTCCATGCTTGTATATTGTACAGATATGTGTGTGTGGGGGGGCCACATCAATATTTTTTCAGGGGGGCCCCAATCCTCTAGCTACGGCCCTGGTCAAGAGCAGTGAGAGATTTTCTCTCACTGTTGTTTGATTAATGGCAGACAGGACGAATATTGGACAGCTTCCCCTTTAAGACCGAAGTCCGGATCCAATATACTGTTACATGTGTGTTGTTTTCAGCTGTTTTCTCTCTTAAGACCTAAATCACTGTGTTTATGAGGATACTTGCAAAGACGGGGATTGTTACGCATATAAGTGTGTTTATGTAATCGTTCAAAGCCAATAAAGCGGCAAAAAAATGCGCGCTCCTCTCACACAGAAACAGAGACGGTGCACGCATATAGCTCTGTTGTTTGTTTCAACGGCTTAAAATCGCTTGTTTTAAAATGGCTGTGCTTAAAAACATGTGTCCATGCTACAGATGTAGTCCCTCGTTTAGGAACGAGCTCCTCGTTTTGTCCTGGCTGATCGTGCTCCTACTCGGAGCCACCTGCTTCTGTCTCCCCTTCACGCCCCGTGGTGGCGTGTAAAGATCGCAGTCATCCAAATGATGAAAAAGTATTACCTTAAACAATGTATTTTGCGACACCACGAAATAAACGATAGAGCAAAATATGAAACGATAGACTTTTTATTTCGTCCATCCGATATATATCGTCATATCGCACAGCCCTAATCATAATCATAATCTAACAATGTTCTAATCATGTGTTCATGTTTTCATAGACATGTTTTCATGTCATATTTTTATTTTTAAAATTCATTTTCATAACAGTCTTCAGATATTTTCATTATCCCCATTACGACCATGCCCCGCCCCGCCCCGCCCCCGAGTACTCGATTAATCGTTTTTGAAACCTATCGATGATCGAAATAAGAAATTGCCAAAAATGCCCATCCCTAACTCTGTCCTGTCTTCCAGATGATCTTGGGATACACCATGATCGTGAAAAAAGCATTACATTTCTTTCTTCACAGCAACTGTTTCTTTTTCATGGACAATTTCCTATTTTCTCTCTCCTTGGACTATGTCTTAAGAGCCTCCAGTTTTCAGGCTTTACTGAGTCAGCTGGGAAACTCAGTAAAACGATTGAGCTGAAATGCCAGTACCCTACAGCCCTGTGTATTATTGGTGAGAACTGTATTAAAACTAGGCCTGTTATCTTTCTCCCTGCTCTTATAGGCTGTCACAATTCATTATGACATCTCTGTGTGCTTGTCCACTAGAAAATAACCTGACAGGGATATGTTTGCAATAGCTCAGAGAAATAAGCAGGAACACAGAGGCAGTATTCCCTAATGAGGTGAAAGCCACTTTGAGTTTGTACTTAATTATTTTTATTTTTTTTATTTTTTTCCTTTTCCCCCTATGCCTGATTTATCAGGGATTGTAGCGAACAGGACAGTACCCTACATGGACAGGATGGTCAGCCAGTGTCTTCCTTTGTAGTATGTGATTGCAGCCTCTAATCTAGCTTTGTGGTAAAACAGTGGAGGAAAGGGAGGACTGTCTGTCATGCTGTCTGTGGGAGCTGTAGCAGATGGTGTTATCCAAAGCAACTACTAGGCTATAGCTATCAATGTTTTACACACACACACACACACACACATACATTCATACATATGTGTGTGTGTGTGAATAAAATAATAAAATAAATGATGATAATAATAATAAAAGAAAATAATAGTTTCATGAAGTATTCATTAAGTTCATGTTTTGTAAAATACTTTTTGATTTCAATTAAAATGATGGTGCATTATTGACAGATAGTATGTGCAGGTCACACATGACTCTCATTAAACACAGCTTAGCTTAGCACATGCAGTTGTCGGATAATGTTATTGGAAATACAGTTTGACGATGCACACTGTGCCTCCACACGGCCTGTCACCTGACCCACAGTGAACCCACACTTACTGCACAGCCACACTCTCACTGTTTAAAAGACATGTTTCACTGGGCTTGTCGGATTCTGTACCATGCAATGTGTGAACTGTTTATGGTATTTCAAGGCCAGTCTGCTGTTGAGTCCTTCATTGCATCCTATTCCTTTCCTGAAGAATGTTACCTTTGGGTCTTGTAGAACTTAATTATCAAACTGAATTTAATTAATCTAATTAAAGTCAAAATCATGATATGGCTTAGTGCAATAATCAAATTTAGGATTTAAATTAGTTACATAAATATATGCACTGAGTGTTAGAGTTTGTATGATCTATCAATATATTTTTTATAAACCGTATGGAATGGGGCAATACAGTTAATGTCAATATAGGCCTACAGTAGCCCCGCGCTAATTTCAAGTAATGTGGCAAGAAAATTCAAACGCAGCATCAGAAAGCAACATTAACTTACATCGTGTCTACACCGGCGTGGCGCGACGTAACAAAATACAATAGAACTTATTATAATCAGTGATGCTGTCTACACTGGATGCGGCACGGCGTGACAAATCCCCGACAGTAAACTGCTGCCGGGTTCTATTTATGACATACTGACACAGTTCAAATGATTTGCAATGCTTTGTCGTAGGGCTGCACGATAAATCGAAGTGAAATCGCGATTAGGCAGAAGCTGCGATTGTCATGCGTATCTTTCAGTGAAACACGGTTCTGTGATCAGCAGTAAATCTTCATCCGAAGGCCAGAGGGTGCTCTTGTGCGGAAACTCCAAATACACCCCGAAGAAGAAACCCAGGAAATGCCAATTGCTGCAGCTGAATAAACAGAAGATTTAACTGCTTTTATTGATTCACCGTGACTAATAAAAACATGACTACGACAATATATGGTTTATCTGATATTTCATTATCGTGCAATAATATCATATGCGAGTTTTTTTTTTTTTGCATTACCTGTCAGTGAACTACGGCTCTGTGTAATAAATGCTGCTCCATCTGAAAGCAGGTGATGGAGATTTACTGCTGATTACAGAACCGGTTTTACTGACAAAATGCACATGGAAATCACATTCGATTAAATCGTGCAGCTCTACTTTGTCGCATCCCGTGTAGATACTGTGTGACCGCAAAAACATGGCAAGTGTGAAGTAAAGAAAAGTGGACACGGAAAATAGATGATTCAAATGTGAATGGACTGAACAGTCTTGAGTGAGTGAGTGATACCATCTTTGTTATGGATGATGGTTCGCAGTGAGTTCACAGTTTTAACGTAAGTTTGCTTTAATTTAATTTCAAGATCTGAGGTAAAATATCTATTGTTCTTTCACTATGGCTATAAACCTCACGCAAAATAAATCAAACTCACATTAGACACTTTTAACATTGAATAAAGCACATAATCATTACCTGAGATTATCACTGTCATATTTTGTATGTTGTTCCTGTCGCGACGTCGCAGAAAATAAAAACCATTTCTAAAATAGAATTCCGTGTCGCTTATTGTCACGTGTTGCTGTCGCGGGTGGTTAGGACAAAAATTACATGGAAAAGATGCTTTTTATCGCGTCGCGTCACATCTGGTTGGGACACACGGTGTTACAGTTTGATCCCCCCCCAAAAAAATCTAAGTATAAAAATATTAATGCTGACAGATCTAATAATTTAATCTGCAATTAGGGAAAGTGGAGAGAAGAGATCCAGTCTGGAGATGAGCAGGAACAGTTGATTTGCATGGCAGACATGGAGATCCAGATTTTTTGTTTGTTCATTTGTTTTTAATATTCAACAGGCAAGTTCTTCTGTATCTAAATGCAAAAATTTTCATAATTGTTTGAATAAAACAGACTACTGGGGGAAAATCTGAATATTTATCTTGTGACCATCTTGTGACTATTTTAACAAAAGCAACAATAATATAATAATTGTAATAATAAGAATGATATATATATATATATATATATATATATACTGTATATAGGTCAGTGGCCCTTGGCTTTGTATTGTTGGCAGAATTCGGCCCTCGGCGAAAACTATTTGAGAAACCCTGGTATAAATAATGTTTTTGCTCAGGTGCCTGAAATGTCCGCCCAATAGAGAAAAGTTTTGCTCAGCAAGAAAAAAAAATTAGAGGGAACATTGGTCAACAGTACTGCCCAGTCCCTATTGATATATCAAATCTTATCATTTTTGTGTATAGAATCAAATATTTCATGTATAGAATCTTTGACAATCAATGAGAGAGGTATCCGTAGCATGCTATTCACACGGTCACATTTGCAAAAAAGTTTCTGTAGGAAAAAGAATAAATAAAACAGCACAGTGAATTGACCCTTCGCAAAAACCCACCCTCATCAGTTACTGTTGCTATCCCTGACAAGCCATGCCGCTCTCACACTACACATTCTCATGCAGTGAAAATTACATCGTGAAGCAAAGAGGAAACTGACAACGCACCGACAGACAAGACAGAGCAGGTTACTTCTGTTATGAAACAAGGCCTCAGCTTTCAGATTTGGTCATTTAAGAAATTCAAACAATGTGTCATGACAGACTGCTTTAGCAACTTAGTTCAAGCGGCACATGTGAACCGATCGTCTTTTCATATTTACTTGAAATGAACATGAATGAACATTTTATTTGAACCATGGAAAGACGCCAGTACACGCCATTTTTCAAGTTTAAGTCCAACAAAGTTAATCTACTCTCCTCTCTGATTTGTTTGTCGAACAAGATGGCGGATTCGACGTTATGATTGGTTAGATCGCCTGTCAGTCAAGCTCTTTGTGAAGGGTCAATTGCACCCATTGTGTTAAGCTTTGAGAACAATATTATTATGTCAGCATGAAAACTGACACTCTTACTTTGCCTTTGCGGTATATACTAATAGTGATTATTTATTCCCATACAACCATCTGTGTGGATCTTCAACATTGTTCATGCAATCTGAATACTTTCAAATGCATATCAATGAATCAGTATATGCCCGCTAGTTCTCACTGTTGTGCTCACTGTTCCAAGCAAACTCTTTAGTTTGAGCAAACTCAAAAAACTTTTTTTTTTAGTTTTTGTTTTCAGGCTTAAGAAGCTGGGTTGGTTTTGAGTGGTATTCTTCACTAGGGTAAGTTATGCTACACAGTTACCCTGCTCCAGAGCAGGTTTTATTCTGGGTTAGAGATCGCAAACCCAAACTGGACCAGTCAGCTGTGAGCAAAATTAGATATTCTATATGACAAATCTATTTGCTTTGGAACAAATAATAGATTAAAGAGACAAAAGACTGCCTGTTAGATTTACCCAAAACAAATTATATCTCATGTTTAATCACTACACATCAGAGCCAGCGGCAAATTGTATATTATATATATATATATATATATATATACAGGTGCATCTCAATAAATTAGAATGTCGTGGAAAAGTTCATTTATTTCAGTAATTCAACTCAAATTGTGAAACTCGTGTATTAAATAAATTCAATGCACACAGACTGAAGTAGTTTAAGTCTTTGGTTCTTTTAATTGTGATGATTTAGGCTCACATTTAACACAAACCCACCAATTCACTATCTCAACAAATTAGAATACTTCATAAGACCAATAAAAAAACATTTTTAGTGAATTGTTGGCCTTCTGGAAAGTATGTTAATTTACTGTATATGTACTCAATACTTGGTAGGGGCTCCTTTTGCTTTAATTACTGCCTCAATTCGGCGTGGCATGGAGGTGATCAGTTTGTGGCACTGCTGAGGTGGTATGGAAGCCCGGGTTTCTTTGACAGTGGCCTTCAGCTCATCTGCATTGTTGGGTCTGGTGTCTCTCATCTTCCTCTTGACAATACCCGATAGATTCTCTATGGGGTTCAGGTCAGGCGAGTTTGCTGGCCAATCAAGCACAGTAACACCATGGTCATTGAACCAGCTTTTGGTACCTTTGGCAGTGTGGGCAGGTGCCAAGTCCTGCTGCAAAATGAAATCAGCATCTCCATAAAGCTTGTCAGCAGAAGGAAGCATGGAAGTGCTCTAAAATTTCCTGGTAGATGGCTGCGTTGACTGTGGACTCAGAAAACACAGTGGACCAACACCAGCAGATGACATGGCAGCCCAAATCATCACTGACTGTGGAAACTTCACACTGGACTTCAAGCAACATGGATTCTGTGCCTCTCCACTCTTCCTCCAGACTCTGGGACCTTGATTTCCAAATGAAATGCAAAATTTACTTTCATCTGAATAGAGGACTTTGGACCACTGAGTTATTTTTCTCCACAGCCCAGATAAGACGCTTCTGATGTTGTCTCTGGTTCAGAAGTGGCTTGGTAGCCCTTTTCCTGAAGACGTCTGAGCGTGGTGACTCTTGATGCACTGACTCCAGCTTCAGTCCACTCCTTGTGAAGCTCTCACAAGTGTTTGAATCAGCTTTGCTTGACAGTATTCTCAAGCTTGCAGTCATCCCTGTTGCTTGTGCACCTTTTCCTACCCAAATTCTTCCTTCCAGTCAACTTTGCATTCAATATGCTTTGATACAGCACTCTGTAAACAGCCACACCTTTCAGTAATGACCCTCTGTGACTTACCCTCTTTGTGGAGGGCATGAATGTTCATCTTCTGGATCATTGCCAACTCAGCAGTCTTCTCCATTATTGTGGTTTCAAAGAACAAGAGATACCCGGAATTTATACTGTAGGGATGGTCATTAATTGAAACTCATATGTAAATATTCTAATATTTTGAGATACTGATTTTTGACTTTCATGAGCTGTAAGCTCTAATCATCAAAATTAAAACAAAAAAAACTTTTGAAATGTTTTACTTTACATGCAATGAATCTAAAATATATGAAAGTTTCACTTTTTGAAATAACTTACAAGAAAAAATGAACTTTTTCACGACATTCTAATTCATTGAGATGCACCTGTGTGTGTGTGTGTGTATGTATATATATATATATATATATATACAGTCATGGCCAAAAATATCGGCACCCTTGGTAAATATGATCAAAGAAGGCTGTGAAAATGAATCTGCATTGTTAATCCTTTTGAACTTTTATTTAAAAAATTCTCAAAAATCTAACCTTTCATTGGATAATAAGAATTTAAAATGGGGGGGAAATATCATTATGAAATAAATGTTTTTCTCGAATACATGTTGGGCACAATTATTGGCACCCCTAGAAATTCTTATGAGTAAAATATCTCTGAAGTATATTCCATTCATATTCACAATTTTGAGCACTCCAGGGTGATTATGAACATGAAATTATCCAGCCATGGCTTCCTGTTTCACAGAAATATAAATAGCAGGGAAAACAATGCCCAAATTCCCTTAATCATCCATCACAATGAGAAAAGCCAAAGAATATATTTCTGATGTGCAGCAAAAGATAATTGAGCTTCACAAATTAGTGAAATGGCTTTAAGAAAAGAGCTAGAGCAGTGAAAATTCCCATTTCCACCATCAGGGCAATAATTAAGAATTTCCAATCAACAGAAAATGTTACGAAACTGACTGGAAAAGGACGTGTGTCTATATCGTCCTAATGCACGGCGAGAAGGAGATTGAGTGGCTAAAGACTCTCCAAGGACCACAGCTGGAGAATTGCAGAAAATAGTTGAGTCTCGGGGTCAGAAAACCTTAAAAAAAAAATGGTCAAACAGCACCTACATCACCACATGTTGTTTGGGAGGGTTTCAAGAAAAATTCTCCTAGCTCATCCAAAAACAAACTCCAGCATATTCAGTTATCAGACACGACTGGAACTTCAAATGGGACTGGCTTCTATGGTCAGAGGAAACTAAAAAATTAGCTTTTTAGCAGCAAACACTCAGGATGGGTTTGGTGCACACAGGGATAAAAAAGTACCCCATGTGTACAATGAAATATACTGCTGTATTTTTGATGTTGTGGGCCTATATTTCTGCTGGAGGTCCTGGACATCTTGTTTAGACACATGGCATCACTGATTCTATCAAATACCAACAGATAAAAAAAAAAAGTGACTGACTCTGTTAGAAATCTTATAATGGGCCATGTTTGGATCTTCCAACCGTACAATAATCCAAACACAAACCTCAAAAACAACACAAAAATGGGTCAATGAGCACAAAACCAAGCTTCTGCTATGGCCATTCCAGTCTTCTGACCTGAACCCTATAGAAAATGAGTGGGGTGAACTGAAGAGAAGAAGCACCAACATGGAGCTGGGAATCTAAAGGGTCTGGAGTGATTCTGGATGAAGGAATGGTCTCTGATCTCTTGTCAGGTGTTCTCTAACCTCATCAGGCATTATAGGAGAACATTTAGAGCTGTTAAACTGGCAAATGGAGGTTTCAAAAAGTATTGAATAAAATGGTGCCGTTAATTGTGGCCAATGTGTATTAGAGAAAAACATTTATTTCATAATGATATTTCCCCCCTTTTTTAAATTCGTATTATCCAATGAAAGGTTAGATTTGTGTGAATTTTTTTAAATAAAAGATCAAAAGGATTAACAATGCAGATTAATTTTCACAGCTGCCTTTGATCATATTTATCAAAGGTGCCGATATTTTTGGCCATGACTGTGTGTATGTATATATATACAGGGCTCGCAAAATTTCAAAATCCCTGGTAGCCCTTCGGGCAGGTACTCTTCAGATTTTGGTAGCCCGAAAATTAATTTAACTAGCCCAAAAAAAAAAAAAAGACCTTTACAATTTATATATATATATATATATATATAGAGAGAGAGAGAGAGAGAGAAAAAATCAGACAGGAGTTTAAATCAATCAAAAATATTTTCAATACACAAATATCAACAAATATGAAGGAAGGAATTTTTCACTATTTACAGGGTATCTGCAGAATTTTTTAAAATAAATTTAAGGCAATTTATGACCCATTTTAAGAGCTGCACAAGTAAAATGAACAGTGTGAGCGGGGTTGGACAATGTCTATGGTAACAGAGTATTGAGCCATAAAATTACATGATTTACAGTTCAGAAACAGGTTTTCACAAAAACAAAAATCTTATACTACAGCATTTCAGCCTTTAGACCATTTTTATGAAAAGGGATAAATCAAGCATATAAATTGTTAATTTAAAACGTATAAATATTACTGTCTTAATTGTTTAGAAGGCACATTAACTTCTTTCTCATTTAGAACTCTATGTTTGCGGAGTTGATATTTGCATTGATCTGTCCATAAATGGCATTCATTCTCTGCCATGAGGTGGCGCTTTAGGAGCGCTGAAATATTGCTGTTTCCCCGGTAACGATTGGGCACAAAGCAGCTCCCGGCTCATAAAAGCTGCTTAATCAGGAATTATAGCTAAAATGAAATTAAATTGCCAACGACACGTTTCTGAGGACAGTCGGTTCCCTTCAGATACATTCAAATAAAGACATCCGCGCTGCGTTTTGACTTGAAAAGTGCAGCTCATATTTATTCAATGACATCATTGCCTTTTGAAGTTGAATCCAATATTGTGACTCATGTCTTTCCGTCCCCAACTGTAGAACTCTTGAAAATATAATTACATTTCTTATACCATTTAACATATTTAAAACTTTTTATGGCCTTAAGTTTGATGCAACTCACTTTAGGAGTTTTTAAGAACCCGCGGGGAGGTAGCCCGTCGGGCAGGGCAGTGATGCATTTTGGTAGCCCGACTGGAAAACACAATAGCCCCGGGACGTCGGGCTAGCGATTTTGCGAGCCCTGATATATATATAATCTATATATTTTTAATTGCGATTAATCGCATGATTTTCTGCGATTAATCGCATTATGCACAAAATTCAATAATGAATTCAAAAGTAGTGTATTGTGCACTTTTTTTTTTAAAGGGGTCATCAGTTGCCCATTTTCCACAAGTTGATATGATTCTTTAGGGTCTTAATGAAAAGTCTATAACATACTTTGATTACAATTTCTCAACGGTAGTGTAAAAAACACCTTTTTTACCCTGTCAAAATCAGCTCTGTTTTCAGCACGCTGTCTTAGTCCACACTGCTTTAAATGCTAATTAGCTCTGCTGACCCCGCCCCTCTCTTCCGTGGAGTGACGAGCAGTACTGTTTACTTTAGCTTCGAAACTGGCTAACTAGCACGTTATTAGGAAAGGCGATTTGCAAAGATTCATATAAAACTCAGTCCCTCCGGGATTTCGCGGGACTTTTTTCTGATTTTTGCGGCCTAAAATTACTGATTTTGCTGCGGCTTTTCTCAAAATTTGCTGCGGCTTTTCTCAAAATTTTCTTATTGTTTTGCAGTGAAATATATACCATGGACAACATTCTTCTAGCATTATAACTTTTCTGACTTCGAGAACCTTCGTAGGGCTCCAGACTAACATTTGAGGACACCAGTGCCATTAAGTTCTACAGAAGGTGTCACCAGCACCTGACAGTAAAGCACTCACCCTAATCGCGCATATACATCTCGGAGATGTCTATTATGTCTGCATTTACATATGCAATACATATTTTTTAGGGTGTTTGCTCATCTGCAATACGTCTCTAAGACGTTTCCTGTCAGATGTCAAATAGACATTTATTAGAATGCATGTAAAACTGCTTCTGAGACGTTTATCAGATTACAAGGCAGATGTTTCCCAGATCTTTAGCAGACATCTTACAGATTTACTTGTGCTGTCTGGGTAGTTGAGATGCAGATAAAATTTACTTTTATTACTGTCATTCATAATGTCTAAATATATTTTGATAAAAAAAAAAAAAAAAAAATATATATATAGGGAGTGGAAATGGCTAATAAGCCTACAAGCTAATAAGCTTGTAAGTCTCTGCAGCCATATAGTGGTAATTTAATGTCCTTTTTATTTTTAAATAAGTGTTTGCTTTCCTACATTATGAAACTTTAATTTTATAAATGGAGGCAATATGAAGGATGAACAAATAATGTCATCACATTAAAAATAACTTTCAAATTTGGTAATACTTAAAGCATTGAAGTGCTGGGAAAAGTTGTGTGAAGCATTTAAAAACACTCGAAAACATTAGACCATTTCTGCCACAAGTTATTCCTGTAGTTATGTTAAATCCATGGTGAATGGTGGAGATTTGTGTTTATTGAACAATGTTTTTCCTGGTTTCCACATCAGTGGCGTTTGTTCTGATATCCGTAGCTTTAACAGAATTCTGCGCTGAATTTGAATGCTTCTCACAAGATTTGACAGATGTTATTGATTATGCAGCGAATTCGACTACTTTCTTCATTGTATCTCCCAGCGCTGTGTATAACGGTGTCGCGTGATCGAGAGCAGCCCGCGGCTCCGGCCCGAGCAGATAAACGGTCTGCGCCGCGTAGTAGTTCGTTTCACTTTCGGTTCGTTTGTCCAATGTAGCTCTTGTAAATCGGTCATGATGAGAACGCAAGGCTGTTCATACCTTTCTTTGACTGAATGCGTGTTGCGATGACGTCACGGGACGCGTTTTATCCCAAAATCTGCAGAAAATCTGCAGCAATTAAGAAAATTTGCGAGTTCTTGCGAAAATTGCGGAGTTTGCTTGATTTTGCGATAAATTCAGCAATCGCAAAATCCTGGAGGGACTGAAAACTCTTATACTCACTTCTTCTGTAGATGAAGCTGGATCACGAATGATTCACGCTAACATAGATGCATTTAGGCAGATCTGGATCGGCGCATTCTCTTCAAAACGAAAGTAACGTTAATCCTCTGCATCTTCAGCGGCTCAGATGTCGGGAGTAAATGACCACTGCTATGTTCATTATTACATCCAACAACAAAACACCTCAATCACTCAATCAGAGACATCTTTTCTTCCCCTGCACCGGAGTCGACACAATGGCGGGCAGCTCTCAGCTCACTCAGGGCAGGTCTAAGGTAAGGCCTTGTCAATCAACTATCGTGGGAGGGGCCTGTACAGAACTACGTCATTCTGACAGGAATCTCAGAACAGCCTGATTTGAGAGAGGGGATTTTAAAATAGGGATTTAAAAAAAAAAAAAAAACATTGGGTGGATTTTTATCATTATAGGATGGATGTGTACACACTAGGGGTGGCACGGTACACAGATGTCACGGTTCGGTACGTACCTCGATTCGGGGGTCACGGTTCGATACGATTTCGGTACAACATGAAAAAAAAAGAAATCTACTATGCTCGGTTTCTTTTCATTTATTTTGAACAGACAGTAGTGCAAATTAAAAAAAATCCATCTAGATGTGAAAACACTACATATAATTACATGTTATATATATATATAATCCGTTTTGTTTTCACAAATAAAAGCAGACATTTATACAGTGATTATTAATAAGACAATAAGTGTTTAAAGTTGATTCTGCTGGTATAAGGAAACAGTTGAAGTGATCGCGTCACACACACACACACACACACACACACACACACACACACTCGCGCGCGCACTCACTCACTCACACTCATGCACTCGCACACACACATCAGTTCCAGCATTGCGAACTTGACAGCCAGTTGGTACTTTATCAAAATAAAATACAGTGAGCCAAACATCAGCGCACCCGCCTCTGTGTCACCCTTGGTATTCGCTGTTCTTCTGCTGGCGGTTATCAAACAGCGTTGCATTGCTGCGGGCGCCCCCTTCTGGATTGGGGGGGGAATTGCCTGTATTCATCATAAGGCATCATGCACCGAACCGAGATGCCTGTACAGTGACGGTTCGGGACGAATACATGTACCGTGCCACCCCTAGTACACACACTTCCAACACACATTTATCTTCAAACAACTTGTAAAGTGAATTTTGCATCCGATGACCCCTTTAAAAGTACTGCTATATGAACATACGTGCAATAACATTTGGTTTGCAAACACTTTAAACAAATAAGGTGCTTTTTACAGCAGTATTCCTTTTACATAGTAGCAGTTAAAATATTTCTTGTAAATCTCAACTTATAACATTAATGTAATCAAATTAAATATAAAACCAAAGCAATTTGCCACTGCCAGGGCATTAAGGTTTTTATAGAAAATATTTTTAACATTTATGCATTTAGCAGACACTTTTATCCAAAGCGACTTACAGTGCATTCAGGCTATACATTTTTTTTTATCGGTATGTTTTTTTTTTTTAATCAGTATGTGTGTTCCCTGGGAATTGAACCCACGACCTTTTGCGCTGCAAACGCAATGCTCTACCACTGAGCCACAGGAACACTTTATAGCTTTATTTTATAGCTTGTTATAGAAAAACAAGTTATGCTCAGAGTCCAGAGCCTCGATCATAACATTATAACAGGCGCCTTCCGAGTAGAGACCTACACTATTGCGGGACCCAACGCAACAGAGTGCGGCGAGGGACAACACTTGATGGGCGAGTGCGGGTGCAGACGGGTAGAGACTCCTTTGTGCGGGATGCGGGAGAATATATATATATATATATATATATTATACAGTATCTTACAGAAGTGAGTACACCCCTCACATTGTTGTAAATATTTTATTATATCTTTTCATGTGACAACACTGAAGAAATGACACTTTGCTACAATGTAAAGTAGTGAGTGTACAGCTTATATAAGTGTAAATTTGCTGTCCCCTCAAAATACCTCAACACACAGCCATTAATGTCTAAACAGCTGGCCACAAAAGTGAGTACACCCCTAAGTGAAAATGTCCAAATTGGGCCCAAAGTGTCAATATGTTGTGTGGCCACCATTATTTTCCAGCACTGCCTTAACCCTCTTGGGCATGGAGTTCATCAGAGCTTCACAGGTTGCCACTGGAGTCCTCTTCCACTCCTCCATGACGACATCACGGAGCTAGTGGATGTTAGAGACCTTGCGCTCCTCCACCTTCCGTTTAAAGATGCCCCACAGATGCTCAATAGGGTTTAGGTCTGGAGACATGCTTGGCCAGTCCATCACCTTTACCCTCAGCTTCTTTAGCAAGGCAGTGGTCGTCTTGGAGGTGTGTTTGGGGTCGTTATCATGTTGGAATACTGCCTGCGGCCATGCTCTGCTTCAGTATGTCACAGTACATGTTGGCATTCATGGTTCCCTCAATGAACTGTAGCTCCCCAGTGCCGGCAGCACTCATGCAGCCCCAGACCATGACACTCCCACCACCATGCTTGACTGTAGGCAAGACACACTTGTCTTTGTACTCCTCACCTGGTTGCCGCCACACACGTTTGACACCATCTGAACCAAGTAAGTTTATCTTGGTCTCATCAGACCACAGGACATGGTTCCAGTAATCCATGTCCTTTGTCTGCTTGTCTTCTGCAAACTGTTTGTGGGCTTTCTTGTGCATCATCTTTAGAAGAGGCTTCCTTCTGGGATGACAGCCATACAGACCTATTTGATGCAGTGTGTGGCGTAAGGTCGGAGCACTGACAGGCTGACCCCCCCACCCCTTCAACCTCTGCAGCAATGCTGGCAGCACTCATATGTCTATTTCCTAAACACAACCTCTGGATATGATGCTGAGCACGTGCACTCAACTTCTTTGGTCGACCATGGCGAGGCCTGTTCTGAGTGGAACCTGTCCTGTTAAACCGCTGTATGGTCTTGGCCACCGTGCTGCAGCTCAGTTTCAGGGTCTTGGCAATCTTCGTATAGCCTACGCCATCTTTATGTAGAGCAACAATTCTTTTTTTCAGATCCTCAGAGAGTTCTTTGCCATGAGGTGCCATGTTGAACTTCCAGTGACCAGTATGAGAGAGTGAGAGCGATAACACCAAATTTAACACACCTGCTCCCTATTCACACCTGAGACCTTGTAACACTAACGAGTCACATGACACCGGGGAGAGAAAATGGCTAATTGTGCCCAATTTGGACATTTTCACTTAGGGGTGTACTCACTTTTGTGGCCAGTGGTTTAGTCATTAATGGCTGTGAGTTGAGTTATTTTGAGGGGACAGCAAATTTACACTGTTATACAAGCTGTACACTCACTACTTTACATTGTAGCAAAGCGTAATTTCTTCAGTGTTGCCACATGAATAGTTATAATAAAATATTTACAGAAATGTGAGGGGTGTACTCACTTCTGTGAGATACTGTATATATTGTGAGAGGGCCGTGTGTCACCACGTCCCAAACGACTCAAAATAATAAACCACAAAAGTTTAAAAAACGATGCACACTCCACTGTGCTGATCGAGAGCGCTTCTCTGCTGCCTTCATGTTCTACCGGAAATTTCCTTTTTCACACTTATGAAGTCGTGATTACGAGCACATTGCATTCTTTTTTGTTAAAAATAACAGTGAACAGTGGTTTATGAATGTTGATTCTTAGCCTAAATAATTGTATCGGGAGCGTTCATGTGAGCGCGCCTGCAGTCTTAGGCCCACCCCAAATGCTCTCATTGGTTGAGACGCGTGATGACACCCATCCCAAGCCAGTACTGATCAACATCCCACCCTTCCTGTGACCCATGGTTTGTCTGTATGTGAATTCAGAGCCAGTGAGCAACGGGCTTTCGTAATAATGATAAAAAATTATTGTCGGCGTTAATTAATGTGTTAACGCAGTAACGCGTTAACTTGCCCAGTCCTACTATTATATCCTACATATATATATATATATATATATATATATATATATATATATATATATATATATATATATATATATATATATATATATATATATATATATACAGTGGGTACGGAAAGTATTCAGAGCCCCTTAAATTTTTCACTCTTTGTTATATTGCAGCCATTTGCTAAAATCATATATATATACAGTGCACAGCATAAATGAGTACACCCCCCCTCTAAAACTTAACAAATTCAGCAATTACTCTTTACTTAGATGACATGTTAGGGTTCTTTGGAGATATAATGTTGCAACAAGCCTGCTTAATCAATTACCAAAGAAGAATGTCAAAATTATTCAGCAAGATAAGATTTTCTTATCAAAGTGATAAAATGTTGTGTTGCAAAAATGAGTACACCCTCCTGAAAGTTACTAAATAAGACTTTAAAAAAAAAAAAAAAAAAAGTGTATAGGTTTAAGGCTATTTTTGATCAACAGGTAAGTATATTAAACCAAAACTTTTAAAGACAAGTAATTTCCTGACAATTAAAAGTGTTATATAGCCCACTGAATCATACTCCGACTTAATGCTGGCAGCAGTGGAACCACTTGGGAGAGTGGTTCTGGTGTTGAAAATGTTCTGGTGTTGCTAGAGGAGGAGTACAGTGAGAAGTGCTTGGTACCCACAGTGACGTTCAGTGGTATTAAAGCTTTTATATAGGGATGAATTAGTGCTGAAGGTGTGAGGGAGTTGTGCTTTATCAATGCTGTCATGAATTCACACACTACTGTGTGATGGAATACAAAAACATGAAAACTAAGGTGCTACCCTCCCCTCATTCCCTGCATTATTGGGCATTTTTTCAGCATGGCAATGAAGATATTCATTCTCCCAAGGTGAAAATCCTTCAGTGGACATGTATTTCACTCAATCTTATCAGAGCAGTATACTTAAAGTTATGAAGGACATACTAAGTACTAGAATATTATACATTTGCTGAATTAAATCTAGGGTGTAGTCATTTCTGCAATCTTTCATTTTAACAAAATTGGCTAATTTACTTACAGAAAATATTGGCATGAAAATGAAAAAATGTATTATCTTACTGAAAATATTGGCATATATTTAGTTGTTTTTATTAAGTATATGTTTAATACATTTCAATTTTACCATCTTTCCATGAATTATATTGGTGATCATTAAGAAAATACATCTTTTATATTTATTCAGAGGGGGAGTACTCATTTATGCTGTGCACTGTATATATATATATATATATATATGCGTGTGTGTGTGTGTATATATATATGTTTGATCTTCTTAATGATGTACAAATCCTTCATGCAGGGAGGTCCGATCTCGACTGAAATGTTCTTGAGTCACTTCCGAATCAAGCCACCTATACTGGTCGATGCGGCAAATCTTGTGTTCAAAACACGACCGGAATCTGATGAAGCGAAATCTGTAAGGTCAACATCCTTTAAATCTGTTTGAAAGCTGTCCTGAGTGAGTGTTTGTGACGAACTGGAAGACTTTTAAGCGAGTATCTGTGCAACAGATTAGTCCTGAGCCGAACTAGAAGCGAGTGTCTGTGCGACAGAACTGTTTTAGCGCGTGTCTGTGTGACAGAACTCAAGGCTGACTAAGCGCATGTCTGTGCGACAGACTATGGCAAGTGTGAGTACGGATGAGCTTATATAATCGTATTAATTGTAGTGGGATGTACGATCAGCTGAGCGTCAGCTGATGCAGCAGGCATGCCATGGTCTGCCTGAACTACGCTTGAGCTCGGTATGGTTCGGTGTGTTTAGGGAAAAACTATACTGTCTAGGGATGTTCATTTCGGTTATTTTTCCTAACCGACAACCGACGCTCCTTAACCGATTATTAACCGTTAACCGACAAGATTATTTTAAATTAGAACTGAATTAAAGTAGAAAGAATAAGTGTCTGTGACCCGTTAAAATACTAACATTTGTTTTACGGGGATTAATTTTACATGCGCAAAAAGCAGCAAACAACAGAACATGAGGATTCACATGATCATGTACTATCATATCACGCACCTGCAGCGCTTCTGCCAGCGAGAAAAACATAATAAATGCTAGGCGATATATATACAGGGGCGGAGCAAGGTAAGCGGCCGCTTAGGGCCCCGGGGAATCAGGGGGCCTCATCTGATATTGGCGAAACATATTTGCAGCGTTGATGTAGCCGTTCACAGACATATCCGCTGATTTCTTGAACGCAGTGACCAGAAGTGTTTAAGTTAGAATCCACTTTACGATCAAAATGCAGAGTTTTTGTCAAGTGCTGAGTTCTGCAAGGTCGGGAATCATCTCATTATAACAAAGTGTAGATACGATGTAAATAAGAGATTCATTGTGCAGTGTAGAGCTTATTAACGGAACGTCGTGAGATCGCAATGAATTGAAGTGAGTGACAGCTATAGTGATTATGAGGGAGCGCTCTTTGCACGCATTCTAGGCTGTCTGACTGTTTCAGAACAGAGATATTCACCTCAGTAAAGAAAGTATTGTTTCAAGTCACAATTTTATTTATCTTGATGTTTCAAAATGACTCTCTTGTGTGCTTCTCCAAGGCGCACTGGCGCGAACTGCCGCGTACTCATATAAATGCACGAATGACTGGAGATTTTCCCTTAATAATAGGTTTCATTTTCCATTTGTTTCTCGGCAAACCCTACAGTATGCCTTCAGAACACTTGGAATATGGAATGAGTTGCCTGGGATGATTTTATGTTTGTAAAAAGGTTGGAAAAGTTTACAATTTATTAAATGGACAAGTGCAAGCTTTTTCTATTCTTTTTTTTTTGGGATAATGTCTTCATTTGTGATCTAAAAAAAATAAGGTAGCCAAATTTGTCTTTAGAACAGCATCAGGTTGACTAATTACTGGTTGTGAAGGTACAAATAAACTATAAACTAGAGCGAGCTATCAAAATAAGCATAAACACTTGGAATATGGAATGAGTTGCATGGGATAGTTTTATGTTTGTAAAAAGATTGGAAATTTTTACAATTTATTAAATGGACAAGTGCACACATTTTTCTTTTTTTTTTCTCGATAATGTCTTCCTTTTGTGATCAGAAAAAAAATAAGGTAGCCTAATTTGGCTTTAGAACAGCAGCAGGTTGACTAATTACTGGTTGTGAAGGGATAAATAAACTATAAACTAGAGCGAGCGAGCAAAATAAGGGCTAAGCATAAAAGGACACAGTTATTGTGTGGGGGGCCCATACCTGGAATTTGCTTAGGGCCCCCAAATAACTAAGTCCGCCCCTGTATGTATGTATGTGTGTGTGTGTGTATATATATATATATTATATATATATATATTAGGGCTGTCAACTTTAATGCGTTAACGCATGTGATTAATCAAAAAACATTTACGCGTTACTATATGCACTATACTATATGCGGGTGTATAGTATGCACATTGGGACGCAGGGATTGTGTGATTATGAGGCGCCGGGCTAGACAAAAGTGAAGCGAATGCGGAGAGAGAGAGCGAGTGTGTCCGAGAGATATGTATACTCATATCATATGTGATAAAGGCACAACGAACTAGTGTTGCCAGGGTCGCGGTTTTCCGCACAAGTGGGCTATTTTGAAAATACAGTCGCGGGAAAAATTACAGAGCCATGGGTTGCGTTTTTTTGGGCTACTTTTATAATGTACCGCGGCCGCCCAAAGTGTATGTGTATGTGTAAGTTACACATGTGATCGCAAAAGGAAGTTATTACAAACACTCCTTGGTGGTTTGAAGTGAGTTCTGAGTAAAAGTGTACTATTCATCTCATAAATTGTCTTATGAAGCATGATGCTACTATTAGCTCTATGCACCAGAACAGGTCCAATTCTTCTTCACAATGCATTTTGTCATAATACTTCACGTAAGGTCGCAAGAAAATGTTTTGTTGTATTTATTTAGAAATACTTTTGATAATAGTTAGGCAAATGTATACTGGGATTGAAGCGATGTGGCTTTGTAAACGTTTTATTGCCAGTATAAAGGCTGATAATGGCTGAATAAAAACAAATGAATAATGATAAAAGAATAATAAGGATTGTGTCTCATACCTGGCGGAAGTGTGAAAGGTTATGTTTCCTTAAACTAGTTTGTCATGCATTTCTTTTTCAACACATTTACAGGTAAATCCTAGTATTTTAAATTTGCGATTAATCATGATTAATCACAGTCCATGACTGTGATTAACGCAATTATTTTTTTTAATCGATTGACAGCACTAATATATATATATATATATATTATAACGAATAAATAGGCCTATACGAGAAATATATTTTCACTTAAATAATAATTTAAGAAAACGAAAGAAAAACTGTGCAACAAGTAGCCTATGCAGAGTTTCGATTAATTTTTGTGCTGCGCAAAAGGAAACCAGACGGCCAGAAAGCGGAATCCTATTTTTTTAGGCTTAATTTACAAAAGCGCAAATATTTTTTTTATTGTGAATGTACACAAATAAAAGCAAATCTTTTACAATTCCGATTATCTTTGACTAATATAGGAGTAACGTTATTTGCTTCCACTGTTAGAAGGAAAAAAATAATCAAGTAATTGCTCCAGCGCCGCATGCGCGCGCACAGTTAAACATTCTACCTTGACAATGCAGCCTGTTCATTATCATTATGAAAAACAATCAGTCAAACATATGGGCCAGGGAAAAAAAACACACTGCTCAGTTTTAATATGTAGTAAAATCTGTGCCGTTAAGCGTTATATTATGGAGGCTGGCTCCAAAAGGGAGTCAATCCCATAGACTCCCCATGTTAAAATGCCCAACTTTACAGCAGAAAAAACTGTTTACAGCCTGGTACAAAAAGTGGTTTTGGCCTATAGCTAATTTTGCCCTTCGTGACAACTGTGAGGGGGGTGAATTTTTTTTATAACTCATCCGTTTAAATTATATTAAGCCTTAAAATTCTGCATAATTAAGGGCGTGGCCACTTGAGTGACAGGTGGATTGCCGCTCTGCTCCAGAGTGAAACGCCAGCCTGAACACCAGCAGAGATAATGCTCTGAATGATTGTGAATTAAACATCTCCGATGTCGTTCATTGCAATGGATTTGATCGACTTACAAGAAAAGGAAGGAAACGTATTTAATTGCGAACAGTTATTGATTTTATGTGTGATATGCTGTCATGGCATTTGAGTCCTCACGTACTGAAGTGTGCAGCCCCAGACTGACAGCTGGCACTGAGTGAATAATCTGCATTATAAAAAAAACAAAACACTTTAAAGATTATTTACGATTAATTAGTGTTGCCAAGTTATCTAGTCTTTATTGCTTACTGTGCGTTCACACCGCCGCCGGCGAGAGCGTCAAAATTCGCTCTGGCCGCTCTGCCAACGACGCTGTAGAAAGATTCGTTGACGCTCTGACGATCGAACGCTTGGTCTTGTATTTAAAGGAGCCGAAAAGGAAACAAGCATGTTGATCTTGTGCAGACTGATCACAAGTAGGGTATAAGTTAACCTCATTAAATATTTTAATTGTGAAAGTAAGAAATTGATCAATGGAAAGAGCTTTATAGTTACAACAATTATAGTTACATGTTTGCTAACGAAATAAACCAATAAATGCCATTTGTGTGGTGTGTTTTTTGTTGGTTAAGTGCTAGTCTAATTTCAACATGCAGTTTATAGGAGACGTTTACTAGCCTAGGTCTTTAATTAACATTAACGTTAATTTGTGCGCAGCCTACATTCCAAACTGTCCTGGCTGAAGTGTAGTCTTAATGTAATTGGTCAACTATGTTGTTTTGAGGAAATTAATAGCATTCCCGCTGAAAAAAGCAAAGCGTTCTAGCGCTAAAATGCTTGGGAACTAATGTGGTCGGAACCAAAGTTTACAAGACTGTGTTCTCTGGAACCCTCTCAAGCGGAGGACTTCTACATTCCGATTGGTTGCCGCCGAACCGCGTCATAGCTCATTACCATGAAGTTGACTTGATTTCAACTCTCCTCGACGCTCTCACCGCCCAAAACTCGCCGCGCCGCTCTCGCCGGAGCTCGCCGCCGGCTCTCATTGAAAATGAATGACTTCCGGCCACTTTGACGCTCTCGCCGCCTCCGGTGTGAACGCACAGTTACAGTGCTTTGTTGTATGGAGCAGTTTGTTATATCTCGATCTATCTAATTTGTTTGACTAATGATGTGCCGACAGATGTATAAAAGTACACAAGTCACACTGTAATTTAAACGCGGTAGACTTTAATGGACAGTTACCGTATAACTCCAGGCTGGCTGCCCGTTATGTCTTTGCACGGCAGCACTGCTGTCACTATAGACGGGCGTGGTTTCAGCTCAGCTTCACCCACGTCCCGCCTTTTTGCCCATTTTCGATTATCCGGAAGTGACGCGCGGTGATGCGCTGCCAAGATGGCGGCGGTAGGCTCCGCCCACTTTAGGCTTCAAAAGCCATAGACATATAAATACCTAGACGCCTCATTGGCCGCTTTGAGCCGTTGCTGCGATACGTCAACGCGTCCGCCATGTTTGAGAGGGCAAGAATGCCTTAAAAACAAATGGAGGTAAACGGGGGAGCTGCGGTTTTTTTGGGATAAAAACACGATAACGTTTACATTTATCAACCGATTTCAGTGGTTTGTGATCTACATGGAGTTAAAAATAACTCTGCCTCCAGTTATTTAGTTAGGCTTGGAAAATTATTAATTTTCTTAAGAAATTGTGAAAGCTCACACTTACACGTGTTGATTTGGTTGATTTTTTCGGTTAACAATTCTAATATTAATGTAGTATAACTGTGACATATACATGTAATGTAATTTTAATGTACATTAAATGAAATTAAGTTGTTTCATTGCTTTCTCTGGTCTTCAACCCCACCATTTTAGCTTGTATTGTGCCTCAGGTCAGAACACAGCTCATTCCCTTTGAAATACTGCGAATACAAATCAAAAAGTGACACACTGGTAGTCTGCTTTTTATTTTCATAGCACTCTATACAGATATAAACTCCACAACAAACAATAACAAGTGTAACTGATAATCCTTTATGGATCAAATAAAACTTAGTTACAGCGGTAAACTAATATGCACTGATACAGTGCAAAGTAAACATAGTAAAAGTGATATGTAATATTAAAAAGTATATGTAGTACAAGTTGCAGTAAAGTGAATAATATAAAAAGCGAGTACAACAGCACAATAACATAAGTGATATAATAGGTTTATAATAGCACAAATTATATGTGTACTACCATAATAAATAAATGAATAACAATAGATGAATAATAGCAAGTAGAATATGTAATATCATGGGTGGAATAATACAGAATAGACAATAATGAAGAATAAATTAATAGTAAATTAAATAATCGTGAAAAGTGCAGTTTTATAATGGCATTTGTGTAATAATTGTTAAACAAAGACACAACTAATGACAGGCCAAAAATGTTGGTCATGAATTCCAAATTGTGTTTAATTAATGAGCTCCTTGAGTATAATATATATATATATATATATATATATATATATATATATATATGTGTATATATATATATATATATATTAGTTGTGACGTCAAAACCTGACTAATAAAGACTAATTCTCCACTGCTTCCCTCAAGATTTTCCTATATTTTATAATGTTTTTTTTTCAATTAATGAGTAAAATAATGTAAACATCTTAACAAAGCTTGACATTTTGCTCTACAATGCAAATTACACACACCCATGCAGAAAACACACATTTTGAAACAGTTGTTTATTTTTTTTTTATATATGTTACTACATAGGAATGTTTGGGGTGAGTGTGTGCTCACAGTGAGTGTGTGCAGTTTACGTTGGACAACGAAATGTCAAAGTATAGTTATGTTTAACACAGACCAGAATATGACATGCTCCCCCCAAAAAAACTTTCTATTAATCAAAATTAATAATCATTATTACAACATAAAGAGCAATAATCAACAATGATTTTGTCATGATATTGCAGCTTCACTCACTGAGTTCCTGTGTTTTTAATTTCTAGGCTATTTACATTATACAGTTTTTGTGTAAATGCACATACAGTACATGATCAGTATTAAACAGCCTGTGTAAATAATTTTAAATGTAGTCTATAGTATTGTGATTGACTGAAGAAACTGGTTATATTTAAATATTTGACAAAAACGACAGAAACATTTAATAAGGTAATTATATTGTTATAAAAAGTACCCTTACAAAGGTTAAAAATCCTGTAAGTGTGTTCCGGGGAGAGAGAGTGGTTTGAATATGATCAGGGTCATTCTGGTCATTCATTCAGGGCTATTCTGAGCTTTAACTAGTACAAATACAACATTAGGCTGTGGAGGTATAGTCTAGTCTCTTGGAAATGCAGAGAACAGGCTTTCTTCAGCTTTCCTTAAGGCTTGCGTTGTCCTGTTTGCAGTTGGCTAAAAAGAAAAAAATATATATATAATCAGTCCACAGTTTTATGATAAGCTATGCAATCCTTATAATCTAGTGATGATAAACTTACTCTTTGTAAACGAGTAGTGAAATTAAAGAGAGATGCTTTAGCTCCGTCTCTAATCCTGACAGTCTGACACTGTCTTGTTAAAGTGCTCACTGTACATATTGTGCTCATAACACAATTTACTCTATGATACAAACTACAATATAAGTTAAAACTTAATAAGAATTCATTTAAACTTTGATTTCTTATAAAGTCTCAGCTCTCACAGCTTACTAGCGGTATCGCTATTAATAGTCTGACACTGGTGGCTAATTAAGCTGTCAGCATAATGTTAAAAATGACCAAAAAAACATCCAGAAACAACTGTTCAGTCTTACCTGTGAAAGATAATACCCCGAGATCTGTTTTTATTGATGTGCGAAGGTTTGTAGATGCCCAAGATGCCGACGAGTCAGGTATGTTTTCTTCTGTCCCGATATGAGAGTTATGGAGAGTTGCCCGCACCAATATGGCGGCGCCGTTGACGTGCGGTCGAGCGGCCAATGAGGCGTCTAGGTATTTATTATGTCTGTCAAAAACGCTCTTCAGAAACCTACGAGTGACGTCACAGACACTACGTCCATGTTTTTTTACAGTCTATGATTCAAACACAATACATCAGAGAGAGCTTCATATTTGTGCGCGTTCTGAAGCGCAAAGCGTTCTGAAAGCTTTCTATAGATATATTTATCATGTCTGTGAGTCATGAATTCGCTGACTTTCGGTTCATTTTTGTGAAGTGCTCCTGTTCAAGACGAGACGGCACATCATTGTTTTCTTTATTTTATAAAATTATTTTATATATTCAGGGCTCTAGACTGCGACCAAAATGCGACCATTTTTTGAGAGTGTGCGAGTAAAAATTTGACGTGGTTGCACTTGTGCTAGTGCATGGTCTGGCTGCTCCAAAGCGCGCGCGCTGCCAGCCGCAGCACATTGTAGCAGGAGAAAGATTTCACTGATCAGGTGCAAGCGCTTCAGTAGAGCCTGGTTTCACACCGCACGCGTAAAAGCAGAGCAGAGGCAGCGCAGAAGCGGCGCTTATGCAGAGCAGGAGCAGCGCGTGCCCATTGTGCTTTCACTCGCCGCGTCAGCACGAGCGCGAAGGTGCGCGCAGGGAGGATTTGGTTTTCAAACTAAAGTAAAAGACCGCTTCTTAAACCAGAGAAGGTGAACATGTTGGTATTCTCCTAGAGAAAACATGCAAGTCCTGTCAGCGACAGTTTAGTTTGACTTTTTGTTTTCGTTTTGAAAAGCTTGTTATCTTTGCTGTTTACCTCATGTTACACTATGGAGGCTTTCCTTATTTTTTTAATATTATTATTATTTGATTCCTCAGTGTTTGCTAAACATTCTGTTATGTATTAGTCAGTATAATACAGCATGTGATGTGTCCTATGCCTCGTCTTATTCGTTTTTGTTAATAAATGTTATGCTAGTTTGTAATTGTAAAGTACTGTTTTATTGTTGTTGTGCTTTTTAATTAAGAATAACAATGAATCCATATTTTGTTTTAGTCTTAAAAAGTGAAAGGTGTATAGATATAAGCAAAACAGACAATTTTTCTTTTCTTGTAAAGCGAAAGTGGTGATCTTTTCACTTTCAAGATCGTGAAAGTGAAAGCAAAAAGAGGAATTCCTGTCACAAAATTTAAATCACAAATAATACTGATGAAAAAGAACGGGTTGAATGTTGAACACTTTCGTTACCATATAACTATAAACTATGATAAAAGTTCATCAGCATGCATTGATTAATCAAATGTTGTATTAAAAAAAAAAATAATTTGCGACCTGTTTGCCGCTGGCCGCTTGGTCGTTACTTTAAGAAAGAAAAAAATTATTTAACTAACAAAAAAAATGCTCCAAACGTTTTTCTAAATTAACTTTATAAAAAACCAAAACGAAATATTATCACTTTGCCATTACATACAAAACTGAACAATTTTAATAGCTGAAACAGTATAATCTGATTTGGGAGAAGGGGAAAAAAAGAGGGCTCGGGAAGCAATGGCGATTTCTACCGAGGGGGATATCCCTAGGTATCCCCAGCCATAGCCCAGGACATTTTAATTAAATGGTGCTTGGTCAATATTAAACAAGGATTAGATTGCGCAGTAATGTTTAAAAATAATAATCAGGCTGTCGGCGCCCCCTGCAGGCCTTTGTTGTAATGCGTAATCTACATTAGCTCTATAGAGAATGTGACGTAATGCCGCGTCGAGTTCTGGGAAACTGCTTTGTTTATCCGCCATACTTGCAGGATAGCGCTGCCTTTCCGCTATTGAGTTTAGGGCAGTATATGATTTTTTTTCATGATTGTGAAAAATGTCACCATTGTATGTCATTCATGCTGCATCGAGAATTGCAATAGTAACTCATATCATCGTTCTGAGAGAAGACTGGATAAAACAGTATGTTTTTTCACCTTTTTTCTGTGTAAAAACACCAAAGGAAGCAGGTTGCAGAGAATACGCCGAATAGTAAAGCTGTTAGTCACTGATTAAACCTCTCCCTCAATAAAATAATCACATTTCTGTGTGTTTTTTGAAATATTTGATTTTGTTGGCTTAATAATTAACGTTACCTTTGCTAGTATGACTCTCACTAGACATGTGAATTAGCTGAACTTGAACGGGACTTTCTAAAATGCTTAAAGTGGTTTAATGTAGCAAGACAGTGATAAAGACAAAATTGTAAAGCATAACGTTACTATGTGCAGATACGCAAATATGCTGAAAATGTGAACGCAACGCGTTTATTTCTTTAAGCATTTACCTCTCATAAGAACACGCTTAATGCACAGAGAGAGTGATAATAAAAGACCACATTCTGTACACACCTTACTAATAAATCATAATATGTGCAGAAAAACAGATGAGCCAAAAAATATGAACATTAAATATCACTGTCTTAATCCATAAGCGCTTTCTACTTTACGGTTTTCTAAAGGGAGGAAAATGCTTTGTTTAAACATGTCGCGTTAATATTCTGGCTCACCTGCATGTCTTTTAGCATCACTGTCTTAGTACATTAAACCAGCATTTTAAAATGCTATAAAACTGTTCACAAGCTCCTAGGGATTAGATTTTGCTTGTTATTTTTTGACATAAATATAAAAATACAGAGAGTTTGTGACTCGCTGAATGTGACCCACAATCTCTGATTCTCCTCAATGGCCATGGAAAAAATGATATTTAGAATTATAACAATTATACTTTGTCATTTAAAAGTTTACAACAAAGAAATGGATCAACTTCTGTCAGCTTGTTGAACACACTTTTATTTGGATAATTTAATATGACGGCTGAAGCAGCAGCGCGCGTCCAGCGGGTGACACTGTTTTCACGGTAATCAGATCAACATTGTTAATGAAATTCTACAAAAACGAAGAGAGAAAAAAATCTAATTATCATTAACTGCGATAAATTAGCTTCTCTTCTCTGCAAACGATACAATGAAGAATGAATAATTGTTTAACTTGAAGGCAAAAACAAAACAAAAGATAAGCAGTTATCTGTATAAAGAATGAGAAGTAACCATGGAAACGGACAGCGTATCCTGCTAATATGGCGGCGCCTTCCCGAAATGCAACGCGGAGTGAAAAGAATGTGACATAATTCTCATTCTCTATTGTTTATAATACATTATGTATTTTAACAGTTTTGTTCAATAAAACCATATGATTTCTTGCTTTTGATACTTTATTTGAACTAATTATTATTGCATCATTGCTATTATATATGTATTTTAAGTCATTTTAAAAGCTATTGTTCACTTACATCTATTTTTATAACCACAAAAAATATATTATAATTATAGGGCCCTATGAAATCCGTTTTATTTCCAAATTCATTTTTTTCTTTTTCATTTTTATATACTCCGTTTTAATGGTTAAATTAAATTTTATTAATCAAAGCCTGTCTAATTAATTGAGTTTTACAATTTTATCTTTACCAAATTCTGTTTTCCATTATTTTTTGGATTCCATTTTAATGGTTCCATTAATTATTATTTTTTTCTTTTTTCTTTTTCAGAAATACTGCACATTTTTCTCCTAAATAAATTCTGGTAAATAATATTTCTGGTAAATACTCCTTTATTTAAAATACTGATTATAATTTTATTATAGGAGTGGATATGTTGTCTTTCTTACACTATAATACTGAACTTTGATTTCAGTGATTTGGACTATGAGATGGACACTTACTTCTTGCACTCTATGTTGCACTTTACTTTTGCTTTAAAAAAGGATTTCATAGAAATTTGGATTTAATTTGGTTTAATAAAAGTAAAATTGTAGATTTTTTTTGTGGGAAATTAATCGTTTAGATTAATCGATAAATTAGTCGATAGATTAATCGAAATATAAATAGTCGTTAGTGGCAGCCCTAGTAAAATGCTTGTAAGTTATTGAAAAACTGCCTTAATTTCTCTCTCAAAAGGTTGTACAAACCCTGAAATGAATAATGTAATAACATTCGACTATTTCTGCCATAACACAATGGTATAGGCTACTGTAGTTACTGCTTCTGGTTTTCTACGTCAGCACCATTTGATCTGTTTATAACAGATAATTATGTGCAGAATTTGAATGCATCTCACTAGATGTCACAGCAATCTTTATTCAATCTGTGGTGAATTCAAACCCTTCTCAATGGATCTCGCAGCGCTGTGCTGTAACAGTGTCGGGAAATCAACTTTGGTTCCTGAGTAAAGCTGTTCTGAGTCTTGGTCCCAGCTGATAAACTGACCGTGCTGCACAGCTCAAACGAGTAGTGGGCTTTTGTAATGCTTTTGTGTCTTTTGCCGTTTGATGTTTCTCATATGCAACAGAAATGGCAGCGCTGGGGATCACGTGACCCTTTGACGGCGATGCAGGCTTAGTCTTTCGCTCTGCTCACTTTGCCACATATTTTACGATCCTGTCAGTAAAACTTAAACCACTCTGCATTGGACCCATCATGAGTGCTAAGGCAGACAAAGGGGATCGGAAAAGAGAGAGTCCAGTGCTCCTCCCTGCCAATTTATCCACCATAAAATGATGAGCAAGGATTAACTGTTAGTTTCATTTCAAATAGCTGGTTATGCAATGATATAAATGTTACATATTCCCAAATATTATGTTAAATGTAGGTCTGATGGCTCTACTTGGCAGGCATCAGGGTTGCTGCACAATTTCAGGATATTACAAGGGAAGCTGCTTTTCAGGCAATACACCCTCTCTCTTCCATTGTGATTTCAGGCATCAAAGGTCCCAAACATCCAGACAGTTCTTTAGGGCATATTATTTGAGATTTGGCTAGAAATCAGATGTGATGTGACTATTTTTGATATATCAATAAGCCTTTGGACATTTAATAAATAGTGGTTTTCACCACTAACTCTTTAAAGAACCCAGAGTGTGTGTTTCCAGAAAGTGTTTTCAGCCTTTTGAAATATTTAGTCATTTGTTTATTCTTTATCAGCATCTTGCATATTCATTACTGTATGCATGTTTACCTAAGGTATGGAGTGAGACATATTTGCAGCTTAGTTTCAATAAATACACCCGAGGAGGAACAAGGAAGTTTTGATTTCTGAATGTTTCAATATGCTTACATAGTAAATTGAGCTTTTATGTCAGTTGCGACTTCTCATTGTGAAATCTTTAATTTTCTGCTCTGATGATGTGTTTGCAAATTCCTCATATCAGAAAATGTTCTTCCCATGATTATGTAAAAAAAAAAGCATGTTTTCCAAACAAGCGAGTGCTCAGTTTTAGCACTCCTTTATAGGTAATAGCAAAGAGCACACATTGGCCCCCTAGATGACTTGTGATTACGTACGCTTCTAATCATAGAGTCAGTGTAAGCTGTTTTGCCTCTCATTTTACTCCCTTGGAAGGAAAATTGTGCATTACGGTTTCAGTTGTTTTTGGCATTTTTTCTCATGTTACTTCAGACGATCACATTTTCAAATTTTAATTTTTACCTTCTGCAATAGGTTAAACTGCAAGGATATGATTGTTCTCTACTTCATGCTTTGTTACTAGACCTTGGCATATGTCCAGATAAATAAACACTGGCTAATGCTAAAGGACCCTGTGGTGGATGCGCTTTAAGGCTATGTTCACACTTGGTAGGTTTGGTAAAATTAAAATTAAATCCAGTGTGATTGCTCTGTTAGTGTGGTTCATTTAAATAATTGTGAATTCTTCCATCCGAACCTTGGTGCACACCAAACAAGTGGACTTGGTGCTCTGAGAAGTTGGTCTCTGTCTGCATCCAATTAACTCTGGTGCAATTTGACCAAAATATAAATGCAGCATGGACCAATGATATCTAAACAAACTAAAAACAGGATGTGATGTCACTAGATGTGACCCTATAAAAGGACAGAATGCTCAAGCATGCCTGGTTTAGGAGCTACAGTATATTGCCCATTACAGTTCAGTACAGGCATTGGAACTGCCGTCAACTTGCAACAGATGTCCCTGTTTGCAGCACAGGAATTCCTGCCACTGTTTTGTCTCCTTTACACATTTTATAAACACTTTTAGTTATCAGCTGTGAAAATAGCACCATATGTACACACATACAACAGGTACATTTAGCCCAGCACACAGCATTGTTTTTAATATTTAGTAAGATCACATTTTACATTTTGTTTTGTACATTTAGGCTTGATGTTAAAAATGACAGTGTGAAATCTAAGCAAACCAGGGCTTTTTTTTTTTTTTTGGTTCTGACCAAAAGAACCAAGAAGTACAAGTTTAACTGTAGTACAAATGTAAATTTTATTTGTTATAATCTTTGACCGTTGTATTAACAGCATCTCTCAATGGCATGAAAACATGCTTTTGATATAAAAATAAATATATTCTCAAAACTTAACACTCGCAATAGGTGTTGCGCATATCTTTGGTCATTAACAAAGAAAATGATTTTCAGGTCTAGTGTGCTACCCGTCAAGCTATGGGCACAGTGGGGCATATTTGTGATGCTCACCCTAGTCATGGGAAACTACAACTCCTCTCACGATGATGTTATTCTTCTACAGGTGCATCTCAATAAATTAGAATGTCGTGAACATTTTTTTTTCTTGTAACTTATTTCAAAAAGTGAAACTTTCATATATTTTAGATTCATTACATGTAAAGCAAAACATTTCAAAAGTTTTTTGTTTTTGTTTTAATTTTGATGATTAGAGCTTACAGCTCATGAAAGTCAAAAATCAGTATCTCAAAATATTAGAATATTTACATTTGAGTTTCAATAAATGACTATCCATACAGTATAAATTATGGGTATCTCTTGTTCTTTGAAACCACAATAATGGGGAAGACTGCTGACTTGGCAATGATCCAGAAGACGAACATTGACACCCTTCACAAAGAGGGTAAGTCACAGAGGGTCATTACTGAAAGGTGTGGCTGTTTACAGAGTGCTGTATCAAAGCATATTAAATGCAAAGTTGACTGGAAGGAAGAATTTGGGTAGGAAAAGGTGCACAAGCAACAGGGATGACCGCAAGCTTGAGAATAGAGTCAAGCAAAGCTTATTCAAACACTTGGGAGAGCTTCACAGGGAGTGGACTAAAGCTGGAGTCAGTGCATCAAGAGTCACCACGCTCAGACGTCTTCAGGAAAAGGGCTACCAAGCCACTTCTGAACCAGAGACAACGTCAGAAGCATCTTACCTGGGCTGTGGAGAAAAAGAACTGGACTGTTGCTCAGTGGTCCAAAGTCCTCTTTTCAGATGAAAGTAAAGTTTGCATTTCATTTGGAAATCAAGGTCCCAGAGTCTGGAGGAAGAGTGGAGAGGCACAGAATCCATGTTGCTTGAAGTCCAGTGTGAAGTTTCCACAGTCAGTGATGATTTGGGCTGCCATGTCATCTGCTGGTGTTGGTCCACTGTGTTTTCTGAAGTCCACAGTCAACGCAGCCATCTACCAGGACATTTTAGAGCACTTCATGCTTCCTTCTACTGACAAGCTTTATGGAGATGCTGATTTCATTTTCCAGCAGGACTTGGCACCTGCCCACACTGCCAAAGGTACCAAAAGCTGGTTCAATGACCATGGTGTTACTGTGCTTGATTGGCCAACAAACTCGCCTGACCTGAACCCCATAGAGAATCTATGGGATATTGTCAAGAGGAAGATGAGAGACACCAGACCCAACAATGCAGATGACCTGAAGGCCGCTATCAAAGAAACATGGGCTTCCATACCACCTCAGCAGTGCCACAAACTGATCACCTCCATGCCACGCCGAATTGAGGCAGTAATTAAAGCAAAAGGAGCCCCAACCAAGTATTGAGTACATATACAGTAAATGAACATACTTTCCAGAAGGCCAACAATTCACTAAAAATGTTTTTTTATTGGTCTTATGAAGTATTCTAATTTGTTGAGATAGTGAATTGGTGGCTTTTGTTAAATGTGAGCCTAAATCATCACAATTAAAAGAACCAAAGACTTAAACTACTTCAGTCTGTGTGCATTGAATTTATTTAATACACGAGTTTCACAATTTGAGTTGAATTACTGAAATAAATGAACTTTTCCACGACATTCTAATTTATTGAGATGCACCTGTATTACCTTGTTCCTCTACCCCTGTCATTCAGCACCCTCCTCCCATCTGCCTTTCCCTTTGTCCCATGATCATTTCATTCATTAGTATTAAAGTTTCATCTTTATCAATATTGTTTGCATTTTCTCTCGTGTACAAACTCATTATTTTCCTTCCAGTTATCGTTACCCTAATTCATCCAGTTTGTTTCTGTCTGCCTTTCTCCTTCTCAGCCTTGCTCTGTTTGGAAGCTATTAAACGTGGGGTCCCAGGTGTGGCCCATTAACCCCTGCACCCCACAGAAGGAATCCAGGAGGGCCATGCTAACTTTCCTTTGTGCCCCCAAACACCCACTAACACAAACACCAGGCCTCAATTCTTCGTCTATAATAGCAACACCATCCATCACCCACAGTTGTGTTTACAGACACGCGCACACACAGATATGATTCTAATTGATTCATGCTGACATGTATAGGCATGTAGATTTGGTATTTGAATGCATTTAAGATTAAAACAAATCTGTGGTGAAGGACTTGTGTGTTCTTGTGTGATGCCTACCTTTGGCCATGGTTGTGTTCTATGGGAATGGATTTCACAGACTATGACTGTTGCAACACCTGATCATTGGCCTACTTGGAGTATTTTTAATGCAGCATAGGTGCAGTCCCGACATGAAGGTCTGTTTCAGAATGCAGGTAGCATGTTTATGCTGCCTTCTAAGATAACTTCTGCAACAAGCTCAGTGATAGAATGTATGCAGACACAGTGAGAGAAATTAATAAAATTCTCAGAAATATTGATTAAAAAGCATAAAATGTTTAAATATTTTCAGTATCAAACCATTAGGCTGAACCACATGTGTCCACACTGGCTATGTTTACATGCACTATTTTTGGTTCAATCTGACTGAATTCATTCCGATTGATGAATCTGAATTTAGTGAACGCTAAATAAAGTGATCGGGTTGATGTGTGCGTTTATATGTCAAGGAATAAACCACCCCCTTCAATCGGATCGAAATTTAATTCCGATCGAGCTCAATCAGATCGATTAAGGTGTTTACATGAAGGCTTTTCAGTCCGATTGAACCGTCAATCCGATTACAAACGGATTATTTGGTTGTATGTAAACGTAGCCACTGTGTATCGCAACTCTTCAGATCTCATTTATGTTAGGGGTGGCTCGATACCACTTTTTCAGAACCGATCCCGATTCAATACTAAAAATTCTGAGTATCTGGCGATATCGATCTGATACCTGGGCAGTTTTTTTTTAATCAGTGTTGAATTTTTATACCTCGATGTGTGTTGACCTGATCATGACTTTTTTGTGTTACACACAATCTACTAAATATAGATACTTTATTGTAAAGAAAAACAACAAATGAATGCATACATGATTATAATCTATGACAAAAATACTATTATAAACTAGGTTAGTGTATAATTCAGTAGCAAAAGTTACTCTAGAAAAATCATGACTGCACAATTTTATAAAATCTAAAATTAGTGGGGGGAAAAAACATTATTTGGTGGGGAACAAATAAAAGTGAATAAGTGTAGGACTAAATCTAAAATGATACTGTAAAATGATATACATTGCTCTTTGTATTGTTGTAAAATACATTCATGAAAAACAAGTAATATTTATATATAAATATATATACTGTGAAATTAGAAGACATTTCTTTTAAATGTATAGTCAAAAAGTCAAAGTCTGCTTTGTCAATTCTGCCACATGTACCGTACATACATACAGAGAATTGAAATTGCGTTACTCTCAGACCCTTGGTGCATACAGATAACACTAAACACTAACAGTAGAACGTAAAAATACAGATAAATACAAATCAAAAAAAAAAAAAAAAAAAAAAAAAAATATATATATATATATATATATATATATATAAAATGCAACTATTACAAATATACAAAAAACAGCATGTGATGTCACTAGACGGCCAGGCGGCTCACCTCGCTCCTGTAGTTGGTCTCATCTCTGTTGCTGATGAGACCCACCACAGTCGTGTCTTCCGCAAATTTAATGAAGAGGTTGGAGTTGTTTGACGGTGTGCAGTCATGGGTCAGCAGAGTGAAGAGGAGGGGGCTCAGCACGCATCCTTGGGGGGCCCCTGTGTTCAGTGTGATGGTGCTGGATGCGTTACTGCCGACCCGTACTGCCTGAGGTCTCCCAGTCAGAAAGTCCCAACAGCCAGTTGCACAGCAACGTATTGAGCCCCAGCTGGACCAATTTATGAATGAGCTGTTGAGGGATGATTGTGTTGAGTGCTGAACTGAAGTCTATGAACAGCATTCTGACATACGAGTCTTTTTTGTTCAGATGTGTGAGGGCTGGGTGGAGGGCAGTGGCGATGGCATCATCGGTCGAGCGGTTGGACCTATATGCAAACTGGAAGGGGTCCAGGGAGGGGGGGAGGACAGACTTGATGTGGTGCATGACTAGCCGTTCAAAGCACTTCATGAGAATAGGAGTGAGTGCTACTGGACGGTAGTCATTGAAGCAGGATGGAGATGACTTCTTCGGGACTGGAATGATGGTGGTAGCTTTGAAGCATGTGGGGACAACAGCCCGACTTAGTGAGATGTTGAAAATGTCTGTGAAGACATCAGTGAGTTCCACTGCACAGTCTCTCAGTACACGCCCAGGAATGTTGTCAGGACCCGGAGCTTTGCGTGCATTGATCCTGCTGAGGGATCTCCTCACGCTGTCCGGGGACAGCGTCATCACCTGGTCGACGGGAGGAGGTGGAGTCTTCTGTGCAGTGGTGCTGTTTTGTGCCTCAAAGCGAGCAAAGAAGGCGTTCAGCTCGTTTTGCAGGGGGATGGTGCTGTCACAGGTCTGTGGTGGGGGCTTGTAGTCCGTAATGGTCTGTATCCCCTGCCACAGGCTCTGAGTGTCTCTGCTGTCACTGAAACGTTGGGCTATCCTCCTGGAGTACTGTCTCTTGGTCTCTCTGATGCTGCGGGATAGGTTGGCCCTAGCTGTCTTCAGGCCCTCCTCATCTCCAGCTCTAAAGGCAGCGTTCCGAGCCTTCCAGGAGTCTGTAGACCTCCCCTGTCAGCCACGGCTTCTGGTTGGCCCGGACAGTGATAGACTTTGTGACCGTTACATCATCAATACACTTGGTGATGTAGGCAGTGACAGTCTCTGTGTACTCTTGGAGGTCTGTAGTGTTGTTATATGTGGCAGCCTGCTTAAACATATTCCAGTCAGTGGTGTCAAAGCAGTCTTGAAGTGCCTCTGACGACCCTTCCGGCCACACTTGTATCTGTTTGTGAACTGGTTTGGTGACTTTAACGAGCAGTCTGTATGCAGGCATTAGAGTGTAGAGTGTAGCATGACAGTGATGTGGTCTGAGGTGCCAAGATGGGGGAGGGGGAGGGCCTTGTACGCTCCTCTCTGGGTGGTGTAAGCAAAGTCCAGAGTGTTTTTTCCCCTTGTTGGAAAGTCTATGTGTTGTTGTATTTTAGGGAACACACTCTTTATGGCTGCGTGGTTGAAATCCCCAGCCAAGATGAGAAAAGCATCTGGGTGGGCTGTCTGCTGCTCACTGATGTGCTGCTCACTGATGTGATGTGTATAGAACAGTAATGAGGCAGAAACCTATGATAGATAAGACAAACAAGAAAGGCTATTAATAATCTTTCATTGTGCAAAAGTATTATGATACGAAAGGCTCCAAATACAGAGCGGCACAAATCGCTTATGCGCATTCCGTGCACAGAATGATGCGCTTGAAGCAACACTGAGTCTCAGCGCCCAGGAGATGGCCCTCACTGCAGAACACAAGATCCAGGGGGCGAGGTTGGATCCAGATCCAACTCCTCCCACCTTACATATACAGTATCTCACAAAAGTGAGTACACCCCTCACATTTCAGCACAAATTTTTGTATAAATTCTCAAGGGACAATACTGCACAAATGAAACTTGGATATATTTTAGAGTAGTCAATGTGCAGCTTGTATAGAAGTACAAATTTACTGTTCTCTAAATATAACTCAACATATAACCATTATTGTCCAAATAACTGGCAACAAAAATGAGTACACCCTAAGTGAACATGTCAAAACTGTGTCCAAAGTGTCAATATTTTGTAGGGGCACCATTGTTATCTAGCACTGCCTTAATCCTCCTGTGCATGGAATTCACCAGAGCTGCACAGGTTGTTGCTGGCATCCTCTTCCACTCCTCATAATGACATCACGGAGCTGCTGGATGTTAGACACATGGTGCTTCTCCACCTTCCGCTTGAGGTTGCCCCACATGTGCTCAGTAGGGTTCAGGTCTGGAGACATACTTGGCCACTCCATCACCTTCACCTTCAGCAGCAAGCCAGTTGTCATCTTGGCGGTGTGTTTGGGGTGGTTGTTATGTTGAAAAACAGTTTCTGAAGGGAGGGCATCATCTTCTGCTTCAGAATGTCACAGTACATGTTGGAATCTATGTTTCCCTCAATGAACCGCAGCTCCCCAGTACCAGCAGTAGTCATGCAGCCCCAGACCATGATGCTACCACCACCATGCTTGACTGTAGGCAAGGCACAATTTTCTTGGTACTCCTCACCAGGGCGTCGCCACACATGCTGTACCCCATCTGAGTCAAACAAGTTTACCTTAGACTTATCAGACCACAGGACATGGTTCCAGAAATCCATGCTCTTGGCCAGGTTGTCTTCAGCAAACTGTTTGCAGGCTTTTTTGTGAGCCAGCTTCAGAAGAGGCTTCCTTCTGGGACGACGGCCATGCAAACCGACTTGTTGCAGTGTGTGGCGTATGGTCTGAGCACTGACAAGCTGACCTTCCACTTCTGCAACCTCTAAAGCAATGCTGGCAGCACTCATGCGTCTGTTTTTTGAAGCCAGCTTCTGCACCTGACACACAGCACAAGGACTCAACTTCTTTGATCGACCCTTGCGAGGCCTGCTCCGAGTGAAACCCGTCTTGGAAAACCTCTGTAGGACCCTGGCCACTGTACTGTAACTCAGTTCCAGGCTGTTACCGAACTTCTTATAGCCTAGGCCATCTTTGTGGAGAGCAACAATTCCAATTCTCAAATCCTCAGAGAGTTCTTTGCCATGAAGTGCCATGTTGAACATCCAGTGGTCAGTATGAGAGAATTGTACTCAAAGAACCAAATTTTAACTGCTCTAAAACAAGATACACAATTTTGTATGGTCCTGACAAGCAGACAAAAACATGAACATGATGAATAGGACATGTGGCTTTGCATGGTTAAACAATGTATCACTTAGGGTGTACTCAGTTTTGTTGCCAGCTTTTTTTTGACAATAATGGCTGTATGTTGAGTTATTTTCAGAGAACAGTAAATCTTTACTGCTATAAAAGTTGCACTTTGACTACTCTAAAATATATCCAAGTTTCATTTCTATAGTATTGTCCCTTGAAAAGATATACTAAATTGATTGCTGAAATGTGAGGGGTGTACTCACTTTTGTGAGATACTGTACCTAAACCTATCCGTCTCTAGGGCTGGTCCGAATACCATTTTTTTTTTAGCTTCGAAGCTTCGGTAGTAATAAACATCGAATATTCGAAGCTTCGGAGGGAGGGGCCTGAACATATTTTTCTCTCTAATAAAGGCAGGAATCTCTGTGCGTCTGTCTGTCTGCTTCCATTTTTATTATGTCGAGAACCGTTCATCCAATGACTTCATGCGTGGCGGATGTGTTGCTGTGGACGCAAGGGAGTGCAGTGTCACATTTTGGTGCAATATGGACACGCGACATGTTCAGAATTAATAAACTTTTAATAAACTACAGAACAGCGCGAGCCGGAAGCAGCGCACTTCACGCGGGCAGGGTTTATATTAGGGCTGTGCAATTAATCGAATTCGATTCTCATGCGCATCTCGTCAGTAAAGCCGGTTCCGTGATTGGCACTAAATCTCCATCACCTGTTTTCAAACGCAGCGGCAGTTAATACACAGAGCCGTAGTTCACTGACAAGCTACGCGATATCGCGTTCAAATCGCAGATGAATCGAATTCGATTATGAATGCGAAATTGCCTAACTTGTCAGTGAACTACGGCTCTGTGTATTAACTGCCGCTCAATTTGAAAACAGGTGATGGCGATTTAGTGCCAATCACGGAACCGGCTTTACTGACGAGATGCGCATGAGAATCGATTAATTGCACAGCCCGTTTATATGCTCTGAGAACGGACACTAATTGAAAAACACACAGTCACATACCAATTACTAGTAACCAGTTATATTCTCTGCTCTGAGAACGGACAGTTGGGGGTTCGGTGCCTTGCTGCACTAGTCGTGGTGAAGGAGGATACAAAAAACACAGGTCTGTTAAGAGCAATACTTTTAATAAGGTAGCCCAGTGCTTAATTTGTAAATTGAGAGGTTCCGGAATAAAGCGGGGTAACGGATCCGGCATGTGATTAGAGGAGGGAGAGGACCAATCTTTAGTGATTGAAAGCGTGCATCAGTTGCTTTTATAGGTTTCGTACGGTCATGAAAAACCTGGAAAAGCTATGAAATTTTAAAACAGCAATTTCCAGGCCTGGAAAGGTTTTGTAAAAGTCATAGAATTTTATTTCACAAATTTCTGTATAATAGTTATATTTAATCAGGTCCTGAATTTGTGTGTATATTGCATAATTTTACTCATTCCCGAAGCTTTCGAGTTTATAAATAGGAGAAATTCCTGCAAACATTTATTGAATATAGCATGTAGGTTAGATGAGTAAATAAATCCACACAAACTATCAGATTAAATCAGTCATTTGAAAACAGCGTGAGTGATTCAGCTGGACCGCGTCTTCTCTCTTTCACTCTCTCAAAGTGGCTTCACATCAGCGCATCTCGTCTGCACTACAAGAGCTACTGAACACTGATCCAAGACTTTCGCTCGCATCTCGGGAGAGTTGACCGAAAGAAAACGCATGCATCGCATTCGGTTTTGTGGTAGCAGAGGGTCCGTTCACATGTCGTGTCTTTTGCGTGCTCATTATTTCAAATGTAGATGTGCGGCAAGCGCGCTTATAATAGAAGATTTTTCATGAAATATATGCATGCTATAGGTCAGCACGTCTTTCATTGGCGAAAGGTCTGTTGCAGATGTTCAGCCAGGTGGACAAGTTGAGAACCGTATCGCGGGGGATGCCAGGTGTTAAAAAAAAACAAAAAAAAACGGATATTCGAATCTCAAAATTGAAAATCGAATGCCAACCCAACAAACGAATAATCAAATATTCTGGTCCAGCCCTACCCGTCTCCACCCCCTGATCCCTAAACCCACCCATATCCACCCCTAAACCTACCATCTCCACCCCCTAGATGTGGATCCAACCACGCCCCCTGGATCTTTGTTCTGCAGTGAGGGGCTACTGGCACCCAGGCACAAAGCAATTATTTGCATTTTGTGCACAGAATGATGCGCTTGAAGCAACACTGAGTCACAGCTCTCCGCAAGTCCGCATAGAAAGGTTCAAAGCACAAAGTGAAGAGATATTAATGCGTAGTGTATTAAATCTGTGCGATAGTTTGAGCCTTTTCTTTTAACAGTTTTAAATTTCAGTTACTGTGCTCGTTAGTGCTCTCTAGTCCTGTTGTGATCTAATGCTGCCTTCATGTGCTATCGGAATTATCGTAAATACGAGTTTCCTAATCGGAAATTGGACGTGAACGGCCTCTCAAGTTGTATTACTACTGGGAAATAATGCTGCATTCACGTCCTCGGACTGGGGATTGTCCGTTTCTATAGCGACAGTCAACAAAATGAACCTGCAACTGCGTGAAAGAATGTTGCTGGCAGCTGTAAAACACATAACATTAAATTTGTATGCTACTGCTAAATATTGCAGAACACTGAAAGCGTGTTAGGTAAAAATAATTACTGTTTGTTGTTGTTAATGACGGCGATAAATGTGTTATTGCTAACCTAAACAAACAACAACAAAATAATAACAGTATGAACACTTACGTAATGTTTTTATATTATAGTATCTATATATGTATCCATATCCCTCTTTTTAGAGCAGTAATTGCTTTCTTCGAAAGCGCCACCATTTTTCTATGGTTCCGTGTGAGGTGCAGCAGTCACATGGTACAAGCCGTAGCTCTCTGAAAACTCCCAATTCACAAGTTGTAATTACGAATTCTACAAGGACGTGAATGCTTTTTACAAGTCGGTATCTCGTAATTATGGTAATTACGATATGGCGTGAACGCACCTTAATTTTGATACCAGAGTTTCCGAGTTGGGCGGGTCATAAACTTTAAACATGGTGGAGGGGACAACCATTGCTGCTGTCAATGCTGTTCTCACAAAAACTACATCCTTTTGTCTTGTCGCTAAAAGAGTGTATTTATAGGCTAGATATGAACGATCATTCGAAGCATATTGTATGTTTTATAAGCAGTGAAATAAGCATGTATTTGACTGAAATTCCAGAAATGTCAGCAAACTGCATGTAGCACGGCGAATGTTTATATGTTTGTCAACCAATGGGGTGCTACATTTTATTCTTTCAGACATTAAAGCACTTGAATACTACAAGCTCGTAATCACGACTTCATAAGTGGGAAATAGGAAATTTCCGATAGCACGTGAAGGCAGCACAGCACAAAGATAAAGTCCTGCAAGATAAAGTCCTTTTATGCAAAACCATTTATCTTTATTTACAGATCAAGTATAATATTAGGAACATTTAATAATCTTGCAGAGGGTTTCATCATCTTGACTGTCGTAACCATACGCAACACACAGTTTGAATGCTGAGTGGAGGATGACAGTTTATGTCAACTTGACTTTATCTGTACCTCACATTAAACTATGGAACAGCTTCAGAACACTTGAAATATTGTGCATGAAAACTTTATGATGTTTAATAATGCATTTGTGGCTTTTGTGGGGCTGAACAATAACACAATAGTATACGCACAATATCGGATTTTACAGACAATATCTTGTCTGACCGATACCTCGATAAATATCTCGATTCTCAAATATGTGTAAGTAAATGCATTTTGCACCTTTATAGACTATGTTAGTTGATCTATAATGGGCGATGGGCAAAGTAGCCTAATAGTGTAATCTATTAACTTTGCATAAAAATCCGTCTTTTTACTTAAGGACCAGATATGGGTGTCATACCATAAAATATTTTAATACGACTGACTTTGTATTTAATGTGAAATTAATAAAAAACATTGTAAGTTAATTAGCCTATAACACTTTCATTGTACAAAAAGAGAGCAAAGAACATTTATATTATCAAGGAACATTTTCACTTCAGTCCAGTGAGTTAAAGCACTCTCAAAAACTGCCATAATAATCTTTAAAGCTGTTTACACTGTGAAATTAATATCTTACTTACATTCGTACATCTTCACTTGGTTGTTTCTGATGAGAGAATGTCAGAGAATTCAGTCAGCCAGCGCGCGGTGACGAAACAGCATGTTTCAGCGATGACTCATCTGAACGCCTCTGATTGGTCCTTGCATTCATAAGCTCAACAGAATCGTATGTGATTGGTTATAATGCACAGTGCTTTAAAAACGTGTGTGTTTCTGGCTCTGTGCCAGCCAGCGAACGCAGATTTGAATTTAGCAGCTGATGATGTTTTTCTTTTTATTTATATATATATATATATATATATATATAGTTTACAGGACAAACTGCATTTCACCCAAAATTCTTTGGTGTGATATGATTCCAAATTTAGGGGGCCAAGCTTGTTGACAGGGGGACACTGTTGACACAAGCTTGTTGACACTGACCCCTCCCCCCCCCCCCTTAGAAACGCCCCTGCTCTTTTTCTCTCTCTCTCTCTCTCTTTCTCTTTCTCTTTCTCTGGGGCTGTTCAGGGTAATATGAGAATCACAGCAAAGTGGGCAGGAGTGGGCAGCAAAGAGTGCATGTTTTCTTCTTTCAGCAGGATCACTTCTCTTCTTTACAGGCTTTCATTTGACAAGTCCTTGCTAACAAAAAACTGCCATAGGAAGGATTAGAGTGTAGGTGTGTTAGTGATTGTGCCAGTGTTTTTGCATACAGTCTCATAAAAGAACAGGAAACTCATTTGTTTGTATCTTTCAACAGTGGAATGGTATCGGCCGACTCTTTGTCCACTAGGAAGTAAGCAGGTCCGCCCACTGTCACCATCAGTCATTGGAGCAGTGGACTCTTCTGTGTTGTAGCTTATATCCCAGCCAAAGGACGTGTAACTAGAGTGAGATATGATGGATGCTCTGGACTCTTTGCAAGGCTCATCTCTGGACACCAAAGCTGAACGTATTGCCCGCTACAAGGCAGAGAGAAGGCGGGAGCTGGCTGAACGGTATGCCAACTTGGAGGAAAGTTCATCCCTTAATACACGGAGGGAAAAACATCGGGAAACCACAGACACCTTTGAGCAGACGACAGATGTTTCCTCTGTACTAAGTCAGTACAATAAAGATAGCATTGCTCTGAGCAGGCAAGGTGACAGAAGCAATTCTGAGGCAAAAACAGATCCCACACCATTCTCTAACATCTTTGTTAGCCACAGTGATGAGAACAACGAAGTAACATGTTTACGCCAACATCACAGGTGAGTTTGAGTCTCATTGTAATATCCTACAATGCTAAATATTGTCCATTTAAAGGGTAACACAGATCTCTTACTGCTCAATAAGTTCAGACTGAGGGCACTCTGAACTTAATCATAGTCAGGGAGATTGAGCAGTGTAGAGGTCCACGCCAGGATACATCCTGCTGTTTTGGTGTTAACTTACCAAAACACATTCAACATGGAGTGTTTATTATTTCTGGGCAATTACAAATATTGATATTATAAGCAAATGTGCGGGGGTTCCAGATGAGAGAGGGGATGATTAGGCAGCATCAGTCTGCAATGTGTTATAATGTTTGTAAAATGGCACAGGTTTTTAAATATCTAAAAGTACATCTTAACATCATTATTCAATACATAATCAAGTATTATTTAATGATATAACTTTAGTAATTAGAATTCAAACTTGGTAACCATGTATGAATGCATATTAGTCATTTTAACTGAACTTAGGAGTGGTGGTGGTGCTTTTTTGGTCATTCAGTGTTTCTGTAAAAAATGGGAAAAAACTAACAATAATACTTATAAGATAGTAGTAGTAGTAGTAGTAGTAGTAATAATAATAATAATAGGGCTGGGTATCGTTCAAAAATGTTTGATATCGATACCAATACCGATACTTTGACTTCGATACCGGTTCCTGAACAATACATTTTTCGATACCAATTTTATGAAATCACTTTTAACAAGATTACATTATCTAAAAAAAAAAAAAAAATGTTATACAGAGTTTATACAGACTCAAAGACTCATCTCCTGAGCCACTGCACAAAGAAACAAAATGTAACCAACATTGCAAAATTAGTGCAAATAGTTTTAATAAAGTTCAAATAGTTTTCAGTTTACACATCTGTTAGGCTACATTTACACTAGTTCGTGTTTGTTTTAAAATGCATAGCTCAGACAGAATCATCATTTCTTTTCATTTTCCACTGATTTACTGATGAGCATTAGCTGCTTCCAGCGCTGTCTGCATGTGTTCTCTTTTCCATGATCGCTGTTCTGACTCAGAGCAAATAACATATTTCAGCAACATTACATGGCCAAAACACACATTATACGGCAACTGGAAGTTATTACAAACACTCGATGGTGGTTTAAACAGAGCTTTGAGTAAAAGCAGAATATGAATCTTATTTATTGTCTTAAGTAGCATGATGCTACAGTGTGCATGAGTGGTCACGTAACATGCTTTCGGTCGTGTAATATGAACGGAGATCTTTTCTGAAATGCAGTGGAAACGCCTATGGACCAGAATCATTTTCATTTTAAAACAAAAACGCACCAGTGTAAATGTAGCCTTACATCTATGGGGTTGGGATGCTTTCACACTACAGCCTCACGTGTGTGTAACCAGTGTGTAAACTAGTAGGTGTGTTCGACTGTGCAGACCGATCAGTGTATTACAGTACCACGAGAGCTATAGAGAGCAGACTGCTCCGTATGCTTTCGAATCGCTCTCGCGGATATCAAACACTGATTGATCTGCACTGTGTGGCGCCGCTTCACGTCGAACACACCTTGGGCCCTATTTTAATTATCTAAGCACATGATCTAAAGCGCACGGCGCAGGTGCACTTAGGGTATGTCCGAATCCACTTTTGCTAGTTTAACAACGGGAAAAACGGTCGCCGCGCCCAGCGCATGGTCTAAAAGGGTTGTCCCTATTCTCTTAATGAGTAATGGGTGTGTTTTGGGCATAATGTGCAATAAACCAATCAGAGTCTCATCTCCCATTCCCTTTAAGAGCCAGTTGCGAAGAGCAAAGACTGAACGCGTCTCCAGAGAGGTAACGGAGCTGCTCGTGCATGAGCAAATAGGTAGCCTAATTCTGGTATGCAATGACTATCCATTGTGACATGTAGGCATTTTTATATTTATGTAGCCTATGAATAATAATCTTTTACACTGTAATCTTTTAATTTTTTATATTTGGCATTTTTGTGTGCAGCTGCGCGTCCCTGTGCGTGTAATAAGCAGAGTGTACACGCGTTGTGGACCCGCCTAGGCACATATTACTAACGCACACTTTAACAAAAATACTGCGCCACTGACTTTAGACCAGGTTTTAGTTGGTCAATGGCACAGTCTATTTCAGTTGCCTTAAAATAGCAATGCGCCTGACCACACCTCGTTTTCAGACCAGCACGCCCATAGGCGCACAAATGGGCGCAAATGCATTTGCTATTTAAACAACGTGGCGCAGGACATGAAAATGTTAACTGCATCGGGCTGAAACTAGCAAAAGACACTTGCGTCTCGCCTGGCGCCACATTGCGCCGGGTGTATGATAGGGCCCCTAGTGCTGCAGACTTATTGGCTCACTGACGTTGACCAGATTAACCCCTTAGGTATCGAAGTTCGGTACCAAACGACAAGACATTTTTCGATATTTGATAGTATCGAGGCAATTCGGTCGGTGCCTAAAAAGTATCGAACTCGATACCCAGCCCTAAATAATAATACGAATTCTACTAAGAACAATATAAAACACACTAAGGATCAACGAGCTGCTGGATTCATGAATATTAATCAGGTTGTGTGCGTTCGCTTGAACTGATTTGCTGAAATCAAAACAAGGACGATAATATGTGAGCACCAGCCAATGAGATTGTTGTTTGCGCATTAGTTACCGGGGAACTCTGTTATTTTGATAGGAAAATACAACAAATATCAATATATTGTTTATATGTAGCGCATCAATTCTGCATGGTATGTAGACACTCTCGCTCTCTCTCTTTGTATGTGAGAAAAAGCAAAGCGACAGCCAATTGTGCGCCTTCACACTAGAGTTTACGGTACGTCAAATACAGGTACGCTGTGCATCCATTCAGATGAACTGAAAAATAGCACAGATCGCTTGACGGAGAGACTAGCAGTGTTGCCAGATAGACTAATTGGTTAACAAACGAGCCCAAGTTTGCATCATGTACTGCATCCAATCAGTCATCACGACGATACTAAACACACAGTCACACTGCAAAGACGACTGGTGCTGATGTTGACAGCCACACTTATAGCCAATCATGAGGGATCAGCAGAGCAGAGCAGACAGACGTGATGATTCATGAGTGATGGGTTTTTAGCCGTTTTGACAGTGTCTGCTTGCATATTTTATTCATGTTCGGTAATTCTCTATAATATAGGTTATTTGCCCCGATTTGATCAGTTTACCTGGGAAATTTATCTTACGTTATTATTTTGTTTTAAGGTGTTAAAAATGGCCCTTATCAACCTTGATTTACATATTCTATCACATTATTTTGACAGTTAAAGTTTTGGGCATTTTTTTGTTGGAGTGGGCCGGTTTTTGTGAGCATTTGGGCTGGAAATCGTCCATCCAATCTGGCTACACTGGACTCTAGTGAAACTTCACTTTTAGACATGCACTCGTGAACTTCCCCGTTGCCATTTTGAAGTGCGTTCCACTTCATGAAGTGGACGAGGGAAGTTTATATGGACAGACCCTTGACCCCTCGATATTGTCTGCTTCATATGCACACTTCAGGCCACTCCACAGACCACAATGCAACACGACAGTGACTTCATCGCAGATCGCGTTTAATTTATCCCCACCCCAAACAACTCTATAATATATAAATTAGGGGTGTCAACTTTAACGCGTTAACGCATATGATTAATCTAAAAATTTTAACGCGTTAATATTTTTTTAACGCAAATTAATCGTTTGATAAGGTTTGACCCCAACTTCTTCCCGTCATCGCAGCGCGGAAGGTTATCTATCAGTGTGTGATGAGGGTACAGCAGTGAACAGTGTTGCCAGGGTAGCGGCTGTGGCACAAGTGTTCTGGGCTATTTTGAAAATACAGTCGCGGGAAAAATTACAGAGCCGAGGGTTGTGGTTTTTTGGGCTAACGTACTTTTATAATCTACCGCGGCCGCCCAAAGTGTATATAGACAAATAAAAACTAAAATAGATCCTATTACTAATGTGTATCATACTTGGAATGTACACCTGGCAACTTCAGAACGGAGAGACGGTTGTAACATCACAAACAACGTGAGTTTCAGCCAGAACATACAACACAGCAGAAATAAACATGACAACAGCCACTATACATTATATAAAATAATAAACACACGATTACGATAGGATATGGTTTCTATGTGATTTTCTTGAGATGAATATGTAACTTACATCTGAAATGCTCATTTTTGCAGCGATATAAAAGGCTATAAAAAGCATATTTTAACAACAGTAAACAACCAAATTCCACATGTGATCGCAAGAGGACGTTATTACAAACACTCGATGGTGGTTTGAAGTGAGTTCTGAGTAAAAGTGTACTATTAATCTCATAAATTGTCTTATGGAGCATGATGCTAATGTAAGCTCTTATGCACCTGCAGAGCAGGTCCAGTTGTTCTTCATAATGCATTTTGTCATAATACTTCACGTAAGGTCGCAAGAAAATGTTTTGTTGTATTTATTTAGAAATACTTTTGATAATAGTTGGGTAAATGTATCCTGGGATTGAAGTGATGTGGCTTGGTAAACGTTTTATTGCCCGTATAAAGGCTGATAATGGCTGAATAAAAACAAAAGAATAATAAGGATTATGTCTCATACCTGGCGGAGGTGTGAAAGGTTATGTTTCCTTAAACTAGTTTGTCATGCATTTCTTTATTTCAACACATTTACAGGTATTTAAATTTGTGATTAATCATGATTAATCACAGTCCATGACTGTGATTAACGCGATTAATTTTTTTAATCGATTGACAGCACTAATATAAATTATTTTATTTTTTTACATTTATAACAGCCCAAGCATACCTACAGCGGGTAAAATAAATATTGAACACGTCACCATTTTTCCCGGTAAATATATTTCTAAAGGTGCTGTTGACTTGAAATTGACTTGAAACCAGATGTCTGTAACAACCTAAGTAATCCATACATACAAATAAAAAAACAAAACAAATAAATTCAGAAATTGTTATGTGTAATAAAATGGAATGACACAGGGGAAAAGTGTTGAACTACTGAAATTTTGTACAAAAGCCCTTGTTGGTAATGACAGCTTTAAGATGCCTCCTGTATAGAGAAAATAGTCGCATGCATTGCTCAGGTATGATTTTAGCCCATTCTTCCAGAGTCTTCAAATCTTGAAGGCTCTGTGGGCCTCTTCTATGAATTGATCTTTAGTTCTTATTTTCTATTGGATTCAAGTCAGGTGATTGGCTGGGCCATTCTAGCAGCTTTATTTTCTTTCTCTGAAACTAATTGAGAGTTTCCTTGCCTGTGTTTGGGATCAGTGAGTATGTTTACATGGACAACAATAATCAGATTTTAACATGATTAAGACAATACTCTGATTAAGAATCTACCATGTAAACAGACATTGACTATGTTAACATGGGCATCAGTAATCTAATTATTTACCATATTCTGAATAAGACAATATTATGATTAAGGTGTTTACATGAGTTGCTTTTAGAATATTCCTTTCATGTTCCCGTTTTACATATTATAGAACATAGATCGATTAATGGCACACGTCACCACGTGACGCCATCCAACGTCCCCTCCAGAATTTCACATATAAACATATAGTTCGTCTTTGTTATGATGCCATATACAGTTTTGAGTGTTTCATTTTTTATTTACTGAAAGCTTCAAGTGCAGTTAATTATTTGTCATGCTATACGTGCAAGCAGACGACGACGTTGTTGAAGCCATGCTCTTTTGTTTGCCATCAAACTGTTTACCACTGCCGTGTGTATCCTGTCGCAAAATGCGACAGAAATACTCCACGTCTTAATTCGATTTGTTTACTTCGAGTATGAATTTAGCCGGATTAAGGTAATCAAAAATCTCTGTTTACATGGTAGATTCTTAATCAGAGTATTGTCTTAAACGTGTTAAAATCGGAATATTGTTGTCCATGTAAACGTACTCAGTTTTGTTTACCTTAATCCGAATCTGAAGTGCTCAGTCGGTGTGTTAGGTGAGTAAAAATATATCTGTGCTACACTTATACTTAGCCTCCCACCCACACACTGGCAATTAAAATCTGAGAATGTATTAGCCAGTGGCTAATATTAGACATAATTTATTCGCCCAGAGTGAAGATTTAGTCGCATATGCGAGTGATTTACTTGCAATGTAGAGGGTTGGTCTGCCAGTTTGGAATGTTCTTGTATGAAGGACAGAGTAGAACTTTATCTTCTTTGTTTGGTGCTAATTCTCTGTACCAATAAGTCTCCCCATATCACTGTGGTGGTCTGTCAATAATTCCAATTGATTTTATCACTGAATGTGAATGGTTTAAATTCTGCTGTTAAACGAACCCGTGTGTTAGAATATTTACACCGTAAATCTATTTCCTGTGCCCTAATACAAGAGACACATTTAAAACAATCTGACGTGGCACGTTTCCAGAATAAGTATTATAAATTAGCAGCTTTTTCCTGCGCTCTTAATAAAACTAAGGGGGTGCTTATCCTTGTTAACAGGAAGTTAAATTTAACAATTGAACACCTTGGTAGTGATGAGAAGGGTAGATTTGTTTTTATCCGATGCAAAATATATAATAATAGGTTAGCATTGGTCTCTATTTATGGTCCGAATGCGACAGACAGTGCATTCCTTACACAGATTTCCAAAACTCTACTTGAGCAAATTGATTGCCCTCTAGTGGTGGGTGGTGATTTTAATGCTGTAGTAAATCCAGTCATTTATTGGCCCTTAGGTTGAAAGAATGCGAGTCTAAGGCATATATTAGCACAATAAAATCATCGGATGATCAGGTCACCACGAACCCTGTGGCAATTAATGAAATATTTAAAGGTTTTTACACAAATCTATGCTAAAGTTTTTGCTTCTCGTATGGAGAAGGTAATTTCATAGTCTGATCAAGGAGGACCAAACCGGTTTCATCAAGGGGCACAATGCGTCTGACAATATGCGTCGACTCCTTCATATTCTTGACTTTGCGGACTCCCACCCGACCCCTTGTGCGATTTTTCTCACTGGATGCAGAAAAAGCCTTTGACAGGCTAGAGTGGAATTATATGTGGGCAGTTCTGCAATGTTTCGGCTACAGTGAACACTTCATTTCTATGATTAAGACATTATACCACTCACCTGCAGCATCAGTCATAACTGGTAATATTATCCCCCCCCCCATTCCCTTTACAGCGTGGAACGAGGCAGGGATGTCCGCTTTCCCCCTTATTGTTTTGTCTATCTCTTGAACCCTTAGCACAAGCCATCAGGAAATCTGAAGTATCGATTAAGATTCATGATCATAATCATAGTATTTCATTATACGCTGATGATATTATTCTATATTTAGACCACTTTGATGTTTCAGTCTCTTGTATAATTAAGGGATTTGATAATTTTAGTAGCTTATCATCAGGATATAAAATAAATTGGAGCAAATCTGCTTTAATGCCAATTAACAATCTATTTGGGCATTACCATATATAAAAACATTCATAAGATTGCCAGAGACAATTTTAATAACATTTTAGTTAAGATCAAAAATGACATTCAAAGATGGAAGAATCTTAAAGTCTCTCTCCAAGGAAGAATCTCCGCTGTTAAGATGAATTTTTTACCTCGATTTAATTTTTTTTTCTCTATGCTACCACTTTCTCCCCCTCCAGGTTACTTTAAGGAGATAAACTCCATAATTTCTAAGTTTATCTGGAATGATAAATGCCCCAGAATTAAACTTACCACATTACAACATACTAATAGCGCAGGAGGACTGGCTATACCAAATTTTGAACTGTATTATTGGTCGTTCCAGCTTAAGGCTCTTCATAATTGGGTTGATCCTCAATCTACAGTTTCATGGAGCGTGATTGAAGCTGACAAGGTTAAACCAAATAGACTTCAAGATATTTTATTTACTGGCACAGGAAAAAAAAGGGATAATTATAAATTCGGTCCGGTTGTGGCTAACTCTAAGTTAGCTCTAAGATTTTTCTAAATCTGGAAAACGGTTGAACGTCGGATAGGAGGACCCTTCAAATTCTGTAACAGTACACCTTTATGGCACAATTTTAATTTTGTATGTGGAAATCGTCCATTTGTCTAACCCTCTTGGTCTTCTTTATAGGTGTAAACACGTGCGGTGATATATATGATAACCAGGGCCTCTGTTCATTTCAGACATTAAGAACCAAATTTTGTCTACCAGCATCCGCATATTTTGTCTTTCTTCAATTGCGTTCTGCTCTCAAAGCGTATGGCGTTCCGTGGGCATCGTCTATTTCCTCTCATCCTATGCGGGACTGGATTGCACCATCTGCTGGTCGGCCATCTGTTTCCTTAATATATAATAAAATTATTGATTGCATAACAAAACCTCTTTCTATTAAAACAATTTGGAATAGGGAATTATCTGACCTTAATTTATCTGTCGACTGGGAGAGAGTGTGGTCTAATCTCAGCTTAACATCAAAAAATTTGGCTCATCGTCTTATTCACTTCAAAGTAATTTATAGAGCATACATAACTCCTTACAAAAGATTCAAAATGAAACTACAATCACATTCTAACTGCCATATACTGTATGTAATACTGCTTCATCAGGCACTTTTCTTCATATGTTTTGGGAATGTCCTATCGTCATTAGTCTATGGACACATGTAAACCTGGTTTTGTCATCATTACTGCGAATTGACTGGTTTGCTAACCCAAGTTTGTGTCTTCTTAATGATGATTCTGGTCTCTGTATAAGTTCAATGCAAAAGAGAATGTTGTTTGCTGGTTTTACAGCTGCGAAGAAGACAATAATACAGAACTGGTTTACACCGCACATGTGTGGAAAAACATATTGGATCTGTAGCCTCCTGCAAATAGTGACTTGTGAATGTACAATGGCGCGAGTCGGTGGGGTCAGGCCTTCAACCATTGATGCTTGGCAGTGTTTTTTGTTTGATATACGTGATTGTATGGAGGAGTGACTTTTGTGTTTTTGTTGTCCTTCCCTCTCTCCCTCCCTTTTGACTGGACTTTGAGATGTTGAGTATGTGTCTGTTGTTTTGTTTTGTTATATTTTGGATGCTGTGTTGTGTTATGTGTGATTTTTTTTTTTTTTTTTTTTTTTTTTAAATGTTGATAACAAAAAAAAAAAAATTCCAATTGATCTGCTGTTGACTGACCAATTTTTAAATTAAAAAAATGAGGAAAAAGTACTCTATTTGAATAAATCGACTACTAAATTCATAAAGTAACTGGTTGTTATTTTTATATTTAATGTGTACAAATATGTATATTTAGATAATGGTAATGAAATAAGAAATGGTAAAATTGTGGCTTGGTAAAGGTAAAAGTATTTCAAGATGTAGGCTATAATAGTACTTTTTACATTTAAAATCACCTAATCTAAACTAGTCTGTGGTTTCCTCCAGATTTGGGGTCTTAGGTGGTCCACAGTTTTTGTTTTATTATCAGTGGTTCACGTTCAACACCTGAAAAAGTTTGTGAACTTCTGGTTTATACTGATGTATGCTCTTTATTGCAGGCCTGACATCTGTAAGAACACACAGAAAAATCAAGGTACAGGAATGTACCTAAAAAGGTATAAATGCTTTGTCACTCCAGCTGTACCCTAGTAGGGTACAGCAATGTACCTCGAAACATTGGTACATTTTTGTACCTTCTTGTTTGTACCTCTAAAAGAACATTTATGCACCCCTAGTGATAGAAATGTACCTTTGTGTCCTGGTATGGTTTAAAATTACATCCTGATATTTTTCCATAGCATTTCACTAATGTTCTGCTGAAGTCAAGTCAAGTCACCTTTATTTATATAGCGCTTTTAACAATACAAATTGTGACAAAGCAACTGCACAATATCAAAATGGGAAAATAGTGTCAATAATGTAAAATGACAAGATTAAACACTCAATTTTCAGTTAAAGGCATTTCATTGTTGAATTCAGTGATGGCATCGTCCAGCTCAGTTCAGTTCAAAAAGTTTCTGTTCAATCAAGTCGACGATATTGCTGGAAATGAAGTGTCCCCAACTAAGCAAGCCAGAGGCGACAGCGGCAAGGAACCAAAACTCCATTGGTAACAGAACGGAGAAAAAAACCTTGGGAGAAACCAGGCTCAGTCGGGGGGCCATTTCTCCTCTGGCCAGACGACACAGCAGTTCAATTCCAACTGCTGCAAAGTCAGATTGGAGGGCTCCACTGGTTCCCGAGGTCTTGTCCTGATGGCTGTCTAGGTGACGGGGTCCTCACTGGGGGTCTGTCTCTGGGGCTCATCTAGGTGTCCTGGTCTCCGCTGACGTTCAGGGCTGTAAAGGTCGTCTCTAGGTGCTGATCCACCATCTGATCTGGTGAATGCAGTGACCTCGGAATAAGAAAGAAACAGACTAATATTAGCGTAGATGTCAATCTTTTTACGATGTAACAAGTACATCATGTGTTATGGGAAGTGTTCCCGGTTCCGGTTGATCTAATTAATGCAGCCTAACAATCCTTTAACGGATTTGAATAATAGAAGTGTATTAGTGTGTTATGTGTATGCCAGGTTAAAGAGATGGGTCTTTAATCTAGATTTAAACTGACAGAGTGTGTCTGCCTCCCGAACAGTGTTTGGTAGATTGTTCCAGAGTTTGGGCGCTAAATAGGAAAAAGATCTGCCGCCCGCAGTTGATTTTGATATTCTGGGTATTATCAAATGGCCAGAGTTTTGAGAACGCAGCGGACGTGAAGGACTATAATGCGATAAGAGCTCGCTCAAGTACTGAGGAGCTAAACCATTCAGGGCTTTATAAGTAATTAACAAGATTTTAAAATCTATACGATGTTTAGTAGGGAGCCAGTGCAGTGTTGACAGAACCGGGCTAATGTGCTCATACTTCCTGGTTCTAGTAAGAACTCTAGCTGCTGCATTTTGAACCATCTGTAATTTGTTTAAGCGTGCAGAACAACCACCCAATAAAGCATTACAATAATCTAACCTTGAGGTCATAAATGCATGAATTAATATTTCTGCATTTGACATTGAGAGCATAGGTCTCAGTTTAGATATATTTTTAAGATGAAAAAGTGCAGTTTTACAAATGCTAGAAACGTGGCTGTCAAAGGAGAGATTACTATTAAATAGCACACCTAGGTTCCTGACTGATGACGAAGAATTTACAGAGCAGCCATCAAGTGTTAGACAGTGTTCTAGGTTATTACTTGTGGGGGTTTTAGGTCCGATAATTAACACCTCTGTTTTTTCAGAATTTAGCAGTAAGAAATTACTCGTCATCCAGTTTTTTATATCGACTATGCATTCCATAAGTTTCTCAATTTGGTGTGTTTCACCAGGCCGTGAAGAAATATAGAGCTGAGTATCATCAGCATAACAGTGAAAGCTAACCCCGTGTTTCCTAATGATATTTCCCAAGGGTAACATATAAAGCGTGAAAAGTAACGGCCCTAGTACTGAGCCTGAACTGATTTGTCCTAAAAAAAACGTAATATTTCGTGATTTAATTACTTCAGAAGCAGGCTTTGTGAGTATTTTGTTAACCATTTTTAAATACAAAACAGGCAGTCCATGTTTATCTAATATTCAATGTATAACCCGACAAGTTATGGTAACTCAAACCATTTGAGGAAACCGATTGCCTTAAACCATTTAAGATATGGGTACTATCATATACATTGAGTTAAATTTACTTTTTTGGCTAATCAATTATTAAAGTCTTAACTACTTAAATGGTTTGAGGAAACCGATTGCCTTCAATGGTTTAAGTTCATCAAACTCAAAGCAATAACATTACATAAGACTAAGCAAAAACACTGGTACAAAGAAATCATGACAGAACAGGAGAATTTTAAGTATTTATTGAAACACAACAAATGTTTTCAAGCATAAAACAAAATCAGTGGGATGTTTAGTCAAAAATATAACATTTAAGCTATCTTATCAAACTTTTCACCAAACAAGTAAAGAAACAAAGGAAATGTTTAAAATCCATTTAAATGTTAAATATAATTAATAGTAATAATAATTATAATTGTAATAATAAACAACTGCTAAATAATTTGAAACAGTGGATAAAAAATATATATATATATTTTTTTTCCTTACGATTAACAGCACATTCTATTCAAACTTTAAGAGGTTTGTATACTGTAACTAAGGGAATACATTAGTGCAAAAAACAGCACCTGTAAACTGACCCAAGACTTTGCAGACATCATCTTCAGATGCAATTAAAACATCCAGTGGGTTTAGAGACAATGTTCCCTCTTCCTCCTTAACAGCAAAGATGGTGACAGCCGCCTTCAGCACCTGATCAGGATCCCTTTTCTAAATGCAGTAAAAAAAATTGTTAGTGTATGTCACCAAATATCATCATATTTTAAACAAAGTATTTATCATATAAAAATGTTCATAAATGACAATAAAGGTGTGAAGGATCAGAGAAGTGTTTATTCAATAAGGTATGTGCTCATTTAAAACACTGTAGTACTTAAATTTTAACATCATAACTTCGAGTGGTTTATCAGCAGGTTTTTCAGGGCTGAATATCAGCTAAATGTTTTAGAGGTTGAATTGAATTAGTTAATTTACATTACTATTTAAGTTAACAGTGCTTAAAGTGATAGTTCACCCAAAAATAAAAATTCTGCGATTAATCACTCACCTTTCGTTCCATCTTTGGAACACAAATTAAGATATTTTTGATGAAATCCAAGAGCTTTCTGACCATCTGTAGACAGCAACACAGCTGAAATGTTCCCAGACCCAGAAACATAGTAAGGACATCTGTAAAGTCCATGTGACATCAGTAGTTCAACCATAATTTTCCGAAGCTATGAGAATACTTTTTGTGTGCAACGAAAACAAAAATAATGACTTTATTCAACGATTCTTCTCCTTTGCGTCCCCCTAGGGTGCCATTATGGCAGCGGTTCTCAATTCCAGTCCTCACCCCCCCCGCTCTGCATATTTTGCATGTCTCTCTTAGTTAACACACCTGATTCAGATAATCAGTTCGTTAGAAGTGAGCTCCGTGCGTGAACTGTGTTCCGATTGACATGGTCCCTGCACAGTGTCCATTGCTCCCTACTCCCTGAGCAGGGAAATCCGTTGAAGTTTACTTCACTTCGGAACATTCATTCATGGATTTGCGCTGCGCAACGTCTTCACACACAGACGAGTGTGACATAATATACCTCTGTAAATATATACAATTTAAATTCACGTCTCACACACTTCAATGCACTTTGAATGGAATGTATACGTTTGCTTCGAACTGGAATCATGGCGGAATATCCTGTGATGTCCACTTCGCAGGGCACTTACGTTCGAATAGAACAAACGTCTGAAGCGATAAGAGAAACATACAAAATGTGCAGAGCGAGGGGGCACGAGGACTGGAATTGAGAACCGCTGCATTATGGAGAGTATCACGGCGTATGCGTGTGTTCCTCTGCATTAAAACAAGGCTCTGCGCATGCATGTTCTACATCAACAGCACCATGCATATGTATTGTTTACATATAGAGATACTCTTGATAACAAGGCATGATTTGGAGGAGAAGAATTGTTGAATAAAGTTTTTTTTGTTGTTGTTTTCTTTGCGCACAAAGTATTCTCGTAGCTTTGTACAATTAAGTTTGAACTACTGATGTCACGTGAACTCTTTTACCGATGTCCTTACTTTTCTGGGTCTGGGAACATTTCAGTTGCCTTGCTGTCTATGGAGGGTCAGAGAGCTCTTGGATTTCATTAAAAATATCTTAATTTGTGTTCTGAAGATGAACGACATGAGGGTGAGTAATTAATGACAGAATTTTCATTTTTAGCTGAACTATCCCTTTAAAGTGACAGTTCACCCCAAAATGAAAATTATTATCATTTACTCAGTCATGTCATACCAAACATACAAATCTTGTTAATCTTTGGAACAAAAATGAAGATATTTTTAATACTCTCTCACCATTTTGTCAATCCATTGAAAGTTTAGGCAATCAATATTCAGCTTTAAGAAGTACATAAAGACAGTTTATCCATATGAATAAAGTGGTTTCATTCAAATCACAAAATTAACCGAGAAGTTTGAGCTGAGGATTTTTTATTATGTGTCAAAGCCTAAATTAAAAACTTGTTGAACCTTGAAAATAAAGATTGCCTAGACTTCCAATGCATAGACAAAAATGATGAAAAAATATCAATATATAAATTTGCCTGAAGATGAATAAAATAAATTCAAAATGAATTTGGAACAACATGAGGGTGAGTAAACAATGACAATTTTATTTTTTTAGTGGACTATCCATTTAGGACAACTCAAATGTTCAACTATTTAGTAATTTATGCTGATCTCAGCTAAAAGGTTAAATGTTCCCAAGTAAATATAAAGTTGTCCTGACATGTGTCCTACCTTGTGTGTCTTGGAGAAATCTGCCGAGTCTTCTTTTCAGATAGATCTGCCAGGATCAAAGCTTGAATGACTGATGACATTATTGTCTCTGAAGACAAAACACAAAATTAGGGAAATTCAACTCACAATTAAACAACATTTATGGACAGCTTATTTTTACGAATCATAATAAGACAACTTTCAACCACTACAAACTTAGCATTAGCAATTACCTGACATCTTCATTGTACATCTTATATACAGTATCTTGATCATTGTTTAAATTTCAATCTAATATTCACAAAAAAGTATAGTATCGCTTCAGAAGACTTAACGTCTGTGCTGCTGGTCATTTCTGGTCATCACTGCATTTGTATTAATAGCAATTCATCAAAAAAATAAAAACTGAAGAACAAAGTATTTAAATAAATGTTTATAACGTGACAAGTTACATCTTGTACAACACTAAAGCCCATCAGTTTGTTTAATGTGAATTCTACTTACTTCATTTTAGGCTCATATTAGTTTTGCAGCCGTCCTGTTGCCAATGTCATCACACCATCCCTCGCTGCCTTTGCTCTGAAAAGATTGATTTAAAAAGCATGACAACAATTTGTTAGAATGAATTTTAAACAAGACAACGTGAGGAGCAAATAACAGCCTAAAATGTTAACTAAGGTTCACAAAAACAGCCATTATAAACGCTCCTCAGCCCCTTTGCTCACCGGGGCTTCGGCAGAATTAGTGAACTTCATCAGCATCACTAGATGATAATGGCAAAGCGGATAATAAATAACGATTAACAAAAAGTTTGTGTATTTTAAGGTAATATCGGGATTGTGTGTATGCTTTAACGTTACCTTGCTTGGGAACTGTGGCGCGAATGACGGTTAAAGGCCCGTTCACACCAAGCACGATAACGATAAAGATATAGTTATAAAAATCGTTCTCAGTATTAAAGAATAGCAGCGTCTACACCACAACTATAACGATAAAGGCACAGAGAAACGATATCGTTGGAATCACTTCCAGAACGATTTTTTTCCAGCTGATGAACGATAAAAACACTGACAGCCAATCAGAATCCATCCTGCTATAATGTGCTCGAGAATTTAAAGCGGCAGATGCACGTGCGCTTAGAATAAACAGACGATATCGTTCGCTGGTGTGGACGCAAATATAGTTATCGTTATAGTTATCTTTATCATGATCATGCTTGGTGTGAACGGGGCTTTAAGCCCCTTTCACACCAAGCACGATAACGATAAAGATATAGTTCTAAAAATCGTTCTCAGTATTAAAGAATAGCAGCGTCCACACCACAACTATAATGATAAAGGCACAGAGAAACGATATCGTTGGAATCACTTCCAGAACGATTTTTTTCCAGCTGATGAACGATAAAAACACTGACAGCCAATCAGAATCCATCCTGCTATAATGTGCTCGAGAATTTAAAGCAGCAGACGCATGTGCACTTAGAATAAACAGATGATATCGTTCGCTGGTGTGGACGCAAATATAGTTATCATTATAGTTATCTTTATCGTTATCGTGCTTGGTGTGAACGGGGTTTAAAGCTCAAGAGATGAGGAAGATTGTCTGTCAGCCGTCTCTCCAAATAAAAGTTGCTGGACTCGTTTGTGTCCGGCAGTGAAAAACGACAATTTTTTTTTAAATTAATTTATCACTGACAAACTGTTGTGTATAACACTGCATATTTAACACTTGCCGTTGATAACTTTAATGTAATGGCGCATTAGCTCCTTGCATCTTTGCTAGCTAATGTTACACGCATTAGGATAACTGAGCTGGTTAATCCTCAGATAAAGTTGACAATAAAACACAAAACATTTAAAAGTGCTTTTATAGGAATAAAGAAGTTCAAAATGCTTACCTGTTATTTTCCGTGACCGCGTCGCAAGCCGTCCTGCTGTGATCCCGTGAGTGAGCAGCGGGGGATGTGTGTAGCGGACATGACTGTTGAATGAATGAATTTTATTGAAAAATGCGCGCGGTTTTTAAAATATACCCGGATAATATTTTGCCTCGAGTAAAAGTCATTACATTTAAAAGGATTAATGTAGACTTAATATTAAATAGATTTATGTATTTATTATATTATCACTTAGTTATTTAGTTATTGGTAATATATTACAGTTTAGTTAGGCTATTTAATTAGTTATAGAAGATATAAAGCATAACCTAGCAATATTAGAAATCATGTAATGTATATCTGAAATCCCAGCTAAGTTTATAATGGAACTTATAGGTCATACTGACCAAGAATTAGATGGAAATTTACCAATAGCCTTTTTTATTCAATAAACACACACTCTATTTAAATTAGTGCTGTCAATCAATTAAAAAATGTAATCGTGTTAATCACAGTCATGGACTGTGATTAATCATGATTAATCACAAATTTAAAATACCAGGATTTACCTGTAAATGTGTTGAAATAAACAAATGCATGACAAACTAGTTTAAGGAAACATAACCTTTCACACCTCCACCAGGTATGAGACATAATCCTTATTATTCTTTTGTTTTTATTCATCCATTATCAGCCTTTATACGGGCAATAAAACGTTTACCAAGCCACATCACTTCAATCCCAGGATACATTTACCCAACTATTATCAAAAGTGTTTCTAAATAAATGCAACAAAATATTTTCTTGCGACCTTACGTGAAGTATTATGACAAAATGCATTATGAAGAAGAATTGGACCTGCTCTGCAGGTGCATAAGAGCTTACATTAGCATCATGCTTCATAAGACAATTTATGAGATTAATAGTACACTTTTACTCAGAACTCACTTCAAACCACCATCGAGTGTTTGTAATAACCTCCTTTTGCGATCACATGTGGAATTTGGTCGTTTACTGTTGTTAAAATATGCTTTTTATAGCCTTTTATATCGCTGCAAAAATTAGCATTTCATCAGATGTAAGTTACATATTTATCTCAAGAAAATCACATAGAAACCATATCCTATCGTAATTGTGTGTTTATTATCTTCTATAATCTATAGTGGCTGTTGTCATGTTTATTTCTGCTGTGTTGTATGCTCTGACTGAAACTCATGTTGTGATGTTACAAGCGCGCGCCTCTCCGTTCTGAAGTTGCCAGGTGTACATTCCAAGTATGATAAACATCAGTAAAAGGATCTATTTTAATTTTCATTTGTCTATATACACTTTGGGCAGCCGCGGTAGATTATAAAAGTAGCCCAAAAAAACGCAACCCTCGGCTCTGTAATTTTTCCCGCGAGTGGATTTTCAAAATAGCCCACAGGCGCTACCCTGACAACACTGTTCGCTGTACCCTCATCACACACTGATAGATAACCTTCCACGCTGCGATGACGGGAAGAAGTTGGGGTCAAACCTTATCAAACGATTAATTTGCGTTAAAAAAATATTAACGCGTTAAAGTTTTTAGATTAATCACATGCGTTAACGCGTTAAAGTTGACACCCCTAATTTAAATTATGATTTTTTTTTGATCTGTGATTTACTGCTTAATTTGCCTGTACCTCAAGCTTGTTAAAAGTACAGTTATGTATCTTTTGCTGTCAGAACTGATTTTGTACCTTTAAATTAAAACAAAGGTCCACAGTTGTCACCTTAAGGACCATATTCTGTACCTTACAGGGTTATTTTCGTGGCAAATGTACCTTTAGGTACAGAAATGATACCCCTATTTTTCTGTGTGAAGGCAAATCTCTTAGACAAATAAATATTTCGAAATAAATTAATACTGGCCACCTGTTTAACTTTCATTTGATTTAAAATGTACTCGCTTGATTTTTTTAGACTAGCAAAGTCTCACATTTTATCATTACAGTACCTTTCCAAAGATTAAAATTGCTAGCGTAAACAGGAGAGTGGCATGTTGATTTTTTCCATTCTTAGACTCAGCCATTACACGTCAAATCAGCCAGTCATGCCCCAGCATGTCACTGTTTAGTCTTTCATTGTCTGCATTGTAAAGGTCAGTATCTTATCTGAGCCTTATCTACAAAGGCTATGTCTTAAAGTGAAAGTAAAACTAGACGGGATGGTGAATATCATTGATAGGGGCCAAATTGGGTGACTACGTGATTCATGAGTTGACACTAGTCTTTAGCTATTTACTGAGGCGTTTTTGAGGTTCAGTGAGATTGTGTGCATCAGATATGCTGGTGTTGAGCTTGATCTGACAACATGATATTCATCTTTGTGTCTGCTGACACAGAGCTTAATTTAACCTCAGTTTTTCCCCTTACTGCTATATTGTGCTGCACAATTGCAGATAGTAATTAACTAAATGTCCCAACTACTTACATCTGACTAAATGAGAAGGGGGAAAAAGTGAAACAGAAGACTAGAGTTGTTAAATAGTGAGTGATCTTTGCCTCTGCCAAAGAGGTGTTTTCTTCCTTTTAGCTCCCCTAAGGCGTTTACATCAAACACTTGTAATTTGTGGTACCAAAGAAGGTTCAAGGTTCTTGTTTATTTGTCACATACACAATCATACAGGGTATAATCAGTAGTGAAATGTAGGTCAGGACAGGTCCGCTCAATGGACAGTGCAAAAAAATAAAAATAAAAGATGATACATAACACAGGAGCATATATTTAAATATAGGTAGGAATAAGATAAAAAAATAATAATAATAATAATATGTAAAAACAAAGAAATAAAATAAGGAGTAAAATGTGCAATGAACTAAAATGTGCAATACAGTCTACTGTGGATTTAATAAATATTAATATAACCAGGGATGTGCAAGAGGAATGTGCAAACAGGTTGTACCGGGTATGTACACATAGCAGCAATGCGGAAGATGGAGAATGATGGGTGTTACAGTTAATTAAATGAGTCCTGTAGATGTTATGAGACTGAGTTTAGGAGCCTGATGACCTGAGGGTAGAAGCTCCTCCTCAGTCTCTCAGTTTTTGCCAACACGCTTCTGAAGCGCTTGCCCGATGGCAGTGTGATGAAAAGACGGTTACCGGGGTGATTTGAGTCCTTGATTATTTTTGCAGCTCTGCTTTTGCAGCGTTTGAGGTAGATGTCCTGCAGGGAGGGGAGGGCAGACCCAGAGATGCGCTCAGCTAAGCGCACGACTCTCTGCAGAGCTTTGCAGTCCTGATTTGTGGCGTTACTGTACCACACTGAGATGCACTGAGTCAATACACTTTCTATGGCCCCTGAATAGAAAGTTTTCAGGATTGCTGGTGAGACCCTGGATTTCCTCAGCTGTCGCAGATGGTACAGTCTTTGCCTGGCTTTCTTGACCTGTGTTTGAATGTGTGCAGTCCAAGTCAGGTCCTCGGAGATGTTTACACCGAGGTACTTGAAGCTGCTCACCCTCTCCACAGGGGTCCCGCTGATCATAAGAGGAGTGTAGGGCCGCTGCTGTCTCTTCCTGAAGTCTACAATCAGCTCTTTAGTTTTGCTCACGTTCAGAGAGAGACAGTTGTCCTGGCACCATGATGTTAGTCTCTCTACCTCACCCAAGTATGCGGTCTCATCATTGTTGGAAATGAGGCCCAGAACCACAGTATCATCAGCAAATTTAACAATAGAAGTGGAGCTGTGAGAGGACACACAGTCGTGTGTGTAGAGAGAGTAGAGCAGGGGACTCAGAACGCAGCCCTGCGGGGCTCCTACGTTCAGGGTGATGGAGTTGGAGGTGAACTGGCCCATTTTCACCACTTGTGGTCTGCCGGTGAGGAAGTCTTGGATCCAGTCACAGAGTGTAGTGTTTAGGCCGAGGTCTGAGAGTTTGACAGCTAGCTTGGAGGGGACTATAGTATTGAAAGCTGAGCTATAGTCAATGAATAGCAGTCTGACATAGTTGACATTTTTGCTGTCAATATGAGTGAGGGAGGAGTGCAGTACCTGAGAGATGGCATCATCAGTAGACCTATTTGGGCGATAGGCAAACTGAAGAGGGTCCAAGGTAGCAGGGATGGAGGAGCATATGTGTTTCTTTAAAAGTCTCTCAAAAACCTTCATGACTGTTGATGTGAGGGCAACTGGACGATAGTCATTCAGGCAAGAGGGTTTACTGTTCTTAGGCACAGGGATGATGACAGATTTCTTAAATGAGGTGGGAATCACAGAGGTAGCAAGGGACTCATTAAAGATGGAAGTAAACAAACCAGCAAGCTGATCGGCGCATGATCTCAGGACGCGGCCGGTAATCCCATCAGGTCCAGTGGCTTTCCTGATGTTTACTCTCCTTAATTCTCTCCGAACCTCGTCCTCCGACACGGTGATAACATGATCAACATCGCTGCTCTGTCTGCTGCTTCCTGACGCGCTGATCGGCAGAGTCGCGCCGCCGTTGCGTTCGAAGCGGCCGTAGAAGGTGTTTAGCTCTTCGGCCAGCAATGGATCTGCACTCACCTCGGCAGAGGAGTTATTTCCAGAGGAACAGATGGTCTTCAGTCCCTGCCACATGCGTCGAGAGTCATTGAGCTGAAAATGTGACTCAATTCTCTCTCTGTATCGGAGTTTAGCAGCTCTAACTGCCCGTCGGAGAGCATAACAATGATGCTTTGTAATCGCTCATGTTTCCTGACAAAAGACCGGCGTTGTATGCGGCAGTGCGTTGGTTAACCGCAGCACGGATTGTTCTGTCCACCCACGGTTTCTGATTAGAGAATGTCCTTATTGTTACCGTTTCAGTGGCTTGGTCGGTTAGCATGTAAACAAAGCTTAATGCTACATCCGTGAACTCGCTGACGTCAGCTGAACTCGCCCGGAACATGTCCCAGTCGACGTCATCAAGAGACGCCTGTAGCATAGCTTCAGAGTGGGAGGACCAGCGCGTCACTTCCCTCACCCCCGGGGATTCCTGAACGATCTTTGGTTATATTCCGGTGTGAGGAAAATGGCCGCGTGGTCCGATTTACCAAAAGCCGGCAGGGTCCGAGCTTTATAGGCATTCTTGAACTGAGTGTAGCAGTGATCCAGTGTATTCGGTCCTCTAGTTGGACAGGATACATGCTGATGGAAGTTCGGCATGACCTTCCTGAGGTTGGCTTTGTTAAAGTCCCCTGCGATGATAGAGGCAGCGTCAGGGTGTTTGTTGATGTAGCCGCTGAGCTCTTCGTGGAGTTTGGACAAAGCCAAGCTCGTGTCTGCCTGAGGTGGAATGTAGACGGCAGTAGCGATGACCGCGGAGAACTCGCGGGGTAAATAGAATGGGCGGCAGATAATGGAGAGATGTTCCAGATGAGGCGAGCAGGAACGCGACAGAATGGAGATATTCCTGGGGTCGCACCATTTCTTGTTAATCATGAAACGCACTCCACCACCCTTGATTTTTCCGGCCTCGGCTGTTCTGTCCATCCGTAAAACAGAAAAGTTATCAGACGGTGTTACAGCGGTGTCCGGGACCGAGGGAGTGAGCCATGTTTCAGACAAACAAAGGATGTTACAGTCCCTAATGTCCCGTTGGAAACTTATCCTGGCTCTAAGATCGTCCATCTTATTTTCCAAGGATTGGACATTAGCGAGCAGAATACTGGGGAGAGGGGGGCTGTGAGCGTTTTTTCTCAGTCTGTCACGAATTCCAGCGCGTCGCCCGCGGTGTTTCTTTCGCCTCCTGGGATTATTCGGGTGGCCTTTGTTAACCTCGGCGTTCCGAAGAATCTCCGCTGGCCACGCTGGATTCGTGGATAAAGTGTCCAGAAGCAGGTTAGTGCAGCGGTGTCCAATGTCCAAAAGTGTTCTTTTGTCATAAATAGATAGTGCAGACGTTAAGCGTGTAAAAAGAGAAAGTAAAAATACGTAAAAGAGTATATAAAAACACAAATTGAGCGGAGCCATCCTTTAACGTCGACTGAACACAGCAGCGCCGGAAGCGGAAGCATATTCCAACTAGACAACACTACTTTACGGAAGCTCTAAGAGACCATGCATTATTATTATTTTTCCTTCTTGTTTTATTGTGATTATGACTTTATTTTTGTTGTGATCTCGACATAAAAGTTGTTCCCTTTCGATTCGTTCACTTCGACATTGCATTACTATGCTTATGGGGAAACCCTTCCTCCAAATACTACTGAAGCCTTATTGAATCACGCCAGTTAAACTGGGCCAATAGCATTCAAGCGAGCGAAATATGAAGGGCTTTCCACTCTATATAGGGCAGCACTTGTATATCATCCATTCAGAATCTTTTCCTTCAGCCAACCTTCTACGAGAAGCAAGAAGCCTATCGACCAGAGTACTCACCATGATCTACACACTGCAGCGGACACGCCTTCTCTCCCCTGCTGTGTTCCGGTGAGCTTCGGAAAAGGATGACCTCCTGCGCAGAGCCAGTTGAACTCTCTGATGGCCACGAGTTGTGCGTTTTATGCCTGGATCGCACCCACGCAGGCAGCGCTTGGGGGGTCAGACTGCCCCAGGGGGTAGATATGAATCTTCGAACTCTCAGGCTCGGTGTGGCCATCGTTCAAGGCGATGAACTCGCCAAACTAGCTCTGCCGCGCTCTTCCTCTGCAGCCTCTTTCGAGCCAATTAGTAAAGTGCCGTGAGCTTCCAATGTGGATCTGTCAGGGTCAGGTGACGAGCTCGCGCCGGCTCAGTCCCCGGCCCACATGCTCCTCACCCCCTGGTGCAGGTTCCCTCCCAGTGCGCTTCATGACTGCTGATCTCCGTCCCTCCCCTGGCGCACAAGATGTGGTGTCCTTCGGTGCCATGATGTTGATGTTGTGGTGTCCTTCATAGTGATGTTGAGCTCCTATGCGCAACATGGGGAATCTTGTGGTGCTGGATCATCACCTTTGGCTTACCCTGACTGAGTTGAAAGACTCAGAGAAGACGGCCCTTCTGGACGCACCCGTGAATCCATCAGGTCTCTTTGGAGCGGCGGTGGAGATGTTCATGGAGCGCTTTGTTGATGCGCAGAAACAGTTTAAGACCATTAGCCACTTTCTGCCAAAACACGCTGACGCGAACCCTCCTGCGCTTTCCCGCTCCTCCTCAGCACAGCATGTGGGAAGACAGCACGTCTCTTCTGCTGCTGCTCGGCGCGAGCATGAACCAGCAGTGAGGCCAAGACAGCCATGGCCGAAGCGCTGTCAGGGCTCGAAGAGCGAGAGGCCCCGCCCCGACAAAGACAGTAGGGCACCGGAATCAAAGCCGCGTTCCTGACACTGTCTCTCGGAGGAGCTGCACCAGCGCCGAAGACAAGCCACTGTAACTCGAGCACTGCTTGCTGTGCTCGAATACACTGCTGTGTATTCACCACGCCCCCCTACCTGTTGCGGGCGGCAAGAATGATTGTCATGTTTGTGTTTGACTGTTCCACTATGCAGTGCAATAAAGGAGTGGGTTATGAAATCAATAAAGAACGGCTACACACTTCAGTTATTCCGCAGACCGCCCCGTTTCAACGGTGTGTTAATGTCCACTGTACAAGTGAACGAAACGAAAAGGAACACTCTCGGTTACTCACGTAACCTCGGTTCCCTAAGATGAGGGAACGAGACATTGCACTTATTGCCGTGTATCCTAGCTCAGGATCTTAGAATGCCAAGTTGCTTCAGTCAAGATTCTGAATGGATGACGTACAAGCGCTGCCTTATATAGAGTGGGAAGCCCCTCATATTTTGCGCACTTGAACACCATTGGCCAGTTTCACTGGCGTGATTCAATAAGGCTTCAGTAGTATTTGGATGAAGGGTTTCCCCATAAACATAGTAATGGAATGTCTCGTTCCCTCGTCTCTCCCTCCTGAGTAAATGAGTGTTTTCTCGTTATCACGACTTTATTTTTCTTGTGACTTCGACATAACAAAAGTTGTTCTCTAAGAACTTTTTACAAGATCTGTACATTGAATCAATGTAATGTTTTCAACAACATACAAAAGACATTTCTGCATTTTAAATTACGATAATTATTATTTTGTTAGCATTTTACAATATTTTGATCATGAAACCTATTCTAAAATCTAAAGGTATATTTGAAAATATAATTGTTATCATCATTAACAACAATAAAACGAAATATATTTCACTACATTACACTGAAACAATTCCTATTGGTTGTTTTACCTTATTGCTTTGATCATGATTGGTTAATCTGGCTGCCATCCAGGAAACTGGCCAATGAAACTGCGCGCCTTTCTAAATTTGAAAATATGACCGTTATCGTCTTTCTGATTGAGACTGACTGTGAGCTGCTGCTCATTTTGAGATTGCTCGGTCAGTCTCAAATTATTTTATATTTGCCTGTGAAATTTTTATTTTGAGCGAATTTGAGTCATGACATGTCAACGGAGAACAAAAACTGGAATGTGAACACAGAGGAAGGGTCAGATGTGATCTGCGAAGTCTTGCAAACATACGGGCAAAATCAGGTAAGAAAATCGCTATCTTTATTACCTTTCAAAAATAGTAAAGTAAGTTATACCAGAGTTTGCAAATGAGTAAAGAACATGTAACAGAGTCCCTTTCAAGGAAGGTCTGTTCACTCGGCGGCCATATTTGCAACGCCTCCGGTAAGCTCATCCAAGGCCAAATCCTATCTAGATGAATGGGGAATCCTGAAATTTCAAAAACTGCCCTATGAACTCACAATTAAATTACATTTTTCAAATCAGCAACAAAATCTGAAATGTACTGCCCCATGAATGTTGTTTCTTGTGCACAAATTGCGTTAAAAAAAGCATATTTTTCAGGCTAGACCAGCCAATGCGCATGCACAGTTATAACGCACTTATGACTGCATATGTGCATTGGTTGGTCTAGCCTCAGGTTTCTATGTAAACCAGAGCTTCTAACGGCTGCCGCAGTGATGCAATGACTTTACCAATCAGCAATTGTCTCTTTCACTTAGAAGGCGGTACTATTCCTTCATGTTGCACTTTGCAGTTTCTCCCATTCATAAGTATAGGAGAGAACCGTATTTGTATATCTATAGTCTTTGCATGTAACCTGCATAAGATAAATATCTATGTGTGGGGGATTGGGGATTTTTGTATTGCTTTATCTTAGATGCTAATCATCTGATGCTGTTGTGAGTTGCTGGTATGTGTTAATGTCTGTCTTTTAGAGATTTTTCACATTTTTCTGATGTGAATGCCATGAATTAGGTCTTATATTTTTAATCGTATAATAACAGTCTCAAAGATAACATACTTTGTTTGTGTTTTCTGAATATCATATAATGGCAAATGTTGGTACAATTTAAATTAATTTAAAGATTGTTTAAAGGAATGGTATAAAACGAAATCCTGCTTTTTAAGAGCTTTTCAGAAAACCATTTCTTTGTTCCCCTTGTAGAGTCATCAAGGATCCAGCTTACCATTTCTTTGTTCCCCTTGTAGAGTCATCAATGATCCAGCTTATTGCCAATTTGGTAAGGAATTGTTAATCTGCTACATTGCACTGTCACTTCTGGTAGAGATTCATTGACCTTTTGTGATAGGTTTTGATTTTACTTAGTTTAAACATGTATTTAATTTGATCTGTCTGTGTAGATTCATCACTAAACCATCCAGGTGTTAAAACATTCCAAAAATTATTTTTTTTATTAAAATCACTGGACTATAAAAAGCTTAACAAGACATTTCAGTGTCTATCCAAACACCTTCATCAGTTGTAAAAACAGGAAGTAACTCTGGCTAATATATCCACAAAAGTCACATGATCAACAGACCTATAGAGGTCATATGACTACTAGATAAAATTTGTAACACATGCCAGAGTAGATGGTGTTACAGCTCATGATGGTGCCCTTCCTACTCTCCGAACAGAGCACTCCGATCTCTCCTTGCAGCGTCGTGGCACCGTTTCCAGCACAGCATCATAGGCGTGGGACAGATGATGTCTCAAACCCCCTCCCCTATGCAAAGAGGAATTCTATCCAGAATTCTCACCTCATGGTCGTGAAAATTGTTTCTTTTGTTGTAGATGCAAGAAGACTGCCGAATCCTGTCCAGAAGAACTTGCACGTCTATGCTGAGCCATGCGTCGATAAAGTGGCTGTTTTGTTTCTCCTATATATAAATCATCACACTCCTCACTACACTTATCAGCATATACAACATTACGTCTTTGATGTTTGGGAATCTGGTCCTTAGGATGGACCAAATGTTGTCTCAAAGTAGTCATTGGTTTGAAATACACAGGAATCTTATGCTTGGAGAAAACCCTTCTCAACTTCTCAGATACTCCAGCCACATAAGGAATAACCACGTTTTTTTTTTTTCGGAAATTATGTCTCCTTTGTTCTAACTGTTTCACCTCCCTTTTCCGTTTTGCATGAGTTTTGATAAATGTCCAATTTGGGTAACCACATTTCTTTAATGCTTGTTTGATGTGATTATTCTCTTGTTCTCTGGCCTCTGGAAATGTGGGTATACTCTCCGCTCGATGTTGCAAGGTGCGAATCACACCCAGTTTTTGTTCTAATGGGTGATGTCAATCAAACAGAAGATACTGGTCCGTATGAGTGGGTTTACGGTACACTTCCACTTGTTATCTCCTGTCTTCACCCACTCTTATAGCACAATCCAAGAAAGGAAGTTTGTTGTCCAACATCTCCTCTTTGGTGAACTTGATATTTATATCCACTGAATTAATGTGCTCAGAGAAGAAATCAATCTCCCTTCTCTTAATCTTCACCCATGTATCGTCCACATATCTGAACCAGTGGCTTGGTTTATTCCCTTTAAAACCTGTGATGTTGTTGATGCCCTGCCACATGCTTTTTGGGTTGTTGTTGTTGAATTGTTCTTCAACTTTGTTTTTATATTGTCGTTTGGCTGCTTTGATGGATCTCCTGAGATCGTAACTGGCTTTTTTCCGATCGTCAGTGTTTCCGGATTTAAAGGCAGATGTCCGCGCTGACAAGGCTGATCGAACATCGCTGTTAATCCACGGTTTTTGGTTGGGGTAGATGCGTATTGTTTTGGTCGGAACTACATCCTCTATACACTTCCTGATGAAACACGTGACCTCTATGTCGTCATCAGACGCTGCCCGGAACATGTCCCAGTCCACGTGATCAAAACAGTCCTGTAGTATAGCGTCCGATTGGTCCGACCAGCATTGAATTGTCCTGAGGGCGGGTGCTTCACGTTTCAGTTTCTGCCTATAAGCAGGCAGAAGCAGAACGGAGGAGTGATCCGATTTGCCGAAAGGTGGGCGTGGGAGGGATTTGTAAGCGTCCCGGAAGGGGGAGTAGCAATGGTCCAGTACACGATCACCACGCGTGTTGATGGTGATGTGTTGAAAGTATTTTGGAGCTATTGTTCTGAAGTTGGCTTTATTAAAGTCCCCCGTAATAACAAACTCTGCATCAGGGTGCGCGGTTTCCTGATCACTTATATTCCCGTACAGTTCCCTGAGTGCCTGGTCTGTGTTGGCTTGAGGGGGAATGTAAACAGCCGTGATTATGATCGCTGTAAATTCCCTCGGTAGCCAGAATGGTTGACACAGAAGCGTATGAAATTCCAGATCAGGGGAGCAGAAGGATTTAATAGAGTTTAGGTTCCTTTCATCACACCACGAGTTGTTGATATAGAAACAAACGCCCCCACCTCTGCTTTTCCCTGTGAGCTCTTTCGTTCTGTCCGAGCGATGTACGGAGAAGCCCGTGAGCTCGATAGCTGAGTCTGGAACCATTGCAGACATCCAGGTTTCTGTGAGGCAAATAACGCAGCAGTCCCTTGTTTCTCGTTGGTATGAGATGCGCGCACGCAGTTCACAGAGTTTGTTATCCAGTGACTGAACGTTAGCCAGCAAAATGGTTGGGAGAGGAGGTCGAAAGGCACGGCGTCTCAGTCTGACGAGAACGCCAGCTCTCTTCCCTCTTTTCCGGCTACATTTCTTTCGTCGTGGTCGTGCGTTCCAGACAAAGGGCTCTGACGCGGTGTCTGTGAACAATCCACCGGCGTTCAGGAACTCAAAGTCCGGTTTGCGTTGCGCGACGGAAGAACCGATGTTTAAAAGCGTGTCTCTATCGTAGACAGTTATACTAACAACATCTAACACGTAAAACAACAAAAAAACAAACAAAACATACGAAAACCTGCAGAGTTTTCTCGGAGCTCGCAACACGGCTGCCATCCTCGGCGCCATCTTGACATTCCACAATGTTTCCCCATTCAAAGAGATAGGTGCTGCACTTGTATGCCTAAGAGGCATTTCAAAGATGGCCGCCGAGTGACATGACTTGTCTTAAAGAGGCTTTGCTCCAAGGTGAGTCCTTTGATTTTATAAACAAAATCCTTAGAGTTCTGTATGTGCCGTTCCGTCTTACCCACCAACGGTTTCAAAACCATGGCCAAATATTTAGCCACATTGTAAGTAACCAAATTAATACTACTCGCCACTGGTCTGAGTGGAACACCCTCCTTATGTATTTTTGGTAATCCATATATACAGTGCACAGCATAAATGAGTACACCCCCTCTAATACTTAACAAATTCAGCAAATACTCTTTACTTGGATGACACGTTAGGGTTCTTTGGAGATATAATGTTCCAACAAGCCTGCTTGATCAATTACCAAAGAAGAATTTTAAAATTATTCATCAAAATAAGATTTTCTTATCAAAGTGATAAAATGTTGTGTTGCAAAAATGAGTACACCCTCCTGAAAGTTACTAAAAAAAATGTTTAAGGCTATTTTTGATCAACAGGTGAGTATATTGAACCAAAACTTTTAAAGACCAGTAATTTCCTGGCAATTAAAAGTGTTACATAGTCCTCTGAATCATACTCAGACTTAATGCTGGCAGCAGTGGAACCAGTTGGGAGAGAACTACTAGGTGACTTATTCCTTAGCATAAGAGGACAATGGTACAAGAGGAATACCAAATTATTGTTTTAAGTGTCAAAATATAGCAGAAGTAGCACAGACATTCAAAAACAATGGACTTGTGACAAGGCTCCTGAAATAATCAGGTCTTTACTTTAAGTTTTCATTTAGTGATGAGTGAATTTTTGCTAGAAAAAGAGCAGGAGAAATAACATGCAAGTGTCTCAGAGCCGGCAAAAGCTATGAAAAGAGTGACACTTTATCTCACAGAGTATGACGCAGCCTGCAGAAGTGATATGCATGTTTGTTGTCACCACTAGAATTACCTACTGTAGCCAAAGCAAAATAAACTCATTTAACCTCTTCCAAGGCCCATATCTACAAAATAGAGACTTCTGGGAATCCATACTCTGGTCTCAAGAGACCAAGTCAATCATTTCGGATCCAAAAGCATCCAAAATGTTCTGGTGTTGCTAGAGGAGGAGTACAGTGAGAAGTGTTTGGTACCCACAGTGACATTCAGTGGTAGTAAAGCTCTTCTATAGGGATGAATGAGTGCTGAAGGTGTGAGGGAGTTGTGCTTTATCAACGCTGTCATGAATTCACACACTACTGTGTAATGGAATACAAAAACTTGAAACAGAAGATGCTACCCTCCCCTCATTCCCTGCATTATTGGGCATTTTTTCAGCATGACAATGAAGATATTCATTCTCCCAAGGTGAAAATCCTTCAGTGGACATGTATTTAACTCAGTCTTAACGCTCTTGAGCAGCTGTGGGGGATTCTGTAGAGACGAGCTGAGCAAAACTTGCCATTAAAGACCAGAGCATTTAAGGAGGTCGTCCTCCAGGAGTTAAACAGGACAGATGTGAAAATTTGTCATGAACTTGTACACTCAGTGCCAAGAAGGGTCAGAGCAGTATACTTAAAGTTCTGGAGGACATACTAAGTACTAGAATATTATACATTTGCTGAATTAAATCTAGGGTGTACTCATTTCTGCAGTCCTTCATTTAAACTAAATTGGCTAATTTACTTATCTTACAGAAAATGTTGGCATATATTTTGTTGTTTTTATTAAGTATATGTTTAATACATTTCAATTTTGCCATCTTTCCATTAATTATATTTGTGATCATTAAGAAAATACATATTTTATATTTATTCAGAGGGGGTGTACTAATTTATGCTGTGCACTGTACAAGGAATGCTTTCACCAGGGTACAGACGAAAATACAATTTCCGATATATGGATTGTTGCTTCTCCAACGACTGCCACGACACTGCAAGGAGAGATCGGGGGGCTCTGTTCGGAGAGGGGCACCATCATGAGCTGTAACACCATCTACTCTGGCATGTTACACATTTAACCCTCTGGTTGTGTTCGGGTCAAATTGACCCGAAAAAGATTTTATTTTTCCCGAAAATACTAGTTAACGTTATCGCATTGGACTCAAACTTACTGACTTTGTGCACATAGGGTATAAGTACTTCTCACTATTTTTTTTTATTTCACCTAGTCACACTTGTTGTGTTCCCGGTCAAAAATGACCGGACTCCAAACAACTGCTTATAAATCTGTCATTATGCTATATTATCACTAAATTTTGGATTCATTCTTTTTGTCAACTTGTTTTCTTTCATTTAGGACTGGTTTTGTGTTTCTATTTGCATCTGATTAATCGTAGGCCTCATTTATCTGAGAGTAGGCTCCTCATTTTTTGAGTGAAAAAATCTTTTTTTATGAATAATTTTCACAATATTAAACAAAAAAATATAAAAATTTGCACTGTTTCTCACACTAGTGTACTTTAATGATTAATCAGGAAGTTTGCTTTTAAATGCTTTTATTTTGTACAAAATTGCAAAAAGTCACACTTGTGGTGTTCCCGGTCAAAAATGACCGGACTCCGATCAATTGCTTATAAATCTGTCATTATGCTATATTATCACCAAATATTGGATTCAATCTTTTTGTCAACTTGTTTTCTTTCATTTAGGACTGGTTTTGTGTTTCTATTTGCATCTGATTAATCGTAGGCCTCATTTATCCGAAAGTAGGCACCTCATTTTTTGAGTGAAAAAATCATTTTTTATGAATTATTTTCACAATATGAGATAAAAAATTATGAAAATTTGCACTGTTTCTCACACTAGTGTACTTTAATGATTAATCAGGAAGTTTGCTTTTAAATGCTTTTATTTTGTACAAAATTGCAAAAAGTCACACTTGTGGTGTTCCCGGTCAAAAATGACCGGACTCTGATCAATTGCTTATAAATCTGTCATTATGCTATATTATCACCAAATATTGTATTCAATCTTTTTGTCAACTTGTTTTCTTTCATTTAGGACTGGTTTTGTGTTTCTATTTGCATCTGATTAATCGTAGGCCTCATTTATCTGAAAGTAGGCACCTCATTTTTTGAGTGAAAAAAGCATTTTTTATGAATAATTTTTACAATATGAGATAAAAAATTATGAAAATTGGCACTGTTTATCACACTAGTGTGCTTTAATGTTTAATCAAGAAGTTTGCTTTTAAATGCTTTTATTTTGTACAAAATTGCACAAAGTCACACTTGTCAAAAATGGCCGGCCATTGAAAGTGAATGGGGAAGAATGAAAGTAAGAGAAACAACTAGTGTTCAGGAGAATGTTGTGCTTGCAAACATAAAGGCCTTGGACCTGTGCGTGTGTGGATGCATGTATACTCACGCTATCACACTCTCACACACACACACACACACACATCTATGCATACAAACTATTGTGAGTATTACACCTATTTCATCCTACCCTGAACTGTATGCAAATATGCTTTTATGAATCTGATATTATAACTCTCTTTCTCTCTCTCTCTCTCTCTCTCTCTCTCTCTCTCTCTCTCTCTCTCTCACACACACACACACACACACACACACACGTTCAAACTGCCTTGTCTTTGGCCTGCATTGACTTCAAAATAATATTTTTTTTCCATCCTTCGACCAGAACGTTACATCAACTTCAGCTGGGTCCTCGAAATCAGAAGATTGCTCCACTTCAGTTGTTGCAAGGTTTTCAGCTTGTTCAGTGATGTTTTCCTCTTCCAATATATCTTGCAATGCATCTTCATTGTAAGATTCATCCTTAGTTGTCCCTTCCTCATGTGAATGACAAGCATGGCACTGTGAGGCATTTGTATACTCTAGCATTTATTTGTAAACTTTCGTCTACTCCGTGAGAACACGAAAGCCTCAAAACCTATTGTCATAATGTTTTGTCTAGAATATGTGGTGAAAGAAAAGATTATTTTGAAGTCAATGCAGGATAAAGACAAGGCAGTTTGAGCATGTGGTGTGTGTGTGTGTGTGTGTGTGTGTGTGAGAGAGAGAGTTATAATATCAGATTCATAAAAGCATATTGCATGCAGTTCAGGGTAGGATGAAATAGGTGTCATTCCAACCCGATCTCATGGCAATTCGTACATATTTTACGAGGTGGCTAATTCGTACGAATTCGTACGACCTCACTCGTACAAATTCATACGATTTTTGCTAAATCGTACGTATTTTACGAGTTGCCAATTCGTATGAATTTGTACGAAGGACCTACACCTATCTCCGCCGCTAAACCTACCCGTCACTGGGGTTTAGACAAATTGTACTAAATCGTACTAAATCGTACGAGTGAGGTCATACGAATTAGCCACCTCGTAAAATATGTACGAATTGCCGTGAGATAGCGTTGGTAATTCCAGCCCGATCTCACGGCAATTCGTACATATTTTACGAGGTGGCTAATTCGTAGGAATTCATACGATTTTTGCTAAATCGTACGTATTTTACGAGTTGCCAATTCGTATGAATTTGTACGAATGACCTACACCTAACCCCGCCCCTAAACCTACCCGTCAGTGGGGTTTAGACAAATCTTACTAAATCGTACGAGTGAGGTCGTACGAATTCGTACGAATTAGCCACCTCGTAAAATACGTACGAATTGCCGCGAGATAGCGACGGTAATTCTCACAATAGTTTGTATGCATAGATGTGTGTGTGTGTGAGTGTGATAGCGTGAGTATACATGCATCCACACACGCACAGGTCCAAGGCCTTTGTTTGCAAGCACAACATTCTCCTGAACACTAGTTGTTTCTCTTACTTTCATTCTTCCCCATTCACTTTCAATGGCCGGCCATTTTTGACAAGTGTGACTTTGTGCAATTTTGTACAAAATAAAAGCATTTAAAAGCAAACTTCTTGATTAAACATTAAAGCACACTAGTGTGATAAACAGTGCCAATTTTCATAATTTTTTATCTCATATTGTGAAAATTATTCATAAAAAATGATTTTTTCACTCAAAAAAGGAGCTGCCTACTTTCGGATAAATGAGGCCTACGATTAATCAGATGCAAATAGAAACACAAAACCAGTCCTAAATGAAAGAAAACAAGTTGACAAAAAGATTGAATCCAATATTTGGTGATAATATAGCATAATGACAGATTTATAAGCAATTGATCGGAGTCCGGTCATTTTTGACCGGGAACACCACAAGTGTGACTTTTTGCAATTTTGTACAAAATAAAAGCATTTAAAAGCAAACTTCCTGATTAATCATTAAAGTACACTAGTGTGAGAAACAGTGCAAATTTTCATAATTTTTGATCTCATATTGTGAAAATTATTCATAAAAAAAGATTTTTTCACTCAAAAAACGAGGAGCCTACTTTCGGATAAATGAGGCTTACGATTAATCAGATGCAAATAGAAACACAAAACCAGTCCTAAATGAAAGAAAACAAGTTGACAAAAAGAATGAATCCAATATTTAGTGATAATATAGCATAATGACAGATTTATAAGCAGTTGTTTGGAGTCCGGTCATTTTTGACCGGGAACACAACAAGAGTGACAGGAGTCCGAACACAACCAGAGTTAATCTAGTAGTCATATGATCTCTATAGGTCTGTTGATCATGTGACTTTTGTGGATATATTTGCCAGAGTTACTTCCTGTTTTTACAACTGATGAAGGTGTTTGGATAGACACCGAAACGTCTTAAGCTTTTTATAGTCCAGTGATTTTAATAAAAAATAAAAAAAAATGCATAAAAAAATTGAATGCATTAAATAAGTGTTTAATGAATAGTGTTGTGCACTTTGTTTCCAACCCCACTGTCATTGATCTGTAAAGTGAAAATATTGTATGTGATTTGTTTTGCAATCAGTTTTCAGTTAAAGATATTTTACAATACCAAAGTTGATATTTTATGAGTATTTATTTATGGTGTTTTGTTTTTATTTATACAGGACAGTACAGAGAGCGCACGAGTGGGATCGAGAGGAGGGGACGGCATCAAAAAGGACCTAGAGCTGGGACTCTTTCAAGGATCACCCAAAGCACAACCACGCTATATGCACAAGGCTGTTGGTTCTAACATTTTATCAGAATTTGAAGAAACATTTCTACTTAAAATATTAAATGCATTTCATCTCCTGTACAAAGAATTTCAAGGCAACTGTCTCTATCAAATTTAGTACCGCCTCTGGCTGTCGACAAATCTCAGACAGGCGGTCACATGCTCCTATACCCCTTTACCACCAACATGTTGCAGGTTCCATTCTCAAACTTTTCTACACATTTTCACTGCACAAATGTACAAATCTCTTGTAATGAGACACATTAATAAAACATGTTTTCATAGAAACTAAAGTTTTCCACCAAAATAAAAGATCAACTGGTTTCAGTCAAAAAAAAGTACACGGGTTTCCCTTGCAAGTGCAGTGCAAAATATGCATGTTACTGTACAAAAACTTTTGTCTTTAAATATTGTATTTGGATTGTTCTAGATCAGGCATCCTCAAATCTGGCCCATTTCCGCAGAGTTTAGCTCTAACCCTAATCAAACACACCTGAGCATGCTACTCAGAGTCTTCAAGGTCATTAGAAAATCACAGGTAGGTGAGTTTGATCAGGGTTGGAGCTAAACTCTGCAGCAGATTGGCCCTCCAGGGAAAGATTTGAGGAACCCTGTTCTAGATATTAAATATTGTTTGGGTTTAACAGTACATCCAAGCACAAAAGTGCTAAAGCTTTGAAATTAGCAGCTAAAGTTTGAAATTATTTTAATCTGTTGTATACAGTATGTTTCCAAAATAAAACTCTTGTTTTACAATATTGAGCATGTGTTAGTTTATTGAAGTTGATTATAAAGCCATTGCTGCCAGTTCTTCTACAGGTTTTTAACAATACATCCAAGCACAAATGCTGCAAACTAAAGTTTAAGATTATTTTCATCGGTTTTATACAGTATGGTTCCAAAATAAAACTGTTGTTTTACAATATTGAGCAATGTGTTTATTGAAGTTGATTGTAAAGCCATTGCTGCCAGTCATTTGATTTTTAAAGTGTATATACAGTGTTGGTCTAAATGCTATAGGTTTTAATTGAATGTACAGTTGTGTATTCACCAATGTTGAAAGGTAAGACAGTGAAACAATATCAAAGTTATGCATAATGACTGGTGGGTACATTTTACTTCCTATGAAGTTTTTAAATGTTCCCTTATTCCCTATGTCATCTGAAGTGCCTTTCTGAATGGAATCTCACTTAAAATGGTGGAATACTTACAGTAAAATGGAGCACACCTCTAGACTTGCTGTTTAGCTATTGGTGTTATCAATGGATGGGACATTCATTCTAGAGAGCATTGGGTTGTACAAAAATCTGTGTAATGCAGTATGACTATTCAATATTTTTGCTGATTTTTTTTCTCGTCATGGGCAACATTTATTGTGTGTTGTATGCTTCCTCACACTGTAAAAAAAATCCAGCTTTCGAAAAGTTCTGCTAACCAATGTAAAGAAGTAGCCTGAATAAAGAATTTTTAGTAGGAGAAGTTGGTTTAATTTTGTGTGTGAACTGAACAAAAATACTCTAAACATGTCCCTAGCAAAAGCTGTTTTGTTTGCTTTACTCAGATAGATACTCATGTATTTGTTCACAACATACCCACATTTTCAAATTGAGTCATCTGAACAAACAATGTTACATTGAACAATATTGCACAGGTTCCCAGCATGCATTGCAGCTTGAAAACATTTTATGTTAATTATTAAAATATTATCACTGTTTTAATTTATGCTGCTGCTGCTGTTGTCACTGTCAGTTAGCTGTCATGTGGATCAGAGTTCATATTATTACTGATTTAGAATTTGTTGATCCTCACCATGGTTTAGAATCGTGTGCTGAGGTACTGTATATGTGTATCTCATTGCAACTTGTTTAATACATTTGTCTATCAGCATAAATGTTTGCCTTTAGTTTTAAGAGGCAAATACTACCCATTTTATGTAGAAGGCTTTGAAAATAAACATAAATCTAAAAGAAAGAGGATTGATAAAAAATATTAGCATTGCTAAATGCTAAAAAACTTAGGATGCTCTGACAGATGTTTTAACACTCAGTAGACTGACTTTTATTCATTAACCTAGATGAACTAAAGCTTTTAAGTTGTCGGTTGCTAGTTGAGTTAAGTTAAGTGCGATAGGTTGCCTTATTTTTTGAGTTGTTTTTATCTATCACTGAGTACCCATACTTATCTGACTTAAGCAGGACAATGGAAGTGCCGTAAGGGGCAGCAAAGCAGAGAAAGGGTTTTAAGGTGAAGCTGTGTCATTTTTTGTGTGGTTCCCACATATTAATCCATAAACTTATTAGTCATTGCCTTCCTCTCTCTCTCACACACAGTCTACTGGAAGCAGAAGAAGCCCAGAATCCACAGGGTAAGTCTTCCTTTCATTGATTTCAATGAGCCCCTTTACGAAACACAGAATTCCTTTCTCTTGCCTCCATTGTGCCACACTCACTTTTTAAAAATCACAGTTTTTTGACTCATTACATAGTAGTAGTACATGAATCCACCTTTTTTCCTAACTAGTTTACTGCAATTTAAATGTCACTGATTCTGGTTCAGGTATGAAGGTATTTTTGGTGCAAAACAACTGAGCGTCCGTGACAGCAGAATGTGTAGTTGTAGAGAATAGCCACACATGTATCAGTCAGGCCCAGATTAACACAGTGTAGTGCCCTAGGGTGACCACATTTGAAGTGTGTCCTCCCCCCCCCCATTTACAGAGGCTCAGAGGTGGCATGGATGTTTTAAATTCATAACAATATTGTGAGATTAATGTTTTAAATATAGAATTTTGAATATAGAACTATTGTTTGATTGAAATGATTTAAATAACTGAAATGACACTTTAAAAATAAAAATGCCATTAGGTGGCGGCAAGTCACTGATTTGATCACTGAATCATTCATTCAATTGATTAGTTTGAACGGCTGATTCATTCAAGAACGAAGCAAGTGTCTGTCTTTATGAATGGGTAATTGAATCATTGACTCACTAGATTCATTTAAAAACGCAGGTTCATTCATAAATGAAACAACGCTGTGTTTGAATGGAGATGCGCAGCGGCTCAGCTGTGACTGTTTGAAATTGTCCTTGACGAAATAGAGCAAAATCAGGCAATATTGTTAAAGTCATACAATGTACAGCACTTAATATTAACTTATTGTTTATTAAACTGTTGTATTAATTTAATATCACATTTGCAAACTCCCTAAATAATCTTTAAAAGCTGTCACTCACTTCAGTACATTGCGATCTCACAAAGTTCCATTATAATCAATGAAGCTCTCTACATTGCACAACGAATCTCTTATTTACACCCTGTCTACACTTTATGCATAATTCAGCAATGAACAAAACTCCAGTATTTTGAGCAGTGAGTGGATTCTGATTAACATTGCATTCAAGGAATCAACATATGTCTGTGATACATTACTCAACGCTGCAAAAACACAAGAAATCTTTGAAGCTCCCCTCAGCGCAAACACAAATAGCATATGCTGATCGGGTTAGTCCCGATCTGGTGCTCCTAAATATTTTTTTGATAGTCACACACAGTACTTTTCAGTCGCATTGTAGAGCCCTGGCTATGTGTCGTGATATTTTCTCCTTTTTTTTATTTCACGTTTCGCACAACCGCTAAAGTGATGCTGCCTATCCATTTGTGAATATGCTCGACTCTGACTGGGGGGAGGGGGCAAATACTGTGATATGACCCAATCGCAATTCTTTATATGCGTGCATATATTTTATATTCTCTCTGTATATATTGTATCATTACTTGATATTGATTACATTTTCTATGCATCTGCATCTCTTCAAAAATATATATATATATATATATATATATATATACAGTGGCATGCGAAAGTCTGGGAACCCCTTGTAGAATCTGTGAAAATGTGAATAATTTTAACAAAATAAGAGAGATCATACAAAATGCATGTTATTTTTTATTTAGTACTGTCCTGAGTAAGATATTTTACATAAAATATGTTTACATATAGTCCACAAGACAAAAAATAGCTGAAATTATTCAAATAACCCCCTTCAAAAGTTTGGGAACCCTTGGTTCTTAATACTGTGTGAGGTTACCTGGATGATCCACGACTGTTCTTTTGTTTTGTGTTGGTTGTTCATGAGTCCCTTGTTTGTTCTGAACAGTTGAACTGAGCACTGTTCTTCAGACAAATCCTCCACGTTCTGTAGATTCTGCAGTTTTCCAGCATTTTTGCATATTTGAACCCTTTCCAGCAGTGACTGTATGATTTTGAGATCCATCTTTTCACACTGAGGACAATTGATGGACTCAAACACAACTATTAAAAAAGGTTCAAACATTCACTGATGCTCCAGAAGGAAACACGAAACAACTTCTCGAATCCTTCATTGCAGGTGCACAAATTCTATTCTACAGATCACAAATTAAGAAACGTATACGCTCACATGTTTTGCTACTATTGCTGCAGTGAATATGGTGCAAAACACATTAACATACCTGCATCAAAAAATGTGAAGTCACAGACAAATTTTGTACATCCGCAAATCAGTATGTGAATTCTTGCAAGAGATTTGCACACTTGTAGAATGTTTTCTTACATATATATTTTTTTCTTGGATGCTTTTATGAGAACAAACACAAGTACATAACGGCAACGGCTTGAATCTGCTGCTACGAGTCTTAAACGCTGTTTTTCACCTGCAAATGAGTAGTTTTGCGCACTCTCCCTTTTGCACAAATGGAGCAAAAGTGATTTGTGCATCTGTAGAGGCAACTGCCAGCACTCTTCAGAGATCAGAGAATTTCGGCCAATCAGAAGAGCTAGTTTGGGCACCTATCAGCAGGGAGGGAAAAAAACTTTCGCGAGCTGTGAGCATCTTCCGGAGCAGAGAGCAGCAACCAATAAAGGTATGTTTTTTCCCTTTCTTGTTCTGAAATCATTCACCAGTAGTCCTAATTAAATTAGCTGGTAGTAGAGGTGTGTTTGATTAGGGTTAAAGCTAAACTGCAGGCAGTGTTGGGGAGTAACTAGTTACATGTAACGGAATTACGTAATTTAATTACAAAATAAAAGTAATTGTAATTAGTTACAGTTACTAAGAAAAAATGAGTAATTAAATTACAGTTACTTATGAAAATGTTAAAGATTACAAAGGGGGTTACATCTGATTTATTTCCCACACACTACCACATACAGATTTAATTGATTTCTGCAGTGAATGCTCTAAAATATGAAACACCAATGTTTCAGAAGTTTATACTGTAACATGCTTATCCGATAACTCTTATATTTCCTATATGGGTTTATGTATATGCTTTATTTTTTTTTAAGATTACGTTTTTTTTTCTAAGATAATGTTACATTCCAGTGTTTCCCGTCATAGCTATGCAAAGATTTGATTTAAAAAAACAGTATCATAGCTATTAAACTATATCTTTTTATGATTTTAAATCTGTATTTAACCTCAGAATGATTTTAAAGTAAGTCTGATTTTGTGGTGGCTGTGCTTCAAAGGGGACAGGATGCCCATCTTCCACAAGTTGGTATGATTCATTAGGGTCTTCTCGAAATGGTCTCTGTGGTTGTGAAAAACAACACCCTTTTTACCTTGTCAAAAACCAGTTGCCCCTCACTGCAGAACAATCGATCAAATACAGGGGGCTCTGTTCACAGCTGCATATCTCTTTACATGCTAATGAGATTGGTTTAGGGGTGGAAGAGGGGTGGGGATGGGTGGGTTTAGGGGTGGGGATGGGTGGGTTTAAAAATATAAAGTGTGAGACTCACTTCTTCTGGAGGTGCAGCTGGATCATGAAAAATGGGTACTGATCCATCCTTGAGTTTTAACTTTTTAACAAAACCTGTCTTGAATTGTCCCTCATTCAGAAAACAGTCTGGAGTAAAATGATTTGCGCAGCTAGACATAAACAAATTTAGTGAAAGTGAAGTGAAGTGACGTGTGGCCAAGTATGGTGACCCATACTCGGAATTTGTGCTCTGCATTTAACCCATCCAAGTGCACACACACACAGTAGTGAACACACACACACCGTGAACACACACCAGGAGCAGTGCGCAGCTATATTGCTGCGGCGCCCGGAGAGCAGTTGGGGGTTCGGTGCCTTGCTCAAGGGTCTCACCTCAGTCATGGTATTGAAGGTGGAAGAGAGCGCTGGTTATTCACTCCAAAATCAAAATGGCTTGATAATAGAGACTGTTTAGGTTTTTGGGGGATTCAATTTTTTTTAATCATTTAATTTTTTTTATTATTGTAGGGTGGTTGTGTCCACACACTGCCAAGACACATTTATTATGCAAATGAAGATATTTGGCATCCAATGTCTCCTTTAAAATTAAAATATTATAATCTTAATTCAAGTGACGAAAGATTTCGAAAGTCTGACAGTTATCAGTGTTGAGCACTACTGTAAGGTTAACCCTGTCTGCTTTACATGTTTGAAAGTGATTAACAGTTGAAAACATTAGGAATTTAGAAAAGTAATAAAAAAGTAATCAGTTACATTACTTTAATAAAGTAATTGAAAAGTTACACTACTTATTACATTTTAAGTAGGATAACTTGTAATCTGTAACCTATTACATTTCCAAAGTAACCTTCCCAACACTGACTGCAGGACAGTGCCCTCCAGTACCAAGTTTGCCCAGCCCTGCTTCAACTCACAAAGAGGCTTTATAAAAGATTGATGAACCCGTTAATTAAATCAATTATTATGAGAGTGTCATATACAAGACAATTAAATATTTGAAGAGTTTATTTGCAAAAACAGGTAACTCCGTTTTTGAACATTTTCAAAAATCATGTTTTTATTGTGTTAGTTAGCTGTTTGTTTTTTTGTTGTTGTTATTTTTTAACCTAGTCAAAATGACCCAAATGCAGTTTGATTGAGATTAACTGGAATGCACAATGAAAAAACATGATTTCTGAGAATTGTTAAAAACGGAGTTATCTGTTTTTGCAAATTAACTCTTCATTTGTTAATATAATTAATGCTCAGTACAAATGTAAAGTATAACAGTGAAAGATTTCAGAAAAATAAAGAAAATATACATTTATTGGTATTTGCTGCTGTCCGCTCCGGAAGATGCTCGCAGCTCGCAAGCGTTTTTATTATTATTTTATTTTTACCCCATCATGCTCATTTGGGTGCCAACTGATAGGCACCTAAACTACACTGTAAAGAGATTGCTGTAAATTTTACAGGAGCTGGATGTATCATTACTGTATTCTCATTTAAAATATTATTACTGTATTGTCAATATTAGTACTGTTCAGTTTATTTTCATTTTTTACCTGTATAAAACAATCTAATTGCAGTTCAACACTGTACCATATTATTTTACAACCCCAACCCCATAAAAATCACAATAACTCATTAGCATTTGTCTTTATAATATTATTTTTAATTGTTGAACATGTTCTTTTTAAAAATACAAATTACAAATCTTCATCTCTAGCATGCGCTAGCTGAAAAAGGGCATCACCACAGTTCCCTGGGGACTTTGTATCTGCAGCATGGCAAAACAGACTTTACAGAAATAAAATACAGTAAAAATTAGTTTGTGTTGTTGTGTTAAATTTCAGTAATTTTGGCAAAGTTGACAAGCTCTCTGATGAGAAACACCATGAGGGGATTCAGGCTGATGCTTTGTCTTAGCACACTCTTTCCAGAATTCCATCTGATCTGTGACTCTGAATGGCATTTGGTGCAACCAGGGTTAATTCTCAGCATGAACCTGCAAGCACAAGAAAAAAAGAAACAATTCAAACTAGTGTTTACAGAATTTGCCCTAACTGCCAGACTTTGTGCTATATGCACTTTGAGATTAATAAAAGCACTATATACTCTCTGAACGCACCTACAAGGAAGGTGCATAATTAGTTGATAATCCATCATAAATCATTACATTTATAGTACATTCCTTATAATGCATTCCTGTAAATCAAACAGTAGATCAAAGTCAAGTCAAGTCAAGTCACCATTATTTATATAGCGCTTTTTACAATGCAGATTGTGTCAAAGGAGCTTTACAGTATTAAATAGGGAAATAGTGGGTCGAGATGGTGTGTCGTTCTCCTCTGGCCAGACGAACCAGCAGGTTGTTCCATGCTGCAGCAGAGTCAGATTGTGTAGAGGGCTCATCTGGTTCCTGTGGTCTTGTGCCGATGGTTGTCTAGGTCAGGGGTTCCCAAACTTTTCCATTCCACGACCCACCTAAACAAGTATAATCTATTTCAAGACCCACCAAAATATTTGAGATAATAAAACAATTGACATTACTATAAACTAATCTTAATTAAAATCATAATATCATAATAATTAAGTATTTAAGAAAAATAACCATTTTATTTTATAGGCTAGTACCACTGTAAACTTTCACTACTAATATTTAAGTTTTAATTTCTTCATTTACAGACGTTAATGAGTCAATGAAATATGTCCATAAAACCTCGAAACGCGCTCACTCCGGTGCGGCTTTGAACTGTAATCCGCGCTGCCAGTATTGTTAAAAAAAATGCCCTCACAACCCAACACTTTTTTTTTATTTTAGCAAAGCATAAGAAGCGAAGCAGAATTATCTCAAACAGTTTGGAGATTAAAATAATTGTGAAATAATTGTAACAATAATAAACAGATGTGTCTCATTTTAAATAAACACTAAAAACCGAGATGACAAATTTACTTCAGCCAGAAATTTACTTTTGCAATGGTTAAATAAGTGTTCAGCTATATCTTCAAAAGATTGTTTAACTTTGGCACATTTTTTTCTCTATATAGTGATGATATGGCAAGGAATTTTGTAAAATCTGTTATACTAACATGTGGAAATGTTTGTATAGTGTTACAATTAACCCCGCATTTGTGCCCCGTTCAACCCGTACATGTGAAATGCTTTTTACAGACAGTTTATGGATTAAATGCATATGAAGGAACGAAAACAACAAACTCTTTACATCTCTCAGAAAGATACAGAGCCGAGTTCAGACAGACTATAGAAATGAATGAACATAGCCACCTTAAACAGTTTTCGCAACATTTGAATTTTCCGGTGTATGCAATCTCATGCAGAACACATCGCAGTAATAATGCAGACCGAGCATTTTAATAATGAACCGTCACTCTGAGACCCTCACTGTTACTACAACTCGTACGCGCCCGCGCTTCAAAACACGGAACGCATGTTTTAAATCCCGGCCTTTGCGATTCGAAAATCGCACTGTGCAATATCGCAATTCGTAATTAATCGTTAATCTTTGTATATCGTCCAGCCCTAGGAACTGTGTGTGTGTGTCTCATTTAGCTGCCGCCAAGTGGCTTTGTGCGACCCACCTTGTCCCACAGTTTGAAAACCCCTGGTCTAGGTGACGCGGTCTTCACTGGGGATCTGTCTCTGGGGCTAATCTAGTAGTCCTGGTCTCCGCTGACGTTCAGGGCTGTTGAGATCATCTCTAGGTCCTAATTCACCATATGGACTGGATATAGACTGGATCTGGTGGCTACGGTGACCTCAGAATAAGAATAAAACAGACTAATATTAGCGTAGATGCCATTCTTCTTACGATGTAACAAGTACATCGGGTGTTAGGGGAAGTGTTCCTCATTCCGGTTGACCTAATTAATGCTGCCTAACAATCCTTTAACAGATTTGAATAATAGAAATGCTAGTGTGTTATGTGTTAGCCAGGTTGAGATGGGGTTTTAATCTAGATTTAAACTGACAGTGTCTCTCCGGAACAGTGTTCGGTAGATTGTTGCTAAATAGGAAAAGGATCTACCGCCCTCAGTTGATTTTGATAATCTAGGTATTAACAAATGGCCAGAATTTTGAGATCGTATAGTGGATTTGAAGGACTATAATGCAATAAGAGCTCGCTCGAATTCTGAGGTGCTAAACATTCAGGGCTTTATACTGTAAGTAATTAGAAAGATTTTTAAATGTATACAATGTTTAATAGGGAGCCAGTGCAGTGTTGACAGAACCGGGTTAATGTGGTCATACTTCCTGGTTCTAGTAAGAACTCTAGCTGCTGCATTTTGGACCAGCTGGACTTTTTTTATTAAGTGTGCAGAACAACCACCCAATAAAGCATTGCAATGAATAATCTAACCTTGAGGTTATGAACGCATGAATTAACGTTTCTGCATTTGACATTGTGAGCTTAGTGTTATATTGCTGAAATAATGGGGTTGATTCCCATGGAATGGATAACAATAATAAAAAAATAAAAAAACCTTTAACTAGTTTGCTTTAGGGGTCGACCGATTATCGGCCTGGCCGATTATCACCGCCGATATTAAGCATTTTTATAATGATCGGTATCGGTCATTTTCAAAACCGATGTGCCGATAAAATAATTTAATTTTGAAACGCGCTATTTGGCTCTGACACAGCCTGTCGGAACTCACCACTCTGTGGGCTAGAGCAGTCTCCGCCCACTGCACATCTGATTTGTTGGGAGTCACGAGTCCGACCAGCGTGGAAGTCTAAAGGCACTCTCACACCAAAAGCGCTTGCTAACTGGAGCTGTTGAGTAGCCCCAGAGTGCACCCTGGATGATGGGGCGGGGCGACACATTTGGGCGGGGCGACACGTGTCGCTCCGCCCACCCCCAATTCTATTGGTTTATAACACGGCAAATCTTATTGGTGTAGACCCGAGCATGCATTCCTTTGTGTACGATTTTGTAATTGATTTGGCCATATTACAGAAATATTATGTGCTAACTCTAGAATCATAGGCCTATCTTAATTATTATCTGTTTAGTAACCATGGTAATTTTAGTCAGATGAAGTCATCATTTACAAATAAACTCTTGATGACAGCACCTCCGGGTTCTTCAGGCTGAATAGGCTTCATTCATATTTCCTTGAGGATCGGCAGGCTGGGGATCAGCACTAAATTGGGATTTTATACGCAAATTATGATAATTTAGATGCATTTTAGAGATGGACAAACACGAACATAAGCAGCTGATTTTACGTTTTAAAGCACAACCGTTTTTGTTGTTGTTTAAAGAGATGTTACGTTGCTCAATGCGTCACAGACTTGTAGGTTAATAAAATGTTTTCATGGCAAGCAGTGTTTCCTTGTTTATATCTTAATAAAATATTTGAGCCTATATTGATTCTCTTACAATTTTAAAGGTTCCTATAGTAAATGAGTGCCCATGACATCAGATATTAAAAATCCAATTTCTGTATCCACATCTTCATTATGTGCGTGTTAATCTGTGTACGAGATTAATTTAGATTCAGTTATTAACACTCGATCATTGTAGCCATATAGACCTGCATAACTATCGAATATTAAATCACTCAGAGCTGTAAATCTGTGGAATAGGTACATGAGCACTTTTAATGAGTAAAAGAGCCCTTCTCTGTGATTAATATTTTTTTTATTTAATAAAGACTATAATAACTAGGCCTACTAAAAATCGAAAATCAATATAGTACAGTGATTCCTGGTTCTTTTTAAAGGAATGAGCCACAAAACCAGTAATTGAATTTGTGCATAGTCTATATAGCCTATAAAAGTATAAATAAAAATGTTGCAGAGAAAATTAACATTTATTGCTTAAATACGCACTAAAGCACATTAATAATAATATTTGCTGTAGGTCAGATTTAATAACAGCTGTTTTAGTAAACAAAAAACATTTAAAATAGGCCTATATGCAAAAAAAAAAAAATAATAAAAAAAATGTTTCAGCAAGGTTTTTATTCCCATTATCCACACATAAAACCTCAGTTCACGCTGATAGACTATTTGGTATTATTGTCTTATTTGTCACCGCAGTTGTTCTTTAAAATAAAACCATTTGCGTGTTTGTCCTATGTCTTACTGAACTACAGTGTATTATCATCGTAAGTTTTTGCTTATCCACCGATCCTATAATAAAGAATATGGCTACATATAAATATACATTATACAAAACAGCTAAATCTCAAACAGTGGATCATTTTTATCAACATCGCCCAGCTAAAACTGCTCAATGTTTAAGTATATCTGCTTCTGTGAAAAGTGCAATAATATCCGACTTCATTCAACGTGCAAACCACCTGTTGAGGACCACTATTTAAGTTCATCACACAGAAACATAATTAATATTTCTCATAGGTGAGGCTATTTATAGCATAGGTAGGACTATATCATGGCCACGAATTAAGAATTTGTTCCCCAGACTTAATTCGTGAGCCGCTCATATTACACAGCTCTGTTCTGCCCGAAGTAGGCTACTGAAGTACTCAGAGATGCCGTCACCCGTCACCAAGCATTTGATAGGAACTTAATCTAACTAATTCGTCATAAGTTTAAAAAAACACATTTGCTAATTGATTCTAACTAAAATCGCTGTTGTTAGCACTTAATATTTCTGTAGTACAGCCAAACACCGTAGATCATTCATAAAAACGTATATAAAAGAATGCTCATGGGCAAACGTCTACACCAATAAGCTCTGCTGTATTATAAACCAATGAAATTGGGGGTGGGCGGAGCGACACGTGTCGCCCCGCCCCATCGTCCAGGGTGCACTCTGGAGTAGCCTACTTGGAGCTGCTTGCTTCAATGATCAGCATCAGTTGTCTCTCAAAGACAGCAGCAGACGTTGCTCAAGTTGCAATAAATCACAATCCACTACACTGAAGTTGCAAAACACCTCAATATTATCTATTTATGGTTTCCGCGATGGGGAAACGCGGACGGAATCGCGGAATCCAGTCATATAAATGGAATTTACTGTATAACGCGGAGTCACGGAATTTGTCAAAGTTTGGATGAATTAATCAAAAGTAGGTCAGCACACTTAAATCGACTCGCGCTATGGACTAGTATCTGTAAACATTAAGCCGCAAAAAGACTATTTAAATATGAATTGTGCATGTTCTGCGTGTCTCTGTATATGTGAATGGCACAGACGCGCGGTTTTGATGATCACACACACACACACACACACACACACACACACACACAGAGAGAATGCGCGGTGTTTTCAGCATCTGCAGTCTCACTAAATGAGGACATAAATACATGAACAACATCCCCAGAACTGCTCTGAGAGTTACTTCATGAGCATTTGACCGTTTCATTTGAGTAAAACGATCGTCATATCATACATAATCTACAGAAACTTAAGAGTTCCTCATGGCAACACGTCAAAATAAAAGTTTGGTTTATCTAGTAATACTACTACATCAATTATTACAACTTTTGTTTAAAAGAATAATTACACAATACGCTATTTCTTCCATTTTTTAATTTTAATAGTAAACCCATTTGTTTGCCAAAAAATAGAGTTGAACTCTCATTTGATTAAAAGATAAATTAAATTAATGTTTTATGCCTTCATTTGCACTGCACTGTAAATTAAAACTAATGGAAATTACTGTCACATAGGCCAAGATTAAGATACTGTCACAAAGGCCAAGATCAGGATGACAAAAATTGTGACATTTCAATAGGCTATTGAACCAAGTGTGCCTATAACAGGCTATTAGTGTTATATTTTCATTAAAATAGTTGCGGTCTTCTTAACTTCTACAATGGAGCTATGAAGACAATTAAATTATTTACACTTACTATATACATTGTACTTTTTAAGTTAATCAGTTGATGTGCATTAGATGATGAATTGAATAGTCACCTCTTGTAGGTTATGATTAAGTCATCAGAAAATAATTAATGAAGAATTATGAGAGGTTATGCTATTACACATACATTTCTAACATGTAAATTATTGAAGCCAAATACTTACATTTCCCCAAGCTGTTTAGCTGCAGTACAGTATTCATAGGCTTAATCATGAAGCATACAGTGGCCTAGGGCTGCACGATATATTCCATGCATCGTCAGTAAAGCTGGTTCTGTGATTAGCAGTAAATTTCCATCACCTGCTTTCAGATGGAGCCGCATTTAATACACAGAGCTGTAGTTCACAAACAAGCTACGCAATATCACGTTCATTATCGAAGGCGATTCATCTGTGATTATGAGCACGAATTGCGCAGCTTGTCAGTGAACTATGGCTCTGTGTATTAACTTCCGCTCCATCTACTGGGTTGGAAAGCAGGTGATGGAGATTTAATACTAATCACAGAACCGGCTTTACTGAAGAGATGCGCATGACAATCGCATGCAATATATCGTGCAGCCCTACAGTGGCCCCACTTTTAACTCTCTCTATATATTACCCTTATTGTAGATGGATGCATGGAGGAAGACGAGTAAGAAGTGCAACCAACACCAGGGAAGGCAGTTTTTGTCAGAGCCCTTGTTATTATTAATTTTGACATTCATTTTCATTTTTACACCAGACATATATATCGGTTCAAAATATCGGTTATCGGTCTACTTGGTCTGTAATAATCGGCCCTGAAAAACACATATCGGTCGACCCCTAGTTTGCTTCAGCTAACTTACCAGTTGATGCAAAAAAAAAAAAAAAAAAAAAATACTTGAAAATACTGTTTGGGTAACTTAACTCAATAAAATGTAATGTAAAATCAAATGTATTTTGGGTTACCTAATTTCAATAAAATGGACAGCTGGCCATATGATGATTCTGCCCCTCATAGTCAGCATCCCTGTTTTTGCTTGGAGCAATCTCTTGCAACAGAGTCACAACATCCTGTTAGTGTTATTGTAGTTTATGGTCAGAAAAAAAAAATTACAGGTTATAATAAAATAAACAACATTCATAATATTTGTTAGCCAAACTTCCTATGAATTGCTAGTCCATTCCTATACAACCCGTTATGTGGGTTAGTGGAGAGCAGCGGTTAATAGGCTATAGTTGATGGCAGCTTACTCACCTGTTGTTACCACCTCTATGATTCAATCTCAAGAAAAGACTCAAATACACCTCCGTTGCAGGTGACATTACCAATAGACTAAAATCTGAAAATAAAATACAAAAGATGTACATATCTCAAATACACCTCCGTTGCAGGTGACATTACCAATAGACTAAAATCTGAAAATAAAATACAAAAGATGTACATATCAGCGGTGTGTCTTAACTAGGGTTGGGAATCGAAAATCGATTCCGATTCCGAATCGGATACTTAAGGTCAGGAATCGGATACTTGTTGTCAAATTAAAATTTCGATTCCGCCTATCGATTCCTTGATCTGCCAGGACCTTGCCCGCTAGTAAGCGCTACAAAGTTTGTCTACAGTTCCGATCAGAAGCCAAAAAAGTTAAGTATAATATCTGTGATAGCTAAACGTGTTGCAAGAGAGATGTCACCACCAACATGACAAAGCACTTTAATTTAATAGATCATTAAAGATCGCGAACACGATTCAAACACCAACGTGATTCTATTCCTAAATTACAAAGATTTGTCTGTTTCATTCCTCAACCTTTGAACAGCGTAGGATCACATCAGTGTGATTTGAACATTTAAATCTGCATTCGCGCTGCCACTGACCTGAAGTGAGCAGCTGTCATCTGTCTGGAATGAAACAGCTTCACAGTCTTTTCAACCACACAGTATCATTATTTCTGTGTTACAAACATTCAAATCACAGAAGTACTGGGATAAAAGTTTATAGTTCAGATATAAACTCTGATGTGTACGGTAGAGATTAAAATAGAGTAAATCACCTTTTGAAAGTAATTTGACACTTCAAATGTAGATTTATCGATTACGATTACATGGCTTTCCTGTAGCTCAAATGGTAGAGCATGGCGCTAGCAATGCCAAGATCATGGGTTCGATTCCCAGGGAAAGCAAGAACTGATAAAATGTAAAAACTGTAACTTGAATGCAATGTAAGTCGCTTTGGATAAAAGCGTCTGCTAAATGCATAAATGTAAATGTACATTGTTACGCCTGTAGGTGGCGAAAATGGGCTGTTAAAATGTATTTGTGTTTGAATCACACAAGAGATTCGTTCAAGAACACTGATTCATCCAGTAATGAACCAAGTACATCTTGAGTGAGTCACTGAATCATTCATTCATAAATTACATGTGATTTTGTTTAGTTGTCTAACGTTTGTTTCTTCAGAATCATGAGAGAAGCACAACTTCCATTGAGAAAAAAAACAAAAACTTAATTTGTTTTTTTTTAATTTATCCAGAATCATGCGGTTTTATTTTGCACACAAACAGCTATTAAAGAGTCCAGTTTTTATGTAGCCTGTTGATTTTTGTTCATGGTATTCAGCTCCAATAAATGGTTTGCAAAAAAGAGACAGGATAAATGTTTGATATCATTATTTAATCACATTGGAATCGAAACTGGGAATTGAAAAGTATCGGAATCGATAAAATTCAAACGATACCCAACCCTAGTCTTAACTAGGGTTGCCACCCGTCCCTTAAAATACGGAATCGTCCCGTATTTGTCCCGTATTTTACAAATGCCAACATATAGTTGAATCAAAAAATAAGTATTTTGCCCTGTTTATAATACTAATAGCAATTATAATAAAATAAATTTTATACGAGGTATTAGAGAAGCTCATTTGCGCGTGATTGCATTTTGGCGTCTTTGTTTTCATAGCGACGGTGTCTCCAGAACGCATGCCGTTAAAGCCCTTTCACGCGAGCGCAGCATGAGCTAAACAAACCTGCGCGGTTTAAAACATCTAGAGCTCACGTCCGCCCTTTGAACACAAGGCTCTCCAGATGTAGGGCTGAATGGGAAAGTTATCAATGGGTCTGTTCAGTAACTAATGATAAACGCGCAGTTTGCAGAGAAGCATTTCAGTTGCTCACGTTGAACCGTCTGACTTAAAGGGATAGTTCACCCAAAAATCGTTTACAAACCCACAAGTTGTTCCAAACCTTAATAATTTCTTTCTTCTGTTGAACATAAAAGATGATACTTTGAAGAATGTGGGTAACCAAAGAGTTTCTGGTCCCCAATGACTTTTTTTTTTTTTTTTTTTGAAGTTACTTTGGACCAGAAGCTGTTTGGTTACCCACATTCTTCAAAGTATCTTCTTTTGCATTCAACAGAAGAAAGAACTTATGCATGTTTAGAACAACCTGGGTAAATTATGACAGAATTTTCATTTTTGGGTGAACCATAAAGTGACAGACACATCTGTGCTTCAAGGTATAGGCCTATTGTTTTATTTAAATTTGGATAGTCTGTTAATATTCCATACATTATCAGAGCTTGGTAGACATAATTATTATATTTTTAGACATTATTAGACAGATGAAATAATGGATTATAATTAATGTTAGAGCCTATTTATTAATTTATATTTATCATAAATATATACATAATAAATAATCAAAAATGTCATATACAATTTGGCATTTTAATTAAAAAAGCTCAATTATTTAGATGAAAATGGGACAAATAAATGTAGCCCTAATTTGATCAAATTAATAAAAATAAATAAATAAATACATAAATAAAAATTCATCCCATCCAGGTAACAGCTGCAGAACTGTCAAAAAAGTATAATAATAATGAATAGTTATAAATAATCAAATTTAAAATAACAATATTAATATGTTCTGTTGGAAGTTTACATACTTGAGCATGTTTTTTTGTTTTTTTTTTGAGGTCGTGAATGGTTGTCACTTATTTTGCTTCGCTGAAGGTGGCAACCCTAGTCTTAACTCATTTTTCTTTACTATTTTCACGTTAGCTCGCTGTTACATCTGACATAACCTGCGATAAAAAAGCAGTGTAGAATTATTATGCTTCCCTGATTAATTCCCTGATTGATTCGGTAAACTGATGTTATAACTTAACTTACCAGCTGATGTAATCACCGTAATGATGGCTCCAAAATACACCCCCGACGTTGCAGACGATAAGATCCACAAACTTGAACATAAAAGAACTATAAAAAATAACAAAAAACGGATACAGTGTAGCTTCTGATTGGCCGAAATTCTCTGATCTCTGAAGAGTGCTGGCAGTTGCCTCTACAGATGCACAAATCAGTTTTGCTCCATTTGTCACACAGATATTTGGTGCAAAAGGGAGAGTGCCACTGTTGCCAACTCTCGCGAGACAAATAAGCAACTGCAGCTTCAAAACAAGCCCAAAACAAGCCCAATATTTTTTTATGATTTATTATCATCAATATTATTTATTAACAATTATTTATAACTAATAAATGAGCCTGCAACATATTAAGCTGAAACCACTCTTTTATCTGAAAAGCAAAAACAGAAGCTATTTTACAAAAATCAGCAAACTGCAACAAAAGTGGGAACAAAACTCCAATCACCTGTGAGCAGAATAGGATTGGAGAGATGGAAAAGGAGAAAAACACAAGAACTTCCAAGGAGAGCTGTAACATAGCCACATATTTATAGCCTAAAATATATAGGGGTCATTCTATGGAAATGGCCATTTTTCTGTCCCTAGCCTTTACAGAAATATTACACTTGGTTACAATGTTTTATATTTTAAAATGAAACAATGTGTTATTTGAACAATTACACCTCCTTGAGCCATCAATGTGGCAATATTTGTTTTTAATTAATTATAAAGAATTCCAAGCACCACAAAACTGCTTGTCCCCACAGCCATATACAGCGGGAAAGTGCTTTATTTTGAGGTAACAAAAGTTTTTTCTACCATTTAAAATAAAATAATTTATACATAACTATCAAATAAATTACATAAAAAAACTAAATGGCAAATAAATATTATAGACAAATATATAAAAAATATTATATTAAATTATAATATATATTATATTAAAAAGAAAATATATTATAATATTATAAAAAAAATATTATAAAAAAGATTTTAAAAATCATTAAGCTGTCATTTATGTGTATTCATGAAGTCAAAAGGTAATCTAATAATGTGGTCTAAGTTTAAATGTTAAAAAAATAAATACATTTTAAGACATCTTGCCATACCAGGCTATTCAAACCAAATGTATTTACTCTTAGTATTAGGACATGGATACTTGTTTTTTTATTACAGCCCGTGATAATTAATACATTACAAAAACATTGTAAAAATTAGGCTCTACGTCTACTTCTATCATCGCTTGGATTACAGCGTCACGCGCCTTCTTTTTGAATGTAATTTTTCTCCAATGAGGGGGTGGAACATACATATGGCAAATTACGCTACGGCTCTCATATTATTGCACTGGTTGGCTATTAACTGCGAGCAGACAGTGTGTCAATTGATGCATTGGAGAATATGGCGAACATAAATAAAGAAAGTCGCTTGTCAGATTTCCCTAACAAGCAACCATATTTTTTGAAATAAGCCCAAAAAACCCCAACCTGCAACCAGGGATTTTTCCCCACAACTTTACAAAAAAAAAGAAGCCCAAAGTCGCGTATAATACGCGGATTTAGCAACTGTGGAGAGTGCGCGAAACTAGTCATTTGCAGGTGAAAAACAGCGTTTAAGACTCGTAGCAGCAGATTCAAGCCGTTGCCGTTATGTACTTGTTTGTGCTCGAAAAAGCATCCAAGAAAAAAATATATAAGAAAACATTCTACAAGTGTGCAAATCTCATTGCAAGAATTCACATACTGATTTGCGGATGTACAAAATTTGTCCGTGACTTCACATTTTTTGATGCAGATGTGTGAATGTGTTTTGCACCATATTCACTGCAGCAATAGTAGCAAAACATGTGAGCGTATACGTTTCTTAATTTGTGATCCGTAGAATAGGATTTGTGCACCTGCAATGAAGGATTCGAGAAGGTGTATCTGTTGTGTTGTGTTTGTGGGAGAGAGAAAAAGATATACAAGTTTGCTAACTTTTGTCTGTGGCTTCAAATTTACTGATACACATGTGTGGCTATTCTCTACTACAAATTCCGCTGTCACGTACGCTTAGTTTTGCACCAAAAATACCTTCATATTCAGGACACTTCAACTAAAATGAAAAAACAAAAAACATATCAAATAATAAGTCTGGACTACCAATAATTTAGACCCTGGAAACCTGGAGAAAAGTTTCCAGGGTATAAAGTGTGTTTTCAGTGATTCAGTCAGAGGTTGTCAGCTAAGATGCATTTACTGTTCCCACCCATTTTCATTTGAACACTTTGAATTTTGTCACAGTCAACATCACTTTTGCGGGTGTGCCAAGTGCCAAGTTTAGGAGCTACTCAATCCACCTACTTCCTACACCCCATGATGCTTTGTGCAAATTATGGGAGTATAAACAAATTGCTATCAGCAGACCATGAATAACCCCAAAAGCTCAAATGAGTGAGTCTTTCAGGATAAATATTTCCTAGCGGCTGTTGTAAATGTGCTATACAAATAACTTGAACTTGAACTATTAGGTTCTATTTTAATAAATTTTTAAATGAAATTTATTTCTGTGGCAAATTAATTTTCTGCAGTTGTTACTCCAGACTTTGGTGTCACATGATTCCTCAAAAGTCAATCTAATATTCTGATTTTAATCTCAAGAATAATTTCTTATTTTTAATATTCATACCTGAGATTTTATTATAATATATAATATTTTTGTGGAAACCGTGATGTGTCCTCCTTGATGAATGAAATGATTAATTTCTTAAAAAAAAAAAAAATTTTTTTACTGACCCCGGATGTTTGAATGGTAGTGTGTATCAGCTGATACTGGATATTTTTAAGTGCTCTTTTCTGCTTATTTTAACATTTAGATTACTTTCAAGTTAATCTTCATTAACACTAATAATGCAATGATACTTCGTATCATTTTTTGCTCAAAATGAAAATCAGTTGTCCGTACTTTCAGTTATAATATTTTGATGCCTAAATTGACCTGTAGCTTTTAAAACAATAAGTTTTGTTTTTAATGTGTTTACAAGTTTTAATGTTTTTTTTTTATGTTTAAATGATTCATGTCAATTGTTTGCACTTATGACTTATGTCTGCTTTAATGAATGAGATAATGAATGTTCAGTAACCAACAACCACAGCTATGTGTAAGAACAACCACGTTTTTAAGCCACATGAAGTATGATTACTTTTGCCAGATCTGAAAGTGGCCCCCAAGCTATGTAATTCGAGTACCTCTGCTGTCTGGGTTGGTTTGATTGGTCACAGTTTCTCTGCTGTGTTCTCTCTCTGACCTCCTTTAAAATGCTTTGCGATGAGGTCATTCATTTGAATGTGTAAATTTTTAGGATTTGTCCCATCATTGACGTCTCTGGAGGAGTTGGACATTTTTGTGAAGTCATCTGCCATTTTACTGTAAAATCAACCCACGCCGTGATAGCAGTCTGCTTACCATTTAGACAAAAACAAGAAATTCAAACTTACAAAGGTTTCAACAGCAGTAACGCCCAGTGTTGTGCACCTCACAGACTGCCCCTACTGTTATACTGGACTATAAAATAAGATACACAAAATACATCACTGCACTAGGGCAGTGATCGTGATCATGATTAATGCTTCTCTCAATTAATTAATTAATTTGCCCCCTGATTATTTATCCTAATTAAATAAATAAATAAATGCAGTCTCTTCCAAGTGACCCTGTTTCTGAATATGTGTACTTTCCTATTGCACAGTATCGAAAAAGCAGTATACCAAATAAGGAGTAGGATTTTTGCTTATGATATGGTAGGTGAAAGACTCCTGCATGACGTACTATGTCCACTGAGATTCCGAAGTGTGCAATCACTCATTTTTCTGTTCCATGAGACCAAGGGTGTTTTGTCCTCTTTTTAAGCTTTTATGAATCTTGAGGAAGTGAGGATTTTTTTCTTTCTTTCTTTTTTTGCACTGATGGAAAATTATCAGCTAGAGGATGAGGAATGCTAATGAGTTACATGCATTTAGAATACACTCATCAAGAGAGAAGGTCTGAGGGGAATCCTGAAAAAAAAGTATCATGCTTTCCACAAATATTTTAAGCAGCACAACTGTTTTAATTTTTGATAATTATAAGAAAGGTTTCTAGATCACCAAATAAGCATGTTAGAAAAATTTCTGAAATATCATGTGACACTGAAGACTGGAGTAATGGCTGTTGAAAATTTAGCTTTATTATAGGAATATATTATAATACATTAGAAAACTGTTCTTTTAAATTGTAATGTTTCGCAATATCACTGTTTTTACTGTATTTATATCAAATAAATGAAGCCTTAGTAAGCATGAAAGACTTTGCTAAAAAAACAAAATCTTACCAACCCTAAACTTTTGTACAGTAGTGTATATCTATTAATTATATACTAAAGCATACTAATAATAAACATGTTTCAATAAATTTAGTATTACAAACTTACTCAATTTAAGTAGATACTACACTTATAGCAATATGAATTCCTTATACATTACATTTCTTGATCCTGTTTTCTCCTGTTTTAATTGAAATGGAATTGAAAAAGCATTCTCAGCTCGATGCTGAATGTCGCAAATCTCTGGTGCTCATAAAGGTATCATGCAAACTCATTTTCGCAGGTTCCCTTTTCCCAGCTGGTCTTATCACACTCTCACTGAACAGATGGTTTTCATATAGTCGTTTCTGTGAGGTCTGTACAGTGGGTTGATGTCAAGAGAAGTACTTGATGATAAGTGTTTATAAAAGAGCTTTAGTCTGTTTGTGTGAAGGGTTATTTTTCTAGTAAGTATCAAAACCAAAACAAACTGTGAAACAATACTCCTGGCAGCATGACTTCATTCAGTATGTCTGATATTGTGTCCAGTATGAGTACATTTTACTTCAGGCAAGTTGATTGGTGTGTGTACATGTGCGATTGTGCACGCTCAGACATTCCTCTGTGTGTGTTGACAGATGACGGGAAAGCAGATGATGATGCCAAAACCAGTATGCCTGCCAAGATGTCTCTTTTAAAAGTAAGTGATCTTGATCTGTAATCACTGTAATGGACATGTGATCTGATTGATTTCACTGTCACAGGTATAAAACTATAACTGTAACGAGCTAGTCCACTGAACCCAAATGCAGCTTTATTCAAAGTAATCCAAACATCCAAACAAAGACTTGACTTGAACAGACTTAACTCACTGACAGCAGATTACAACATCAATACACAACGAGAGACAATGGCAACATGGGGTCCGTTCTTCGTACGTCGCTAACTCAGTTAGCTGGATTTGATTGTTGCCGATTTCGCATGATCTTGGATCATTTGGTTCATTTGGTTCTTCGAAGCTCATCCTGGACTTGCTGTCATAGCAACAGGTCCGTAAGCTTAAACCTGCTCGGGAGCAGGCTTATTTCATGTAAACAGGATTAGATTGTATCTTTTTAAGCAGAATTGATACTTAAAATCTGTCACAGCCACTGCTACTTTATTATAAGAGTACCCTGCTGGTCCAGGGACAATAATTTAAAATAAAAATAATTTAAAAATGAATTTGAAAATAAGATAACAATGTTGTGAAGTCTATAACACTATAAACACAGCCAGTTTTACTCATTGAAAGATTTCTTAGTGATGAAATAATTACTATATAATTGTATTGGAGTCTTACACACATGCTATACAGTTAATCTGAGCCGTGCATTGATTTGAGTAATGGCAGATATTATGGGAGGGGCTTGATGGAGCGCAGGAGATGCAGATGACATGATCTTTAAGAAACTGTAATTAATGCTGTCACGTAACAAATCTGTTTCAAAGATAAAATTAAATGAATTGCTAATTACAACACTGAAGTAAAAATGTAAAGCCTACACAAATGCTAGAAATCATGAATATAAATAATTGGGAACCATGTAAAAAAATTACAAATAAATTAAAAACAGTGCACATTTCATTTATCTATTATAACATTTATGTAGTTTTATTCGCTTGGCTGTTTCCTTATAAAAGTCCAGAAATTTGTCAACTTTTCCGTCAGGTGTCTTTTTTAATGATATGATGTCATTACGTTGCTGTCTTGCCGCCAGCCAATCGCTGCATTGCTGATCGTGGTTTCGAGTATCGATACATCTGCCCTTTTTGGGGAACACGAGAACGCGCAGTAATCTTAGACAACTTAATCCAGATATTTTAATCTACAACCCCAAATCAGAAAAAGTTGGGACAGTATGGAAAACGCAAATAAAAAAAGAAAGTAGTTGATTTCTAAATTTACTTTGACTTGTATTTCATTGCAGACAATATGAACACAAAATATTTCATGTTTTGTCTGGTCAACTTCATGTCATTTGTAAACATACATCCTTTCCTGTCATTCAGACTTGCAACACATTCCAAAAAAAGTTGGGACAGTAAAGCATTTACCACTTTGTAATGTTGCCATTCCTTTTCACAACACTTAAAAGACGTTTAGGGACTGAAGACACCAAGTGATGAAGTGTTTCAGGTGTAATTTTGTCCCATTCTTCCTGCAAACAAGTCTTAAGGTGGGCAAAAGTACGGGGTCTTCGTTGTCGCATTTTGCGCTTCAAAATGCGCCACACATTCTCTACTGGAGACAGGTCGGGACTGCAGGCAGGCCAGTCAAGTACCCGTACCCTCTTCCTCCGCAGCCAGGACTTTGTAATGTGTGCAGAATGTGGTTTTGCATTGTCTTGTTGAAATATGCATGGACGTCCCTGGAAAAGATGTCTTCTTGAAGGCAGCATATTGTGCTCCAAAATCTCTATGTACTTTTCAGCATTAATGGTGCCATCACAGAAGTGCAAGTTACCTTTGCCAAGGGCACTGACACAACCCCATACCATGACAGACCCTGGCTTTTGGACTTGTTGCTGGTAACAGTCTGGATGATCCTTTTCTTCTTTGGTCCGGAGCACACGGCGTCCATTCCTCCCAAAAAATACCTGAAATACTGATTCATCTGACAACAGTACACGTTTCCACTATGTGATGGTCCATCCCAGATGCCTCCGAGCCCAGAGAAGTCGACGGCGCTTCTGGACACTGTTAACATAGGGCTTCCTTTTGGCACAGTACAGTTTTAACTGGCATTTGTGGATGTAACTACGTATTGTGGTACTTGACAAAGGTTTGCCAAAGTAGTCCTGAGCCCATGTGGTGATATCGCTTATAGATGAATGACGATTCTTGATGCAGTGCCGCCTGAGGGATCGGAGATCACGGTTGTTCAGCTTAGGCTTGCGCCCTTGTCCTTTACGCACTGAAATTCCTCCAGATTCCTTGAATCTTTTATTTATGTTATGCACTGTTGAAGGTGAAATATCCAAATCTCTTCCTATCTTTCTTTGAGGAACATTGTTTTTAAACATTTCAATAATTTTCTCACGTATTTGTTGGCAAACTGGCGATCCTCGGCCCATCTTTGCTCCTAAAGGACTATACCTTTCTTGGATGCTGCTTTTGTACCAAATCATAATTACAATCACCTGTTGACATCAACTGTTTCAAATCACATCATTATTTAACCAATTTACCTCATTACTAGCCCTAAATTGCTCCTGTCCCAACTGTTTTTGGAATGTGTTGCAGGTCTGAATGACAGGAAAGGATGTATATTTACAAATGACATGAAGTTGACCAGACAAAACATGAAATATTTTGTGTTCATATTGTCTGCAATGAAATACAAGTCAAAGTAAATTTAGAAATCACTACTTTCTTTTTTTATTTGCGTTTTCCATACTGTCCCAACTTTTTCTGATTTGGGGTTGTAATACGCAAATTCGTTTGAAGAACCAAATTAGCCAGAGATCAGTTATCAGGATTAGAAGATCTGGCATCTTTCAAATCATCTCAGATGTAATAAGCGAGGTACGAAGAACGGACCCATGATGGCTACATATAGCAAACAATACAGGTCACATGACAAGAACCAACCAATGAGAGACAAGACACATGACTAGGATAACCAATCAGAACATGACACAATGAACAAGAGAACCAATAGCATGAATACAAGAGGGCAAGGGAAGCATAACACTAACAGCATGAATCAAATACAAAATAAAAGACATGAAAACAAGAACATGAAACAGAACCCAAAACCTTACAATAAAAAAATATATTTTATAGGATTTTCAGGTGGATTTTATTTCAGAACTAGCAGCACCAAGTGGAATTCCAGCTCTTCCTTCTCATTAAAAAAAATAAAATAAATAACTTTTACAAGTTTTAAAATTCACATTGGTGAATTAGCCTTCTGGATTGGTGTACAAATTCATATTATGACTGAACAGTCAATTAAACGTATTGTTGTCAGCTGAGTTTTGCAGTTGTCCTGAATGGAGGTTTCTGTAATGCCTGTAAGCTGTGTATTGTTATAAGAATGCCTGAAAGCTGGACTTGAAGACATCCAGGTGTCCTCAAGGACAGTTGAATGAAAACAGCACATTTTCCTGCTTACAGTACATGTGGGGAAAAAGGAAAACTTTAGTAAAAGGAATGCTCTGGGCTCTGTGTCTAAAGGAATGCTCTGTAAATTATATTTTTTTCAGACCAGAGAAAAATCATGGACATTAACATCAAAATTGTATTCAATTACAATTGAGTTAGACTATATACTATTATATTGGTAACCTCAATTATTTGTAGCACAATTAATTTTTAATCAGGAACATTCATTTTGTGGAATCCTGCATATTTAATGAAAGTTACTGGGTTTGCTGGCTTTACATGAGCTGAAAAATTTAATTTCACACATGTAAGGTTAATAATTTAACACATAAGGTTAAGTGATTTTCTGTTATGACATGTCCTGGAAATGGCAATGTTAATGTAGGGCTGGACGATATGGCCAAAATGTATATCATGATACATTTCTTAATTTCGGTCGATACGATATAATTCCGATATCGATATGAACACTATTAAAAAAAAGCCTCATAAAAACTGCCAAGAATGCCCACAACAGATGTCTGTACCTACAAACTTATGAAAAATTATTTTGCCAAGTCTATGAACTCCTCCTATAAAACTATAATATTTTAGGGGGGGGGGACAGCACAAATAAATTAATGTTCACCTTTTATTTGTATTTAGCCTTCATACAAACAAGAAATGTGAAATCACTGTCAAATAATCATCACATACTCACCTTATTAATATTAATATCTACAACTTCAAACTATAGGCTAACATACACTACCAGTCAAATGTTTTTGAACAGTAAGATTTTAGTTTGTTAAAGAATTATCTTCTGCTCACCAAGCCTGTATTTATTTGATCCAAAGTACAGCAAAAACAGTAACATTTTGAAATATTTAACATTTAAAATAACTGTTTTCTATTTGAAAATATTTTTAAATGCAAATTATTCCTGTGATTTCAAAGCTGATTTTTTTGTGTCATTACTCCAGTCAAATGATCCTTCAGAAATTATTCTAATATGCTGATTTGCTGCTCAAAAAAACATTTATTATTATGTTGAAAACAGCAGAGTATAATTTTTTCAGGTTTCTTTGATGAATAGAAAGTTCAGAAGAACAGCATCTATCTGAAATATAAATCTTTTGTAACATTACAAATGTCTTTATCATCACTTTTGATCAATTTAAAGCATCCTTGATGAATAAAAGTATTAATTTCTATAATTTCTCTCCCCCCACCAAAAAAAAAAGAAAAAAATTATACTGACTCCAAGTGAGTTGCTGCAGAAAACAAAAAAAATTGAGCAACAAGAACATGTTGCTGGAGACGGGCTTATTATTGAAAATGCAATCTGATTCTCTGCCAGTAGGAGGCGCTGTGAGAGCGGTCACTAGCTGTTTCCTCAGTAACGGCTGTAATCTAAGCAGCTCCGCTCATGAACGCTACTTTATCAGATAAAATGAAAATGCCATCAAAACTTTTCTGAAGACAGTCAGTTCCCTTCAGAGATACATTCATATAAATCACCCGCGTCGCGTTTTGATTTTGAAACGTGCAGTGCTCATGTTTATTCAACGAAGTCAAACACCACAAATAAATAACATTGGTAATGTATATCGAAATATCGGAAATGTGTTTAAAAATCATTTCACCGTTATTGAAAAAAATTATAAATTATTGTCCAGCCCTATGTTAATGTATTTGGTCTTGGCAGAATAGATCTGCTAAACTGCTGCTGATCGCTGCTGCTGCAGCAGAGCAAGTATAGAGACTTGCTACTGCCAATACATGCACAGACATTCTGCTGTGAACATGTAAGAAATGCTGCTGCTGCACATTTATTGTACCGTACATGAAATTAACTCCCAAAAAAAGCAGGAGACACAAGAAACAGACAATACAAACAGCATGCTGCTGAGTTTAAGAAAACAAGCTCCTATGTCAGCAGATATGCATTTATCCGCACACATGAATGTAAACAGGACAGGACAGGACAACACACCCCAAACAAGCGGACCAAATATGTTCTGCTGCTGCACCAAAGAGCCATTATAATCATGTGTTTAAAGATCTGTGTGTGCCTATCTCTGTGTGCCTTTTATGTCTCCCAGGCAGTAAAGGGTATGAGAGATGTTTTAACATAAAAATAATAAACCTCAGGTCTTTTAACCCTGGAAGTCATTCTCAGTATGCTGGTACAAAAAGAACTGCAAGGACAAAAGAGTTCCAATAAAGAGAAGATGCATTTATTTATAATGAGGGGTAATGTAAAATTCAGTTTCAGGGGTTTCAGTCAATTAGGGGAAATTACAAAAGGAGGTGGGGGAAAAAACAGGGTGCAGGACTTAAGCTAAATCATAGAAATTTATAAAACAAAGCCCACTACTAAATTCCTGTTCAGAAATAGAAATCCCCATTCAAAAACTAAATTCACGTTCCCAAAAAAACTACCTACAAAAAATAAATAAATAAATGACAAATAAATACTTCAGCGTTCTACGCACCCTACGTAAACTATTGTAACCGATTAAACAAAACATACAAAACAGCATCTGCTCCTTACCTAGTCATGTGAAATGCTTCCCTAGTCACTGTTTCCCCCATATATATGTATAGCTAGGTGCCCTATTAGTGAAACGAGGGGAGCGTGACAACGGAGTGGGGATCCACTTGCAGGCTTTATTCAAAAAACGTGGTCAATACAGGCAGGGTCCAGTAACAGCAAACAGAAATATCCAAGGCTGAGGCAAAAGAGTAATCCACAAACAGGCATAGGTCAGGGCAGGCAGCAAACAATCAAAACAAGGTACTAGTTCAAGGCTCAAAACATTAGAGAAGCAAAAACTAGGAAAATGGGGAAACTAGGAACGGAAACTAAGAAACATTAAAACATTCAATCACCAGCAAAGTCAGAGAGTGTGTGTGCAACTTTTAAAGTCCTTCTAATGTGAGACAGCTGTGAACTGATGATGAGATCTGATGAGAGACAGGTCATTGCAATTGATGATGTGTCCAGGCAGAGGATTATGGGAAATCGAGTCCGGGGTGAGTGGTAAAGGGTACAGGATGGGGTGTCCTCTAGCGCAGTGGTTCTCAACCACATTCCTGGAGGACCCCGACACTGCACATTTCACATGTCTCCTTAATCAAGCACACCTGATTCAGGTCACCTACTCATTAGTAGAGACTCACAGACTTGAAATGGGTGTGTCAGACAAAGGAGACATGCAAATTGTGCAGTGTTGGGGGTCCTTCAGGAATGTGGTTGAGAACCCCACTGCTCTAGCGAAGCTCGTGGGTACTCCAGCTAGAGATTGTGACAATTTTTTGGCTGTTTCTATGGGCCGCTATACATAAGCCATCCTCCACATTGGAACGTCCATGAACACTCGAGAGCAAGTTGCCAGTGCATGGAATGCAACTGTAGTTATATGCATGTATGTATATATATATCTTCAGTAGACTTCAGAAGATGCTTTTACTAAACTAACACAATACAACAAGACAAAGTCATTAGCTAACAAGGCGTTTAAAAGGTACTTTAGTTTAAAAACCTGTAATATTTAGTTAATACATATTAAAAACACAAACCAACACATTCTTACCTGTGAAAGTTTATCCAGTTTCTTCAGATATTTAAATTTAAGCATTTTTTTACAGTTAAATGCTGTGCAATGTTGTTGCATCTTGAAACTCATTGATTTTTATTGTGAATGATGACATATAGACTGCTCCACGATAGTGGACGCATCGACGTGTCTGGAGCAGTCGAATGTGGCATCTGCCTATATCTATGGTTTCCCCGGCCTCGATCACAGATCATAACAAACTGGCAAGTAGCATAATAATTACTCAAAGTACCAAAGTAGGCCTACCAAAACACAAAAACAAACAAACTGAAAAATAAACTAGTCAGTTCAAAGCAAGAACAACATTAACACACACACAAAAAAAAAAAACAACCAAGGAGCCATAAATCACATAAACCACGCGTGACCAAATCAAAGACTCTACTCCGTTCTCCTTTCCGTTCACCTCCCTTTGCTTCTGGTTGGCGTTGACCTTTTATCTTCCACCTGTAACGCACATCCTCACGATAGCAATGACAGACAACCACCTCAGGTAATAGCGTCATCCTAAGAGGTGATGGAGGAGTAAGAAAATGAAAGCAAAACAGCACAACGCACCATCCCTGCTGGGCACGTAACAGTGTCATAACAGTGGTTTAACAACAAATAAAACCCCAAAAAATGTGGTTAATATAGCTATGCAATGGTAACCACAAATTAACCATGGTTTTGCTATACTAAAATGATAATCAGTCCGCCTCTGTACTTTTCCGTTTATCTCAATGCAAACCCTGTCCTATATACTTTCATTTTAAGTGTATTACTGTAAATGCTAATCGATTGAGCTTAACTTCTTTTTAATTCCCCAAGCTCTCTCCACTCTCAGAGCAGTCAAAACCACTTTGACCTCTATGGCCTCCCATAATTCCCTTTTATCCCACTGTCTCATTCAATCTGAAGACAACAGCTTTTCCCAGGCTCTCTCTCTGTGTGTGTGTGTGTGTGTGTGTGTGTGTGTGTGTGTGTGTGTGTGTGTGTGTGTGTTTGTGCGTGTGTGTGCATGCGTGCGTGCATGTGCGTGTGTGTGTGTGTGAGCATGCCAAAATCCCCTGCAGCTCCTCTGGTTCTGCCCAGGCTTTGTTTAAAAAAAATTGAAAAACTACTTGACAAAACTGCCTGCCTCTGAATGGATAATTGTGAGATTTTGATTGGGCCTTCCCTGGAGGATTAGTTTGATGTGGGAAGTACCCATGGTTCCTCACTTTGAGCTTTAACATCTCTGTATTCATGTTTTTTTTCCCATTTGGCCACAAGGGGTTGGAGAAGACCGACAGCTCAGCAAATGCAAAGAACCAAGCAGAAGACACTAGTTGCAATGCAAAGCCACAAAGAGAGCAAATAAGTGGGAAAAGGACAGTTTCCACCAGGTAACAGTCAGCTATTTTGTTTAGAGTTGAAGGGTTAGTTAAGCCAAAAATTAAAATGTTTTTTTGTCCATACAATAAAAGTCAGTGAGGTCCAGTGTTGTTTTTGTTCCTCTTTGACTTTTAGTGTATGGACTTCCAACGAACAAAAGAAAATGCAGATAGGTTTGGAATGGCATCTCTTTAATTTGCATGTAGTGCCTTCTGAGGGGATTAACACAACTTTATTTTTTTTAAACCCTGTGTTGGTTTAGTTTTGATGTGTATCCTGCCAGGATGGCAGTGAGTCATAGCAGATGAATTCAAAATGCCTGTTTGAAAGATAAGCATCTCTGTGAAGCCTGCTGACTGACTCTCTCTCTCTCTCTGGTGCATGCTGGGAGTGTGGGAGCGTGAAGTTCTAAAAACTTTGCTATAAAACTGTTTCTTTTTTTTCTGTTTTGTTCTCTTTTTATGATTCATTTTATTTTACTTCAGTTTCTTTTTTTCAAACACATTGGTTGATTCACAAAGCGGTTTAGTGAGGTAGGATGGCGTCTACCCCTGTGGGGGGTGGGGCATCACTCTCGCTCAGGAACGGTTTCAGGTGCGTTCCGGAGGCAGGCACTACGATCGAATAGGTGCTGTTAGCAACAGGAGAAAAGGTAGGCCACGAAAACATTATTTCTGCGTCTCGCATAAATAAAGCGGTTGTGGTTTTCCTAAAAAATGAGCAATTGGTTAATCGATTAATTGAAAGCGGGGTTTGGGTGAAAGAAAGTTTTCTGCCCATTACACCGCTGCATGCCCCAGCTACAAAGGTGACAATTTCCAATGTGCCTCCGTTTGTTAAAGATGATGCGATCGTACGAGAATTAACACGGTTTGGAAAGATGGCAAGTGCTGTGAAAACGATTCATTTAGGTTGTAAATCCGCCGAACTTAAACATGTATTGTCGTTCAGACGGCAAGTTTTCATGTTTTTGTCATCTCCTACTAAAACGCTGGATGTTTCATTTCGAGTGACGTGTGGAGAGAGCTCTTATATGGTTTATGCGAGTACTGATAATTTGCGCTGTTTTGAGTGCGGCGATATCGGCCACAAAAGATTTTCCTGCCCTCATAAACAACGAGCAGAGGAAGTTGCAGGGACTTAAGGCTTGTCAGATAAGAATAGTGAGACGAATGTAGTGGAAAGGCCGCTAAGCATTGAAGAGGCTCGAATAGAGGAAGGACAAACAAAAGAAGATGATGGTGACCGAGTTGAGGTAAATGTTAATGCTTCTGATAATATTGAAAACAGGAATGAAGAAGGTAGGTACGTCTAATGGCGGTGTTGCTACTGCTGTGGTGAAACACAAAGATGATGAGATGCAAGACGCAGATAAAGGTTTAAACGATGAAACGGATAAAGAGTCAGATGATGAGAGTATCAGAGATGACGATTCATGCTTTGATGTAGATGTTGGTAAGTCTGGTGAATTTTATTCTGTGGAACAGATAAATAATTTTCTGGATGAAACTAAAGGGAAGTCTGTTGATATTGAGGAGGTTTTTCCTGACTTGGATAAATTTGTTGCATCTGTAATGAAAGTTCGGAGAGATTGTAGTGTTGAAGTTTTGTCGCAGCAAAAAAGGTTTAGGTTGAAGAAGTACTTGACAGCGGTCAGACAAAAGATGAGAAAAGAAAAAGGTAAACGTAGATCTACTAGAACAAACTCTAAATAAGTACACATGGGGACTTGGCCTTTACTGTGTTTCCTTTTTTCTTTCTTTCTTTCCTTTTCCTTGTTTGCTATGGATGTTCTTAAAGTAGGATCCTTAAATGTAAATGGGGCAAGGGATAGAAGTAAATGGCCATTATTAAAAGAATGTCTAAATTTGAAAGGAATTCAAGTTATGTTTTTACAAGAAACACATAGTACTGAAAATAATGAAAATGATTGGGGGATGTGGTGGGAGGGGGATCATGTTTTGAGTCATGGTACTAACCTTAGTGCAGGAGTAGCAATATTGTTTTCACCTAGATGTAGAGTTAACATTTTGTCTAAAAGTGAGGTAGTGAAAGGACACCTTCTTGTTCTTAAAGTAGAAATAAAAAATAGAGTTTTTGATCTAATAAATGTTTATGCCCCTACAACGGGTAGAGAGAGAATTGCTTTTTTTCTTAAATTCAAAGATGTGATTTATTTTGTTGTTAATGATGACTTTTTAATAATTGGAGGAGATTGGAATTGTACTTTGGATTTTACTTGTGACAGGAATGGGGAAGAACCTCATTTTATGTCAGCTGTATCTTTAAAAGAGATTATTATACAATATGGTCTTGTTGATATTTGGAGAGAGAAAAATAAGGAAATTAAACAATATACGTGGATTAAAATGACAGATAATAGGGTTAGTGCTGCACGTTTAGACAGATTTTATGTTAAGAAAACAATGTGCAGTAGAATAGAAGAAACTCGTATAAGCCCAAGTCCAATATCAGATCATCATTTAATTTCTTTAAAAATGCTTCTAACACAAACAGTTCCTCATTGTAATTATTGGAGATTTAGTAATAAGTTATTAGATAATTTTGATTTCCATGAAAAATTTAAAAAAAAATTGGAATCAATGGACAGAACAAAAAAGTAATTATGAAAATATTCTTCAATGGTGGGAGGTGGGAAAGGTCCAAATTAAAACTTTCTGCCAACAATTTATCATCACAAACTTGGATTAGTATTAAAAATAAAATGTCTAGATTAGAAGAGGATATTTACTTATTATATAGTTCATTGATTAATAGGAATGACATGGAAGTGCAAGAAAATTTGTTGTCAATAAAACAAGAATTAAGACACATTTTAAATGAAAAAGTAAAAGCAGCACTTGTTAGAACAAGGTTTATTACCATCAATGATATGGATGCACCTACAAAGTTTTTTTTTCAATTTGGAGAAAAGGGTTGTTTATAATAATCTCATGCGTTGTTTATAATAATCTCATGCATTGTTTACGAAAGCCTGATGGAAGTAATACTTCGGACCCTTTAATGATGAGAAGAACTGCTGTTGATTTTTATGCAAAATGATTTGCTAAAGAGGACATTGATTTTGATACGACAAACTTTTTAATGATTTACCAACCTTGAAAGAGGAAGATAGACTGTCTCTAGATCTTGACATCACCTTTGAAGAAGTAACTGCTGCAGTAAAACAACTTTCATCGGGACGAGCACCACACTGTAAAAAATTTACTGTAAAATTTACAGTAACTTACTGGCAATTTTGGTTGCCAGTAAGACTGTAAATTTACAAGAGTACTGTAAATCAATAATTACAATTGTACTGTAAAAACAGCAGTGCTGTATATATATGCTGTAAAATTATGATGTTTTTTTTACAGCTATCCCTGTAAAATTACAGTAGCGACGTTTACAAATGTGACTGAAATTACTAGAGCAACTGTGAACTTGTACTGCACTTACATTTTACAGTAAATTAGGGTATTTGTTGTGAAATTCAGTTCACTAAATAAATAGTTGAGATTTTTCACTGCTGTGATAGTATAAATCTACCTTTTCCTGTAATTTTCAGTAGTCCTTGTCAATTTAATAAAAAAGAAGGAAAATGACCACGCCCCAAGTCACGCCCACAAATGCACTTCTTATTAAAAATATATATTTTGCACTTTAAAAGAATAAACCTTTCTGTTAAAAATAACAGCATTTAATAATCAAGATAACAATATAATATAACATAATATAATATTTCTATAATATATTATAGTAAAGTATATAGAATTGTTATTATTAAAAATTTTAACAATTTATTGTACAATAATGTTCATTTAACAAATTTAATTTTAATATATTATAAAATGTAATGTTATTCCTGTATGCAAAGCAGAATTTTCTTCATTATTACCATTTTCATGATCTTTTAGAAAAACATATTTGAAACATTTCTGATTATTATCAAGAAATTTTGCTGCTTCAATTTTGTGTGGAAATGATACTATATTTTTCAGATTTTTTTGATAAATATAAATTGCACATTAAACAAATATATTACAAAGCATTTATTAAATAGCTTTAGTCTTCCCCTTTTTATCCCATGATGAATAAAACCCCTTTTTTAAATTTTATACAAATATTTGAGTGGTATCGTTTCCCAAAAATATTAAAAAAAAAACTTTTAAATGTTTCTTGCCAAATCCATATTAGAATGATGAAGGGGCAAGACATTGCATGTACATTAACTTGAACATCAATCTTTGTTGTATTTATAGCAACAGTTCTTTCACTTGACAATCAGTTTTGAAATAGTTCAGAGTCTCAAATTAGAAATGAAAAGGTGTCATTTATTAACTTCAATTTCTAAAATTGAAATTGTCAAACAACAAAACAAAATTTTAAAACAAACCCCAATTAATCAAATGAACAAATTAAATAAACTTAAACAAACTCTTTTTTTTTTTAAATAGAGGCAACCAGTATTTTAAACACAACACAATCCAAACAAGCCATTCAAAGTCCATTGTGGTTTCAAAGAACAAGAGATAGAATTTATACTGTATGGATGGTTATTTATTTCAAATGTAAATATTTTGAGATACGTAGCAGCTCTAATCATCAAAATTAAAACAAAAACACTTTTGTGTTTTACTTTACATACATGTGGGTTCATTCCTTTCATTTTCTTGTCAGTTTTTAATCTGAATTGGATTGTATAATTTCTTTCCAGCTTTAGTTTTGTGAAACTTTTGATACGAAACAAAACCGCACAGGCTGAATTAATGCAGATTCACTTTCCGGGAACATCAATTAATCGTTTCCTTGCCCACAAGCTGCGGTTTCCTCTACGGAGGCAAGTGAAAAGAAAAAAAAAAAACATCAATTAAAAAAAAAAAAAAACGGCATATAGCTACTCAAAGAATAAAATCGCAGACTAGTTTCCATTTAAGAAACTTCTCTTTGTCAGATTTATAAATTTTAAAATCAAATTTAAAGCGGCTCAAACCAAGCACCTTAACATTTCATTTTCAGTTTATTTATTTTCATATATCAACACCCCCCCCCCCCCCCAGGGCTGGGCGATATATCGAACGCGATATGCATGCGCATCTCGTCAATTAAAGCTAGTCAATATATAATAATATATCATATTGCATGAGATATGTCCCCCCCCCCAAAAAAAAAACTTTTTTTTTTAATTATAAAATACGCTAATCGCATGGGTCGTCCCTCAGAGGTCGGAAAATACAGAAATCCATATCCCTGATGCATATTTTGTAATAGATTTTTAAAATAAAATATTTTTGCTGGACTTTGGTTGTATGTACTCAGTTCAGTGTGCAGTTAGCAATTTTTTGCTGTTTGAAAACTTTGCCAAAAAAAACATCTAATCCTGATAAGCTATCCAAACCTGTAAACCAAAAAAAGTAAAGGAAATTTGAATGTCTACAATAAATATTCAGTAGGAGTTTATGCTCTGACATACCTCTGAATAAATTCGAGGGTGCATGCAGCTTCATCCTGATAAGCAAGGTTTAAGTTGTAATAGGTCGCAAACAATGCTGCCAGGCCCTCAACAAATGCCTCTGAACATGGGCCAAGGACAACTTCCCTTTCGACTGACAACATTCACTTGCTTGGGGTCATGGATTCACCTGTAAAAGAAATACAGAAGGACATAGATTAATAAGTGTTGTAAAAGCATGGTTCATGGGCAGTTTGTGTTAACTAATAAACACACTGATACTATAAACTAAAAGATAATGAAGACTATGGTTACCAATAAGGAGAGAGAGAGAGTGGTTCAGAGACAATAACAAATGGAAGGAATACAGGAGTGAGAATAGAACTGTGAAATAGACTACAGAAACAGAGGTGGCAAAAATAGAATTAGAAAGCAAAGAACAGTGTGTATAATAGAGACAGAAAGTAAGGTATTTTACCTTGGATGATCAGTGCAGGTGAATCCGGTAATCCATCTCTTTCCATGTCAGCTGCAGTTGCTGCTACCTAAAAAAAAAAAAAAATATATATATATATTTTTCATTACCAGTTCAACTTTTAAGACATTAAAAATCAAAATGATATTACTTACATCAGCTTCAATTAGAAGGGTTTCTGTTCTCTCTTTAAAATGGGCCATTAAGAGTTGCAGGATGCACAGGACAAGAGAATTTCCCTTTTGATACTTTGACAGAACAGCATGCACCTCACTGTTTGTTGGCCTTTCTTGAAAAAAATCTTAGAATCCTCTTCCCTTTCCCTTCGATGCTCTCCATGACTCTTTGGAGCAGTGTGATGCCAGTAAGCAAATGAAAATGTAAAAAAATACCCTTAAGACCAAACAGGTAAGGCCATGAGTTCTTTAGTTCAGACAGTGGCGGAGGTGGAGTGGCGTTTATATCATGGCGTTGACTAGGGATGCAACGATACCATTTTTTCAGATCCGATCCGATCCGATCCAGAAAATTCTGAGTATCGCCGATTCAGATCCGATCCTAGCGCAGTTTTTTTTTTTTTTTTTTTATCAATGTAGAGTTTCTATACTTCTGTGTCACTCTTTTGTGTGTTAAACACAATCTACTAGACAACTTCATTTTAATGAAAAATAACATGAAAATATATATAGGGGCTGTTTACATCTGGTCACTTCATGCATTTTGTAATATAAACCCGATCGCTCAAAACACTTCAGGAGGTGGTCTGGACCGCATTCCAGACGAACTGGACATGTGTAAATGCATCTGGTTGTTGAAACCACATATGTGAATTTTACTCCTCCCAAAATGTAAAAATAATAAAACGTGTGAGACCGTGTTATAGGCTATATGACATTTTAGTCAGATATGACTGAGCTAATGCAACAAGCATCACCGCGGACGAGTAGCTGAGCATCGCAGACGCGCAAACTGCCGCGAATGAAACTGAAAGAAAGACGCAGACGCTCAACACACTCATCTTCATTAACAGTAGGCTATAAGACGAGCTTATCTTTCCAGTGCTGATGCAGTGCGCTCTCATATTGCGGTCTTTGATCTGGAAATGAGCTGATAATTAATAAAATGCAGCGCTTTTGATTTCGTTGACGTGAACTTCGTTAAATTTAAATATAGCGCGGGAATTGAAGATCGGATTTATATCCATTTTGTGAAGATTTATGTGGCCAAGTGTAAATGGAAACGTTTTAACAAATCAGATAGATATCAGATCAGAGAAAACGCATGACGTGCAGGTGTAAACAGACCCATTCATAATCTATGACAAAAATACTATTATAAACTAGGTTAGTGGATAATTTAGCAGCAAAAGTTATTCTAGAAAAATCATGAGTGCACAATTTTATAAAATCTAAACATTTAGTGAAATAACATTATTTAGTGGGGAACAAATAAAAGTGAATATGTGAAGGACTAAATCTGGTAAAATGTTACACATTGCTCTTTGCATTGTTGTAAAATACATTAATGAAAACAAGTAAATGTATTTATTTATAAATATAAACTACAAAATTAAAAGACATTTCTTTTAAATATATAGCACAGTAATGAAGGCAGCAACATATGATAGAGGAGTCCTGCCTCCATTACTGTGCTATACATTCGATTATCAATAGCCTTGATAGGACAGTACAAGAAACGCTATAAATAATTTCATTGCGCAAAAGTATTATAATACAAAAAGCTCAAATAGAGAGCGGTATAAAGCGCTTATGCGCCTCCCGTGCGCAGAATGATGCGCTTGAAGCAGCACGGAGTCACAGCGCGCAGAAGTTCAAAGCACAGAGGAAAGAGATATTGATGCGTAGCTTATTAAATCTGCGCGATAGTTTATTGAGCCTTTTCTTTTAACGGTTTTAAATCTCAGTTATTGAGCGCTCTTGAAGAGAGTTTCATTGTTTTGACTGTAGTAAACGAATGCAACACGCAGTTTGAACGCTGAACGGAGGATGACAGACAGCCGCAGCAGAGAGAAGAGTTTACCTGAACTTGAATTTAACGACTTAAATATTCATCTGTACCTCACATTAAACTATGGAACGGCTTCAGAACACTTGGACTTTGACTTTATGGTGCTTTATAATGCTTTTGTGCTTTCGTGGGGCTTAACAATAACACAGAATAGTATACACACAATATCGGATTTGGATCGGTCTCGTCTCTTCGATACCCGATCCGCAGAAAATGACCGGATCGGAGCCGATACCGATCCTGAGTATAGGATCGATGCATCCCTAGCGTTGACGGTAATATGTGAGCTCCATCAACTTGTGAAGTTCTCCTCTAATGGCACCAGACATTCCTTCAGTAGAATGAAGCAGTACCATTTGCTTGCGCTTCTCTTCTAGAGTGTCATCATTTTCTCCAGCAGGAAGCTCCTCTGGCTGCCAACTGACACAACCATATTGATCAGCCGGCCTTCTTGAGCTTTGACTTGTGGTTCTGCACGATGATTGTAGTCGTTCTTTTCTCTGACGAGCTAATGTGTTGTTTCTGTTCACATGTTCAACACGGGTTTTAACTTGCAAGAGCAAAGAGGCATACCCACTACCTATTTTTGTTCCATCAGCCAGAACATCAGCAAAGCTGTCCGGGTACTGTTTAACAATGTTCTGCACTACAATCTGACACTGTGCCTTTGATGGGTTGACTTCATGTTTTCGCATTTTATCTACTAACATCCTTACTAGCTGCCTTCGATCAGCTGGTGATGGTCTTTTTTTATTTGCAATGGCCAATTTAATTCCAGAAGGCATGACTTCCCAAGGCACCTTAAATGTTTCAGCCCAGGAACAAGATGCTGAAGAGCAAGCAGAAGAACTAGACGGTGTAGAACTTGAACTCTCTGATCCTGTGCTTGATGTATCGGAAAGAACTTGATGTGATGAGCATTGGGAAGTCGAGCAGCTGGCTTGTACCAACACAAATAACCAATATATTAACAAAAAGTGAAGTTTGAACATGGAACATTTTTTTTTGTTATCAACATTTTTTTATTTTTGTTTCACACATAACATAACATCCAAAATATAACAAAACAAAACAACAGACATATACTCAATAGCTCAAAGTCAAGTCAAAAGGGAGGGAGAGAGGGAAGGACAATAAAAACCTCCATACAATCACGTACATCAAAAAGAAAACACTGCCAAGCGTCAACGGTCGAAGGCTTGGCCCCACCGACTCGCGCCGTTGTACATTCACATGACACTATTTGCAGGAGGCTACGGATCCAATATGTTTTTCTACACATGTGTGGTGTAAACCAGTTCTGTATTATTGTCGTCTTTGCAGCTGTAAAACCAGCAAACAACATTCTCTTTTGCATTGAACTAATACAGAGACCTGAATCATCATTAAGAAGACACAAACTTGGGTTAACAGACCAATCAATTCGCAGTAATGATGACAAAACCAGGTTTACATGTGTCCATAGACTGATGATGACAGGACATTCCCAAAACATATGCAGAAAAGTGCCTGATGATGCAGTGTTACATATATGGCAGTTCAAATTTGACTGTAGTTTCATTTTAAATCTTTTGTAAGGAGTTATGTATGCTCTATGAATGACTTTGAAGTGAATAAGACGATGAGCCAGATTTTTAGATGTTAAACTGAGATTAGACCACACTCTCTCCCAGTCGACAGATAAATTAAGGTCAGATAATTCCCTATTCCAAATAGTTTTAATAGAAAGAGGTTTTGTAATGCAATCAATAATTTTAGTATATATTAAGGAAACAGATGGCCGACAAGCAGATAGTGCAATCCAGTCCTGCATAGGATGAGAGGAAATGGAAGAAGACCAAGGAATGCCATATGCTTTGAGAGCAGATCGCAACTGAAGAAAGACAAAATATGCGGAAGCTGGTAGACAAAATTTGGCCCTCAATGTCTGAAATGAACAGAGGCCCTGGTCATCATATATATCACCGCACGTGTTTACACCTAAAGAAGACCAAGAGGGTTGGACAAATGGACGATTTCCGCATACAAAATTAAAATTGTGCCATAAAGGTGTACTGTTACAAAATTTGAAGGGTCCTCCTATCCGACGTTCAACCGTTTTCCAGATTTTAATAGAGTTGGCCACAACCGGACCAAATTTATAATTATCCCCTTTTTTTCCTGTGCCAGTAAATAGAATATCTTGAAGTCTATTTGGTTTAACCTTGTCAGCTTCAATCACTCTCCATGAAACTGTAGATTGAGGATCAACCCAATTATGATGAGCTTTAAGCTGGAACGACCAATAATATAATTCAAAATTTGGTACAGCCAGTCCTCCTGCGCTATTAGGATGTTGTAATGTGGTAAGTTTAATTCTGGGACATTTATCATTCCAGATAAACTTAGAAATTATGGAGTTGATCTCCTTAAAGTAACCTGGAGGGGGAGAAAGTGGTAGCATAGGGAAAAAAAAATTAAATCGAGGCAACAAATTCATCTTAACAGTGGAGATTCTTCCTTGGAGAGAGACTTTAAGATTCTTCAATCTTTGAATGTCATTTTTGACCTTAACTAAAATGTTATTAAAATTGTCTCTGGCAATCTTATGAATGTTTTTATATATGGTAATGCCCAAATAGATGAAAGATTCCTTAATAGGGATAAATGAGGGAATAGAAAAATTAACTTTAACATTGTTAATTGGCATTAAAGCAGATTTGCTCCAATTTATTTTATATTAGGGATGCATCGATCCGATACTCAGGATCGGTATCGGCTCCGATCCGGTCATTTTCCGCGGATCGGGTATCGGAGAGACGAGACCGATCTAAATTCGATATTGTGTGTATTCTATTCTGTGTTATTGTTAAGCCCCACTAAAGCACAAAAGCATTATAAAGCACCATAAAGTCAAAGTCCAAGTGTTCTGAAGCCGTTTCATAGTTTAATGTGAGGTAACGTTACAGATTAATATTTAAGTCGTTAAATTCAAGTTCATGTAAACTCTTCTCTCTGCTGCGGCTGTCCGTTATCCTCCGTTCAGCGTTCAAACTGCGTGTTGCGTTCGTTTACTACAGTCAAAACAATGAAACTCTCTTCAAGAGCGCTCAATAACTGAGATTTAAAATCGTTAAAAGAAAAGGCTCAATAAACTATCGCGCAGATTTAATAAGCTACGCATCAATATCTCTTTCCTCTGTGCTTTGAACTTCTGCGCGCTGTGACTCTGTGCTGCTTCAAGCGCATCATTCTGCACAAGGGAAGCGCATAAGCGCTTTATGCTGCTCTCTATTGGAGCTTTTCGTATTATAATACTTTTGCGCAATGAAATATTATTTATAGCGTTTCTTGTACTGTCCTATCAAGGCTATTAATAATCTAATGTATAGCACAGTAATGGAGGCAGGACTCCTCTATCATATGTTGCTGCCTTCATTACTGTGTTATATATTTAAAAGAAATGTATTTTAATTTTGTAGTTTATATTTATAAATAAATACATTTACTTGTTTTCATTAATGTATTTTACAACAATGCAAAGAGCAATGTGTAACATTTTACCAGATTTAGTCCTTCACATATTCACTTTTATTTGTTCCCCACTAAATAATGTTATTTCACTAAATGTTTAGATTTTATAAAATTGTGCACTCATGATTTTTCTAGAATAACTTTTGCTGCTAAATTATCCACTAACCTAGTTTATAATATTATTTTTGTCATAGATTATGAATGGGTCTGTTTACACCTGCACGTCATGCGTTTTCTGTGATCGGATATCTATCTGATTTGTTAAAACGTTTCCATTTACACTTGGCCACATAAATCTTCACAAAACGGATATAAATCCGATCTTCAATTCCCGCGCTATATTTAAATTTAACGAAGTTCATGTCAACGAAATCAAAAGCGCTGCATTTTATTAATTATCAGCTCATTTCCAGATCAAAGACCGCAATAGGAGCACACGCGGCATCAGCACTGGAAAGATATGTTTGTCTTATACTTTTAATGAAGATGAGTGTGTTGAGCGTCTGCGTCTTTCTTTCAGTTTCATTCGCGGCAGTTTGTGCGTCTGCGATGCTCAGCTACTCATCCGCGGTGAGGCTTGTTGCATTAGCGCAGTCATATCTGACTAAAATGTCATATAGCCTATAACACGCTCTCACACGTTTATTATTTTTACATTTTGGGAGGAGTAAAATTCACATATGTGGTTATGGCGTAGCAAGCTTTTCAAAAGTGTGGGGGATGGATGTGGTTTGTTTGTTAACAATAAAAACGATGAATACAATGACAGAAGGGTACAAAAGGTATAACATACAAGATATAAAAAGCTTCCCATTTAAATGAGTGATACTAGAAAAGTATAAAAACACACTCGGAACACACAGAAAATAAGTCAAAACTCTTTTGTGAAAATACACTCATTCAAAGTACCTGGAAAAGGGAGATGTAAATAACCATAAGTTCCCGCCTCCTCAGCACGAGCTGACCGATAAATCTAACACTCCAAGAGAGGCGGGACTTAAGGCAGAACAGCCAATCATCAGCCGGTCACACTCAAAGCCGGTTGTCATGTTTGAGAGGGAGGGGAGAGGAGGCAGCCGCAGCGAGCGCAGACACAGAGCGGCCAGAGAAACGGAGAGCGACTGCTGTAAGGCGTTTGAGCAAAACTGCGGAAAAACTGCAGAAAAAGTGCGGGTGTTGAACCCTCTCACCGGGAAAAGTGTGGGTGTTAAAACACCCACATCCCCCACGAGTGCGACGCCCCTGTATTTACACTTGTCCAGTTTCGTCTGGAATGTGGCTCAGACCACCTCCTGAAGTGTTTTGAGCGATCGGATTTATATTACAAAACGCATGAAGTGACCAGGTGTAAACAGCCCCTATATATATTTTCATGTTATTTTTCATTAAAATGAAATTGTCTAGCAGATTGTGTTTAACACACAAAAGAGTGACACAGAAGTATAGAAACTCTACATTGATTTAAAAAAAAAAAAAAAAAAAAAAAAAAAAAAAACCTGCGCTAGGATCGGATCGGAATCGGCGATACTCAGAATTTTCTGGATCGGATCGGATCGGATCTGAAAAAATGGTATCGTTGCATCCCTATTTTATATCCTGATAGGCTACTAAAATTATCAAATTCCTTAATTATACTAGAGACTGAAACATCAAAGTAGTCTAAATATAGAATAATATCATCAGCGTATAATGAAATACTATGATTATGATCATGAATCTTAATCGATACTTCAGATTTCCTGATAGCTTGCGCTAAGGGTTCAAGAGATAGACAAAACAATAAGGGCGAAAGCGGACACCCCTGCCTCGTTCCCCGCTGTAAAGGGAATGAGGGGGAAATAATATTACCAGTTATGACTGATGCTGCAGGTGAGTGGTATAATGTCTTAATCATAGAAATGAAGTGTTCACCGAAGCCGAAACATTGCAGAACTGCCCACATATAATTCCACTCTAGCCTGTCAAAGGCTTTTTCTGCATCAAGTGAAAAGACCGCACAAGGTGTTGGGTGGGAGTCCGCAAAGTCAAGAATATGAAGGAGTCGACGCATATTGTCAGACGCATTGCGCCCCTTGATGAAACCAGTTTGGTCCTCCTTGATCAGACTGTGAATTACCTTCTCCATACGAGAAGCAAAAACTTTAGCATAGATTTTTACATCACATGGGATAAGCGAAATCGGTCTGTAGCTGGAACAATCTAATGGATCTTTCCCTTTTTTAAGAAGTAATGAAATCAGTGATGTTTTTTGATCTCTGTGAAATACCCCATGTTCAATTGCAAAATTAAATGAGTTAAGCATAAGTATCCCTACCAAATCCCAAATTTCTAAATATAATTCAGGGGGGAGACCATCTAGACCCGGCGATTTGCCCTTTTGAAGGCTTTTTAAAGAGACGTGGAGTTCCTCCAAACTTAATGGGGCCTCCAAAGATTCTTTATCTATCTGTGAGATCCGAGGCAGTTCCAATTTATCTAGATACTGCTTACAAATTGGTTCATCAAAATCTGTTTCGGCTTTATACAGATTTGTGTAAAAACCTTTAAATATGTCATTAATTGCCTCAGGGTTCGTGGTGACCTGATCATCCGATGATTTTATTGCGCTAATATATGCCTTAGATTCGCATTCTTTCAACCTAAGGGCCAATAAATGACTAGGTCTCTCTGATTCAAAATAATATTTTTGTCTAGTCCTATGTAAAATAAATTCCGCCTTTGAGTGTGAAAGTAAATCATATTCTTCTTTTAAAGAGGACAGCTGTGTAGCCTGTTGCTCAGTAAAATGTTGTTTTTGTAGATTTTGTAATGATTGGATTTTATTTTCTAATTGTGTAAACTGGTGAGTTTTCGCTTTGGCGAGAGTAGAAGAGAAAGATATACAGAAACCTCGTATAGCACACTTAGTCGTTTCCCACAGTATTTGAGGATCCACATCAGAGGGCATATTAATTTCAAGAAATTCCTTAATATATTCTTTTAGAGAAGTAATGAAAGTCTGATTACTTAATAATGATATGTTAAAGCGCCATCTAGGGGACTTGGCTTTAACATCGGAAAGAGGAACACTGCACAACATAGCAGAATGATCAGATAATAAAATTGGTAATATAGAGATGGAGGAATTAGACGAAATTAAAGATGGGCTGAGAAATATGTAGTCTATCCTAGAGAAAGTCTTGTGTCTATTAGAAAAAAAGTGAAGTCCTTAGCTTTAGTATTCTGAATTCTCCATAGATCGATTAAGTTGAGCTCAGTGATAAATTTATTCAATAATTTAGAGGATGGATTGGCTGTTGTATCAGATTGAGATTTATCTAAAGCAGGATTTATGACAGCATTAAAATCACCACCCACCACTAGAGGACAATCAATCTCCTCAAGTAAAGTTTTGGAAATCTGTGTAAGGAATGCACTGTCTGTCTCATTCGGACCATAAATAGAGACCAATGCTAACCTATTATTATATATTTTGCATTGGATAAAAACAAATCTACCCTTCTCATCACTGCCAAGGTGTTCAATCGTTAAATTTAACTTCCTGTTAACAAGGATAAGCACCCCCTTAGTTTTATTTTGAGCGCTAGAAAAAGCTGCTAATTTGTAATATTTATTCTGGAAACGTGCCACGTCAGATTGTTTTAAATGTGTCTCTTGAATTAGGGCACAGGAAATAGATTTACGGTGTAAATATTCTAACACACGGGTTCGTTTAACAGCAGAATTTAAACCATTCACATTCAGTGATAAAATATTTAGAGTATGCATTGAATATTCATAATCCCAAGATTGTATTCAATAAATGAAAAAAAAACAGAAGCACTTCCATTCTATAAATAACACGTAAACGCTGATGTGCATTTTAGATACCAAACCTCCTAGATGAAAAATCCCTTTAGAAATAAAGTAAAATACATGAAAGTATAAATGTCTGCTGTAAAAAAAAACAAAAAAACATAAAAATATGAACAACCCACAACCATAAACAAAGAACAACTCAGACCGCACATTACCGAGAACATAGGTCTGACTGAGCAACAAAAAACAGTGATAATTCGTGACCGATCCACTCCAACGCAAGACATGTCTCCCGAAAGGCTCACGCAGCCCAAAAATATATTTTTTATTAATTAAACCTACTCTCCATTAGTCCCCTCCAAAAAAGAAAAAAGGGGAGTGTCAGTCTTACCAGCAAAGAGATCGTTGTACCGGATAAATAAGGACAATATCCCAGTAGGAGAGAAGAAAACGCAAACAATAGGTTTAGCAAGCGTCCATGCTCATCCTGCTATCATTCCCTTCTGGGCAGCTAGGACCAAGACCATCCCGGCCGTCACGCCCCTCCCGTCGAACTGGAGAAACAGCGGCCGCTGCTCCCCCGTCGTCCCCCCGCAGAGCTGCGGCATACGACTTCTGCTGAGACATGGAGCTGATAAAATCCTCCACTTTCTGAGGGGAATCGTAGCTTCTCTGTTCCCCTTTGTGCCGTAGCTTAATTACCGCCGGATAGATGAGGAAGGGCTGTAGACCAAGCGCTGTCATCTTCTTCAAAACCGGACCAAATGCCTTTCTCCTGATCGCTGTAGCCGGACTAAAGTCGGGAAAAAATAGCAGTGTGACATTGCTCTGTGAACATTTCACGGGATAAGCCTGCCGAGCACCTCGTGGCATGACAGATATCTGATCTGTCATGCCATCTCAGTACACGGAAGATGAGAGTGCGCGGCCGATCGGAGCCCCTCCCTCCGTCATAGACGCGATGCGCCCGATCAATCTCAATGTCACAGCCCCTCAAGGAAGGAATCCACTTGGAAAGATTAGCTCTGAGGAAACCAGCCGCATCGTTACCCTCCATCCCTTCTGGGAGCCCCACCAGTCTTACATTGTTCCTCCTACACCTGTCCTCCATATCTGTCATCTTCTCGGTGAGTCGCTCCAGCTGATCCTTTAAGTCCGTGACTGTTCTCTTATCTTCACGCACCGCTGCCTGAACAGAATCAACGCGGTCACGTGTCTGCTTCGCCGTGGTAACTATGGCCTCAAACTCTTCTCTTAGCTCTTTAACAGACTCGTTGGTCGCTTGTATGTCCTCACGCAGTCCGCGCAATGCGGGAATCAGCACCGAGTCCATAGCATCTCTCACTGACGAATTCACAACCGAATTCAAAGTGCTTTGGTGTTCTCTAAATGCTAGTTCAATGCAGCTAGCAATAGCATCGTCGAGGTCTTCACTGGAGATGGCTGAATCTCTGAATTTTTTCTTCATTGGCGATTGCACAATCTCTCTTTTCCGATCCCCTTTGTCTGCCTTAGCACTCATGATGGGTCCAATGCAGAGTGGTTTAAATTTTACTGACAGGATCGTAAAATATGTGGCAAAGTGAGCGGAGCAAAAGACTAAGCCTGCATCGCCGTCGAGGGGTCACGTGATCCTCCGAACATGGAACATTTAACAATATTTTTCAAATATACATCAGTAACAAATAGTATTAAGTTTTCTGTAAAATACCTTCATTTTTCCAAGCATTTAGTAGTTTGCGACATTGGATAGGCCTGAGGTATTCCATGAGGTCGCCTTCTTTCACATAGTTGAGGTCAGCTTTTGTTTCAACACCAATAGCAGTAAGCCCATGGATCAATTTTTGAAGGGTTTCATCAGAGAGACCAGGTAACGAAGAGCAGATGGCGAGTTTTATCTCCTCTAAACTGGACATACCTTAAAAAGATGGAAAAGAGTGGTGTAACACAATCACAGACAAGCCACATGTTTTGTACTCCTGGAGAGGGTAATAATCTAATAGCTCCTCTTGAAGTACACAGACATATCTTGGGTCCTCATCTGCTATGCAGTATACACCCAAATCCACCAACTGCACAGCATGCCGTTTCTCAGTCACAAAGTAGACCACTGAATTCTGGTGAACAAGAATTAGTTTAATTCTGCCAACCTCCAAACCCTCATCTTTACTGGACAAAAGCACAATCATTCCTTTTCTGTACTTTGTTCCTTTCAAAGTGATTTCAGTAGCTACTAATGTATTGCCTGGCTGAAAATCAAAATGATCAATTGATTCCTTGATCGCTTCGTTGTAATCATCTGAATAAAATTCAGAGCCTTTCTCAACTTGCACAGAAAGCTGGAAGAGATTTCCAGCACTTAAGTAGGATTGGAGAAGCTGGTGCCTTTCTGCAAGTGTTGCACATAAGTTTTTGAAGTTGTGCAATTTTCTAGCACATTGCTTGAAATAGGTATGCTTGCTCTCAAACCTCATAGTCCATAACCGAATGAGTGGTCCAAATTGTTTTATGAGCTCTGGGTAATGGCACAAATAATGATGTTTAGGCTTGAGAGGCTTAGAAGGGAAAGTCACAGACCTGAAATGAACGTACTCATCAATGAGCACTCTCAGATAAGCGACCTGATCTGCCATTATTGCTGGTGCACAAATTAGGTCTACAACTTGTCTGAGAAGCAGAACAAGCTGCCACACTTCTGATTCTGGATCCTTAATCCGGTGTCCAACAATAACTGGCAAAAGTCTTAGAAGACACCAATTCTGCACAGCGTGACCACAAAGTTTCTCACCCCCTGAGTTAATCTCAGCTGGTTTATTGGCAGCATCATTTCCTGTGTACTCAAACTGTTTAATATAACGATTAAGCTCTGTGAAAGTAAAGCATTTTTCTTGATTTACCAAGTAATCAATGTACAGCTTAAGATCAGATGCCACAACACCCTCAAAGACGTCATGGCCAAGGCAAGGGGGCAAGCCAGGCTGACAAACATGAAAAGAATTCAGCTGATTGAAAGGGGAGTCAAATTTGACTCCATCAACTAAATTATCACCACTGGCTGCAAGTTCCTGAATGTTTCTCTCATAAGACTCCACAGTTCGCTTCAAAGCAGGTTCCAAAGGTGTGGAATGAAATGTGTCTCTGTCAATGGTGCAATACCTGCAGAAATGTAGGCTTCGGCTAAAGTTCTCGACAAAACCACCAATGGTGTGGCATCCCAGGTTGTCACCTACGATGGAACACAAAGAAGCTTTCAAAGTTTTGCCATCATTCACAATGACACCGTTCTCTTCAAGATCTTTGAGATCTTCAGTTAGTGATCTAAAAACATGAGCTGGTCCAAATTGCTTAAAATCTTGCTCATTACACAAAAGAACGAGCTGCATGTGGTCTATGTTTGACCTGTTATGAGGTAAAATATCAGACAAGGTAAGATAAACTGCCAGCAATTTGTTTGTTTTTTCTGGCTGAGCCCAAAGGATTTACCACCTCAAATGAATCCTGATAAATGATCAAACCCAGAGATGATGGATCAGATTGAAACAGAGAATTTTCAGAAAAATTCTTACCATCCTTTAGATCCCGAAACAGACAATTTTCAGCTGTTTGTGAGTGCATATGTTCATACTGATCCCTCACAGACTGGCACTGAAACAGAGCACTGATGGTCTGCTTAACTGGGACATACTGAGCAAAGCTCTCTTTCCCATTTCTTTCACTAACTCCTAGCAAAATAGGGACTGGCTCAACATAGTGGAAATCTTGCTTGAAAACAGTCTTTCTCCTCTGTGCTGTACTGAGAACACCACTATTACAAGCTGTCAGCAAATCCTCCCTAGACAACTGATCAATCACGTCATTAATCCTCTCCTCTGATAATTCAAGCAAAGCAAGCTTTTCTTTCAGTTTGCTAAGAAAATAAGACTGCCCAATGTCATGGATATTTTGAAATTCTTCAACAATGCCTTGAATGGTAGACTCGGGTAATAGCAATTTAGCTTGCAGTTTCAGATAGAAAAGGGTTACATTTCTTAGAAAGAGAGATTCATCCACAACTTCAGGAAAATTGTGCTCTACAACGTCTGATCTCTCACTCTCAGACGCAACATCAGAAACTGGAGTTTCCATGGCCATAGCAGGCTCTATCAATTGGTTTACAGAGCACATTTTATGAGTCCGTGATACATGTGATGCGAATGTAGATCTCACCTTAAATGTCCTGTTGCAACCAAATGGGCACCGGATCTCCAGACCTGACTGAATGTGGCTCTTCAAATGAGACAAAAACTGTGTTAGGGTCCCACATTGAACTTCACAAAAGTCTACATGGCATTTAAATGTTTTATCACACATCTGTGCCTGAAACTCTTTAGCAGACGTGCAATGTTCTTTCTGATGTCTGTATATGTGGGACTTCAATGAAGAAAACTTTGTGAAAACATGTGGGCAGTCAGGCACACCACATCTAAATTGTGAATTAGGCACATTTCTATGCAATTTCACGTGCTGCACAAAATGTAGGATTGTGCTGCTCTCGTTATTACAGAATTGACAGATAAACATGTTCAACTGCAATAATAAAATAAATTGCTAATAACGTTACATACACAGCAGTAAAGCATGTGCACAGCAATTCCCAATGTACTTTGTAATGAACAACTAAAGTAACGTTACTAATATGACTTCATGCACCCTTATAAGTGATATTAACAAAACTAAAACTTATTAAAAAAAAATTACAGCATCTTCATCGAACAAACACGTGCTAATTAGTTAATAGCTTGGCAGTCCAGTGAACCACTAACGTTACTGAGTTGCATAAAACCTACATAACTTAATTTTATTCATGTAATTGCAATGTTTTAAGGTTTACGTGAATAGTACCAACAATCCACACTAACTTTATACCGAACAGCTATCGAAAATGTAATAGTAATATGGCAGACAGGTCACACTTTCAAGATGAAAAAAAAGTTAGTTAACGTTAATTGACCCAGCTAACGTTAATCCTAACCGTGGCCTAAAAAAAGCAAATAGCATAGAATTGAACAGATATTTATCCCTTTTGAAACGTCACAAAATAAAAATAAGTTACACAATGAAATATCTTAATGACTGGTAAAATAATTATTGTATGTACCAGGATTTCACGTTTTAACTGAAGCATGAATTAGTAGATACACTCACCTCGCCTCACCTCACTCTCACTCTTTTGAGGTCCTCTTCTCTGGTAATCGCAGTGTTGCCAACTTCTTTATCGTAGCGTGCAGGAGTTGAGCGCGAAATAGGAATAGGAAAAAAGAGCGCCAGAAGTCGCGATAAGTCCCAAGATGTCCACTGCTGATGACGAAATGACATCACAGGCACTGCGCTACGCCGATGTAGTTGTCTAATCATGTGTGTTTTTTAAAGCAAACAGTTTTAAACTAATAGATGTGTACATTATATAATCATATGTCAGAGTCAACATGGTGTAAATATTTAGTTAAAAAGGCTATATTTATTACAGTTCCAAAAACTGGATTTCAACACTTTTTAAAAAAAATAAATAAGATATGTATACATGATATCCTGTAGCATTTACTGCATAATAATGTTCCCAGAATCTATAGGAAAATGCAAAAACATTCTTCCTTTAAAAACATGCACAGTATATTATGGTAGATACTACTGTAAAATTTACAGAAATTATTTAGCATGTTCCCACAATTCATAGCAAAATACAATAACGCTGTAAATTTCAAAATACAGTTGTCTATTGTGAATATTTACTGTAAAAATTACAGCAATTTTTTACAGTGCAGGCTTTGATGGACTTACGGCCGAGTTTTATAAATCTCTTTGGGGAATAATTGGACAAGACTTTTTTTAAGTTTTAGAAGAAAGTTATAAATTAAAGGTACTACCAAAGAGTTGTCAAAGAGCAGTCCTTTCTCCTCTTCCGAAGAAAGGAGATTTGTGTTTGCTTAAAAACTGGAGACCTGTTGCTGTTCTTAACACGGATTATAAGATATTGTCTAAATGTATAGCAAATCGACTTAAAAAGATACTGGATTCCTTGATTCATGATGATCAGACTTATTGTATTCCTAAAAGGTGTATTTATGATAATTTGTTTTTAATGAGACCTTTTAGAATATTTAAGAATGTATAATGTTAATCTTGGTATTTTATCTTTGGATCAAGAAAAAGCGTTTGATCGCGTTGATCATCAGTATTTGTTTCATGTTTTAAAATGTTTTGGTTTTGGGGATGTTAATATCATGGATACAATTATTGTATGATAATGAATCATCTGAAAGCATGATTAAAGTAGGAGGTGGTTTAAGTGTACCAGTTAAAATACAAAGAGGAATTAGACAAGGCTGCCCAATGTCTGGCCAATTGTACAGTTTGGCGATTGAACCTTTATTGTGTTTGCTAAGACGTAAACTAAAAGGGTTAACCATAAATGGTAGTTTTAGAAGTCAGTCTATTATTTTGTCTGCATACGCTGATGATTTAACTGTTATAATACAACAACAGAATGATGTACAGATTTTAAAGGGGGCCTTAGAAATCTATGAAAGGGCTTCTTCTGCTAGGCTCAACTGGGATAAAACTGAAGCTGTATGGTGTGGTTCCACCAAAGATAGTAGATTACCTATACTTCCTAATAATATTAAGTGGGGTAAAACAGGATTTAAATATTTGGGAGTGTTTTTAGGTCAATATGAATATAAAAAGAAAAATTGGGAGGGTTTATTGGAGAAAGTTCGTGCTAGGTTGTCTAGATGGAAATGGATGCTACCCCAGCTATCGTATAGGGGGAGAGTACTGATTGCCAATAATCTTATTGCATCATGCTATGGCATAAATTGATGGTAATGGATCCACCAATGTTGTTAATCCAGGAAATCCAAAGGCTACTTGTGGACTTTTTTTGGACTGGTCAGCATTGGTTAAGAGCTGCTGCTCTTTATCTTCCAGTCCAAGAAGGAGGACAAGGACTAATAGATATTCGAGCTAGAGTGGCAACATTTCGGATGCAAGCTGTTCAACGCCTCTTATGTCATCAGAATCATGGATGGATGTAACTAACATGTGCTCTTTTGCGTAAAGCTGGACGAATGGGACTGGACAGACAGTTATTTATTATGTCCTTGGAGGGAACTTCTCTATGTGGTCTTAACCCTTTTTATCTCAATGTTTTAGACCTATGGAAATCGTTTTCTGTTTCAAGAGATTGGTCACTAGACCTGTGGCTGTTAAATGAGCCTCTTTTTTTTTAACCCACTCTTGCCTGTTGAGATAATGAACTCTGTGACCATAAGATCAAGTTTTATTTCTGCTGGAATATCTACATTTCGGGATTTAAGAAAAAGAGATGGATGGATTGAAGCTGAAAATCTTGCCAAAAAAGTGGGCTTCAGATCTGTATGTCTCGCTAAGCGAGTGCTTGAGGATCTAGAAACTGCACTCCCTTATTCAGTCAAGATTTTTCTTGAGGAGAAATGTACAGAAAGCAACACAGAATCTCATTGTTTTCCAGACTTCTCTTTACTGATGAAAAAAGATCATCAAGAAGAAGGACATGCAAGGTTGTTATCTTTAAATACTCCAGAGATGGGACTCTTCAGTAATTTATCAAAAAAGACTGTGTATATAGCATGTGTTAAAACTATGAACTATCAAAGTCTTAAAGATTTAAAAGAGAGCAAATGGACTTTGTTGTTAGGATTAAACTCTTCCCCGAAAGGTAGCTGGCGGTCCCTGTACAAAAAACCCACTGAGAAGAGAGTATCTTCAGTGGAGAATTGTACATGGGTGTTTAGCTACAAACAGACACATTGCACGACTGAATCCATTAGTTGGGGAGGGATGTCCTTTTTGCGATATATCTGAAACTGTGACTCATGCTTTTATGGAGTGTCATCGTCTAAAGGACCTGATGCACTTGGTGAAAGATTGGAGTTTGAAATTAATGGGTTTGTTTAATGTCTCATTGTTCATTTATGGACCAAAATATTCTGTAGAAAATAAGGAAAAAGTAATCATTCTTAATTTTCTTTATGGAATGGTGAAGTTGGCAATATGGTGTACTAGAAAACACAAAGTTGAAGGAAGTGGTTGTACTGATCCTGTATTATTGACAATGTTTTGAATATGCTTTTTATAGTCTTACACATAATGTTCAGTCTTTTTTTTTATTTGTGGGGTTTTAATAATTTTTTGTGTAAATCTGATGGGAATGGAAGTTTTATTGTAAATGTTTTTAAATTATTTATCTCTTAATTTTTTGTTCAAAAGAGAGAGAGAAAAAAAGGGGACTGTGATTGTTTGATATAAATAGTTCCTAAATATTTTTTGAGTTAATAAAATAAATTTAAGTCTCTCTCTCTCTCTCTCTCTCTCTCTCTCTCTCTCTCTCTCTCTCTCTCTCTCTCTCAATTCAATTCAATTCAATTCAATTCAATTCAAGGCTGCTTTATTGGCATGACAAACTATACATTTGTATTGCCAAAGCAATTGCAGCTGGGCTGCTTACAAATAGTGCATATATGTATTAACAGAAAGAAAAATAATAATAATTGTAATAATAATAATATATAAGCAAGTAGTGCAAAATGAATTACTAATGTATGCAAGTATATAAACTAGAAAAAAATAAAAATAAGGGATTAGATAGATTTACAGAAGCAAAATGTACATCTAAGCAGGGCTCTAGAGTGCGACCAATTTGGTCGCACGTGCGACCTAATTTCTCAATGGTGCGACTAAAAAAAATCTGAGGTTGCACCGGTGCGACCAGCCGTTTGAGGAGTCTCCGCGACTCTGAAAATCTCCCTGTGGTTCAACAACAGACAGACACACATTAGGCCCATATCGTGGTCTAAACCAATCAGAGATAGTGAAGGGCGGGCGGGCGGACCCCCCCCCCCCCCCTGATTGGCCGTGGTCCAGATATTCCTGTGCGTGTGTGTACTTTTGAAAATGTGTGTGCTGCAGTCAGACAGAGAGAGGTGAGTAGCGTAGGCCCGTCAGATAAGCAGCGTGGATGTAGCCGCGGATGATGAGAGAAGATGAAAAGAACGATTGACAACTTTTTCGTTAAGAATGTTAAGTTAAGGCCTGATCCGTCCGAAAATCATAACTAGAATCAGGCAATTTATTAATTATTTGAATCGCACCTTCGGCGCTTTTATAAGCGCTAACCTCACGTACAAACCTCACGGAGCGCTTATCAGCACAACATGACTGAAGCGCAGTTCTTTTAATTGTGCACGAGCGGCGCGCAAATCACCCTATACTCTGTGCGTTCAACAGCGCGCTCGAGAAGTGTGAGAAGATTTGCGCGAGCCATTCCTATCGCGAAGCTGATGGTAAAATATGCGATATATTTGAATTCTATTGAGAAACTGCCACTTTAAAATGCTATGGAGAAAGTCGAACATTATCTAAAAAAAGGCACAAACTAAAAAGACTGATGAAAAGAGGAGAAATATTTCACCAGCACTAGCCAGGGGCGTGTCTAGAGGGGGGCACGGAGTGGCACCGGCCCCCCCTCAAAATATGCTTGGCCCCCCTTGTGCCCCCCCAACAGCGCAGACTGATCAGAGTATAGCATCTGCGGTGCGGGAGCAGTCTGGGTGCATTTAAAATCTCACGCGCTGTCGCTGATGTCATACATTAATCGACAGCGTAACGCCGCTTGAAGTAGAACCTATGAGAAGAACACACCTACTCACTGCCTGGTTCGCTGCCAATCAGTTCTCGAATACGATGCCATTGGATTAGATTGCTGTCAATTTCACAGCTCAAAAAGGAGAAGCGCGATTTTGCAGGCTGCAGACCACGTTTCTGTTCATGTAAGTATTAAATTATAATTATAGGCCTGTTGAAAAGCTGAAAATGTATGTTGAAAGCTCCTTAGAGTTTGTGGTTATTGTATATATTAAAATATAAATCGTTACTTTACGTTTCTTCCTGTTGTTTCAAAGATTAAAGGCACAATCACGTTCCCAACTAGTCTGCAGTAACCTGCTAAATGCTAAAATGTGGGGTTTTAATAATGTTAGCGTTCTGACGCTTGGAATTTTAAGATGTAGAATAGTAAACACCTGTTTGTATTGAAAAAACAAACGTTTTTGCATGGTAGTCTTATATACAGTCAGGTCCATAAATATTGGGACATCGACACAATTCTAACATTTTTGGCTCTATACACCACCACTATGGATTTCAAATGAAACGAACAAGATGTGCTTTAACTGCAGACTGTCAGCTTTAATTTGAGGGTATTTACATCCAAATTAGGTGAACGGTGTAGGAATTACAACAGTTTTCATATGTGCCTCCCACTTGTTAAGGGACCAAAAGTAATGGGACAGAATAATAATCATAAATCAAACTTTCACTTTTTAATACTTGGTTGCAAATCCTTTGCAGTCAATTACAGCCTGAAGTCTGGAACGCATAGACATCACCAGACACTGGGTTTCATCCCTGGTGATGCTCTGCCAGGCCTCTACTGCAACCGTCTTCAGTTCCTGCTTGTTCTTGGGGCATTTTCCCTTCAGTTTTGTCTTCAGCAAGTGAAATGCATGCTCAATCGGATTCAGGTCAGGTGATTGACTTGGCCATTGCATAACAGTCCACTTCTTTCCCTTCAAAAACTCTTTGGTTGCTTTTGCAGTATGCTTTGGGTCATTGTCCATCTGCACTGTGAAGCGCCGTCCAATGAGTTCTGAAGCATTTGGCTGAATATGAGCAGATAATATTGCCCGAAACACTTCAGAATTCATCCTGCTGCTTTTGTCAGTAGTCACATCATCAATAAATACAAGAGAACCAGTTCCACTGGCAGCCATACATGCCCACGCTACCACCACCATGCTTCACTGATGAGGTGGTTTGCTTAGGATCATGAGCAGTCCCTTGCCTTCACAGTTCTGGAACAACATCCTATGGACAGATGAGACCAAGATCAACTTGTACCAGAGTGATGGGAAGAGAAGAGTATGGAGAAGGAAAGGAACTGCTCATGATCCTAAGCATACCACCTCATCAGTGAAGCATGGTGGTGGTAGCGTGGGCATGTATGGCTGCCAGTGGAACTGGTTCTCTTGTATTTATTGATGATGTGACTACTGACAAAAGCAGCAGGATGAATTCTGAAGTGTTTCGGGCAATATTATCTGCTCATATTCAGCCAAATGCTTCAGAACTCATTGGACGGCGCTTCACAGTGCAGATGGACAATGACCCAAAGCATACTGCAAAAGCAACCAAAGAGTTTTTGAAGGGAAATAAGTGGACTGTTATGCAATGGCCAAGTCAATCACCTGACCTGAATCCGATTGAGCATGCATTTCACTTGCTGAAGACAAAACTGAAGGGAAAATGCCCCAAGAACAAGCAGGAACTGAAGACGGTTGCAGTAGAGGCCTGGCAGAGCATCACCAGGGATGAAACCCAGCGTCTGGTGATGTCTATGCGTTCCAGACTTCAGGCTGTAATTGACTGCAAAGGATTTGCAACCAAGTATTAAAAAGTGAAAGTTTGATTTATGATTATTATTCTGTCCCATTACTTTTGGTCCCTTAACAAGTGGGAGGCACATATGCAAACTGTTGTAATTCCTACACCGTTCACCTGATTTGGATGTAAATACCCTCAAATTAAAGCTGACAGTCTGCAGTTAAAGCACATCTTGTTCGTTTCATTTGAAATCCATAGTGGTGGTGTATAGAGCCAAAAATGTTAGAATTGTGTCGATGTCCCAATATTTATGGACCTGACTGTATATTTTTATTTTCGCTTGCAATGTCCAAAACAGCTTCACATTAAATGATTTTGTCTTTAATCAGATGATAATATGGCTATTAAATATACTAAGTTAGAGGGTTTTTTTTAGACAGAATTTTGTGTACAAAAAAATGAAAAGGGGACAAAGTAAGGCACAGCAGCAATACATTCAACATGTCAAAGACAGGTAGATGCAGTACAGTGCAGGTCAGAGCCAATCCACCAGGCAGGGCCAAGTAGGCCAGCAAATTAGCAGCCCTGAACTTGGCAGCACAGGTCAGAGCTGGCCAGTGAGGACTACACCAGCAGCCATCTATCTGCAGCAACAGAACATGAGCATTTTTTACAAGAAGTTCACTAGACACACATACACGTCTGTTTGGACAATGAAAGAATTTGAGAACAAGTATTGTCTTTTCAGTGGTTTTTATTTATAAAAAGAGAGATGAGTTGTCCAGGCACTTGTGCAGTGCCCTTTTTATGTCATCCCACTTGTGTTGGGGCACATGACTTTTCCCATGGGCCCCACCCTGACTGGATCTTGGGCCCCCCTGTGCCACCCCATTAAAAAAATCCTAGAATCGCCCCTGCACAGCGAACGTAGTTCCAGGCACCGCATTACATGTCCATATCACTTCGCCAAATGATTTGCGTTATTTCAAAGGTCCTTACAGCCTAAAACAGCAAAAGAACCAAAACCCACAACGACACTGGCCAAACAAATAAATATAGTAAACAAAAGGATAAAAACGACAGATCATATCCATGTTTTTGCCACAAAATTACGTTTTATTATGTACGGAAAGCACATACTCTCTCTCTCCTGCTCCCTCTCCCTCACATACAGTTTGTAGTTGCACACGTTAACATACGCGCTAATGTTGTTAGCGCTACTCTGACGATTTTATCAGTAACATAGTTTAACAACTTAAAAACTACATGACCTCTCACAAGCGAGGTAACAACGCTGTGCGTGAAGAAAATTAACTTTAAGTTCCACTATAACTAGAGACATTGCTGCCGAACACTATTGAGAGACGCACAGACTCACAGAGGTAATGTTAATCTCTCTCTCTCTCTCTCTCTCTCTCTCTCATAACTTAGTTATTAACTGTATTAACTGCATTAGTCTATCAACGACTCAAGCCTCCTTTATGGTTTAAAATTACGTTTTGGATTTAGCAACGGAGTCGTTGGATGAGATGCGGAAGAAATAATCCTACTCACAATAGCTGATAATCTGATCAATGTATTGAGGTGTGGCAACCGTAGTATAAGCGGAATAATTGACTTCGGTCCGTTGAATTATTATAAAAATAATGCACACCTAAGGTGTAACGGCCACTCCGCTTCACGTCGTGACCGCCTCACCACCTCGGGTGTGCATTATTTTTCTAATAATTCAATGGCCCGTCATCAATTATTCCTTACACACTGTCCGTATATCTGTGTATTTGGAGCATTCTGTTAGGAAGTGCAGTTCTGTTTCAGTCTGATTCAGATCTCTCTCTCTCTCTCTCTCTCTCTCTCTGTCTCTCTGTCTCTGTCTGTCTGTCTGTCTGTCTGTCTGTGTTTATTTTGAATTAATGTCTGCCTTCATACTTTAATGATAAGCTTTCCAAAAGGTAAACCATTAGCTCAACCATGACATGTGTCAGAGGTCATCTTTCTAGAACGTTGTGAGGTTGAAATATTAACGATCGGACATCTGCTTCTTATTACACTAAAGAACCAACCTCTGCTACCTATCACTGGATATCTGCGTCATGACCAAGCACTCCATATCATTGACCTTCTTGATCCCCGTCTGGACTGTGTGAATGTCTGATGATCCATGACCATGGGATTATGGGAGGGAGAATTTAAGTAGGCTAAAGCTGCTTTTCTAAAGTTTGGTTTAGGGATTTGATAGTGTGTTACTTTACAAAAGACAGAGATCTGCTATAAATTTGGCTTGTTGTAACTTAAGACTCAAGGCTTCTGGATTCCATCTCATCTGGCTCCATTCTCGCAGCAGGGGTCAGGTATATGGTGTGTGTGTGGTGTCTGATGTGGTGTAGATCTTCAATATCCAGGTCCTATTAGAGGTCGACCGATTCATCGGTTTTGCCGATTAATCGGCACCGATAGTTGATTTGCAGAACAATCGGTTATCGGCAAAAATCCATACCGATAGTTTTCGGTGTTGCTTTTTTTTTTTTTTTTTTTTCTTTGTGTTGCGTCTGTTGCTGGAGTGGTTGAGAATGGTCTGCTATCATTATACAGTATGAGAGCGGCCTCTAGAGGCGGAAATCACTGACAGCACATGTTGTTTGTTTTGGCATGTGACACTGCGTGCTGCACAGAGCGGGAAACTTCAAACGCGCATTTAAATGCAGCCGACAGAAAATCCTGCCGCGGAACAGAGCGCCATTCACATAGTTTCCCATTAAATAACATTATAGCCTATTTGTCCCAAATCATTGTTAATGTACATAATGACTTCGCCCTAGGCTATAAATTATGTATTGTGCATTTTTCAGCAAAACGTTTGTCTTTCCGTGGCTCTAATACAGTCTGTATGCTTCATATAGAGAGCTGTAATACAGATCACGCTTTCTCTTTCCGTTTGCTCTGTTATTTAAACACCGAACTTCAAACTCATTTATGACACATAATTCATTCTTGAAGCAAACTTATGTCCGTTTGGTGATTAAATAAACAGTTTTAGACCGCTGCTTAAATTGAATGTGACGCGTCGTGTGTGTGTGTGTGTGTGTGTGTGTGTGTGTGTGTGTGTGTGATACCCGTGACTTCTCCAAGACGCAGCGCTGTGCTTTTGCACAGTGTGTCACTCACTTGCATATTTGTTTATATTTTAATTAGATAATCATGCAGTGTTCCAAAATAGCAGCAAATAAAGAGTGCACATACAATATCAATAACCTGTGCATGTAATTTTAATATGGCCTTTTGTAGGTATTTCAAGATGGCCATCTTTAAGCATGACTGTTGAAATGAAATGGTAATACTTAATAAGAGTCCATTTGTAACATTAACGAAAGCTGTAGAAGTATTGTTCCTTGTTAGAGTGTGTTCATTTCATTTCAACATTTACTAATAGGCTTCATTTTTAAATTTTAAAGTTTCTTCTTTTAACATTTGTAAACTATGAAATAACTTTAATAATCAATATAGTAATAAATATTAATACTAAATTTTTATTCATTTATAAAGTATAGTTCAGTACTGTTACTGTTTTTTTTTAAATAGTAAAGCTCTATTTAGTTTTCATTCAGTATCTATTTTAAAAACTATCGGTTGATTAATCGGTATCGGCCAGTGTGGTCCAACCTAGCTATCGGTATCGGTAAAATCCACTATCGGTCGACCTCTAGGTCCTATGCACTTTTTTTTGGCTGCATAGGCTTTGTGTGTGTGTGTGTGTGGTAGATGTTTCTGGTTCACTGGCACACAGTTTGCTGCAAGCTGCAGTTTTCAGATATTAACTGTTCGCATTTATCTTCTGGGTGTAGCCTGACAGTCCTGGGTCAAAGGTTTTGGATTCACACAGATTACTTTAAAGTGAGGGTGTAAAACCGGGGTCTCAAACTCAAATTACACTAGCCAGGCACTGTTCTGAATGTCTTTTTACAAACATGAATTTTAGCTATAAACAGTTATTGCCACGGTTATTGATGCATGGTCAGCCAGTTATTTAGATATATAAGGGCTAAAATTGCATGTTGTCAATATGATTTGTATATTTTGTTAGCTAGAGTGAGGTAATATTGTAGATTATATGTTCTGTTTGTGTATGTGTGAGTCGAGAGTTGAATCTGTGGAATTTGGACCGAATGCTCTTTTTTGCTTTCAGTCTTTGGCGGCGTTCATTGCTATGACTCACCTTAATATGTGTAAATATGCACAATTAATTCAATATTCACAATATTCACAACTTTATGGAAAGCAGGCCGATTCCTCATACAGCATTACATATCAGAGTGGCTGTTTTCACTTGTTTATTTGACACTGTTTAAAAAAAAAAAAAATCATATATCGAAAAATAAATTTCACTGTAAAATGTGATTCCTATCTAAAACATATCTCCACTATGCAGCCATTCCTCATCAGATGAAGATGAGAAAAGTTCTGAAGAAAGAAAGAGTCTCAGAGAGGATGAAAAAAGATCCTGTTTTCAGTCCGACACTGCAGGAGAGAAGGATGTGAGAAACAAGGATGATGAGAATGTGATACAAAAAATGGTAAGCAGTCATGCTGCACAGCCTAAATGAAGCTGGGTTAGATTAGTTTACTCTTACTGTATATATATATATTTTTTTTTTCTGACAGCTATGTGCTTTTATGACAGCTCCTCATTAATCAGCATCTTTTTGTAATGTCTTCATGTGATCTGCAGTGGCTCCAGACATCCTCTCACACCCCTCATGAGTCTTCACTGTCCGGCCCCTCTCTCTCTCTCTCTCTCTGGGTCACTGTGTCTCAGTGTTCCTTCCTCGCTGAGGGGTGTGTGTTGTTGTGCTGCTGATAGACAGACCACCAACCATGTTTTTTATTCCTTCACTGACACTGTGACCAGTCGCATCTTTTTATCTTCCTCTCTTTCTCCTACTGGTAGACAGAAACTTTGGGCACATATATTAAATGGTTAGTTCACCCAAAAATGAAAATTAGTCCATGTTTTACTCTCCCTCAAGGTATCCTAGGTGTATATGACTTTCTTCTTTCAGCTTAATCCAATCGGAATTATATTCAAAATTGTCCTGGTTCTTTCAAGCTCTGTAATCCAAGATGGCGGCGCGCACAACAGACACAGCGGCTTCTCTCTCTCCCGACAGAACAGTGTTTTCGTGTTTTTTGTCTTGTAAGTCGCAATGTTTTCGTACATATTCGTCTCGTCTACCTGTCTTTAAGCGCACATACAGTCGTGAGTTTCTGCTCGATGTTGGCAGAACCACATGTTTAGAGTTAAACTCCGTGCACGCCGAAGAGCTGCGGGACCTCGGTCTGCTCCGGAGGCCTACACCATCACCGACCCCCACTACTGCATCTCGCCCACAGCAGAGGCGCTACATGCGGCGTGAGAGGAAGCAGAAGAAGGGTAAGCGCGGAGGTATCCGAGGTATCCACGCTCTTTGGACAATAAACTGGACTACATCCGACTACTTCGCTCTACTCAGCGAACCGCACGGATATGTCTTCTATGTATATTTACGCTTTAATTTTAACAAAAATAGCACATCCGGTATACGGCTAACACAGAAGAGCATACGCAGTTTCTGTCCAGTGGATATTCTCCAAAATGGTGCTAGGGTGACGCGGAGGAGATGGATTTTAAAAGTTTTTTTTCTTTTTTTCTTTTGCGCACAAAAAGTATTCTCGCAGCTTCGTAAAATTACGGTTGGACCCCTGATGTCACATGGATTATTTTACCGATCTCCTTGCTATGTTTCTGGACCTTGATCGTGTAAGGACCCTTGCTGTCTATGGTGGGTCTGAGAGCTCTCAGATTTCATAAAAATTATCTTAATTTGTGTTCCGAAGATGAACGGAGGTCTTACGGGTTTGGAACAACACGGGGGTGAGTAATTAATGACAGACTTTTCATTTTTGGGTGAACTATCCCTTTAAAGGGTTCGTATAAGATGGTGTGAAACTGTCTCCATTCAAGATCTCAAACTACTTCTCCAACTCCTTCTCAATGTATTTTTTGTCATTGTGTATTCTAGGTTACACAGAATGAGCAGAAAGTGAGAAAGAGGCAGTGTTCTGTGGGCACAGAGGAGCCCAAAGCCACCACGCCAGTTCTGCAGAGACAGGACTCAGGTCAGCGCAACATCAAAGGCATCCTGAAGAAGAGCCACTCAACTAGTTTGGACACAGAACCCACTGAGTTGGAGCAGATCACATCTCCTGTCATCAAAACCTGCAAGGATCTTACTGTTGTTGATGGAAAGATGGGCATGGATGAAGAGGTTAACGATGATGATGAGGATAGAGAGAAGAGGAGACTTCAGAGAGAGGAAAGCAGCTCGAGTGAGACTCCTCGTACTCCTTCCCCAGATTCTGTGGACAAAATCCCCTCCAACTCCCTATCTGTAGAAGGGGAGGAGCTAGACAGCAGCCTGGATGAGGGCATGAGCTCCTCCCTTAAAGAAAGGTATGGTGGGAGTAGTCTTTATATTGTTCATGATTTTGATTGACAGCTGTGGTAGCTATATTTGTGTGGGCTCATTCATTCCCTGAGAATCAATATAAGTTGCTTTCGATGAAAGTGTCTGCCAAATGTATTAATGTAAATGTTATGGATGATGCCAATTCTTTGTTAAAAGTCTTATAATTGGTTTATTATGGCTTTTTACATCAATTAATCATTTGACTGTGACTACAAGAATAAAAACACATGATTTATGAATGTAATGGTAGGAATGATTTATACACTGTTGTTTTGTGTTTTCAAATTGATTTAAAATAATTGAACAAAAATGATTTTTTTCTTAATTTTCGTGTTTTGTTTGAATTGTTTAAAATCCTATGCTTAGAAAAGTGTGAATGTTGGTCGGAAGATATTTTAAGTAGAAAGTATGAACATCAGTATATATATATATATATATATATATATATATATATATAGACACACACACACACACACACACACACACACACACACACACACATACATACATACATACATACATACAGTCATGGCCAAAAATATCAGCACCCTTGGTAAATATGATCAAAGAAGTCTATGAAAATTAATCTGCATTGTTAATCCTTTTGATCTTTTATGGCCACAATTAAAGGCACCCTTTTATTCAATACTTATTGAAACTTTTTGAAATCCATTTGCCAGGTTAACAGCTCTAAATTTTCTCCTATAATGCTTGATGAGGTTAGAGAACACCTGACAAGAGATCAGAGACCATTCCTTCATCCAGAATCACTCCACACCCTTTAGATTCCCAGCTCCATGTTGGTGCTTCTTCTGTTCAGTTCACCCCACACTGTAAAAAAAAAAAAGTTGGGCTACCTTAAAATTTTAAGTTAACCAGCTAAAACAGATTTTTGAGTTTTCTCAACTTATTTTTTAGGAAATTTCTCAACTTTTTGTTGTATAAACTTAAAATAAGAAGTTGAGAACTCAAAAATCTACTGAAGCTGGTTGCCTTAAAATTTTAAGTTTGCCCAACTTTGTTTTTCTACAGGATTCAGGTCAGAGGACTGGAATGGCCATAGCAGAAGCTTAGTTTTGTGCTCAGTGACCCATTTTTGTGTTGTTTTTGAGGTTTGTGTTTGGATTATTGGGAAGATCCAAACATGGACCATTATAAGATTTCTAACAGAGTCAGTCACTTATTGATTTTTTTATCTCTTGGTATTTGATAGAATCAGTGATGCCATGTGTCTAAACAAGATGTCCAGGACCTCCAGCAGAAATCTAGGCCCACAACATCAAAAATACAGCAGTATATTTCATTGTACACATGGGGTACTTTTTTATCCCTGTGTGCACCAAACCCATCTTGAGTGTTTGCTGCTAAAAAGCTCATTTTTTAGTTTCATCTGACCATAGAAGCCAGTCCCATTTGATGTTCCAGTCGTGTCTGATAACTGAATATGCTGAAGTTTGTTTTTGGATGAGCTAGGAGATTTTTTCTTAAAACCCTCCCAAACAACATGTGGTGATGTAGGTGCTGTTTGACAATTAATTTTTTAAGGTTTTCTGACCCAGAGACTCAACTATTTTCTGCAATTCTCCAGCTTTGGTCCTTGGAGAGTCTTTAGCCACTCAAACTCTCCTTCTCGCCGTGCATTAGGAAGATATAGAGACACATCATCTTCCAGGCAGTTTCGTAACATTTTCTGTTGATTGGAAATTCTTAATTATTGCCCTGATGGTGGAAATGGGAATTTTCACTGCTCTAGCTCTTTTCTTAAAGCCACTTCACTAATTTGTGAAGCTCAATTATCTTTTGCTGCACATCAGAAATATATTCTTTGGTTTTTCTCATTGTGATGGATGATTAAGGGAATTTGGGCTTTGTTTTCCCTCCTATTTATATTTCTGTGAAACAGGAAGCCATGGCTGGATAATTTCATGTTCATAATCACCTTGGAGTGCTCAAAATTGTGAATATGAATGGGAATATACTTCAGAGATATTTTACTCATAAGAATTTCTAGGGGTGCCAATAATTGTCCAACGTGTATTTGAGAAAAACATTTATTTCATAATGATATTTCCCCCCATTTTTAATTCTTATTATCAAATGAAAGGTTAGATTTTTGTGAATTTTTTAAATAAAAGTTCAAAAGGATTAACAATGCAGATTAATTTTCACAGCCTTCTTTAATCATATTTACCAAGGGTGCCGATATTTTTGGCCATGACTGTATATACATACATACATACATACATATATATATATGTACAGTATCACAAAAGTGAGTACACCCCTCACATTTCGGCAATCAATTTAGTATATCTTTTCAAGGGACAATACTATAGAAATGAAACTTGGATATATTTTAGAGTAGTCAATGTGCAACTTGTATAGCAGTAAAGATTTACTGTCCTCTGAAAATAACTCAACATACAGCCATTATTGTCAAAAAAGCTGGCAACAAAACTGAGTACACCCTAAGTGACAACAGCTATACATCGTTTAACAATGCAAAGCCACATGTCCTATTCATCATGTTCATGTTTTTGTCTGCTTGACAGGACCATACAAATTTGTGTATCTTGTTTTAGAGCAGTAAAAATTTGGTTCTTTGAGTACAATTCTCTCATACTGACCACTGGATGTTCAACATGGCACCTCATGGCAAAGAACTCTCTGAGGATTTGAGAATTAGAATTGTTGCTCTCCACAAAGATGGCCTAGGCTATAAGAAGTTCGGTAACATCCTGGAACTGAGTTACAGTACAGTGGCCAGGGTCATACAGAGGTTTTCCAAGAGGGGTTTCACTCGGAACAGGCCTCCCAAGGGTCGATCAAAGAAGTTGAGTCCTTGTGCTGTGCGTCAGGTGCAGAAGCTGGCTTCAAAAAACAGACGCATGAGTGCTGCCAGCATTGCTTTAGAGGTTGCAGAAGTGGAAGGGGTCAGCTTGTCAGTGCTCAGACCATACGCCACACACTGCAATAAGTCGTTTGCATGGCCGTCGTCCCAGAAGGAAGCCTCTTCTGAAGCTGGCTCACAAAAAAGCCTGCAAACAGTTTGCTGAAAACAACCTGGCCAAGAGCATGAATTACTGGAACCATGTCCTGTGGTCTGATGAGTCTATAGCCCCTTTCGCACCGCTTTAGTTCCAGAACTAAAAGTACAGTACTAAAGTACTGGGACGATTTTGCGCGAACTATTTCCCAGTACCATTTAAAGGGTTGCATTCGCACCGACAGTGGGTACTAGGAAGTGACGTAAGCCGGTCGACAGCGACGTCATTTGTGCGCGGCGTTCAACAACGAAAACAAAGAAGAACAACGACGTTAACAATAGGAGGATGAGGACGCTGTGATGGGAGCTGTGTTTTTGTTGTGTCTCGTGGGTTTCACAATAATGGACATGGAATGTCGACGTATACCTCAGGCAATTGAAAGATCGGAAAGGAGGACTAAGAAACCAAAGCAGTAATGTTAGTGTATGTGTTTTGTTCAATAAATCATTTTAAATGGTACACTATTTTTGTCTGTCCATGCTTTTTTATGACTGCATAAGCCATATATACTACATAAATTACATATATACTAACTTACGTTTCTCTTATTTTGGTTAAAAATACCTTTTTGGGATTAAAGACGTCGCAATTTTTTAACAGCTGCTATCTCATCATTATGTTCTGCAACAAGGTGATTATCAGCACAAATAGAAAGATTAAGCACACATCTTTTGTTTTGTAAACTTTATTAACATTTTTGTAAACTTTATTTACATCCATTCTTGCGAAATATAAGTTGATACAATGTTTACACAGTATGTGTTTACACAGCGTTTTAAATCATGGCGGGTGAGGGTGTTTTCGTACGCGTTTAGCCAATCAGCGTACACTTAAGTCACGATAGTTCCTACGGAACTGTTTTAGACCCTACTCTGAAGTAATTTAGTTCCTCCAAACGGAGTTCCAGGAACTAAAACAGTTCCTAGTTCCCGCGGTGCGAACATGCCAAAAAGTGGGTAGTTCCACAATTAGTTCGGGTACTATGAAAAGGTTCCTGCCTTATGGTAAACTTGTTTGACTCAGATGGTGTCCAGCATGTGTGGAGACGCCCTGATGAGGATTACCAATAAAATTGTGCCTTGCCTACAGTCAAGCATTGTGGTGGTAGCATCATGGTCTGGGGCTGCATGACTACTGCTGGTACTGGGGAGCTGCGGTTCATTGAGGGAAACATGGATTCGAACATGTACTGTGACATTCTGAAGCGGAAGATTATGCCCTCCCTTCAGAAACTGTTTTCCAACATAACCACCCCAAACACACCGCCAAGATGACAACTGCCTTGCTGCTGAAGGTGAAGGTGATGGAGTGGCCAAGTATGTCTCCAGGCCTGAATCCTATTGAGCACATGTGGGGCATCCTCAAGCGGAAGGTGGAGAAGCACCATGTGTCTAACATCCAGCAGCTCCGTGATGTCATTATGGAGGAGTGGAAGAGGATGCCAGCAACAACCTGTGCAGCTCTGGTGAATTCCATGCCCAGGAGGATTAAGGCAGTGCTAGATAACAATGGTGCCCCTACAAAATATTGACACTTTGGACACAGTTTTGACATGTACTTAGGGTGTACTCATTTTTGTTGCCAGTTATTTGGACAATAATGGTTATATGTTGAGTTATATTTAGAGGACAGTAAATTTGTACTTCTATACAAGCTGCATATTGACTACTCTAAAATATATCCAAGTTTCATTTCTGCAGTATTGTCTCTTGAGAAATTATACTAAATTTTTGGCTGAAATGTGAGTGGTGTACTCACTTTTGTGTGTGTATGTATATGTATGTATGTATATATATATATATATATATGTATATATATGTATATGTATGTATATATATATATGTATATGCATGTATATATATGTGTATATATATATGTATATATGCATATATATATGTATATGTATATACAGTGGGTACGGAAAGTATTCAGACCCCCTTAAATTTTTCACTCTTTGTTATATTGCAGCCATTTGCTAAAATCATTTAAGTTCATTTTTTTTCCTCATTAATGTACACACAGCACCCCATATTGACAGAAAAACTGAAATATCACATGGTCCTAAGTATTCAGACCCTTTGCTCAGTATTTAGTAGAAGCACCCTTTTGATTTAATACAGCCATGAGTCTTTTTGGGAAAGATACAACAAGTTTTTCACACCTGGATTTGGGGATCCTCTGCCATTCCTCCTTGCAGATCCTCTCCAGTTCTGTCAGGTTGGATGGTAAACGTTGGTGGACAGCCATTTTTAGGTCTCTCCAGAGATGCTCAATTGGGTTTAAGTCAGGGCTCTGGCTGGGCCATTCAAGAACAGTCACGGAGTTGTTGTGAAGCCACTCCTTCGTTATTTTAGCTGTGTGCTTAGGGTCATTGTCTTGTTGGAAGGTAAACCTTCGGCCCAGTCTGAGGTCCTGAGCACTCTGGAGAAGGTTTTCGTCCAGGATATCCCTGTACTTGGCCGCATTCATCTTTCCCTCGATTGCAACCAGTCGTCCTGTCCCTGCAGCTGAAAAACACCCCTACAGCATGATGCTGCCACCACCATGCTTCACTGTTGGGACTGTATTGGACAGGTGATGAGCAGTGCCTGGTTTTCTCCACACATACCGCTTAGAATTAAGGCCAAAAAGTTATATCTTGGTCTCATCAGACCAGAGAATCTTATTTGAGTCCTTCAGGTGTTTTTTAGCAAACTCCATGCAGGCTTTCATGTGTCTTGCACTGAGGAGAGGCTTCCGTCGGGCCACTCTGCCATAAAGCCCCGACTGGTGGAGGGCTGCAGTGATGGTTGACTTTCTACAACTTTCTCCCATCTCCCGAATGCATCTCTGGAGCTCAGCCACAGTGATCTTTGGGTTCTTCTTTACCTCTCTCACCAAGGCTCTTCTCCCCCGATAGCTCAGTTTGGCCGGACAGCCAGCTCTAGGAAGGGTTCTGGTCGTCCCAAACGTCTTCCATTTAAGTATTATGGAGGCCACTGTGCTCTTAGGAACCTTAAGTGCAGCAGAAATTTTTTTGTAACCTTGGCCAGATCTGTGCCTTGCCACAATTCTGTCTCTGAGCTCTTCAGGCAGTTCCTTTGACCTCATGATTCTCATTTGCTCTGGCATGCACTGTGAGCTGTAAGGTCTTATATAGACAGGTGTGTGGCTTTCCTAATCAAGTCCAATCAGTATAATCAAACACAACTGGACTCAAATGAAGGTGTAGAACCATCTCAAGGATGATCAGAAGAAATGGACAGCACCTGAGTTAAATATATGAGTGTCACAGCAAAGGGTCTGAATACTTAGGACCATGTGATATTTCAGTTTTTCTTTTTTAATAAATCTGCAAAAATGTCAACAATTCTGTGTTTTTCTGTCAATATGGGGTGCTGTGTGTACATTAATGAGGAAAAAAAAATGAACTTAAATGATTTTAGCAAATGGCTGCAATATAACAAAGAGTGAAAAATTTAAGGGGGTCTGAATACTTTCCGTACCCACTGTATGTATACATGTATATGTATATATGTATATGTATATGTATATATACATGTACATATACACTCTTCTCACTTCATTTGACCTCAAACGAGTGTCTACTACGGCTACTCACAAATCAGGTAACCGACTGGACCTCATCTACACACGCTACTGCTCCACTGACAACACATTAGTAACTCCACTGCACACCTCAGACCACTTCCTCATCACTTCTAACCTCACACTAACTCCTGACATAGCACACGCTCCTTCGCAGGTCACCTTTCGACGTAACCTACGCTCGCTCTCTCCCTCTCGCCTATCCTCAATGGTTTCATCCGCACTACCTTCACCCTCTCAGTTTTCAGCACTCGACACAAACAGTGCTACTGACACTCTTTGCTTCACTCTAACATCTTGCTTGGACAACTTTTGCCCCCTTTCATCCAGACCAGCACGCGCTACCCCCTCTGCCCCCTGGTTGTCCGATGTTCTCCGTGAACATCGTGCTAAACTAAGGGCTGCAGAGAGGAAATGGCACAAATCCAAAAACTCTACCGACCTTAGTGTGTATCAGTCACACCTCTCTTCCTTCTCTGCAAATGTCTCCACTGATAAAATGACATACTACCACAACAAAATTAACAACTGTTCCGACTCTCGCACACTCTTCAAAATGTTCTCTTCTCTTCTCTGTCCTCCTCCCCCTCCTCCTTCATCAACTCTTACAGCTGATGACTTTGCAACTTTCTTCACAAATAAAACAAAAACCATCAGTGACCAATTCCTCACACCACAAACTAATAATAACTTCATAACGAAAAAATACACAATCTCTCACCTCCTTTTCTCCTCTCTCGGAGACGGAGGTTTCCAAACTCATCCTTTCCAATCATCCCACTACTTGTCCGCTAGATCCTATCCCCACTCACCTCCTTCAATCCATTTCTTCTTCGGTCATACCTGCGCTTACTCACATTATCAACACCTCGCTTCACACTGGTACATTTCCCACAGCATTTAAGCAGGCTCGGGTAAGCCCACTGCTTAAAAAACCTGCTCTAAATCCAGCACTTTTAGAAAACTACAGACCGGTATCCCTTCTTCCATTCATTGCAAAGTCACTTGAGCGAGTTGTGTTCAACCAACTCTCTCTGTTTCTTGCACAGAACAACATTCTGGACAACAACCAATCTGGCTTCAGAAGTGGCCACTCAACTGAGACTGCCCTACTCTCGGTTACAGAGGCCCTGAGACTGGCAAGAGCAGCTTCCAAATCCTCTGTACTCATCTTGCTGGATCTGTCTGCTGCCTTTGACACAGTTAACCACCAGATCCTCATGTCCATCCTCAGAAAGATGGGCATCTCAGGAACCGCCCTCCTGTGGTTCGAGTCTTACCTCTCAGATAGGTCCTTCAGGGTGTCTTGGAGGGGTGAGGTTTCAAAGTCACAACTTCTTGCTACTGGAGTTCCTCAAGGCTCAGTGCTTGGACCACTTCTCTTCTCCATCTACATGTCGTCATTAGGATCGGTTATTCAGAAGCATGGCTTTTCCTACCACTGCTATGCTGATGACACTCAACTCTACTTCTCATTCCAACCAGATGATCCGACGGTAACTGCTCGCATTGCAGCCTGTCTGAGTGACATTTCTAGCTGGATGATGGACCATCACCTTCAGCTCAATCTTGCTAAAACAGAACTGCTTGTGTTCTCAGCCAACCAATCACTTCACCACAACTTCTCTATACAGCTGGGTTCGTCAACCATAACTCCTTCCAGGACAGCCAGGAACCTTGGAGTTGTGATCGATGATCAGTTAAGCTTCACAGACCATATTGCTACAACGGCCCGGTCCTGCAGATTTGCCTTATACAACATTAGGAAGATTAGGCCCTTCTTGTCAGAGCAAGCCGCACAACTCCTTGTCCAAGCTCTTATTCTCTCCAGACTGGACTATTGTAATGCTCTCTTGGCGGGCCTTCCCGCATGTACTATCAAGCCTCTGCAACTGATCCAGAATGCAGCAGCCAGAGTGGTCTTTAATGAGCCGAAAAAAGCTCACGTTACCCCTCTCTTCATCAGGTTACACTGGCTACCAATAGCCGCTCGCATCAAATTCAAGGTACTGATGTTTGCCTACAAGACCACAACTGGCACTGCACCAATATACCTAAACTTGCTAGTTCAAACTTATGCGCCCTCCAGAAGCTTGCGTTCTGCAAGTGAACGACGCCTTGTGGTGCCATCCCAAAGAGGTACCAAATCACTCTCACAGACCTTTTCCTGGACTGTGCCCAGCTGGTGGAATGACCTCCTGATCTCAATTCGAACAGCTGAGTCTTTAGCCATTTTCAAAAAACATCTAAAGACACATCTTTTTCGCCAGCACCTGACTAACTAATACTAACACTTACCTATTCTATTTAATAAAAAAAAAAAAAAAAAATTCCTAGCTACGTGTACTGTGCTAGACTAACTGAGACTTGTCATGGCACTTGTATACTGTTGCTCTCTCGATGGTCTGATTGCTTCTATTGTTCTCCTCATTTGTACGTCTCTTTGGATAAAAGCGTCTGCTAAATGATTAAATGTAAATGTGTATATATATATATATATATATATATATGTGTGTATGTGTATGTGTATGTGTATATATATATATATATATATATATATATATATATATATATATATATATATATATATATATATATCAGTTAAACAGATGGTCAGTCTATCTATACTGGGTTTGAACCCACATCTCCTGCATTTGCACCAACTTCTGAACCACACCTCTGACACTGCTTCTGTTTTTAACCTTCATTTTCTTAAAATTACCCAGCTTTGAATGAACCCACAGAAGTCCATTAATTGGATGTTTGTTATATCGTTGACACAGTCTAAACACAGAAGCTGCTTAGTTGGAAAGTTCACTCTCTGTGTCTGTAATGTGTCTATAATACTTAGCATCTTTGTTTGGCAGGCTGGAAGAGTTGAAGAGTGGTGAAGATGACTGTCGGGGCAAGCTGAAGAAGAATAAACTCACCAATGTGGTCCAGACACCCCTGACTGACCGTTACGTTCAGCTGCAGGAAAGTGAGAATGCCTGGAGGAAGAAGGTACCCACACACTCTCTGAAACTGCTTCCACTTCCTCTGTCGGTAGCTGAGAAAATGGGCTGAATTAACCTATTGAAACTTTTCACAGTACTCAACACTTTTGCTGTTGTGTGCAGTTTGGGGTTTATGCAGTGTCTGTGTTGGTTGGCTGTAGGGTAGAGACAGCATAAAACAATATACTGAAGAAGTAGTTCTCTCAATGTGAGGATCTGCTAGTGGGATGGTAAATCCACTGGGAAGGGTGGGGGAGGAAGAGTTAGTTTCCAGTGCTGAATCGGCAAGTTCCTCTGCTGAGCTGTCCTGCTGAGAAGGGGGTGTGAGCACAGGAGGATGATTTCCACTCAGCTTTACCAATTCCTAAAATCTAACCAGCATATCCAGTTACATGCATTCACAGATCAAACATTTATTCCCACACAAATATACTGATTAGTGTGTTTTAAAGATTTTAAAGGTGTGGTTGACTTACTTTCTTCTGAAGAACTCAAAAAAAGATAATTAGTAAATATCTGGTGTGGTGAATTCAATAAAATGGCAGTATATCATGACTTTAACACATCAGCAAAAATGCACACTTACACGTCTTACAGGCTTACAATGGCTGCTGCATGCTCATGTCGGTTAAGTCCACAAGACCGTCCCATTTGTCATTTTAGGAGTCACATATCCGCCGTCTATGAAGCACTAGATCTTTGTAGCCTCTGTGCTCCCTTGATGCACACTTCTGCCGAGTGTGCTTGGGGTGCCATTTGTGAATGTTCACAAGAATGTTTTCCAGAAATGTTCACCTGCTGCTCCTTGTTTTTTTTGGCATGCCAATGTAAAAGTTGCATTTCTGCCATTTACTGGACTGGAGTATGGAAACACTAGATAAAGGATACAAGTGAATGCAGGCCTAGATGTGAACTTCCACTTATATTTTATTTCATCCTTTTACTTGCACAGTATTATCACATGGATTCAAAAGAGTTGGAATGTAGTGCATGAGTGACTATTTTTTATGATGATTTTGGTATGTGAATGCTTTTTTTTAAAGGTGTCATAGAATGCATTGATACAATATTTTAAAATTTTCTCTGATATTTACATAGAAGGTATGTGGCTTAGGTAAGGGCAAAAATTCTCCAGAAACGGTTTTACAAGTGCATTTACAACCCTAGGATTTCTCCCTAGAATGAAATGGTCTGTTATTGGCTTATTTGGAAGGGTCATGAATAATAATGTTGAGCTCTGCTCTGATTGGCTGTTTCACAGTGTGGCTCAATGTTGAGCTCTGCTCTGATTGTCTGTTTCACAGTGCGGCTAGCTCACACAGCATGAAGGAAACACAGGGAGGAAAATATATATTTCAATACTTTCTCTCGCAGTTATATCATCGGGTAATTATACTGTATATAAAATGTGGCATCAGAGAGCCGCTATTAATATGCACTGCACTGAAACTGCTTTCAAATGCATGATCGCTTTTTACTTTCACTTTCGCTTTCGAGATTCGCGATCGCACTTACTCTGTTTATACTATGGAGTGGCAGTACTTACCACACATTTTACAAGATCAGAGGCTTGTCAGTGGTGCTCAGGATCTGTAAATCATTCGCCATCATCCTTAGTCATCTCTCCTTACTCTGTTTATGTGGTAAGTGAAATCTTATGTACTGTAACAGGCTACCGCTAGCTAGGAGCTAACCATGTCCCTTTAGTGGCTCGCATTATTTTATTAGAACGCGTTACATGCTTTCCGTGCCTTTCTGAATACAGACACCAACCCATCACTGCACTTCACATCTCCTGCACAGCCTGGAACATAACATTTATTTCCATGATCTGCCATTTTCTCTGTTGTCTTTGCTTGTTTCTTCACAATACCTGCAGGACTTCTGATGGTTCGGCTGGCGACTGGCCTAGAACATGGGTGGGTATATGCAAATGTTGGGGGCGTAACTATTAGTGATCCCGACTGTTTCGTCACAGTCGGTGTTATGTTCTGATTCGCCTATTTTTCAGTGGTCTTTTTTATTCACGAGATTTACATAAGAAGGAGGAAACAATGGTGTTTGAGGCTCACTGTATGTAATTTCCATGTACAGAACTCTTATTATTCAACTATGCCAAGGAAAATACAGTTTTCCATTCTATGGCACCTTTAACTGTTGTTGTATTGAAAGTGCTATGTAAAGATTCTTCTTAGGTAAAAAAATATTTTTACATTTCACTGAAAATAATATCACATATAGGGTTGGAACAACATGATAGTGAGTAATTAAAGGTGCAGTAGGAGATCTTGGAAAATGCTAACTTTAGCCTGATAGCACTGAAAGCGAACGTCCCACCCTCCCTGCAAATCGCCGTCCAAAGCCATGCCCCCTGAACGCATGAACGCAAACAGATCAGACGACCAGAGACAACACTACAATACATTATATGTCATTCACCGGTGAGAAAACTTTATAGTACAGTTAGTAAAAGTACTACAATACCAGGAAGGAAGATCAGGTTGTTGATGTTTGCCTGCCATTCTCGCTCTGTCTGCACAGCATACGTGAACGCACTGATGACGTTTCCTGTCTGCGCGAACAGGGTGCGCCGAGGTATGCAAATACATATATTGACAGTCAGGTAGGAAAGTCAATAAAAATGCTCGGAACAAGCGTTTTGATTGGACGAACATTTCTTTTGTCCTACACCTTCCACAGAATATATAAATTCATTTTAGACCACTTAACTTAATGATTGCTATCGGGACATGAAGAGACTTTCAACCACCATAAAAAAAAAAATTTCTGAAGACAATCACCTATTGCACCTTTAATGAAAGAATGAGAATTATTTTTATTTTATTTTTTACACAAAATTTTGTGCAGTGCACTGTAAAAAATGCAACTGCACATTTTCCAGTTTACAAAACCTTTTGAGTCTCAAATACAAAAAAATGCTATTTTCTTGAATCTACATAAAAAGCCTTGTCAGACCAACAAAAATACCCCAAATGTTGTCGCAACTAGTCAAACACTTCACAAAAAGAAATTCATATTGTTGAAATGTTAAGGCTTTGTGAGTTCACAGCATGCATTGCAGCATGAATAAATTATGCAGTTACTGTAATAGGATTATTGTTTTGCTGTTTGCTAACTTCATTTAAACCTTTTTGCTGTTGTTTTATCATTATTGTTAGTTACTTGTTGTACTTTGATGTAAAGAGCTCATCTTTTTAACATTTGTTGATTGCCACCGTTCTTCAGGTTTGTGTGTCTAGTTTTGAGGCCTGGAGTATGTTCAACCACTTATGTCCATTTTCTGGATATCTTAGTCTTGTAAATTGTCTTACAAATGATAGTGATAAAATAAAGTCGATAGTGTGGGGACTTTTTAAACATTCTTTTTTTCTTCCAGGAAACAGAAAAAAAAATAATTACCTCAATGACAGTAATTATTGTTTCAGTTGCTGTGACAATAATTTTTCCATTAGCAAAATAAGACAATCAGCATTGCATGAACAAACAAATTTACATTGGCTCAACAAAGTATCTTTACTGAGCAGAACTAAAAAACTATTGTTGAGAGAACTCAAAAGTCTTACTGCATCAAATTGCCTTATTATTTTACGTTTTCTCAACAATTTTAATTTTTTACAGTGTGGGCCTTTAATCCCTAGCAACATCACTGTTCCTATGTAAAAACAACTTAACAAGAACATCTTAAATTCAGTCTTTCCAATTTTACACTGCTTCCATTAATCTGGGTGGGGGGAAATGCCAAATTTGTGCCAAATTTCAGTGAATAATCTTCTTTTGTCTGGGCCTCACGCTGACTCTGAGCAACTCACCATCTGTCTGGCTAAAGAGCTGATCAGTAAGTTTTGTCAGAGAGGTTAGGTCTAACCTGACTCATTCACATGCTCAGCTTTAGAAAATAGATGAAAATCACTATTATTGTTTGATTGCTAATATTTGTTGACCATGCATTGTGCTGGTTCATATTTCATGTAGCATTCATTGCTCTCTCTTTCTTCTCGCATTATCACATCATTTCAACTCAAATCAATATTTTATCTCCAGTTATACTTTTGTTAAGTAGATGGGTAATGAGCCGTCAATGTGTGATTATTATAAAAATGAATCCCTTAAGGAGTCTTCAGTCCCTTCAAAGTCTTTCTTACCCTGTCAGGGTTTTAAAGATGATGTTCCGTACATTATCCCTTATGAAGTTTCTATTGGGCCATCTGGTGGCTCTATAAATGTGACGGTCATAGCTAAATGAAAAGCCTGTAAAAACAATCTCCCTAATGTGATGTGACCAGAGAATATAGATGTGAGATCCAGTAACAAACAGATTTGGAAAGACATGAGAAGACGCTATGAGATATTGTTATTAAATCATGTAATGTGACAAGAAGCAGGCCTGAATGCAGAAAGGAACATCTGTGATTGTGAAAAGGCAGACAATGAGATCTGTGCCAAAGAAAACAATAAAAATTAGCAGATGTTGTCATTCATTTTGGCCCTGAAAAAAAAGAAAGAAATGAAAAGAATGCAGTTCTAGTGTCAAGGGTGCACATTGCAGATACATGCAACCGCTTACAGCTGCTTCCTTTTAGCCAGGCCAAGCTAAGCCACTGACCATAATTCCATATAACTTATGACAGGGTTGCACCAAGCAGACATCCTCATTTGGTTCAGCTTCAATTTTTCTGCCGTACAGATTTTACCAATAATTGCTTTTACGTGAAACAGAGCTCAGTGTCAAAATCTTCGGTCACCCACTGGCCACTGAGCATTGCTGGGCATGATCTATAAAAGTAATAATTTGCTCACTTTGTTAGATGCTTCATTATAGATTCCTCAGCAGATGAGGATTAATGTGTTGCCCCTTTACAGATAAATCAAATACAGAGAAAATCTCCCAGAACCCCAGGGATTTGATGCACAGTTTCTAATCCTCTCAAGAATGAGTCAGTTTCTCTCTTTGTCTTTTCATCTTTCTTTTATGTGCTTTGTCTCACACTTTTTGAGTGCTCACTAGAAACTGTTTGAAAAATGTGAGCTCAGCTAAAACAGAGCCAAATGAAAACATTTTATGGGAATCCCATTTTATGGGAAACATGCTTAGGAACTGTAACAATGACCTCAGCCCAGCCTCTCTCTTTCACACTCTTTCAATCTCTCTTTCTCTGTTCAGCCCCCTGGAGGTGCTCCTAGCTTTGCACCTCTTCATTCATGAGTCTGACATCTAGTCACACCATCTAATCGCTTCTCTGGAGCTCTGGACTGTCATTGACTCACATGATGAACAGTTTGTCTGTTGAGCTCTTGGCTTTAGGGGATTTTTATGTTAGGTAGTTTGAGATGTCTTTGAATTGGAGATGCTGGAGCCATGATAGCTGTCTTTTCTGATTTCTTCTTCTCTACTTTGATTTACGTTCTAACCAGATGAATCTCACGAAAACTGTCAAGAAATGCCCATTAAAATTGTCCAATCAAAAAATTGGAGTTACTTTTTAATTATTTATTTATTTATTTTCTGTCTGTTAGCATTTAGGTCAGTAATATGCTTGTATACATTAAATATTGGGTATTAAAAAATACTTCATGAAAAAATATGAGATGTATATTATATTATGTCATATTTTTGTATACAATATTATTTTTCTATTTGAACAGACTTTTTTTTTTTGTGAGATTCCCTCAAGTGTATTCAGAAAGACCTTTTGACCTCTGTCTTTACCCTCTTTGTCATTCCTTTTTCACCTCAGGCACCTGCTCTATCTCCTCTGCTTTCACTATCTGCCTCAGCATAGTTTGTAGTGCTCCACTCCCAGGTGAGTAATGCTATACATTAAGTTCTGTGCTAGTGTTTTTTGGTATTTTTTGATGCATTAGTGATATTGTGTTGCATCTTTATGTCTCAATTATATGTATGCCTGCTTCAAAAAAAAACATGTGTTGTGGCACTCGCAGATTGTTTCTGACTTTTTTTTCTGCTACAATACAATACTTGTATTTGTATTCAAGATGCACCCTGAAAACAAGTGTTCACTGTTTATATTAGGGATGCACGATACTGGGTTTTTGCCGATATCCGATATGCCCATATTTTTCAACTCAACTTGGCCGATAGCCGATGCCGATATATTTCCTTTTGTTTGGAAACAACACCAAGTATCTCCTGTGCAGAGATCATAAACAAATTATTTTTAGATTTAATTTTGGTTAGTTTTGTGTGTGTGTGTACTTAAAGGGATAGTTCACTTTGAAATTAAAATTTGGTATCTATCAGCTTACCCCAAGGGCATCCAAGATGTAGGTGTCTTTTTTTCTTCAGTAGATCCAATTTTGATGTTTTTAGGTCAAACCGTTCTAGTCTGTCAGTCATATAATGGCAGGTATAGGTCACTGTCTCTATAAGAGGGAAAAAGAACATGCACAGAGAAATCCAAATTAAACAATTCCCCATCGTAACTACACATTGATGGCCTAAGACACGAAACGAGCGGTTTGTGTGAGAAAACGAACAGTATTTATATAATTTTTTACCTCTTGTACACAACCATGTCCAAGTGATCTGAGTGCGCACACGCATCCGATGTGTGACGTATGTGTGCGCGCGCTCTGGCTCACGCTGCATTCACACGGGGCGTCGGCGTCAACGCTTGACGGAGGGCGTGTCTGAAGCGTGGTGCTGACGCAACTTTTCAAGCGCCAACGGAGGCGTCAGCCAATCAGATCGCCTCATGCAAATACCCAATCCCGTTCCAATCAAACTGCTAGAAAATCAAAAGCAAAAATCTGAAGAAGTTGTGTTCCAAATTTGAGGTTGATATCTCAAAAAATGAGCTTTCAGTGAAATTTTGTTTGGGCGTAGGACCAAGCTTCTCCACTAGATGACCATCAAACCCCATTAGTAACCATATAAGCGCAGCTCCATTTCCATATATGGTTTGAGTGATCTGAAACATGTTTTTCCATACTTTTCTCAATATTTATGACGTAGACATCACATTCAGAAGTATTAAGGGTAGTTTGGCAGTTTTTGATTTCAATTCAACCTCTAAAAAAGACATAAAAGACATGCAACAAGAACCCTGGATGCACGTTATAGTCCAAGCTGCATCAAAAATTGAGAACCTATTGTTTTTCTTTATATTCGAAACACTTTTAGACCTTTTTTTCTCAAAAAATAGAATGCATTTTATCTTTTGAACACTTGACATGAATATGAAGATTTTTTACTGATTTTTCATGATTTTATATATGTATCACTATTTCAAAGTAAAGATCAGAACTCGCTCTCTGACTCTGATGAGTACTCTTCTTACAAATTAATAAATTACAGTTGCTCTGTAAAATATTTCAAAAATCAGTCACCAAATATGAAAACTAGGGTCTTTAAGCTTTCAAACGATATATAGTTTGTTAAGATTGCTTTAGGTTCAGACTAAGATATCGCTGTTTAAAACATGTAATGGCAAGTGGGCCCACCGGTGGGCCCGTGACAGTTAACAGGGTAACCCTTTAAGATGCCTCCTGTATAGAGAAACTAGTCACATACATTGCTCAGGTGTGATTTTGGCCCATTCTTCCACAGTCTTCAAATCTTGAAGGCTCTGTGGGCCTCTTCTATGAACTGATCTTTAGTTTTTATTTTCTATCGGATTCAAGTCAGGTGATTGGCTGGGCCATTCTAGCAGCTTTATTTTCTTTCTCTGAAACCAATTGAGAGTTCCGTGGCTGTGTTTGTGATCATTGTCTTGCTGAAATGTCCACCCTTGTTTCATCTTCATAATCCTGGTAGGTGTTGGGACTGAACCAGCTAATAACCAGCTAAATAATTTCCACTGATTAGGGGCAGGATTGCTTTCTAATTACTGATAGGTTTCAGCTGGTGTCTTGGCTTTCCAAGCCTTTTTGAAACTCCCTTTCTTCATGTGTTCAATACTCTCCAAAATTAATTAATAATTAATTAATCAAAATTAATTTTGCTACCCATATGCATCCATATATTATTGCTATACTAATTGGCCTTTAACTGTGAGCAGACAGAGTGTCAATCAATGCATTGGAGAATACGGCAAACATAAATGTAAAGAAACTAAGTTGCTTGTCAGATTTTCCTAACAAGCAACCATATTTTTTTAAATAAGCCCAAAAAACCGCAACCTGTGACCTGGGATTTTTTCACACAACTTTTCAAAAAAAGAAGCCCAAAGTCGTGCATAATAAGCAGACTTGGCAACTCTGCTGGGATCCTTGGCCGCTTTGAATGGCCAAGGCCCGCCCAAGAGGCCACATGGCTGACACGTAAAGCAACCAAACATGTTTTTTGTCGCATCATGTTTAGGAGTGTGGAAGAGTCCCCACAATAACAGACTGGTGTGTAAAACTCTTGGACATATTTTAAAGATTCTATGCTGCGTACTTTAAGTATTTCACATACTTTTGAAAATCCAGTGTTTAGTTGATCCTGATAAGCGCTAATCGTCATAGTTGTAATCACAACGGTTTTCTTCTTCCATGAGGGGGTTTGGCATCACAGCATTTTTGTTTCCAGGCGGAACGTTAAAGAACGTGGCACACACTTTTCCCGGAAATCCTGTATAGTTCAACCAATATGATGACGACTTCGAAACTCCTGAAGTGTTTCCAATTTTGTGTGCGATATGCATCAGACCAACGGTCCGTGGGCGTGACGTCTGAGGCCGAGACTAAAACCATCTCAACTTTTCAGAATGCTGCAAGCGCACCGCAGGTCATGTGACAAGAACCAACAAATCAGCTTCACCCTTTCCGTAACAACATTGAAAGCTCAGCCAAGATGGAAGAACAGCTGATCATAGCTGTACAGGGATACCCATTTTTAAATTAATCTTTAAAAATTTTCAGTGCTGGAAATCCATTTATTCTTTGCTGAAACTTCCTGAAACACTGCGTCATCATGGAGAGTGCAGGTCATGGTTGCTTGGCAACAGTAGACGCCACGATAGCACAAGCTCCCGAGCGCTTCGGAAAGAAGGAGAAAGCAACACACCTACCATTTTACACACTTTTTTAGGTGCAATGTAAACGGCCCCTTACTCTCTCACACACCGTACTTGTCATTCTGTACTTGCATTCTCAGATTCAATTTGGCAATCCAAAACAATGAATCTAATCAGCATTCTGGCAAAAGTTTGCTTCAAGAATGACCACACTGCTGACGTAATCTTATTGCTAGCACACCCCAAAGTCCCTTTAAGGCAAGTCATTTCACTTGGCCGCTTTGAAATGCCTCCCGTGCATGCAAGTGTAGCTCCTATCTCTTTGAATGGGGAAACATCAAATTCTCCAAAACTGTTCGCCAAGCTTACAATTAAATTATATATTTAAAATCACCAATGGAATCTGACAACAACGGTACCATAAATGTTGTTTCTTATGCTCAAATAACGTTAAAAAGCATATTTTTCAGGCTAGACCAGCCAGTGCGCATCCGCAGTCCTAAGCGCACGTCTCAGAACACTGACTGTTTCGATAGCAACCGGGACTTCTAACGGCAGGTGCAGTGATACACTGATTCTATCTATTAGTGATTGGCTCTTTTATTTAGAAGAAATTTAAAACTATACGAGTGTCACGTTTTTGAGTTACTTGTCTAATCAGCAAGGCATATCTGCATAATTTTTCATATAGGGACAATGTTTACATTTTAAGCCGTTATTGGCCGATTCCAATAACATCCAATAAAATTGTGCATCCCTAGTTTATATCAGATACAATTTATCTCGTTTTAAGGATTTTTAGATATTTTTTATGGAAAAAAATACTAAGAGTCTTTTTAAAGAATTTTTAAGAATATTTTTTGTAGTGTACTGACACCTACTCAGTGTGTCTGCTTCTGCTTTCAGTTAAATGTGTTTATTTAATTCATGCCTAAGCATTTTTCTTTTGTTAAAATAACTTGATCCAGTCTAAATTGGCAGCTCTCATAAACTGTCTGTATATCTCTTTATATTTAACATTGCTCTGGTTCCTGAGTTTAATGGTAAAATGTTGTCTTCCTGTGAGGCTTTAGGGGAAATATTCCAACTCCTCCTCCCATACAACACCAGGAATTCCCCTTAAATGATTTTTAAAATTGTTTAAAAAGAAAGCTTTACAGCTTTTGTACACATGTGTGCATGTTTAAATTCCTGTTAAAGGACTGGGGACACATCAGATATTATTTATCCACAGGGTTTTGGAAATTAAATTCTGGAATTTACAAGGGCTTTTTTCCACACTCAGGCTTAGAAAGGGACACCTGTGATGACCATATGTTCCAGATGTGGGGAGGCAGTAAGCAGTGTGGGTCTTCAAGCCTTCAGTTTTTTTAAATCAGTCTCCATCCCGTTCAGTCCTTAGGGCCCATTCTCAGTCACAGTCTGAGTGACAGACTCCAATATCAGTTTACCTGTTATTATTACACTCCACGTGGGGCCCATTTATGAAGTGTCTGATTCATGAGAGTGGCTGTTGGGTGATGATGGATGGATGATTTCATTCTGACACTTTGTAGCACTGTTTTTCTGGAGGATCTGATTTAGAGCAAATTGTAATTGTTGTTTTATGCTCTAAGTCCTTTGCTTTAAATTCCCTGACACATTGAGCCTTGGTCCTTGTGTGAGTGACACAAGTTTGAATCCGGCTTGCAACATCTTCCATGTTCTTCCTCATTTCCTTTACTGGAGTTTTATAAAAATAGCAAAGAAGTGAAATATCTAGTTTTAGAGTCACCAAAAATGAGACAACAAGAAATTTCAGATTACCTCAGACTTTTTAGCTAGAGGAATATATTCTCAGAGGAAAACTCATAAGTACAAACTAAACCCCCTTTCCTCTTAAGTAAATATGACATTTGAAAGCAGTTAAATATAAATTAAGTTATATATATTTGAGTTGATGAGCAGCTTCATATTGCACTTTAGTTGCTTCAACCCTACGTTTAAAATCTCTCTGTGATCTCATGTAATTTATCCACATGCAGGCACTGGTCCCTCTAATTAAAATTCCCTCCAGATCATGTCAGCTAAATTGAATAAACCATTTGAGCTATTTTTCTGTTTAATGGATCCAGTCATTTCAAGCCCTGCAAATTCCTTGAGAAGATATTTGTTATAGCAATTCAGCACCATAAAATGTACAGTGAACTGACTTGGTCTCCATAAGGAAGGCAGAGAAAGGTTTCTCCATTTGCCAGTGGACCACAGGCCATTTAGCCAACACAGTAAAACACACCATACAAATTGTTATTAGTAATTATCACTGCTAGAACTGAAGAACAGATTTTTAAATCATGGAATCCATGGAAATGTATTTCATTGGCAGCCTCTGAAGCCTCTATCAAAAGGTGGAGCTTTTGGTTTTTGACTTTGATAAGTGTGTTACATTACTTCATTTTAGGATATTTATTTGTCACAGATGAGAGCTCAGCTGGAGGATTTTAAGCATTTTTTTGGTGCTAACGGCCTCCTTTACACCTGGCATTAACATGTGGTTCATATTCAGATATCTGAATATTTTTATATTCCAATGCATCTCAGTGTGTTTGTCAGATTAACTTAAGTAGGTGGTTTCTCTTGCAAGACATAAACTAATAAATCACAATCTGAGCTCGTTTGAGTTCTTAAGCACAATTGGGATTTCAGAACGGAACAGCTTAACAGATTCATGTTGTTTTTCTTTTTCTGTCTTTAGAAGTCTTCTGCAGACATAGAACCAAAAATGTCTTTGGCTGAACGGATGAAGATCTTGCAGGAGAAGGAGGAACAATGGAAAGCTAAAGGCAAAGGAGCTTCTAATGACTCTACCCAGTTCTCTGTGGAGGGACGAATGGCTAAGAGAGGTGGGGAGGAAATGATTTGCCTGGTTTCCAGCCAAAGACTATGCTTTGTGCTGAGAGCTGAACCTTTTTAATGCACAAACCAAGCGAAAAACTTTGATCCATGCAAATAGCAAATCAGGCTGTAGTGTGCACCCTGTGGTTCAAGCAGTGATAAGAATGTTTTCATGTTGATACATCTGTTTTCCATCAGGCTTAGTGTCACCTAACAGAGAGGATGTTCCCATCATCCTCAGCAAGAAGGCCAGCAACAGCACACCAGTCAAGCCATTAGAAGGTATCAGTTTATGACATCATCTGTGGCCCTGTTTGAATATTCACATGCCAAGGAGATGTATTAGTAGGGCTATTGTCTCTACAATGTGTCCTTCTCTCATGTCTGGAAAATGTCCTTCTGACAGAAATCTCCACACATCCTGATGCTGAAGGAGATAAAAGACTGGACAAACTGGAGTCCTTTTTGGACAGACTTCACAATAAAGGTTATTAATTGAATTACTCTGTTAATAACTTGCAGCTTAATGCATAATATAGTTGTATGCAGTGATTTGTTTATCTTATTTAATTTAACATGCAGGAGTTGCGGGCACAAAGAACTCCACCATCGAGGTGATGGAGGAAAAAGAGAAGGAGGTGATGAAACTAGATGATGAGGAGACATTTGGGCGGTTCTACAGTTGCTTATCACCCACTGCTCTGAGTTCCAGTGTCCTGCTGGTTGAGGAAGAAGACTTCAGCATCATCCAGTCTGACACACCTAAGTGAGATACTGGTCTTAAAGGGATAGTTCACCCAAAAATGAAAATTAAACCATGTTTTACTTACCCTCAAAGCAATCCTAGGTGTATATGACTTTCTTCTTTCAGACAAATCCAATCGGAGTTATATTAAAATTTTTCCTTGCTCTTCCAAGTGTTTCAATGGGAGTAAGCGGGTGTTTGTTTTCAACAGTCCAAAAGTAGTAGAATAAAGTCCGCGCCTTCATAATAAAATGTGCATCACTCGGCTCCGGGGGGTGAATAAAGGTCTCCTGCAGCGAATCGATGCATTTTTTAAAGAAAAATATCCATTGGCTAATGTCATTGCATTGGAAACCATATCAAGGCCCCCTTTGCTATTGCATGTGAGTATTGTGAAAACATTATCCATATAAAACCATAATTTACAGACAAAGCATTATGAAATTGTTTACTTACGATTTGCAATGCAGCTGCTGTCAGATCCAATACAGTTGGCTGCTGCTTCTTTAAAGGGTCATGAAACCCTAGACGTTAACGTATATGTACAGGTTGCACATCAGTGAAAACAATAATGTCACTCATTATGTCTATTATTAAGTGAAAAGTGGTCATTTTTTATTTTTTTGGAGCAATTTCATTCTTCCAGTTCAAAAAGCAAAGTTGAACCAGGCTGATACTTGACGTGTATGCAAGTTTTCTTGGGTGCACCCTTCAAATATGACGTCATCGCAGTGTTGGCGGAAGTTCACTGAGTGCGCGCGAACTCATTTCGCGTGGCGGTGTGCACGTCATTTTTTTTAACTTTCCGCGCAGCTCCGCTTCCGAAGATGCACGAGTTCAGGGCGACTCTAGCTGAACATGCACTGTCTTGTGCCGGCATTTGTGTGAAACAGAAGCAGTTTGATGTGAAGTTTAAACTCCATCAGGTGCTTTGACGGAAAACAATGCATAGTTTTTTTTTTGTTTTTTTTTTTTGTGTTTTTTTTTTAGCATAGTTTGTCCAAGGCTTTTTATTTGAAGTACGTTTTATTTTTATTGTATAAAAATAGAATTAGAATTAATTTAGATACTATTAATACACTATTTGCTTAAAGTTGTCTTGTGTTTGATGCGAAATAAAGCCAATAGTTTAAGATTGTTTTAATCACTTTGTACATAAAGAAATTATTAATTCATCAACTCATTCATCATGCGAGAAGTCTTGTACCAGTAAAAAATGGCAAATCAGCAGAGGCTCGGGGAGCGGAGCCAGGCGAAAGTATAAATCCTGGCAATATATGCGTAATGAGCTTCCGCGCTGTCAGTTTACATACAGGGCCGGATTTACGCACAGGCATTCTAGGCACGTGCCTACAGGTGTTTTTGTTCAACAGTCCAAAAGTAGTCAAATAAAGTGCATCCATCCATATTAAAACGTGCATCACATGGCTCCGGGGGGCGAATAAAGGTCTCCTGTAGCAATTATTTAATAAAACAATAATAAAACAATATTAATAAAACAATATGATATGATATTGTTTACACAGCCATAACATAAATGCGCTTTAAGCTAAGTTTTTTAACTGACAGGGATACTTTTAATCACCTTATTATAATCTCTTAGTAAGATTGTTACACCTTTTAAGGACACAAAATCAGAAAATGAAAGAAGGTCCCCCTGAGCACTGAATAAATCAGAAACAAAAAAAATATTTTGATTCACCCATTCAATGAAAAAAAGTGATTTGTTACCAGACAATATATTTTCATTGTTCCAAATAATACACGTGTGCGGGGAGAAACGCCGCCGTTGTCGTTTCCGTGTAAACACCCAATACGGGAATCTTTGAAAATGGTGACGTCATGCGCGTGCGTAGTATGTGTTAATTGTAGTCATGTAATTGTAATAATTGTAGTACGTGTTGATTTTAAAGCCAAGCGCGAACAAATACACAACAATGGCGGAGTACATGGTACTGTTTTTGCTGCTCAAGAGTTTTGGATTTACTTCACCAATATTACAACCAACAGCGGAGACGCATCATATACAACATATAATCGTCACTTCCCTACAGGTACTAATAGGCTTGTTTGAGATGAGCAAAATCTGCGCAGAACCGATCACCAGTGATCACCGCGAGATGCATGCCGGTTAGAAAAGTGCCAGAGTTACGTCCGCCTTGCTCTGATGTCATGCTGACGTGTGCCAAAAAAGTCTTGTGACAGCGAGTTGGCTGTGTCAGATTGTGCATTCGAGCGCAGTTGCTCTCCACCAACTGTGCTGATCAAAAGCATGATGGGAAATGACTAACTGACGACACAGCTTAATGCTCATTGGTTCAGACAACCGTGAAGTTGCGTTCTCTTCTAAAATGTTTTATTTTTTTATCTGATTTCATGTGATTATGTATTTAAATTCTACATGAATATTCCCAAACACTATGACAGTGCGATCTCTGTGTGAGATATGTGATTGTCATATTTCTATAAAAATCTAAAATAGCCTACATGTTTGTATTAAAGTAGAAATACGCCTTTCGTATGGGATTAAATATCAAGCACTTTGAGTGTCTTGTTCAGGGGCGCCTTAAGATATCCAGAGGCCCCTGGGCTACAGCATTACAGTAGGCCCCCTACCCCAGAAAACCTTTTTTTTTTTAAGCTTCCTGACAATTATTTGTCAAATTTTGATTTGTTTTTTCTTGTTAATATGCCAGTTAACATTCACAACACTGTTCTGCGTAAAATGTGAATATAAGTGATTATGCAAATTCAATCTTTGCCACAAGGTGGCGCTTACGAACAGCGGAATATAGCCGTTACATAACACTATTACAGCCTTTATACGGAGGTAATATGAAAAGAAAATGCCATCACAACTTTCCTGGCTGAAATGTGAGTTTACAGGTATGATTTAAACACCATAATTAACACAAAATATTCATTATTCATCATCAGTAGAACGAAACATCATGACATGTTGGCATAAATGTGGATTGTTTGGTGATTCCTAACTGTGCTTTTATTTTGTAAAATGCCGTGCTCACGTTTAATTAATTAAATCACAGCCGTATAAAGTTTAATGATCACATTTAAGCAATAGGACGATTCCTATTTTTCCATCCCTGGATTTAAAATTGAGACTTTGAAGCAGCACCTTAATCTAAAACCTTCATCTGACACATAGATTACATCCACGCAAGTTACTGAACTCGCACTGTATGATGATACAAAGTTGTCCGGCCCAGTTCCTTTCACACAGCAGTGTTTCTCTTGTTAATCTGCACGTTTACATAAAGACACTCTTGTGCTGGGCTAACGTTACTTTACTAGCGAAATAAGTGAATGCATTGATTGTGCATTCCGCTTACAGTATATCGGTGGAACACGTGGAACATACCAACTACACAAACTGTCTGGGGGGAATCTAAACTGAACCATTCACTATATAGGCTACTACAACCAGGGCGTCGCTGAAAATGAGTGTGTGAGTTTGTTTACAGAATGGTGTTGTCACTGCTGCAAACTCCCATATAAATAATTATTTGAAAAATATAATTTCCCTGCAACCCTTTCCAGTGTAGGCCCCTGGGCTTCAGCCCCTTGAAGCCCATGCATTAATGCGCCCCTGGTCTTGTTCATCATATTTTTATTCATATAAAAGCAACAGAACTGAAATTATATCATGTTTATCAGCAGCACAGCACATGAGTGAGAATAACTATTTTTCGACAAAAAGCCAATAGGATTTTTCCATAGGCTTTTGGATTATCGCAAAAAAATAAGCTCTGTGTTCAATCATAGTTCATGAAACTTACATATTTTGTCCATCAAGATAATTTTCACAAAATAATATAACTTTGATGAATTTTGAAGCCTAAATAAAAGCGCCAGAACTAAAAAGCTAAACTTAGGCTATAAACGAACTACTGCACCACAGTCGCTCGCCTTCAACGTCACCACCGACAACTAAATCAACTAAAACTAAAACAACTAAGTGCTCCCGTCAACTTTTTCACAACTTTATTTTTAACATGTTCAGTGAAAAGTATTTACTCTATGTATGAATTTTAATCCACGCTACATGAACCGTTTCATATAAACTGGAATAAATACAAAACTAGAGCCAAACTAAAACTGAAATGAGACAGTAGTAATAAATAGTATAGTGAATAAATGAAATAATCATAACTGAAGGAAAGCACGTATTTCTGTACATTTCAAAATAAGGTGCATTAAAAGTCGATAAATCCTTGATTAATATGAATATTTTAATAAAAAACATGTCTCCACGTACTATTCAATAACATTCTAGTGCATCTAATCTATTAAATAACAGCAGAGTGAGCGAGTTTTTGGATATGGTAAGATTAAACTTATTTTAGTGAACAAAGTACCACATTTCAGCTCTCATTTTGTTAGGGTGGTTACACAAAATTATATTTTATCCTTGCTTCTACAATCTATATGCTTTCTAACAGCTTCATGTGGCCGTTAACATTTAATTTTAACGTGGCTTTAAGCACTATGCATCATTAAAGTTTCACTTTCACCACGTAAAGCTGGCAAATTTTCGGAAGTCGTGGCCTAATGGTTAGAGAGTCGGACTCGTAATCCAAAGGTTGTGAGTTCGAGTCTCGGGCCGGCAGGAATTGTAGGTGGGGAGAGTGAATGTATAGCGCTCCCTCCACCTTCAATACCACCACTTAGCTGCCCTTGAGCAAGGCACCGAACCCCCAACTGCTCCCCGGGCGCCGCAGCATAAATGGCTGCCCTCTGCTCCAGGTGTGTGTGTGTTCACTGCTGTGTGTGCACTTTGGATGGGTTAATTGCAGAGCACAAATTCTGAGTATGGGTTACCATACTTGGCTGTATGTCACGTCACTGTCACTTTCACTTTCACTGTCAAATGTGGTGTTTACATGTAATATTCGTAATATGAGTTTACCTTACGGTGCGAACCAGAGTCTCCGTATCAGTAAGCGATAAAACGAGCATGTTCCATCCGAAGACTTGTCGCATTTTGGGGCAAAACAAAAAAAAACATTGTCGAACAACAATATAAAATGCGGGAAACTATTCGTTGGTTATTCTACAATTAATTGAATTACAAATCATACTACAACTGGAAAATACTGTAAATTGATAAACTGTTCGGCGTGATGACGCTTAATGTCTCCGACAGCGCCAGTCCCATTTAGCAACTTGTTACCAACCGTCTTTTTTAAGAAACATAACAGTTTAAAAAAATCACGAGTGGGGTGTAACTGGTGTGTTATATGTCGTAGAATAAAACGTGAAAGTATCTTGAGCCTGTGTGAACCACGGACCTTTTTAAGGGATTTAACCAAAATCCCATTCAAAAAACCCATTGACTCTGGGATGATGGAACCGGAAGTGCTAAAATGCTAACTCTCTTACGGGTTTTCGCCTACAAATTGACATCATAGTTCCACCACTATATTTACTTCCACAGAAGAAGAAAAAGAAGAAGGTACTGTTTACTAACAAGGTGACAGCACCAACTACTGGCCTGGCATAAGTAATACAGCGTTTTTGGCCGTTTTTGCGGATGTGTAAACTCGAATTGTTTTGAAAACGTTGTGTATACGTGAAACTTTTTAAAAACGCAAGGGAAAATCTTTTCCAATTTTGACTACATTGATGTCGTGTAAACGTAGCCTTAGTTCTTGCTCTCATGAATGTGTTGTTGATTAACTGCAGACTAACATCAGCAGTTGAGGAACACAAGCGCTCAGTGCGGCCCTGCAGGAGAACCAAGAGCTCGAGAAACCCTCTCCGTGCCCTGGCAGCACGAGACGATCTCAGACAGGCTTACACTGAGCAGAGACTCAACGTGGCCTCCGTGGAGACCAAAAGGATACAAATGGAGCGGAGTAAGTTTATTTACATTTTGTGGTGAATTTATGGCATTTTTTTTTCTTTTCCCCAGACATGAAAATATCCAAATGATGTGTCATTTGAAATAATCAATTTTTTTTTTTTTTTTTTTTGAAAAAGTGTGTGAAATTTTTTGTTTTATGGTTGGTCACAATTGTGACCGGTGGGATCAGGGGCGGACTTACCCATTAGGCAAAGGTAGGCAACTGCCTTGGGCCCCCAAAAGCCAAGGGCCCCCTAAAATGCTTTTCATATACGAGATGCGCATTGAGCGCGGACACGCGAACGGTTGCTGGTTACGGTGTTTATTACCACGAAAACCGTCTGCGTGTCCGAGTTGAACGTGCTTCTTGTGTATCCTGCTTTTTGCAAATGAAAATATTATGCATCTGAAGTTGACTGCCGCACGAGCGCGAGGTCTCTCTTTCCCAGCGCGCACACACCTCTCACAACTCTCTCTCTCTCTCTCTCTCTCTCTCTGAGTCTGCTCTGTACAGCGAGCGGCTGAAAGGAGCTGCGCTTTGTTAAAACACAGATATGTTGCTTCTCTAATTTTACATGCAAGTATAGCCGAAATCACAGCTATTGTGTTTATCTTATGTGTAGCCTATTTGATTTCATCAGACGACGGCGCGATTATAAATCAGGATTTTTGTGCAGATTAACATCTTGGAAGGGAGAGCTGGTTATGTAGTCTTAATGGATCGAGTTTCAGTCACTATTTCATATTCATCCCGTTGTCTGACAACAGAAACAGAAAAATATACCAATGAAAACAGTTTTATTGAGAATTTAGCTGCATCAAAATACAGTATATGGCACAGAGAGGCAAACAAATTCAATAATACATAATAAATGTACATTTTGCATGTTCAGAAGTGAGCTGCCCTGTCCTGCGAAAATGTAAACAGGTTTGTGTCAGTAAATTGCTCAGTGCAAAGAAAGAGAAGTAATAGGAACCCAGTATTTCTTTTTTCATGTGTCTAATAGACATGAACAAGTTCTTTGAAAAACATCTATGACCTATGAAACATGTCTAGTCTTCATGCTCTGTTGACTATGGTTTCACTAATAATACACATATATTGCATAAAGGATCCATATTTATCCATGCCCATGTTGATTAGAGTATTAAAAACTTGAAAAGTATTAATTTAAGGTACATTTAGAACAGATAAAAATTTTCATTTTACCTGATAAAGTATCATTTATGAGCAGAGCGCTGCTTTGTTTACAGCCGTTACCAGGGAAACCGCTATATTTCTGACATTCCAAAAGCACCTCCTACTGGCAGAGAATGAATGTGCATTTTCAATAATCCAGTTTTTGTTCAGACCAATGCGGAAATCCACCCACATAAATCCGTTTTAAATAATATAATAATTTATACTTCTTTTTTTGTTATCAACTTTTTTTTTTCACACATAACATAACATAACATAACATAACATAACATAACATAACATAACATCCAAAATATAACAAAACAAAACAACAGACATATACTCAATAGCTCAAAGTCAAGTCAAAAGGGAGGGAGAGAGGGAAGGACAATAATTTATACTTCTGACTCTTCCCTTTTCTTAAAAAGAAAATGGTTTAAAGGTTCAGTTGTGAGGTTTATCATTTTATAATTTATTTAGTTTTTTTGTTAAAACTTGTATCTCAACGGTAAATCAATTGCTATTTCGTGGTCTACAACACGAAATAATAAAAGTGTCTGCTAAATGAATAAATGTAAATGTAAATAAAAAAAAAACATTATAACATATACATGAACAATGTAGAAACATTGGACACAACTATGGGGCACCATTGTGCAGCAGCAAGCATCACGACAAAAAAGAAACCTCAAGGTTGATCTAGGTAAATGTGTGCAAATGTATAGGGCCCCATTCCTATATTTGCCTGGGGCCCCCAATTCACTAAATCCGCCCCTGGGTGGGATAATGTGTATACTGAATTAACATATTTCTGCAGTTATAAAAATTGTTAGCCCAGCTATTTTAAACTGTTTGATCACATTCCAGGGTTACTATTATGCATAAAAAACCTTATACAACATTGATAGGGACACTGAGATAAAAGACAAAAAAATTGTAACATTTTTGTAAAATATAACATCACACTTTTATATTAGTGCTACCACTATTACAACATCAATATTGTAATTTTATTTGTAACATTTGAATTTTTTATTTAGTGCAATATTTTGTCATTGCAACATTTTAGTGTAATTTTCACTAACAACTGCAATTGGATTTATATTGTATACCTAAGTTCACTGTTTTCCCACCGGTCACTATTGTGACCATCAAGATATTTACTCATTCTATGACCACACTCTACAAAACTGAATATATTTGAATTCATATATTAATACTAGACACCTTAAAGATAATGTGTACCAAAAATCTTTGTCATATCTTTGTTAACATACTTTAATAGCCTTTCGTTTTGGAGCTTTGATGCAGTTATCGGACCGTTTCTCAAACGGAAGGCTGCATCCTCCTGAGGTCGCATTTGCAGGCTGCATACGTCATCAAGCCTGGTTTATTTCAGTTAACTGAGCATTACATTCGTGAGTCATAAGCATATTACAACAATTTACACTTAACTAAGAATAATGGTCAAATTTATAACTGTTAATATTAGGGCTGAACGATTTTGGAAAATAATCTAATTGCGATTTTTTTACCAATATTGTGATTGCGATTTAATATGCGATTATTTTTTAAAGCTCTTTATATTCTGTATTATTCAACAAAGACAAGCAATAAATCATTGTATAGTATGCAGTGTTGGGCACGTTACTTTAAAAAAGTAATTAGTTATATTACTAGTTACTTCTCACAAATAGTAACTGAGTTACATCATTATAAAATAAACTAATTACCAGGGAAAGTAACTATTGTTACTTTAAAAAAAAAAAAATCAAATATGTCAAATAACTTGGATGTCCCCAATAATAAATGTTAAAAGAATGAAATGGACACTAAATAGAATACATTTTTATTATAAAACATTGCACACAAATCTACACTATTTTAATGTTTCTGTGGGACAATGTGAGAGACTCCTATCAAATTCAATTGATTATTGTAAATATTATCAACCCTCTATGGACACCATAGCAATAGAATCTCCATTGGCTTGTCATTTTTTTTAGTTTACTCACCAGACTAATATTAATTATATGATATATATATATATATATATATATATATATATATATATATACAGTATATAAAGCTTATGTTTGTAAAATGGCACAGTTTTTTTTAAATATCTCACTTAGCATCAGTCAGTCAAACATTATAATATGATATTATGATAATTTAGCATTAAATTTTAGCATTATATAATGATAGAACTTTAGTAATTAGAATAACCATGTATGAATGCATATTTGTCATGTTGACTGAACTTAGGACTGGTGGTGGTGCTTAAGATATTGTTTGTCATTTTAGTGTTTCTATAAAAAAAAGTCTGCGTTCGCTCGAATTGATTTGCTGAAATCAAAACAGGGACGATAATAGGTGAGCACCGGCCAATGAGATTGCCGATTGCGCATTAGTTCCGCCCACTACCAGAGAAACCGGCAGTTCTTAAAAGCTGAAGAATTCCAAAGGAACTCCGTTATTTTGACAGGAAAATACAACAAAGGATATCGTTTACATGTAGCGTGTCAATTCTGCATGTTATGTAAGACCCGCGGACACGAAAACAACCCGCGGCAAACTGCGGACTTGGCAACATAGCGTGCCAACTTGATGCTTCCTCTGAAGACTGCTTAGGTGTGTTCGACTTGAAGCAGTGCTGCTAGACCGATCGTTGTGTGTGTCATCAAAGTACTGCAAGAGCTATAAGAGAGCGGACGTCTCCTTATGCTTTATCTCGCCGTACTTTGATGTCATACGATCGATCTTCAAGTCGAACACACCGCTTTACTCCTACTCTCGCGTGTCACGTGACAGAGTGTAATCGCAGCCTCTGCGGTTGAAAAATCGCGTTTTTTCATATCGCGATATTATCGCAAATGCAATTAATCGTTCAGCCTTAGTTAATATTCTAAAATAAGATCATCTTTATGATGTATGCAGCCTACAAATGTGACCTCCGGAGGATGCAGCCTTCCGTTTGAGAAACGGCCACTATCTTCTCAAGGTGCAAACAGGAAATAAACTGCTCTGGTCATGTGACAATTTGTACTAATCATGTGAAACTGCACATATTTAATTGAGACCCTTTATTTTTTTCCATATTTGCAGGAAGTGCACTAAAACATCAGTCAGTAAGGTTTTTAGAGCTTTATAAATGAAAACCTTTTTCACGGTCACTATTGTGATCGGTGGGATTAAAAGCATATGCTTTCTTAATGCTGCTAATTTGCTGCACATTCCTGTTTTCTCTCATTGTATTGAAGAAGCAGTTATAATGGTGATGTAGCAAATATGAACACTGTTATTTTATTTTAAATGTCTCTCTTCTGTGTGTCTTCAGTGGCCAAGCACTCAAATTTGGCAGACACTGCTCTGGCAGGTCTGGCCAGCAAAGAAAACTTTAAGAAAGTCAATCTTCGGAGCGTAAAGTCTACGGAGGTGGTGACCAACAACAGCGCTGTGCCTTTCCACAAGCTCATGCTCATCCACATTAAAGGTAAAGTGGTCAAGGGTCATGCAAAATATAGTTTTTATGTCTTAAATGTGCAAGTTCTGCTTTGAACACTTGTTTATTAATTCACACAGGGCGCAGGCATGTTCAGGTGCGTCTGGTTGAACCCACAGCCCGCTCTCTGAACAGTGGTGACTGCTATCTGCTCATCACTCCCAAACACTGCTTCTTCTGGAGTGGAGAATTTGCTAATGTAATCGAAAAAGCCAAGGTACTACTGGTTGTTATTAGGGGCCAAGCCCCAAAGGGGCTGTAGCCCCTATTGTATCTGTACTGACGCTTCTTCTTCTCATCCAATGGGAGTCTATGGCAGTCCTATGAACCGAACATAGGAAAATGATGAAATTTGGCATACTTGTAGTGATGGCCATGAATAGTGATCTGGCCAACTTTGGGGTCTCTAAGACCAACTCTATAGTGCCACCACCAGTTAAAAATTTCAACAAATGACTGAACAGAATTTTTTGACCTACTGGTCAAAAAAAAAAGTTATAATGCTGTGAACTTAACCGAGGTCGACCCGAAATCGGTGCAGAGGCTGTCTCTCGGCCAAACTTTGATCAATCAAAATGAAACTTGATACACTTCATCAACAGCATGGTATCAGTGTTAATTTCGTCGACGAAGACAACGAAAAATATTCGTCAACTAACCTTTTTTCTGTGACTAAGACGAGACGTTGACGAGCTAAAACTAATATCTGATGATAAAAACATGACGAAAATTATGCCGCGTCTTCGTTAACAAGATGAGACGGGACTAAAATGTTATTTGAGGACTACCGGACATTCAAAATACATCAGGCTAAGTTAACTGTCTTGTCTTTCAAAATGTGCGTCTCTGTCATTGGATAAGGGGCGTTTGCATATCTAGTCTCAGTATGGCAGTAGTGGACGGATAGGCTAGCAAAATGCGAACTAGTGATCTGAAACAATGGCCTCAGCACCCGAAGGGTTAGGGACTGGGTGACCAGACGTCCGGTTTTTCCCGGGAGTCACAATTCATTGTCGATTAACTTAAAGTTAGATAGAACTTTAGAATAGTCTGATAGAAGTGCTCTCTCTCGCGCACGCTCCACTTCTTCGGTCTCATACAGCGCGCGATCAGTTCTCAGTGCTGAAATACACACACAGCAGTCCAAATGTCTATCGTGTAGAGTCAGAGTATCTCACGGAAATACAGTCGGTTATGGCTTAAGTGAACGTAAACAGGTGGGTGAAAACTGAATGTGTGTCAGTATTACATGCATACAGTATTACTGTCAGACCTGTGTTCCCCGTGTCTTGTGTTTCCCCCCCTCTTGTGCCCATATTTGTTCCTTCCTCTTCCTTTCCTCGTTTAGTTTAGTCATCAGTTTATTAGTCTCCAGCTGTGTTTCCTGTATTATCTAGTTTACTCCTCGTTTAGGTTTAGTACTTAACCCTCTAAGCGCCAAAGTCGCAAAATTGCGACAAGACGTCATACTTCATAAAATAGACTGTAGTTCCTAATCTGGTGTAATATCTCATTTGTATTCCCTACCACTAGATGGCAGACATGTAGTACTTCGATTCTAGACCAAAAGTGTTCGAGGAAATAGCAGAGCAAGTGAGCTATCGTGTCATTGATGCGGAAGCAGTTCAGTTCATGGCGTGTGAGTAAATTGTGAGATTTGTGAGAGAAAATCGGCAAATGGCTAATAAAAAGTTATACCGTGAGGATGTGTTGCAAGTGTTATTCGCCGATTCTGACTCTGAAGGGGAATATTTGCCTTTTGGAAATGACGATCGGTCGTCTAATGATTGCGCTTCTCCCGGTACATCTTTGCATGCGCAATGGTGCCGCACGCGCAAGGCGAGAGTGTTCACAAAGCACAAACAAGTGATCATTTGGACCCTTTGCCCGACAGGGATGGGGGTGGCAGGGATGGACGTGGTCGTAGTGTCCATAGGAGAGCTGTTGCTCTCTGATGATCAGCCAGATTGCGTTGTTTGTTCTGATCGCGCACGCTCAAATGGCCGCCGGCAGACAGTACAGGTGCAGTCAGTGTGGGGTAGGTCTGTGCGCTGTGCCATGCAATGAGAGGTACCATACTCTCAAGAACTATAAACTGTCACCTAGATACCTGATTGGGCAGATAGCTGGTAAACTGATAAAAAAATAGGCACATGTATTTTACTATGGCACAGTAATATAGTAATAATTTACTACTTTCTCCTGTTTTACTGTGGATTTCCTCTTTTCCTTATCATTTGGAATGAGGATAAAAAGACAAAAAAAAAACATGCAAATAAGTTCAAACATCCATTCAATATCTGTTATTTCCTGAATATTACTGATGAATTGATCAAAAAGTAGGCTACTGTTCACATGCGTTTTACTATTATATAGTATAGTAATATAGTAATAATTTAGTACTTTCTCCTGTTTATTGTTGGTTTCCTCTTTTCTGATAATTTGGAATGAGGATAAAAAGACAAAAAACAAAAAAAAAAACATGCAAATAACTTCAAACATCAATTCAATATCTACTATTTCCTGAATATTATCAAATTCAAGAGGGCTGCCCCCTGATGACGTCATAATATGCAAATTAGATGAGTATATTTACACCCCACATAAACTTTCGTTCATGCCCAACATTTTTCTAATTTACAGTAGATCTCTATCTTTAAGCCTTTTCAAGCCACAAGCTTTTGAAATCTTGATGTCAAAATCCAGCATTTTTTCCAAAAAACCCTGGCGCCTAAAGGGTTAAGCCCTGTGTTTCCCTGTCTCTGTGTCCGGTCTCTATTGTCATTCCTTGTGTTCTGTGTCTCCCGCGACTCCTGTGTTCGGAATAAAGTCAATGTTTAAAGAAGCTGCTTGCCGCCTCGTTTCCCTTGCTCCCCGAGCAGTGTGAAAATTACCTTCCGTCTTAAATGGACAGCATTCCTAATTATCTGTCATCAATGTTAACCAACAAAAGATGTTAAATAAATGTATACTTGTTAAGTAAACCTACTGTATCTGAAAAATGAGTTTAAATTGTATCTCTACCAAAAAATGAAAATGTATTCCAGTTTTTCCAAATTCAATCTTTGATTCAAATTTCTCATAAGCTTAATTGATTTGGTCTAAAGAGAGAAGAATTGATGACTATTCTTGTTTGAATACTACATATAAAATAGCTACCAAAATAAATGTTGGTAACTGCAGTTTGACTAAAAGTTATGACTAAAAGTTGACAAAAATGCAATGACTTTTCATCGACTAAAACTAGACTAAAACTATGAAAGACTCAAATGACTAAAATGTGACTATTAAGCATTTTCGTCTCAAGATAAAGACTAAGACTAAATCAAAAATGCCTGCCAAAATTAAAACTGCATGGTATGAGGGTCCGTGCCAAAGTTGGGAACAGCGCCACCTATGGATCGTGAGATAAAAAAAATATATATTTTGGCTTATTACCTTTGAACAGTTAGTCAGAAAATCATGATATTGGTGTATATGGATTCCTTGGGTCATGCTGAATCTGTGGATATCAGTTTTGCCAGGATCGGCTTAACCATGTGTCCGCCATTTTTTAATTTGTCATAAATTGCAATATCTTTTAAACCATTTGACATTTGAGATTGTTGTTGACTTCAGGAGAGTGCACACTCAGCATGCTCCTCTGACCATCAACGGTGCGACTGTGGAAAGAGTGAGCAGCACCAAGTTCCTGGGTGTGCACATCACAGAGGACCTCTCCTGGACTAACAACACTGCAGCACTAGCCAAGAAAGCACAGCAGCGTCTCTGCTTCCTCCGCAAACTGAGAAGAGCCAGAGCCCCAGCCTCCATCATGTGCACCTTCTACAGAGGCACCATCGAGAGCATCCTGACTAGCTGCATCACTGTGTGGTATGGCGCTTGCAACGCATCCTGCCACAAGACCCTTCAATGCATAGTGAGAGCAGCTGAGAAGATCGTTGGTCTCTCTCCCCTCCCTCCAGGACATTTACAGCACCCGTCTAACCCGCAAATCCCTCTGCATTGCAGGTGATCCCACCCACCCGACACACAGCTTCTTCAGTCTGCTGCCATCAGGGAGGAGACTGCGGAGTCTCCAGGCAAGGACCAGCAGACTGAAGGACAGCTTCATTCATCAGGCTGTCAGGAAGCTCAACTCCCCCCCCCCCCCATCTCTTTTACCCCACGCACCACTGAACTCTGACACTACAACCCCCCCCCCCCCCCCCCCCAGCTCCCCACATCCCCAGGACCTTCCACTCCCCCCCCACCCCTACTTACAACCTGTGACCCGCACCAGTCACTTTGTGCAGCATCGGACTGATCACTACCTCATCCAGCATTGACTGCAAACTACCTCTTTCTGACAGTCTGATTAAAGACTGTTCTCTGAGCTCTTATCACTTTAACAGACTGATAAGCTCCTTTGCACTACACATTACATCTGCACAGTTTTGTTTTTAACTGGTTTGCACTATCTGCCATGTGCCTATGCCACTTTATCTATCTCTTTTTTTTCTACAATGTCCTCATTTGTATATCTGTATAGTTTGTATGTACATATGTTTAAACTGTATTTATCTGTATTTGTACATCTACTGTCAGTGTTTAATGTTAACTGTATGCACCAGGGGTCTGAAGAGTAACGCAATTTCAATTCTCTGTATGTATGTGCTGTACATGTGGCAGAATTGACAATAAAGCAGACTTGACTTGACTGACTTGATATCGCCACAAAAATCGGTAGGGGTCATCAACACCACGTACCGGAGGTACCTGAGGAGTTTGAAGACAGCGCCACCTAGTGTTCCAGAGATATAATGATTCTTGCAAAAAACACTTACAACTTTTGAAAACATTGTCCAATTTTTTTTATTTTTGTGTCCTTTCATTCCTTGGGTTATGTCGATGCTGCACTCAAAAAAAATATTAATTGGATGAACTCAATTTAATTGAGGGCAGGATTTCCATCCAATAAATGTGTAGCCCCAACTCATAAAAAACAAATTCATATGATGAAATGTAATTGAGTTGGCCCAACTCAATTTGATCCAATATAGTTTAAATGAAATTGATACATTGATGAAGTGATTTTTTTATGCTTATTGAACTCAAACTAAAACATTTAACTGGAAAATAAATTATCAGGCAGATGTCCTTCTACACTCAAAAAAATTATTATTTGTTGGATTTACTTAACTTTAGGCATTAGCCAACTTGTTAGGCATAGCATAAGATGGTATTGTTACATCCATGGCATGGCCATACTTGTATTTTTATTATTAAAACAACTTCGCTTCATGTTAGCAGGTCCTCAACCCAAGTACATGCTCTACACTTTACCACAATGATAACCCCCCAAAACACTAACATACCAAAAACTCTTTTAAATACAAACATAAAAGAGCATTAAACATTAACAAGTCTCCCAATTTTATCATCTAAATAAAAAGTGCCTAAAATAACATTTTATTTCAAGATTTGCTCTCCTTATCCAGCCCTGTGCAAAGCATGATGGGAAGGGAAAATCCATTTCCTCGTTACACAAGTAAAATCATTTATGTTCTTTCAAAATGAAAATATTGAGTTGAGCCAAAACGCAACCGTTTCAAGTCAGTTTAACACAATGCAACTGTATAAATGGGAAACCTAACATAATGGTGTTAAATGAAAAATTATTTTTTTTAAATAAACTGAACAGTGTTGTAGAATATTTTTTTTGTGTGTGGCAGTATCTCACTTGTCATTTTCCATCAGTGTGTCTGTCCGCAATATTGAAGTAAATGAAAAACCGCTTTTTCGCTACTCCTACAAATTTTGCATAATTTTGTCCAAAATCTGATCAGATGATCTATGGACCGAGCTGCACAAAAATGACTGAACAGATTTTTGATATTCACTACTGTTCCCGAGAAATGCCTCTCCGAAGTAGGCCGTGCCTGTGCTTATTGATTTCTGTTAGTTATGCTAGTTAGCTTAGCATGCTAATTGGTTAGCATGCTAACCGGTTACCATTCGTTCTAATGTGGCTCTTCAGCTATCAGGTTAACCGTAAAGTACTTTATTATTAAGTTAGCTTAGCATGCTAATCTGTCTAAAATGCTAAGTCATGCTTTTGTGAGCTCATTCTCATACCTATACCTCTCCTCTTGAACCTGTTGAACGTGCATCAACTGAGTGGTGCACTCTGCTAAGCCACTGGCTCCGAAGCCTGTAGTCTGTCGTGTTGAGGGTTTGAGTACCGCGTGGTGCAACTTTTCTCACCTATACTTCTGAACCGGTCGTTTTTCACGTTCATTCAATTTGTGCCGTTTTTGATTTTTGATCTTCCCGCTCTTTGCTGCACTACAGCCCCTTCAGGGAATCGCTGCTTGTAGCTATATAATACTTATTTCCATTTTCTATTGATTTTAGTTTGTTTTAATAAATTTGTGCTTTTTTCCTTTTTTTTTTATACATTTTAATTAGCTTTAGTTTCAGCCCCAGTGTCTCTCTTCTTAACTCTAAGGAGGTGTGACATTTATAGCCTCTTTTTGTGGATGTTTAGTGTGTGCATGTTTGTGTTTCTTTATGAACTGTGCTTAATCCCATTATACTGAACTTAATTTTTGTACTTTAGTTTATTTTATAACAGGGCTTTTTACACTTGGCGTACTGTAGTTAACCCTGGGTAATTCTAAACCATGGGGTAAACAAAATCCTGGTCTGTCTTGTTTTACTTTTCACACTGCTCACACTTTACCCAGGTTTATAAATTAATCCTGGGTATTCTTAAAATTACATTTCAGACTGTACATTCCTAAACTCCGGTTAACATTCTTTGCATATTTGCGGTGTTAGTATCATGTGTTTCTGTGACTGTCCAACACACATGAATACGAGGCACACGATTGACTGTCTGTTGATAAAACACTGCAAAAGTGGTGTGGGCAGGGTTTTAACCCCAGGTAGAAAGTAGTCTTTTTTTATCTCTAATATTTATATTCGATCTTATTCCATTTACCAAACATGATTTTTACTTGTTTTAATTAACAATAACAACATAACTACATTTAAAGAAAAACTCAGTAAAGATGTTGTCAAAAATAAAGCTGAATTGCAAATTATGCTCACATTCTATGTTGTTTCTTATGTGTGTTTGTCAGGGCTCAGAGATGGCTCAGTATGTCCAGACGAAGAGAGATCTGGGCTGCAAAGCTCCCCAGGTCACTGTGCTGGAGGAGGGAATCAACACAGACAACCGTTCAGCCAAAGAGTTCTGGAGTCTGCTGGGAGGAAAGACTGATTACAGAGGTAAAGGCACATAACCTGCCAGGCCCTGCACAAGGAGCACCAGTGTTTAAATGACAATATTTCACTCACCGTAAACAGACTGATTATTAATTGTGTATAAGCAGACCATTGACTCCAGCAGTTTCAGTTTATCCTCATAATCAAGTTAATTTCAAGCTGCTCCAGTTTCCTTTGTGTAGATATTTTGTGTAGCTGTCTGTTTTTTTTTTTTTTAGACATGTTTCTGTGTGTGTTTTTTACTAGGTGCAGGGGAGCCGGAGGAAGATGAACTATATGAGAGTGCTGTAGTGGAGTCAAACTGTGTCTACAAGCTGGTGGAAGATAAGCTGGTTCCTTATGAGGAGGCCTGCACATCCAGCCCCAGTGTCTCTCTTCTTAACTCTAAGGAGGTGTGACATTTATAGCCTCTTTTTGTGGATGTTTAGTGTGTGCATGTTTGTGTTTCTTTATGAACTGTGCTTAATCCCATTATACTGAACTTAACTCAGAGTATATGTGGCAGGCGCTGGTGTTTGACTTCGGTAGCGAGGTGTATGTTTGGACAGGAAAGGATGTTCCTTTGAGTGACAGGAAGGTGGCAGTACAGTTGGGCAAACAGATCTGGAGTGGAGCGTACGACTACAGCACTTGCAGGGTCAACCCTCTTGACCCCTCCTCAGCTAATAAAGACACCCCTAAGTGAGTGAACTCTTTACTGACCATTCATGCTCATAACTTATGTTCTCTTTTGGTGATAAAAACAATCTTGTAGGACCAGGGCCGGGTCTAAGGGCCGGCAATGCCCCCCCAGATTCTCCTTGTGCCCCTCCAGATTCTTCTTGTGCCCCTCGATCATCCACTGGATACTTAGAAAAGGTTCCGATTTTAGATTCCGATTTGTAAAAAACATTCACCCATGTCCAGTTATTCAAACAACAAACAAATACAACGAGCAAAGAACATTACATTATCAAAGAACACTATCACTGACTTAAGTAAGCACTCTAAAAAAAAAAAAAGCTCCAGTTATCAGTGATTCTGTCAATTTAAAAAAATATATTTTAGATTGCATGTTGCTGTTTTTTTTTATTTAGTAGCTACTGCCCTGAATAAGCTTTTTCACATAACAGGTGTTTACATATAGTCCATATAGGCTATGCATTTCCACAAATTAAGCAGTTTAAAAGTTTACTTGCGCATGATTTTCATTACCTGATGATCCAGACTGTTTTTATGATTTGTTTTTATGATAAGTCCCATGTTTGTCCTGTGCAGTCCTGTTCTGCCCGCTGTTCTAAAGAACAATCTTAATATGTTGCCTTGAGCATCAGTGAATGTTTGCAGTTTTTGATCATGACAACTCACAGTATTAAGAATCAGTTTTAAGAATTAAGAATCAAGCATGTAATCTTTTGAACTCGATTTTTAATTTCAGTTATTATTTAGTCTTGTGGTCTGTATGTAAAAATATATTAGCCTATATAAAAATAGCTTATTTTAAAATAGCTGTAGGCCTACTAAAAACAAAATAAATTAAATAATCATTTTAAAATCATTAACATTTTGCAGATCCTGCAATGGTGACTTCAACTGTACATACATTTAATGTTCCTTTGAAATTACTTTTGGTGCAATAAACAAATTGTATTTTAATTAAAACTAATACAATTTAATTACTAATCAAAGTGAATCATGAATTTGCCAAAAATTGCTTTTGAATTAAACCAAACACCTATAATTCATGAAGTGAATAAAGTCTGACCAACCAGGCCCGTAGCCAGCTATGAGGCCACCGAGGTCCGGACCTCGTTAAATGTCTCATGTTCAAAAATAAAATTTGTTCTCTGAATGACTAATTTGCTATTAAACTCCTCATATGAATGTCTGCATGACATGTATAATGACAATTTGCAAGAATTTTAGCATCCGTGGTATGAAAACGATCGTTCCGAGATGCTGACGAAGTAAACGAGTCTCTTTGAGAGAGTTGTGAGTAGGGTTGGGAATCGAAAATCGATTCCGATTCCAGAATCGGATACTTAAGTTCAGGAATCGGATACTTGTTGTCAAATTAAAATTTCGATTCCGCCTATCGATTCCTATGCGCTTTTTTTTTCTTCATCTGTGAGGACCGGACCTACAGTGATCTGCCAGGACCTTGCTCGCTAGTAAGCGCTACAAAGTTTGTCTACAGTTGCGATCAGAAGCCAAAAAAGTTAAGTATAATATCTAAACGTGTTGCAAGAGAGATGTCACCACCAACATGACAAAGCACTTTAATTTAATAGATCATTAAAGATCGCGAACACGATTCAAACACCAACGTGATTCTATTCCTAAATTACAAAGATTTGTCTGTTTCATTCCTCAACCTTTGAACAGCGTAGGATCACATCAGTGTGATTTGAACATATAAATCTGCATTCGCGCTGCCACTGACCTGAAGAGAGCAGCTGTCATCTGTCTGGAATGAAACAGCTTCACAGTCTTTTCAACCACACAGTATCATTATTTCTCTGTTACAAACATTCAAATCACAGAAGTACTGGGATAAAAGTTTATAGTTCAGATATAAACTCTGATGTGTACGGTAGAGATTAAAATAGAGTAAATCACCTTTTGAAAGTAATTTGACACTTCAAATGTAGATTTATCGATTATATTGTTAGGCCTGTATGGGTTTTTATGTAGCCTGTTGATTTTTGTTCATGGTATTCAGCTCCAATAAATGGTTTGCAAAAAAGAGACAGGATAAATGTTTGATATCATTATTTAATCGTATTGGAATCAAAAAGAATCGGAATCGATAAGCAGAATCGGAATCGGAATCGATAAAATTCAAACGATACCCAACCCTAGTTGTGAGCGAGGACGCGGGCACAGCGTTTTTATTTTTTATTTATTTTTTGTTTTTAATAGCAATATCTGGCAACACAGCATCGACTGCACGCCACTCAAACTGACAGTAATCAAAAAAGCCCATGGACAGGTTATTGCTGACAGGATACGACATTCGGTAAGGGAAAAGCAAAAATATCATGATATTATCTGTCCGAAACATTATCAACGCTGTCAAAAACAGTATTTAACACAACACAGATATGTAGAACAAGTAGGTTACATAATGAAATGAAATTAAATGAAATACGCAAACACTAGCCATGAAGAAGTCTATGCTATGTCATTCAGTAGGCTTTAGTAGTTAAATGTTCACAAATCATGTTATAAACATTCATAAGAGCACTAGACGAAGTTATCAGCTATCAATGGTTATTAATAAAAACTATAACAGTAATACATTGTTGCATGAATAATAAACAACTGATAAAATTATCCACCCCTATAGTACAGTAGGCCTATTAACAAATTTTGATGCAATTTGGGGTATGATTTAAAAACGATCATCCCTCCAAAACAGAGAAAACATCTTCCACAAACATCTACATGTTTGTCTCTTTTAAAGTGTTTATAGTGTACATAATGAGTTGTATTTGTTTGTTATTATAGCACAATTCTTTTACCCCCCCCCCCCCCCCCCCCCCCCCCCCCAACCACTGTAAAATAATGCTGCCCCACCAAGTTTTCGAAATGCCCCCCCAGTCACGCAATCCTAGAACACCATCTTCGCAGATTATGATTTTGTAGGTGATGTCTTGAGCTTTGAGAGAATTCTGGATTAAGCTCTCAAAAAATGCTGAACTCTGAAGAGCTGCCATCAAAACCAGGACACATGTAACCTCACAAACAGACTGATATGTACAACCACAATACTGCCCCCAAGTGGTTTAGCTTGATTATAGCATATTAGTGCTGAATTAAAGTGTTGTTTTTGTTTGATTGTTTGTTTCTTTGTTTGTTTTTTTAATGTCTTTACTACATGACAGATGGTTCTAGTTGCACTTCCACTTTTTTTCTGAATTTTCTATATCTTCGAATACACACTGTGTAAAGTCTGTAATTACTAGTTCTAATTTCAAGTTGAAGACGACGAAGGTAAATTACTTGAGTTAGTAAATCAAGATCTGCTCCAAATGATTCAGTGAGTCAGTCTCATAAAATTGAGGCAAATTCTTTTTGATTGAATTAGTCAATGCCAGTCAAATAAGAGTCATTCTTTAACAAAATGCACTACACTGGTTGCTTTGCGTGCACACTTTTGTGTGCAACCAGAGAGGACCATGCAACAAAGATGTGTTGTATGTTTGTCTTTGTATTGTTCTGTCATGTTCAGTCTTTCTTTCTCTCTCATTACATTCAATTCAGAAATGCAGTCATTTAAGAACTGTTACTGGAACCGAATCCTACTCCTTTTCTTTCATACATATGTCTATGTTTGTGTGCAGACAAGGTGAGGGCAGGCCGAGCTGGGCCCTGTTTGGTCGGCTGTCAGAACACAATGAAACTGCTTTGTTCAAAGAGAAATTTTTAGACTGGGCAGAGAGGAAACCCTCCAAGGATGAACCAGTGGTGGAGGAGGTGAAGGTAACAGACACTCAAAAAAGACACTTCTTCTCTCGTTTGAAAAGACACTGACAACCTGCATTTTCTCTTTTTTTCTCCAGAGTCCAGTCTATCAGCACCTTCCCACCTGTGACTCCGAGCTGAAGCCATGTGATGTCACAGAGATGCTGGCGGGAGTGCCAGGCCCTGTGAAGATGGTGCTGGAGGGTGTGGATGTGCAGAGAGGTCATGGATTGGTACTTTCTGAGGATGGACGGCAGGCTGAGCTGGCCACCTTAGCTGTGGACGCATGGCACATCCGTGAGTTTGATGACTTTGAGATACGGCCAGAGAGCATGGGTCAACTGCACGAGGGTGACACCTATGTCATCCGCTGGAAATACTCTGTCACTAATGTTGGTGAGTGAGACATGGGACTTAATTTAGCTGTAATATTACTTTTACACTTGGTTCCGTGGTTGGTTACTGCATGATGATTGAAATCGCGCAAATGGCCTTAAGCTATTACCTAAATAAACTGCGAAAAGATTGTTTTCTAAAACATCATGGACGGAATGTCATGAGAGCGCTGCACGAGCTCGCAGTTATCCACATTTTTCTAGCCGTAAAAATGTGCGCTGCCATTTGTAAATTCTATGGGTCTAGCTTCCGGTCTCATCACCTCCAGCTATTTTTAGCTATACAAAACAGTTTGTTTTGCTGCTTGATATTGAAAATTGGTGTGTCTTGTCATATTATTTTAATGCATTATCACACTGCATTATCACATTAATTATGATCACACTGGTTTGTAGTGCAAACAGTTTTACTGTTTACTGGACGTTGTTATTCTCCTCGTTATTTACCTATAGCGGCTAATGAACCAGAAGTCTCACCCATAGGCTTACTTCCGTGTTGAAGAAAGAGGTGGATAAAAGCGTTCAAATGATTCAAAGTGTCAAATGCGAGTAGAATCAGCGCTTTTTTTTTTTTTTTAAGTCGACCCAGTGACTTTTTATGAATGGCGGTTAGAATTTGAGATTGCTAGTGCTGTCATAAAATTTGTAACGGTTGTGATGTAATTATATAATAGGCTGTAGTCTGATGCGCTACATGTCTGTTGTTACAGTACTGTTTTTAGTTTCGATTCACTTTTAGTGCTAGCTGCGCTGCGCTTGGTTTGAGCCGCTTTAATTTGCATTTGGGAACGCAACATTCATCATTAGAAACGTTTATAAATCTGTTGTTGTTTACAAAGAGAAGTTTCAGTCACATAATCCTTCAGAAATCATTCTAATATGCTGATTTGCTGCTCAAGAAACATTTCTCATTATTATCAATGTTAAAAACAGTTTTGCTGCTTAATATTTTTGTGGAAACAATGATACCACTCAAACACTTGTTTAAGATTTAAAAAAGAGAGAGAAATTAATAATTTTATTCATCATGCATGAAAGTGATAAAAAAAGTGAATGAAGACATTTAACATTATTTCTATTTAATAAATGCATTAACTAATTTAATTAATATATCTGATAAATGCAAATAAATGCTGTTCGTTAAACTTTATATTTATCAAAAAATCCTAAAAAATAAAGTGTATCACCATTTCCACGCAAAATATGAAGCAGCAAATTTGTTTTCAACATTGATAATGATCAGAAATGTTTATTGAGAGTTTATTGAATGTTTATTAAATTGTAATGATTTCTAAAAGTTCATGTGACACTGAAAACTGGAGTAACGATGAAGAAAATCCTGTTTTGCATTACAGGAATAACATTACATTTTATAATATATTAAAATTGAAAACTTTTTTTAAATTTGTAATATTTCACAATACCGCTGTTTTTTTTTTTTACATTATTTTAATCAAATAAATTCAGCCTTGATGAGCAAAAGATATTTATTTCAGAATCATTAATAATTGTAATGTTTCCAAACTTTTGGCAGGTACTTTTTTTGTCTCTAGCTGATCACATGCCTGAGTATCCACAGATTATCAGTCCCCTACAATATTTATTTATTGAAAAATCAATATTTTTATTCAGCAGGGACATTAAATTGATCAAAAGTGACCTTAAAGACATTAGTAATGTTACTAATTCTAATAAATACTGTACTTTTGATCTTTCTATTTATTAAAGAATTCTGAAATGGTTTCCATATTTTTTGCAGTACTTTTTTTTTTTTTTCCTATATGCATATAGTTTTCATTGTTTATGATGAAAACAGACCAGCAAGGAGAAGGTGACATCACATTCAGTTCGGACTCAAGCAAATGTATCAATTGTGAAAATGGCATAATTCAATAGAAGCTGAATAATAAGGTGCTAAATATTTTATCGCATGTGTTCGCAGTGGGTAAGAGACAAAAGCCTGGTGAAATGAGTACAGCTGGCCCAGGCAGGGAACGCACAGCATGCTTCTTTTGGCAGGGACGTCACTCTAGTGTCAGTGGGCGCGGCACATCTGCCCTCATGACGGTAGAGCTGGGCAACCACAGGGGGGCGCAAGTACTGGTCACACAGGGAAAAGAACCGCCCTGCTTCCTCCAACTCTTCCAGGGAGGGCTAGTCATCCACCGGGGCTCCAGGGACGATAGCTCCAAAAACAGGGGTAATAAACAAAGAAAACAATGGCGATAGTTACCAGACCTCTTTTAGAATATACAGTAATTGCATTGTATGTGTGATTTTAATGTGTTTTTTCCTGTCAGGAGACTGGCGTTTATTCTGTGTGCGTGGAGAGACAGAGATGGAAGGCTCACTGGTTGAAGTAGAGTGCTGTTGTACCAGCCTGCGCTCTCGAGCTAGTTTGCTTCTGCTGGGGGTACAGAAGGGACAGCTCTACTTGTGGCACGGCTGTAAGTCTCATCCAGGTGCCCGGAAAGTGGGCAAGAGGACCGTGGAGCGCCTCACTCAAACGTGAGCAGATTTATCCATTGATTCACACTTTCTGAACAGAAATGTGATAAAAATATGGTGATGTTGTGTATATATGCATTTTACAGTTGTGCTTGTGAGCTGGGTTTGAACAGTAACAGCAGTTTGAAAGTGCATGAGATAGAGGAAGGAACTGAGCCCAAGGAATTCTGGGATGCTCTTGGCAAGCAGGACAGGAAATCATATGACTGCATGCTGCAAGGTACAAAAGAAAATGTTTATTTCTAAACAACCTTTTTCTCTGTTCTTTATGTTGTTAAATTATTTTATTATAACATATACATGCATAATACTGTATGTCCTTATGATGCCATGGCTCTGTTCCAAATCTAGTGAGCTGTCTACTGCCAACAGAGGAAGGCAGCATATGACATGAAATCTAAGTGACTGATTTTAAACACTCCATCTAGGCAGCAACTTTGTGCCTTACAAATGGCGCTTTTTATAATAATCGTACAGCAAACAGTTTATATTAATTGATATACTTGATTAACCACTGATTTCAATAGAGTGCAACAATGCTTACCCTCTTTTTACAGTGCGTGCATAATTATTATGCAAGTTGATATTCTGATCATATTGTTTTTTCCAAGCACATTTTACCAATTCCAAACCACATCAATCTTAATAGCTACTATTCATTTTGTATTTAATAATTTATAAGTTATATATAATTGTCCATGAAGGCTGTAAGTGAAAAACTCCTTATATTCAGGTGTGCATAATTATTAATCAGGTTTTCTTTTACAGATAAAATGAGCCAAAAAAGGGATTAACCTCAGAATGAAATGTCAAATATTATTAAATGCCCATGAGAAGGATGAAATAGTAATGCAATACTAGAATTTGCAAAGTTAAGGCATGACCATTGGACAGCAAAATGCTATAATATGATAAGAATAACATGCTGAAGTGTTGTAAAATACACGAAGACTGTTTTTTTTATATATAGACAGATAAGTTGAGAGTGACTCTTGTAGGACCAGCACCACATACTATAGTACCAATGTTTAAAGAATTTATCTTCCAGAATCTGGCAGTAAGTTTTGGGAGCTCATTTTTAGTCCATCTCCTATACTGAAGTCAATGTTGGCAGCTCACTACGTTTTGAAGCAGAGCCCATGAGACTGTATGATTTTGATCTGATTCAGCTCTATTTACAAATATATAATTGTCTTTGTGTGCTTGCAGATCCAGGTAAGTATAATTTCACACCACGTCTTCTCCATCTGAGTGCCAGCGGTGGGACTTTTCAGGCAGAGGAGCAGTATGGGCCCGCCCAAGTGATAGGAACTGCAATGGCCATGCCATTCCTTCAGGAGAGCTTATATTCAGCCCCTCAGCCTGGTATATAATGTCATTACATGTGACTGTAATCATGGATTCTTATAATGTGAATTGACAGTGATATTGTATAATGTGTTGCTAGGGATGTAACAATTAACCACGAGCTGGTTGAAAATCGCTTAAAATATGTGACGATTCAAATCGGTTGAGATGCTAAACAAATCGCGATTCAATTAGGGGTACTTCTGAGGGAAACTTACTGTCTTTAGAATAGTTTAGATGGTATTTTTTCTTTTCATCCTGCCTCTGTATAATGCATATTAAAAGCCAGAAACCTAATTGATGATAAGCTGAATTTCTCAAACCACATTGCTAAAACTGCCCGGTCCTGCAGATTTGCTTTATACAACATTAGGAAGGTCAGGCCCTTTCTTTCGGAACATGCAACACAACTCCTTCAAGTTCAAGCTCTTGTTCTGTCCAGACTGGACTATTCCAATGCTCTCTTGGCAGGTCTTCCAGCCAGTTCCATCAAACCTCTATAATTAATCCAAAATGCCGCTGCAAGATTAATCTTTAATGAGCCGAAAAGAACGCACGTCACACCTCTGTTCATCAATTTGCACTGGCTACCAATAGCTGCTCGCATAAAATTAACCACTGGCTCTGCACCCCTTTACCTAAATTCACTACTTCAGACCTGTATGTACCTCTAGAAGCTTGCGTTCTGCAAGTGAAAGGCACATTATTGTACCATCCCAAAGAGGCACTAAATCACTTTCACGGACTTTTTCATTATCTGTTCCCTCCTGGTGGAATGACCTGCCCAACTCATTCCAAGCAGCTGAGTCCTTAGCCATCTTCAAGAATCGGCTAAAAACACATCTCTTCCATCTTTATTTGACCCTCTAACTCTAGCACTCTCTATTCTATTTCTGTTTTATCTATCTGTCCTCTTTGTATTTATTAGTCTTCTTTGTATCTATCTGACCCTCTAACACTAGCTTACTTTTTTTTATTCTATCTACTTGTTTTCTTTAAAAAAAAAAAAAAAAGAAAAAACACTTGCTACGTGTACTGCGTTTGGCTAACCGAGACTTGTCATAGCGCTTGCATATTGTTGCTCTTTTGTTGGTTTTGATTGCTTCTATTGCCCTCATTTGTAAGTAAAGCGTCTGCTAAATAACTAAATGTAAATATTAAAGTTCATAAGTGCAGCGCTGCTTTGTTTACAGCGGAAACCAAGGAAATGCTTTAGGCGCCACCTGCTGGCAGAGAGTGAATCTGTGTCTCATTCTGCTCATTCATTGTATAATTTCGAAATTTGAAGCAAAAACAGAATGGTTTGACTTAAAAAATATCTGCATGAAACTGTTTCATGCAGATATTTTTTAAGTCAAACCATTCTGTTTTTGCTTCAAATTTCGAAATTATACAATCTAATTTAGATTAAAAACTGCTAATGTTGCATGTATCTACATTTCAATTTAGGCTACTAATCTTTGTTTGGATCATGATTAAACTGCAGTGGTTGCCTCTAATTTTAAATGGAAAGAGCACAGACAAACCCTTATTTTGTTTATATGAAGAGATTTATTTTATTTGTGTTATTTATTTGATTTGGGCAGGGGCGTCATGCACTCATTATTTTTGAGGGGGCACGAGTTGGGGTGGGGGGGGAGGGGTTCGGTCATCATGTGACACACAGCAGCCACAACAGCACTTATGTTTTATATATTTTTTCCTTTTTATTCGAAACATTCCCAAACGCATTAACTATCATGAAATATCTTGATTCTCACCTTTATAGATTATGTTGATCTGTGGTGGGCGATGGTCAAAGTAACCTAGTAATCTAATTTATTAATAAAAACCTGTCTGTTTATGGGTGTCATGAGTCATGACATATTTTTAATATGACTGACTTTATATTTTATGTGAATTTAACATTGAAAATGAATGTGAATAAAAACATTGCAAGTTAGGCTACTAATCATAACACTTTCATTGTACAGAAAGAGAGCAAAGAGCATTTACATTATCAAAGAACATTTTCACTGACAGTCTAGAGTTCAAGCACTCTCAAAAACTCCCATTAAAATCACTGAAGCTGTTTACACTATGAAATTAATATCTTACAGATTCGTACACACATTTGCACTTGTTGTTTCTGACGAGAGAATTCACCAGAAATAGGTATTCAGTCAGCGAGCAAGTGAAGAAAACACCGGCATTTTAGCGATGACTCATCTGAACACCTCTGATTGGTCACTGCATTAATAAGCTCAACAGCATCGTGTGTGATTGGTTATAATGCGCAGTGCTGTACAAACGCGTCTGTCTCTGGCTCAGCGCCAGCCAGCGAACGCAGATTTGAATTTAGCAGCTGATGATATGAGGCGCTGAACGATTTAATCACGCCGGTGTGATTGTATTAAATATAGAAAAAATTAATCAGCTATATTTTGTCTTTTGGAAGCTGCATTCAAAATTCACTTGGCTCAGAAATCTGAGGGGGCACGTGCCCCCTCACTTTGAATGGGCATGACGCCTCTGGATTTGGGGCTTGTTTTAAAATTTCAATTTAGTTTTGTTATTTACCTTATATTTAAATTTTGTTATTTAGCAGACGCTTTTATCCAAAGCGACTTACAAATGAGTACAATAGAAGCAATCAAAACCAACAAAAGAGCAATAATATGCAAGTGATATATTAGTATATTATTATAGTGTTCAAGTCAAGTCAAGTCAAGTCACCTTTATTTATATAGCGCTTTTAACAATACAAATTGTGTCAAAGCAACTGCACAATATCAAAATGGGAAAATAGTGTCAATAATGTAAAATGACAAGATTAAACACTCAATTTTCAGTTAAAGGCATTTCATTATTGAATTCAGTGATGGCATCGTCCAGCTCAGTTCAGTTCAAAAAGTTTCTGTTCAATCAAGTCGACGATATTGCTGGAAATGAAGTGTCCCCAACTAATCAAGCCAGAGGCGACAGCGGCAAGGAACCAAAACGCCATTGGTGACAGAACGGAGAAAAAAACCTTGGGAGAAACCAGGCTCAGTCGGGGGGCCATTTCTCCTCTGGCCAGACGACACAGCAGTTCAATTCCAACTGCTGCAAAGTCAGATTGGAGGGCTCAACTGGTTCCCGAGGTCTTGTCCTGATGGCTGTCTAGGTGACGGGGTCCTCACTGGGGGTCTGTCTCTGGGGCTCATCTAGGTGTCCTGGTCTCCACTGACGTTCAGGGCTGTAGAGGTCGTCTCTAGGTGCTGATCCACCATCTGATCTGGTGACTGCATTGACCTCGGAATAAGAAAGAAACAGACTAATATTAGCGTAGATGTCAATCTTTTTACGATGTAACAAGTACATCATGTGTTATGGGAAGTGTTCCCGGTTCCGGTTGATCTAATTAATGCAGCCTAACAATCCTTTAACGGATTTGAATAATAGAAGTGTATTAGTGTGTTATGTGTATGCCAGGTTAAAGAGATGGGTCTTTAATCTAGATTTAAACTGACAGAGTGTGTCTGCCTCCCGAACAGTGTTTGGTAGATTGTTCCAGAGTTTGGGCGCTAAATAGGAAAAAGATCTGCCGCCCGCAGTTGATTTTGATATTCTAGGTATTATCAAATGGCCAGAGTTTTGAGAACGCAGCGGACGTGAAGGACTATAATGCGATAAGAGCTCGCTCAAGTACTGAGGAGCTAAACCATTCAGGGCTTTATAAGTAATTAACAAGATTTTAAAATCTATACGATGTTTAGTAGGGAGCCAGTGCAGTGTTGACAGAACCGGGCTAATGTGCTCATACTTCCTGGTTCTAGTAAGAACTCTAGCTGCTGCATTTTGAACCATCTGTAATTTGTATTATTAAGCGTAAACGCAGAACAACCTGGAGAGACGTGGCTGTCAAAGGAGAGATTACTATTAAATAGCACACCTAGGTTCCTGACTGATGACGAAGAATTTACAGAGCAGCCATCAAGTGTTAGACAGTGTTCTAGGTTATTACTTGTGGGGGTTTTATGTCCGATAATTAACACCTCTGTTTTTTCAGAATTTAGCAGTAAGAAATTACTCGTCATCCAGTTTTTTATATCGACTATGCATTCCATAAGTTTCTCAATTTGGTGTGTTTCACCAGGCCGTGAAGAAATATAGAGCTGAGTATCATCAGCATAACAGTGAAAGCTAACCCCGTGTTTCCTAATGATATTTCCCAAGGGTAACATATAAAGCGTGAAAAGTAACGGCCCTAGTACTGAGCCTTGAGGAACTCCATACTGCACTTGTGATCGATATGATACCTCTTCATTCACTGCTACGAATTGATGGCGGTCAGATAAGTACGATTTGAACCATGCTAATGCACTTCCACTAATGCCAACAAAGTTTTCTAGTCTATTCAAAAGAATGTTGTGATCGATAGTGTCGAACGCAGCGCTAAGATCCAGTAGAACTAATAGAGAGATACAACCACGATCAGATGATAAGAGCAGGTCATTTGTAACTCTAATGAGAGCAGTCTCAGTACTATGATACGGTCTAAATCCTGACTGGAAATCCTCACAGATATCATTTTTCTCTAAGAAGGCATATAATTGTGAGGATACAACCTTTTCTAATATCTTTGACAGAAAAGGGAGATTCGAGATCGGTCTGTAATTAACTAGATCTTTGGGGTCAAGTTGTGTTTTTTTAATGAGAGGCTTAATAACAGCCAATTTAAAGTTTTTGGGGACATATCCTAATGACAATGACGAATTAATAATAGCCAAAAGAGGATCTATGACTTCTGGAAGCACCTCTTTTAGTAGTTTAGATGGAATAGGGTCTAACATACATGTTGTTGGTTTAGATGATTTAACAAGTTTATACAATTCTTCCTCTCCTATAGTAGAGAATGCGTGGAATTGTTCCTCAGGGGATCTATAGTACACTATTTGATGTGATAATATAGCTGACGGCTGCATGGTTACAATTTGATCTCTAATAGTATCAATTTTGGAAGTAAAATAGTTCATAAAGTCATTACTGCTGTGCTGTTGGGAAATGTCAACACCTGTTGATGCTTTATTTTTTGTTAATTTTGCCACTGTATTGAATAAATATCTGGGGTTATGTTTGTTTTCTTCTAAAAGAGATGAAAAGTAATCAGATCTAGCAGTTTTTAAAGCTTTTCTGTAGGATAGGGTACTTTCCCGCCAAGCTATACGAAATACCTCTAGTTTTGTTTTCCTCCAGCTGCGCTCCATTTTCCGGGCTGCTCTCTTTAGAGTGCGAGTGTGCTCATTATACCACGGTGTTGGACTCTTTTCCTTAATCTTCCTTAAGCGTAAAGGAGCAACTGTATCTAAAGTGCTAGAAAAGAGAGAGTTCATAGTTTCTGTTACATCATCAAGTTGTTCTGAGCTGTTGGATATGCTGAGGAATTGAGATAAATCAGGAAGATTACTTACAAAGCAGTCTTTTGTGGTAGAAGTGATGGTTCTACCATATTTGTAAGAAGGAGTTGAATTTACAGCTTTAACTATATGGAGTTTACACAAGACTAGATAATGATCTGATATATCATCGCTTTGCTGCAGAATTTCAACACCATTAACATCAATTCCATGTGACTATTAAATCTAGAGTATGATTTTGACTATGAGTAGGTCCTGAAACGTGTTGTCTAACCCCAATAGAGTTCAGAATGTCTATGAATGCTGATCCTAATGCATCTTTTTCATTATCAACATGGATATTAAAATCACCCACAATTAGGACTCTATCTGCAGCCAGCACTAACTCTGATAGAAAATCAGCAAATTCTTTAATGAAGTCTGTATGGTGCCCTGGTGGCCTGTATACAGTAGCCAGTACAAACGTCACGGAGGATTTATCATTAATACTTTTTTCTCTAGATAATTTTATATGAAGCACCATTACTTCAAAGGAGTTATACTTAAAGCCTGTCTTCTGAGAAATACTGAGAATATTGTTATAAATTGTAGCAACACCTCCCCCTTTGCCTTTTGGACGCGGCTCATTTTTGTAACAGTAATCTTGGGGGGTAGACTCGTTTAAAATAATGTATTCATCTGGTTTTAGCCATGTTTCTGTCAAACAGAGCAAATCTAGGTTATGATCATTAATCAAATCATTTACAAAAAGTGCTTTTGTAGAAAGGGACCTGATATTCAGTAAGCCAAGTTTTATCAATTGTTTCTGTGTATTGTAAACATTTTTTATTTGTTGAACATCAATTAAATGGTTACTCATAAATTGGTTTTGACGTTTTCTGTATTTTCTAGTTCGGGGGACAGACACAGTCTCTATAGTGTGATATCTAGGTGAAGGAGTCTCTATGTGCTGAGAATTAACTGACTTCTCAAAGAAACGTGCAGCATTTTGTCCAAGCAATAATAAAAGGAAACATTTAAGTTATAATTTGTCTTAAATCTCATTTTGTTAAAAAAATAAAGAAATAAAGAAAATCGTGAATCGAATCGAATCTTGAGTTGAGTGAATCGTTACATCCCTATGTGTTGCACATTGTACAGTGTCAATATTTTTTATTCTTTGTCTATTTTTCTTATTCTCTGTAGCCCTGTTCTTGGTGGATAACAGGATGGAAGTGTACCTGTGGCAAGGACAGCAGCCAGAAGATACAGAATGCACTGGCTCAGCTAAGATCCGCTGGGACAATGAGAGGAAGTGTGCCATGGAGACAACACTACAGTACTGCCAAGGTTAGGAGATAGGATCTTCACTCAGGGCAGAGGTCAGGAAATGTGGTACTGCCCTCTAGAATGGTTTGGTAACACTTTAAAATAGGAACACATTCACTATATGTGACCCTGGACCAGAAAACCAGTCTTTTTTTTTAAAACTGAGATATATACATCATCTAAAAGCTGAATAAAATAAGCTTTCCATTGATGGATAGTTTGTTAGAATAGGACAATATTTGGCGGAGATACAACTATTTGAAAATCTGGAATCTGAGGGTGCAAAAAAATCGAAATATTGAGAAAATCACCTTTAAATTTGTCCAAATGAAGTCTTTAGCAATGCATATTACTAATCAAAAATTAAGTTTTGATATATTTACAGTAGGAAATTTACAAAATATCTTCATGGAACATGCTCTTTACTTAACCCTTAATCGTCCCTCGAGTATGGTTTACGTTTAAGGTCCTTGGGGTCAGATAGACCCCAAACATTTACAGAGCGATTGAATAAAGAAATATAAAAAAATTTATATGACAAACTATATATCTTTTTTTTTTTTTTACTTCTCTACTATACATTTATGCTGTTTTTATGGATATTTGATAGTTTTTTACCTATTTACTGCACAATTACTCAACTACGCCATAAATTGGCTTATGAAAAATTATTTTTTTTATGAAAAAATCACTTAAATGATGACCTAAATTAAATATAAAAGGTTTCTAGATATTGGCCCATGTGTTAAGGATAGAATACTGCCATCTGCAGGTTAGAGGAAAAACTTTAAAGAAAGACACACATATATCCAACAGAGGTCCATATGGACTCATTCATTTTCAGTTCAGTTTCAAGTCAATTTTTCTTCATGTTTCAACTTCTCGCAACTTTATGATATATATTTTGTGAATATATATTTAAGCATTCTAAAATATATTAAAAATCTATATTTTTGTCAAAGGTTAGAATTTGTTGTTGTTGTTGTCTGATGTCTTGAATTGTCTGCTTTTACAAATTATGTTACATAAATTTGCAGAAATGTCTCTCTCTCTCTCTCTCTCTCTCTCTCTCTCTCTCTCTCTCTGTGTGTGTGTGTGTTATGTCTACCCCTTCACATTGTTATGCATTTATGTTCTGTGCATTTTATTTGCCAAAATCTAAAAAATGCCCTGGACACCTATGTCACACCTGTGTGTGTGTGTAAGTGTGTGTGTGTATGAGTGAACATGCTTGTTCCATGTTGCATTTGTGCTCTAGTACCAGTCCTTCATTTATGAGTGGAAATTTTCAGATTTATGCCAAATTTGTTGATTTTATATGCCAATTTCTATAAAAATGCACTCTATTGCAGTCACACACATGTGTGTGTGTAATGATGAGATTGAGACAGAGGCGTGCGGATCCAAATGCAGTTTTAATATAATAAAGAGTAGTCACATAGGCAGAGGTCATATACCAGCAGAACAGTATCCAAATGGGCAAGGCAAACGGGACATCCAGGTAACAGGCAAAAAGGTCAGGGCATAAAGCAAACAATCAAAAATGAGAACAACCGGCAATGGTCAGGAATACGACAAGGCAGGATTAGCAACCTGGAAACAGGGAAAACGCTTGGTACTATATGCAGACGGATCTAACAATACTCAGCCCAGAATGCTGGGTGAGCGTGGCTTAAATAGTGTCCAGGTTATTGGAAACAGGTGAGGGTGTAATCAATGAGCATGATGGGAAATGGAGTCCAAGATAAAGTCCATATGGTGTGTATGTGTTTGGCGGCCTCTGGTGGTGAGCCAGGAGACCGACCGTGACTGTGTGTGTGTGTGTGTATGTGTGTGCGGCTGTGCGCATGAGATAGAATGTTCGTTCCAATTTGCATTTGTGCTCTAGATCCAGGCCTTTATAAAAATTTAAAACATTTCAGGTTTATACTGGGTTTACTACTTTTTTTTGACAAATGAAACAAAAAAACAACATTTTTTTCATTTTCAATGTGTGGTCAATCTGACCCCAAGGACCTTAAACGGTCAATTTTGTTTCACACCCCTTTAGAACAACCCGATCTCATGTCTCTCATGCCCCTGAGATGAAGGGAACACTTTTTTAAAAAATGAAGGAATCTCTCAGTGGGGTCAGCTGGACCCCAACGACCGATTAAGGGTTAATATCCTAATAATTTTTGGCATAAAAGAAAAATCTATAAAAAAATGTTGGGCTATTGCTACAAATATACCTGTGATACTTATGACTTGTTTTGTGGTCCAGGATCACATATAGTTTATAAACTGCTAATAAACTCTTAATTTGCTGCTTATTGTTAGTAAGTAAGGTAGTTAGTGTAGTATTGTTTACAGTAATGTTTAGGTACTGGGTAGGGTTAAAGGATTTAGAATATGGTCATGCAGAATAAGGAATTAATGTGTTTTATAAGTACTAATAAACAGACAGTATCCTAGTAATATGCATCCTAATAAGCATCTACTGTAGTTAATAGTGAACAGTGTTTTCTAATCTATCTTACCAATGGTTTAAAAATGAAAATGCATCCAATGTTCTGGCTGGCAGGTTCCCTAACAGCAACATACATTATCTGTCGATCTTTTTTTAGAAGTAAATATAATCATGTAATGCTTAATTTAATAATGCCACATAATTCATATTAATGTTACAGACAAAGAGTTCTCAAACTTTTTGTCAGCCGAACCACTTAGATGCAAAATATTACAAACGTAAAATATATTTAACTCAAGATTTAGTTTTTATTCAGTCTTGACGTCACAACTGTTACATAACCTGTACAAGGTAACAGTGTGTCACAATAGGTGGGCTTGATTGATGCGTTGATTGGGTCTGACCTTTACTTAATTATCTTTTAATTAAATTTAATCTAATCATTTAATTACCTTTAAATGACCTTACACATTGTCGGCTTAATAGGATAGTTCACCTGAAAAAGAAAATTGTCTTATTTACTCACCTTCATTGTTTGACTTATTCACCCTTCAGCCTCAGTCGTTATTCACTTTCATACGATGCACTGAAAGTGAATGGCGACTGTGGCTGACATAATCTTATGTATTCCATGAAAATAACATCACATGGGTTTGAACAACATAACATAGTCGTGGGAAGTCGTGGCCTAATGGTTAGAGAGTCGGACTCGTAATCCAAAGGTTGTGGGTTCGAATCTCAGGTCCGGCAGGGATTGTAGGTGGGGGGAGTGAATAACCAGCGCTCTTTCCTCCTTCAATACCATGACTGAGGTGTCCTTGAGCAAGGCACCGAACCCCCAACTGCTCCCCGGGCGCTGTAACATGGCTGCCCACTGCTCCGGGTGTGTGTTCACTTAGGATGGGTTAAATGCAGAGAATACATTTCACTGCTGGTTATATACTCTCTATATAATCGTGTATGTGACAAATAAAAAAAATATATTCTATTCTATTCTATAAGTAAACATAGGTAAATATAGATGGATTTTTTTTTTTTTTTTTTTTTTATCTGGTGAACCTTTAAGAATAATCAGAAGAAAGAGTATATACAGTACACACCTCTTTGTGCATATTTAGTTGCTTTCCTGTGTAATAATGACCTTCTTATGTTTGTTTTTCAGAGAAGAACTCTAGACGGCCTCCTCAGGCCTACCTGATCCTGGCTGGTGCAGAACCACTCACTTTTACCAACATCTTCCCTTATTGGGAGAAAGACCCAACTATTAAAGTGCAGGTACAGTACTTCACCCATAGCTTTCAGAATATCAGTAGGTGCAAAGAGTACAGAGGAATAATGTGTTAAAATAATAATAATAATAATGTTAAAATATGGGTACTGTTAAAAAATATCTTGCCAAAATGTTATAAAATGTCTACATTAAATTGTACCTATATATTTAAAAGTAAGTTTTACGCCAACTTCAGAAATCTAGGTGCAGGAGTATTTATTTATTTATTCTCGAATTACTCAGTGACTTTACTTTGCAAGGCTCTACAACATATGAGATTTAGTCAAATTCAAACTTGTATCTTGTCATTTTTTAATTATTAGCTAACCCTTTAAAGGGCTTCACCCCAAAATGGAAATTCTGTCATTAATTACTCATCCTCAAGTTGTTCCAAACCCGTAAGACTTTCGTTCATCTTTGGAACACTAAAAGGGTTTATTAAAGGATAGGTTTACATATTTTCAACCAGCTTTATATAGTTACAGTTTCAATAATTTATGTAAATGCACAATGTGTACTACTTCATGCTACCTGCACCTAGATAATCCCCATTTATCTGTCAGCAAATGTCTGTCAGATGATGCAATGTGATTTTTGCATCATCCAATGGACTTTCGCTGATAAATAAAACTTCAGGGCTTTTGTTAAAACTACAGATAGAGCTTCCACATTTTCATATAAGGACTCTCTCATATGGTGGTTGATTTCAGTACAGCCCAAAGATCTTCAATATGGAAGCCTTTGGATGCCAAAACTGTATGTTTAAATATCTGCACAGGTTGAAGGAGCCCATAATAAAGTGATCCTGGTTAAAGATGCTCTGTCCAAACTCAGCAGGCAGCAGTACACCATTGAGGAGCTCACCTCCAAATCTCTGCCAGAGGGAGTGGACCCTCTGCATCTTGAGAGCTACCTGTCAGATAAAGATTTCCAGGTAACAACCCCACCTAAAAGATGTTCACACATGCTAAGCAAAACTATCCCAAAACCTACTCTAAGCGTCAATAGTTTAGTCTAAAGTGGTCATCATGGAAAGCGTCAATGAAGATCAACAAATGCTCACTTTGGTTTATTAGTTTTCCAGTGTGGCTTATTATCATCTGCCAGCCAAATTTACCTATAATTTTCTGCGAACTAGGGCTGTGAATCTTTGGGTAAACAGCGAATCGATTCGGTTCATGATTCATAAGGCTTCGATTCGATTCAAGAACGATTTGAAAAAAGCAATGATATGCAAGTGCTATAACAAGTCTCAGTTAGCTTAGCATAGTACACGTAGCAAGGGTTTTTTAAATTATATAATAAATAAAAAGAACGGTAGAATATAAAAAGAAAAGAGGAAGCTAGTGCTAGAGGCTTTTTTTGCTTTTGCTAATTGTATAATAAATAAAAAAGAAAAGGAATAGATAGAATAGAGAAGCTAATGTTAGTTTTTTTTAAGAAAAACAAGCAGTTAGTAAATGAATAGAGTGCAAATCTAAATCTAATTTAGAATAGAATTAGAATAGAGATTGCTAGAGTTAGAGGGTCAAATAATGATGGAAGAGAGAGATGATTTTAGCCGATTCTTGAAGATGGCTAAGGATTCAGATGCTCGGATTGAGTTGGGCAGGCATTCCACCAGGAGGGAACATTTAATTTAAAAGTCAGTGAAAGTGATTTTGTGCCTCTTTGGGATGGCACAATCTAGCGACGTTCACTTGCAGAACGCAAGCTTCTAGAGGGCACATAAGTCTGAAGTACTGAATTTAGGTAAAGGGGTGCAGAGCCAGTGGTGGTTTTGTAGGCAAACATCAATGCCTTGAATTTTATGCGAGCAGCTATTGGTAACCAGTGCAAATTGATAAACAGAGGTGTGACGTGCGTTCTTTTTAATTGTAAAGGTTTGATAGAACTGACTGGAAGACCTGCCAATAGAGCATTGCAATAGTCCAGCCTGGACAGAACAAGAGCTTGAACAAGGAGTTGTGAAGCATGTTCCGAAAGAAGGGCCTGATCTTCTTGATGTTGAATAAAGCAAATCTGCAGGACTGGGCAGTTGTAGCAATGTGGTCTGAGAAAGTCAGCTGATCATCAATCACAACTCCAAGGTTTCTAGCTGTTTTTGAAGGAGTTATGGTTGATGTGCCTAACTGGATGGTGAAATTGTGATGAAACGATGGGTTTGCTGGAACCACAAGCAGTTCTGTCTTGGCAAGACATAATTTACTATAAAGTACTATAGTATTTTTTCATGTGGGTAGGCTATAGGGTAACATATTATGTCACACCTTTGCATGGTGTGAGTTTCTTTATATTATCATAAAATTAAAGGCTACAGCATTTAGCTTTTCCTTTCTATCAGCGAATGATGATTCTGAAAGAAAACGTGCCCGATGTCTGTTTGCAGTCCTGTGACTGGCGGTAAATAGTGGAGCGCAGGAAGAGATGTAATGGCACGAACAACGCTGTTCAAGGTTCCCATTAATTCGTGGTTGTAGAAATTTAAAATGTATATATTTTAAAGCATTTAATCGCTATAGAAATCACGATTCATTCGATTCTTAGCGTTTAAAATAGATTATTGGCCGAAATCAACGATTCACGATTCAAAAATCCATGTTTCAAGATCGATGTATACATCGTCAGGGCTTGTAATCGATGCATCGAGAAAACGAGTGAATCATTACACCCCTTCTGCAAACTGATGATGTTAGGACAGGTCTATGTCAATATTTTTAAAAAGATGATGTTGACAGATTGTATTTGTTTTGCAGAGAGTTTTGGAGATGACGCGGGATGAATTTAATGCCCTCCCAAACTGGAAACAGCTGAATCTGAAAAAGAGCAAAGGCTTCTTTTAAATTAAATAAATCTTTGTGTCTGCAATCTGTTGTATATTCAATTTAAGTAATTACTAAGGAATTGTGTGGATTTTATTTGTGCTTTTTAAGCTTTTTTTTTTTAAATGAACATTACCAATATGTCCAGTTAAATGTCTTAAAAAGAGGAAACCACCTATGGCTGTAGCAGTTTCATACATCAGTAGCTTTTGGTCACAAGACTTTTTTACACAATTTAAGTATTAACACATCTACTCATATAATGCAAAAATCTAATGAAAAAATACGTTTTGGGAATAGCTTGAAGCATGTGGACATAAATCTGTTTCGCTATGCACAGGCTTGAATTTTAAAAATGTATCATATTTTATCATTTTATTTTACCCTGTTTAACCTTGTTGCTATCAAACTGTGACCTTAAAATGCATTAAACACTAATGGTGACAATTCATGAAATCAGCCAAAAACAAATAGGGGCCTTTCGCTCAGTCATTGAGCTCTGTGCAAGATTCACATTGGAAAGTGAATAGCTCTTTAAGCCATATTGTGTGCAAATAATAAGTGCACTGCTGCCACAGTAATGAGTATGACTAATATACAGTATTATGCGATTGTGATCTTTTTAATGTGGTGATAGTCAACTTTACAGATAACAAATTAATATGTGTGTATATGTGTATGTGGATTCTCTAAGGTATGAGTGTGTGGTGATTGTGCAGTACCAGAAATGTGCCACCAAAACATACTGTAGCAGCTCTTGGTTGATAATAAATGCTATTCAACGTCATACCACTAGATGTCATGTTATTTTGTCCATTCTCTCATAATAAAATGCAAGACAATTTACCAGTTAACTTCAATATGCAACTCCAATATTTTATACATCTTGAGGATATCATACAAAAGGCAGGGCTCTTATTTTACATACTTCATTATTTATTTATTTTACATACATTTCTAAAACAACCTAAATGTCTGTACTGGCAAAATCCCTTTAAAAGTGTCCCTGTGTTTAGATGGGTGTTATTATTTTTTTTACACAAGCACAGCTTTGCTGAGTTGGAGGAAGTGAGAGAGGGGAACAAGTAAAGTAGCACATCAGTGGAGTGAATACCTGATCACCACTGGAACTTAGACAAAATGTGAAAAGTAACAAACTGATGACTGAGGATGTGCTGGCCATGCTTTGCATCTGTCTCTTTGTGACATTTCTGTGCCCTATACACTGCTCAAAATAATAATAATAATTAAGGGAACAATTAATCATCACAGTGTAACACCAAGTCAAATAAACTTCAGGGATATACATCTGTCCAGTTAGAAAACATAAGTGATTGTCAATGTGTTTTGACTCCTTTGGTGTAATTGAAAGTGACAACAGGTGCACTGGAGAGGCAACAGCAAGACAACTCCTAAAAAGGAATGATTTTGCAAGTGGTGGCGGGTGGCAACAGACAATTGCTCTTTCCTTATGCTTCCTGACTGATTTGTCTCTAGCTATGAGGCAATACCTGCAACCCAATCAGGTTGTGCAGATAGTCCAGCTCCTCCAGGATGGCACATTTATATGTGCAAGTAGTTCTGGTGTGTCTCCCAGTACAGTCTCAAAAGCATGGAGGAGATACCAGGAGATGGGCCATTACACAAGGAGAGCTGGACAGGGCCAGAACCTTACCAAATTACCTCAGGCTAGCAGGCTAATGGTGTGCATTTTTCTGACCAGACTGTCAGAAACAGACTCCATGTGGGTGGCATGAGGACCAGACGTCTTGTAGTGGGACCTGTGCTCACAGCCCAGCTCGATTGGCATTTGCCAGAGAATTCCAGAATTGGCAGGTCTGCCATTGGCATTCCGTTCTTTTTACGGATGAGAGCAGGTTCACACTGTGCACATGTAAAAGAGTCTGAAGATGCCATATGTAAAAATGTTATGCTGCCTGCAAACATCATCCAGCATAACCGTCTTGGCATTGGGTCTGGAGAGAAATATCTTTGGAGGGTCTCAAAGACCTCTACGTGCTAACACGTGGAACCTTTACTGCTGTTAGATACCGGGATGAAATCCTCAGAGACACTTCAGACCTTACGCTGGTGCAATGGGCCCTGGGTTCCTCCTGGTGCATAACAAAGCACAACCGCATGTGGCCAGAGTGTGTAGGCAAAGTGTGTGGATGAAGAAACAATTGATGCCATTGACTGGTCCTCATATTCCCCAGACCTGAATCCTGAATGTTATGTATTAAAGCATCTGAGGCCACCAAGTAACACCACAGACTGTGCAGGAACTCACTGGTTCTGGCAGGAGATCCCCTAGGACACCATCCGCCATCTCATCAGGTGCACATTGTCTACAGGCACGTAGGGGGCCATATATACAAATGACTTACTGTATGAGTTGCTTTGATTAAAGTACCCTCAGCCTGTAATTTAAATTTTTTACTTTTATTTTTGGTGTGATTTTGAAATCAACCCTCACTTGGTTGATGATTTTTGTTTCTGTTAACCATTGTCACATAATTTTGTTCTCAAATTACACAATGTTTATAAGTAATATTTCATCTATCGAGATACAATGTGCGATTTAAATATTTCATACATTTTTGTGCAGATTGTGTGTGCGTGTATATAGGTAACACTATTTTGATAGAAATAGTCAAATTTATTTTCATACCATCATACTATTTTCATACTATTTTGGGAGGGGGAGGGGGGTGGACGCTCTGGAGGCCCCTCAGGACAGACACGGACAGGACGGGGACCTCCAGAGCGGAACAGATGACGGAGGCCATGGCGGAGCTGGGAGCTCTGGAGGCCATGGCGGTGCTGGGAGCTCTGGAGGCCATGGCGGTGCTGGGAGCTCTGGAGGCCATGGCAGGTGGTCTTTCATGGCTGTGGCCTCGTCCCTCGGCCAGGCCACTCCAGCCGGAACCCTTCTACCCCCAAAAAAAATTTCCCTGGGGAAGTTAGGGGGTGTCAGGAGCCCTCCGGGGCTAGACAGACAGGACAGTACATGACAGGACAGGACAGCCCTCTGGGGCCAGACAGACAGGACAGGACATCCCACAGGAACAGGAAGCCCTCCCTGGCGAGCTAGGAAGCTGAGGCTTCCTCTGGGCATGACGAGGAGTCAGGGGCTCTCACAGGGTCCCTCAGCAACCGCTTCCACTTCTGTGACAGACGGTTGGAATGGCCTCCGCGGCCACAACAAGAGGAGCCGCCTGCCCCAGACGAGTCTCCGCGGACAAGACATGACATAACTGGATTAAAATGTTCCTGTGGGCACAACAAGATGACAAACACGGCTCTCCTGGCCGTGACGTGTGGACTAAATCCACGGGGCTAGGGTTTGCGGCGGCTGGCGGGCATGAGTCAGCGGCGATCCGGCGTGCTTGAGTCAGCGGCGGGCATTGAGTCAGAGGCGGGCCAGCGGGCTTGGGGGAGCGGCAACCCGGGAACTAGAGAACCAGCCGGCAGGCTTGGGATAGCCACAGCCGGTGGCGGACATCTCCCGCGATCGGCAGGCATGAGGGCTCGCGGCCAGCGGACTCGCTTGCCGCGAGAGACAAAACACAAACACAGGAACAAAATAAAAGACTTTCAAAAATGGAAAACAAAACGGGGTGAATGGGCGCCGCTTACGGTTTTTAGGTCTAGTCTTCTGTCACGGTGCACACACGAGGAGGATGCAGGAACACGCAGACGAGGACGTAAACTCAAATAATAGTCTTTAATCAGGACAAGGCAAGGCTGACAGACAGGAAACACCGGGAGTAACGAGTAGATCAGCCTAAATCAAACTGAACAGACAGGACTATAAATACATAGGTAAATCATAGATAACGAGACGACACACAGCTGGACACGAATTAACTAATGATCACACTTAATAAGGACAGGAAACAAACCAAATATGGACACAAGAGGCAGGAACACATGACACACACAACAGAACCCTGACAGATCTATTCAAACATAGTGAGAATGTAATATTTTATTATCATTAAATCATGTAGCTAATGAGAAAGCAGCATTGCTATGCAGCCTCACACCATATGTGTCATGTAAGGTGAAAGCACTGATTTTACACTCCACAGCACTTTGATTAGCTTCTCAGCCTTTCATACATTATGACACACACAGGTGAATTGACCACACAGATGGTCGAGCCCCAGTCTGTCTCTCAATGAGGCAAGATAACTGTCTTACTTTTATTATATAATTCATAGTGTTATAGAAGCACATTACAATGAAAATTACAAGATGATCTTTAAGACATGAGCCACAGGTCATGTCTTTGTGACAAACTGATGTAGTTATATTTCCTTGAATGTTAGAGCAATGTTACGGCTTCATAATGTACGCACAGCAAGGCTTCACTAACAAAACCAAAAGCTCTTGCTTTGCCAATCTATGCCAGATTCTCTGAATTCCAAAAAAGGCTAGATGTTTTATCTCCCATTCTTTCTTTCTTTGAGTGACTGAATATGACAAACAGTAAAAGAAACAAGAAAATATTTTGCACAGCATGAAAGGGAAAGCAGTTGTGCCCTTGAAGTGCTAATTATTAGCAAGTAATGTCAAGAGCAAAACAAACCTCAGGGAGAAAACATCTCAGGTTCCATACCAAACAAGTCATGATCCACATTCTTTGTCAGACAATGCTCAACATTTCAAGCAACTAATCAATGTTTTCTCCAAAGTCAAGACTTTTAGCCACAATTGATTATGAGCCATGAGTAGGCCTACTGGAGCTCTTCAAGGACCATGTGCAGCTCAGATATTGTACAGACTCAATTAAACCCTTTTGAGATAGTCTAATGCGTAAGCGATCAAAACTCCACCATTAAAACTGTTTAACAACAAATTGGTTCTGAATGCTTTTATTTTTAAACAATATAGGTTTATTTATTTTCTACCCAGAATGTTCTGGGAGCTAAAAATTGTAACCTGGTAATGACCCCCAAACTTGATTACACCCCTGCGAAAGACCCCCTTCTTAAAATTTAAAGGCAGCTATATACTCTCATGTATAAAAAAGATCCATTGACATTTTTACATTTTCTGAATTAAATAACTGCTTTTTATATTTTCATTACACTTAACAGATAAATTATTAAAATATAATCTGGAAGATATTTAGTTTGTACTGAGTAGACAGTGTATGTTTTTTCCTACCAAACATAAGAGAATGTTAGACCTAAACCTGAAGATTTTTATATATATACTGTATATATATATACAGTATATATATATATAATAGAGTAATCGAGTATTTTTATATAGAAAGTTCAGAATCCTCAGACGGGGTTGAAGGTCAAAGCTGTGGACAGGCGCACCTACAGCCTGAAACTCAGTCCTCATCTTGACTATTAAGCATGTAATTTGCAGATGAGAAGTGAGAAGGAGGTGTTTTCACGATCTCAAAAACTCGCTCAGCTGGTGTCAGGGTGCAAAAGAAAAACAGCTGCATTTACGGTAACATTAGGCCCTGATCTTGACAGGAATAACAAATGATGAATTGATTCACAAGCCACACAGTGTAACGAGGAATCAGTGGCATTAGGATCCATGTGCAGCTTTATTAAAACAGAATGCAAGTCAAACAGGTAGAGTTCAATCACAGGCTTCAAACACAACGTAGGCAAGGCAGAATCAGAATCAGAGTTCAGGCTTAGGATCAGGGCTGGCGGCAAACACTCAGAGTAATCAGATAACAAAGCAGGTGGGATCAAAGTAGGCAGGCGGCAGAGAATCAGAGTCCAGTAAACAGTCCAGGTCATACACGGGGAATCATACACGGTAGAAACGCTCGGATATGTTTGCATGGCAGAACAAGACTTCGCAATGAGGTGATTGGTAGAACAGCTATATGGACCAGAGTCAATATGAAACAGATGATCAGCCACAGGTACGGGGTATATGGGAAATGGAGTTTGTGAATGTTAATACTCAGGTGACGGTTCCCTCTGGTGGCGATCGGAGGGAGCCACAGAGGCTGAATTCGTGACAGAGCCCCTCCCCTGTGAGCGGCTCCTGACGCGAGGAGGCAAACGACGCCGGGGTCTTCCTCGAGGTCTTGGGGCAGGTCTGTCCGGGTGGTCTCTATGGTAATCTGTGGTAAGTGAAGGGTCTAGGATATCCTCAGCATTGACCCAGGACCGTTCTTCCGGACCGTACCCCTCCCAGTCCACGAGGTACTGGAGGACTCTGCCCCGGCGACGAGAGTCCAGGATTTCTCTGACCTGATATGCCTCCTGGCCGTCAACGATGATGAGAGGGACCCTCTGGTCACCAGCCTCGTCTAGGACCTCCTCTCCTCTCGGACCACCAGCGGGCTTGAGCAAAGAGACATGAAAGGTGGGTGAGATACGGTAATGAGCAGGTAAGGCTAATATAAATGAAACTGGAGTGATTTGTCTAATGATTTTGAAGGGACCCACGTACCTGGGACTGAGCTTCTTGCAGGGTAACCGGAGCCTCAGATCACGGGTGGATAACCAAACCCATTGCCCCGTTTGGTAGTTGGGGTTGGCACGTCGATGACGATTGGCCTGTTCACAGGTGTGACGAACTGCTCTTTGCAGATGAACCTGAGCATCGTTCCATGTCTCCTCACTGCGTTGTAACCATGAATTGACTGCGGGTAATTCTGAGGGTTCTCCCGACCATGGAAACAATGGGGGTTGGAAACCTAGGACGCATTGAAAGGGAGTGATACCTGTAGATGGTTTGCGGAGTGAATTTTGAGCATACTCGGCCTCCAGTCGAGCTGATTCTTGTGGCAGTATGAACGGAGGAAGCGGGTGAGTTCTTGGTTCAACCGTTCCACTTGTCCATTGGCTTGAGGATGGTACCCGGAAGTGAGGCTGACATTTATGTCTAGGTGTCGGCAGAAGGCTGCCCAGACACGGGAGGTGAACTGCGGACCCCGGTCAGATACTATATCCTCGGGTAGACCATAGAACCTGAATACGTAGTTACAGAGAACTTCGGCCGTTTCTAGGGCAGTGGGAAGTTTGGGAAGTGGTATCAGCCTGCAGGCCTTGGAGAAGTGATCAACTACGGTGAGGATGGTAGTGTGGCCCTGAGAGGATGGTAAGTCCGTCACAAAGTCAATGGCTAAGTGTGACCATGGGCGTTGTGGGATGGGTAACGGTTGAAGGAGTCCAGCCGGTAGTTGATGCGGAGACTTAGATGTATTGCAGACGGTGCAGTTTTGAATGAACGTGATGGTGTCAGTTCGGAGTGTGGACCACCAAAACTTATTATTGAGGAGTTGTAATGTGGCTGCAATACCCGGATGACCGGAGCTGGGATTTGAGTGGACCAATTGCATCACTCTCTGTCTTAAGACCTGTGGAACGTATGTGAGGTTGCGTGGAGTTTCAGCCGGTGGTGGATCAGTGACCTGAGCTTCGGTGATTTCGGTTAGTATGTCCCACTGCACGGGTGCGAGAATAATGGTGGATGGAACGATGGGTTCTTGATCTGGGGATTGAGAATCAGACTCGTGGAGCCGAGAGAGAGCATCAGCTTTGGTATTTTGAGAGCTGGGACGGTAAGTGATTTTGAAGTTGAATCTGGTGAAGAAGAGTGACCATCTAGCTTGTCGGTGGTTGAGTCTCTTGGCTGATTTCAGATACTCTAGGTTACGGTGATCAGTGAGAACAGTGAATGAATGTTTTGCCCCCTCCAGCCAGTGACGCCACTCCTCGAATGCTGCCTTCATAGCGAGGAGTTCGCGGTTGCCAACGTCATAGTTCTGCTCTGTCGGGTTCAGTTTGCGGGAGAAGAACGCACAGGGATATAGTTTGGGAGGATCACCCTGGCGTTGAGAGAGCACTGCCCCAATGCCTGTACTGGAAGCGTCTACTTCCACAATAAATTCGAGATCTGGGTCGGGATGATGCAGGATAGGAGCGGTCGTGAATCTCTCCTTCAGTGACCGGAATGCTGCTATTGCTGCCGAGGACCAGGTGAGACGTTGGGCTCCCCCCTTGATCATGGATGTCATGGCGGCAGCGATCGTACTGAAGTTACGGATGAATCGTCTATAGAAGTTAGCGAATCCTAGGAAGCGTTGTAGTTCTTTGAGAGTGGTAGGCTGGGGCCAGTTGACTACTGCTCGCACCTTCTGTTCGTCCATGGCGACCCCTCCTGAACTGATCACATTTCCGAGGAAGGAGATTGTTTCTTGATGGAACTCGCACTTCTCTGCCTTGGCGTACAGGTGGTGTTGCATGAGACGTTTTAGGACTGCTCTGACCTGTTTGACATGTTCTTCATAGGTTTCGGAGTAAATCAGGATGTCATCTATGTAGACCAGTGGTTCTCAACCTTTTTTTCCACCGGGCCGCACTATGGTCCAAGTGCAAGTCTCACGGGCCGCACGCATCTCATTTACATATTACGTCATCAATTCAAACCAACCAGATTTATAATATTATTTATAGCCTAAATATTATGACATCTAAACGATTACATTTATTGAAATAAATAAAATTATTCTACTCACCTAATAAAACACCTGACGCTGTCGGGAGCTGACCAATTTTGTGAAATTCTGCTCGAAAGGAGTAACAGCACAATGAAGTTGTGATTGTAAGTTTCAGACTGTAAGACGCGCACGGACGCGTGACTTGACGCGCGACACTGCAGAAAGTGTGCGTTCAAAAATGTAGCCTATGTTGATCCAAATATGGAAAGCATTTTCAAATTTAATAATCTGAGGTTCTCTCCAGAGATGTTTTGCCACATTTCTGTAATAAGGATGATTGCTACGTAGTAGTATGGGTGTTTCTTTTTACCTGAACATCTTCAAGTGAGTGGCGGGGCAAACCGAAAGTTGATGCCAAAAGTCCAGCACTCTCTTCTCTGCGCCTATTCTTGTTTGAATGCGTTCCTTCGCTGGCATTTTCCAGATTTCGTTTTCTCCCTTAACAAATTTGTCCATTCTGATGCTCAATTTTACAGAACTAATGGCTGCTGCTGACTATTTGAATTGAATTCTGCCAAAGTGCGCGCTTGTAAGTGTTCGTTAAATGCGTAACATTAATTACGTGAGTACATTGATCTGCTCATGTCTGAAAATAATATATATAAAAAACTAAATTATTTTACATAACAAAAACATCATAGCTTATATTTGTTTAGTACATTTTTAAAGTAATGTAAAAACTAAAATTAATTGTAAAACTGAAAGTTATATTTTAATTGTGTTCAGCACAGCATGGTGGGCCGCTTTAGGATTCGTGACGGGCCGCATGCGGCCCGCGGGCCGCGGGTTGAGAACCACTGATGTAGACAATTACCCATTGATTCAACATGTCTCTGAAAACGTCGTTGATGAATGCCTGGAACACTGAGGGACTATTGGATAGCCCGAACGGCATAACAAGATATTCATAGTGCCCTGTAGTGGTGGAGAAAGCCGTTTTCCATTCGTCCCCTTCACGAATGCGGATGAGGTTGTAGGCACAACGGAGGTCCAGTTTGGTGAAATATTTAGCTCATCTGAGTTGTTCGAGGGCTGCAGGAACGAGTGGTAGAGGGTAACGGAACTTGCTGGTGATATCATTGAGAGACCGGTAGTCGATACAGGGATGAAGACCTCCATCTTTCTTCTTGACAAAGAAGAACCCTGCCGACGCGGGTGACGTGGAGGGACGGATGAAACCCTTGGCGAGCTCCTCCTCAATGTACGATTTCATAGCCTTTGCCTCGGGTTGTGACAGCGGAAAGACTCTGCCCTTGGGAGGTTGTGATCCTGGGAGAAGATCGATGGCACAGTCGCTGGATCTATGAGGAGGTAAGTGCGATGCTTTGACTTTGCTGAAGGCCTCGGCTAAATCTTGATATTTGCCGGGCAATGGGTCCTTCAAGGATGTTTCATTCCTCCGTTTGATGGGCCTGCTACAGAGACAATTCTTTCGGCAGAAGTCTGACCATCGAGTGATCTGTCTCTCAGTCCAGGAGATAGAGGGGTTGTGTTGCTCCAGCCATGGAAGGCCGAGAATGATGGGGTTTTGTGGAGATTGGAACACGAACAGACGGATGGTTTCGGTGTGAAGAACTCCGATACTCAATTGGATATCTTCCGTGGTGAATTGAATGCAACCGGAGCCCAGAGGTCAGCCATCTAGTGCTGCGACTGCCAAGTGAGAGTCACAGGGAACAAGAGGGATATTATTACTTTTAGCGAATGACGCATCAATGAAATTGCCTGCAGCCCCTGAGTCGATCAATGCCACCGTCTCTATAACCCTCCCATTGATCTCCAGAGTAACATCAATCTCTAAGTTGGTAGTAGATTTGGGAATTACACTCACCGCAGCGGGGTTACGAGATGGACGAGTGGGACAGGATGCTCGTAGATGTCCAGGCAATCCGCAATACAAGCATAAGCTCTGTCGAATGCGTCTTTCTCTCTCCTCCTCGCTGATGCATGTCAAGCCAATTTGCATGGGTTCTATGTCTGAGTTTGCTGCTGAGGGTGCAATGAGTAATGCAGGCAGACGGTTGGTGCGACGAGAGCGAAGGAGATTGTCGATCTTGATGGACAGCTCGATGAATTGCTCCAGTGACTTTCCCTCGTCGTGACAGGCGAGTTCGGACTGCAGTTCCGTATTCAAGCCTTTACGGTAATGAAGTTTGAGGGGATCGTCTGGCCACCCCGTCTGAGCTGCGAGAGTGCGAAATGAGAGAACGTAGTCAGCCGCCGAACTCCTTCCTTGACGGAGAGATAGTAGTTGCTCACCCGCCTCCTTTCCTCCAGCGGGATGCTCGAACACCTCCTTGAAACGTTGAATAAATGCCCTGAACGACGGGAAGGTTGGTCTATCCTCGCACACCGCAGTGGCCCAATCCAGCGCTCTCCCCGTGAGAAGCGAACACATGAATGCGATGCGGCTCTCGTCTGTAGGGTACAGCATGGGTTGTTGGTTAACAAACATTGAACATTGGAGTAAGAAGCCCTTACATTTGGTTGGAGATCCGTCAAATTTCTCTGGGAAGGCGAGACGAGGGCTGGAGGTGGTGGAAGTGGCGTATGTTTGAGGTGGATTGAGAGGTGGAGCAGAAGCGTTGGGCGCTTGGAGACGAAGCGCTTGCAAAGTCTTTACCAGTTCTTCGGTCAATGAGGTCAGTCGGTTGAGCTGTTGCTGGTGTGTGGCCAGGACCGACGCTTGGGCAGAGACCTCGGTGGTGAAGTGGTAGAATGCTGCTGGATCGAAGTCTTCTGTAACGAGGAGTCAGTGGCATTAGGATCCATGTGCAGCTTTATTAAAACAGAATGCAAGTCAAACAGGTAGAGTTCAATCACAGGCTTCAAACACAACGTAGGCAAGGCAGAATCAGAATCAGAGTTCAGGCTTAGGATCAGGGCTGGCGGCAAACACTCAGAGTAATCAGATAACAAAGCAGGTGGGATCAAAGTAGGCAGGCGGCAGAGAATCAGAGTCCAGTAAACAGTCCAGGTCATACACGGGGAGTCATACACGGTAGAAACGCTCGGAAATGTTTGCATGGCAGAACAAGACTTCGCAATGAGGTGATTGGTAGAACAGCTATATGGACCAGAGTCAATATGAAACACCTGTGCAGATGATCAGCCACAGGTACGGGGTATATGGGAAATGGAGTTTGTGAATGTTAATACTCAGGTGACGGTTCCCTCTGGTGGCGATCGGAGGGAGCCACAGAGGCTGAATTCGTGACACACAGATGGGGACATTCTCCCTCCTTTCTCTTGTCCTTTTTCTCTCTCAATCTGGTTTTGTTTACCTGTCTTACACCTGCTGTGACTGCACCCCTGAATTTCCTGCCATCTTTGTTTAATATAGCAGGTGGTTTGCTGAAGGAGAGAAATTAGGATGATTGAATGCCATTTCCTCTTTGGAAAATATTTAAGCCATAATCTCCATTTTTGGCCAATTTAGCCACACACTAAATGGCTTTGTAATCAACTCTGCTCAAATAACAGTACTTTAAGTGCTGCCTGATGAAAAGCTATTTACTTTGACAGTCGTTAGGACATTATCCAAGTTTCATAATCACATAGTGCAAGAAGAATTAGCTTTAAGAGGAAACACTGCGAACTCATTTCTTTCAGAAGCCGATTCATGTTAATTTAAACCCAGCTGATCATCCCCCAAATTGTAAATTATTTTATGATTTTTTTTTAGGTGTTTCATTAATATTTATTTATTTATTTATTTAGTTAGTTAGTCAGTTAGTTCGTTGTCTGTCATGCATCTTGAATTTTATTGTAGACATGTTTAAAATTCTGCTGCAAAAACCATCCCTTTACATGTTCCATTTTTCAGATGATTTACTTTAAAATTCTATCAACTATCAAGGATCAAGGACCACTATTTGTGACCCCTGAAATAAAACATACTGTAGGTCCATAATGCCAATGATTTGTTTTGTTTTTTTGTTTTGTTTTTTTGTCCTATGCTTTAACTGAATGTATTGGTAGTCAAACTGCACTGAAAATGTAAATTAAGCTATTTTTATACTACATAATAGATCATTGATCATGAAAAATCAGAGGTTGTTCCTTATTTTATTCTGATGAATATGCTGTCCTTCATCCATGCTATTCTTTGCATGCGTCTGTTGTTTTTCCTGCCTGGTGCATTAGCCTGCTGGCACATCAAGTGCTGCTGAGGATGCAGTCTCTTCTCCTCTCTTCAATGTTTGATATTGCTTGTGTGTTGTTTGGAGTAAATTACCCAATTCGTAGTGAATGGGTCCATTTCTGCTCTTAGTCTGCACTTTAATGCATTGCTCAAGCTGTTAAATTCTTGATTGGATTGGTGGCTCTCGGAGCAAGATACAGAAGCTTTTGTTACAGTAGTTAACTGCACCACAAGGAGGTCTGAGAGGGTTAATCTGCCCTATTGCATGTGCTGGTCTTTCTATTATAGTTTTCATTTTCATTTTGTCAGACCGTATTTGATGGTGAACATAAAATGGGATTTAGACATATAGTGCTCACACAGGGTAAAGCAATTTAAACTGCTGCTTCTAGTGCACCTTCAAAAAGTGAATATTCTCGTGTTGTAATTTAAGGGAGTATTTTTCTACAAGGTAGACCAGCCTCTGGTCAAGCTCAGATGCTTAGACTCTTAATCTGGATTTTCAACATTTCGTCTTCGTTAAGACAGTAAGTAGCGAGAAGTGAGTTTATGATTTAGTCATTAAATTGTTAATTTGATTGTTTTGTGCATAACACTGATTCATTCAAAAACAAAACACCACTGTAGCTGTTGAAGGCTTTTTCATTTCTGCTGAAGGATGCAACAGATGGTCATTTGTGGCCCAGACTATGCCTAGAACCACTGCATGCCTGTGATGACTAAGTTTTATTACACTTTTAAATACAAGTACAGCTAGGGCTGCCCCTGACTAAAGTTTTTATAGTGGACTATTAGTCATTCATTTAAGCCATTAATCAACTAGTTGCATACTATTAATTGAATATTATATTTGCCGCTCTGCGCTTTCAGAGGGCTGTGGCACACAAGCAGGACGGAGACCATCTTTTGTTGAATATCTTAATGTCTTCTTCCGATGTTCCAAAGCAACTGACACTTGTTGTAAAAGGTCTCAAGAGCAAATTTTATATTCAGCATGTGCCATTAAGGCTATATTTGATATTTCACTTCCAGAGAAAATTAAATGTGCTATACAAATAAACTTGTTGTACCTTACTAAAGTCTAACAAGCAGAAAAAATAGAATGTTAAATGTTAAATGATAACATTTAATGATAATAAATGTTAAATAGAATTTGACGTGCAAGTAAGGTATCCGTCCTACGGCATTTTTCTGCTTTACCACTGTAAAGTATGCAAACATAGTTGTTCAAAGTGGACAAAAGGAAGAAGCGTTTATAATCATCTGCAAAAATGGGAAGATGTGAGTGAAGATTTGGGAAAAGACACAAGAGATTCCATGTCCAGAATAACTAATGAAATTTTGGTAAATTTGTGGAAAATAAGGTGACCATATCGCAAAACAGAATATAAAGCTGACAAATTTATGGGCTTGTGTACCTCTCTCATTTGGCATGAATCCAAATGTTTCCAAGGTGGTTGTGATGTAACATTTAATTGCTTATACCTATTGTTTATTTTCTAAACAAAGCTTTGTACTACACTCTTGTCTTAATATTGTGTGTTATACCGTATGTGGTACTCGCAGAGATGGCATTTCTGTATGGCAGTGGCTATACCCTAGCCTTTCCTGCCATACCCTAGGAGGTGATTGCCGGTCATAACCACAATCTGCCATTCTTTTTTTAATGTTTTTTAGAGCTTACCTATTTCCCCTGAACTGCAGACATTTTCACAATACTAAGCATCCTACAAATCAGGAAAAATGTCTTGTGCGCCTCCTCGAGTCCCTCAAGTGCAGAGCTGTTTTCTCACACTGGCAGCAGATGTAGTACATCATGTATGTGCTTTTGTATGTGAACAGGCTCTAGTACTCAGCAACAGAGAGCCTGCTCATGCAGAGGGTGGAGAAAGAGGAACAGCTCAGTTGGCATGAAGCTCTCATACCGAGAGGAGTTCCCAGTTTAATGAATGAACCTCCTCATTAGTTTGATGATATCTGCCGGAGGCTCTGTCTTTTATGAGGTTGTTTGCATTCAGTTTATTACATATGGCAAGCATAAGGAGAATTGTTAAACCTGACTATCACAGATCACATTTGCATTTTTGATATCTATGTCTCTCTGAACAGCCTTGCCAGCCAGAATGTCATTATGATCCAAAGGCAATCACAGGCAAGAATTTCACATAGCTTGTGATTAGAAATGGTGTGTTTTTATGTCTGAGATTAAAAGAGCAGAGTCACCTTGAAGTTCCTGGTTCGCATAGCCCTAAATAGCCCCAAATAGCCCCAAATAAGTTCCTGGTTCGCATAGCCAGAGCTCTCGTCGAGGGAGGTAAGAGACGCGGCGGCGGGCTTTGTGTTTACATCAATGATGCATGGTGCCACGACGCTGTTGTGGTCTGCAAACACTGCTCACCCCTGGTGGAGTTTATGATTATTAAGTGCCGGCCGTTCTATCTACCGAGGGAATTTACAGCCATACTGCTCGTTGCTGTATACATCCCTCCCAGCTCTAACAACAATAACAGGAGTGAGGCATTAAATGATCTGTACCAGCACATCAGTGAGCAGCAGACAGCCCACCCAGATGCTTTTCTCATCTTGGCTGGGGATTTCAACCACGCAGACTTAAGGAGTGTGTTCCCAAAAATTCACCAACATATATACTTTCCAACAAGGGGAAAAAATACCCTGGACTTTGTTTACACCACACAGAGAGGAGCTTACAAGGCCCTACCCCTCCCCCACCTCGGAGCCTCAGACCACATCACTGTCATGCTAATGCCTGCATACAGACCGCTCGTTAAAGCCATCAAACCGGTACACAAACAGATACAAGTGTGGCCTGAAGGGTCGTCAGAGGCACTTCAAGATTGTTTTGACACTACTGACTGGGATATGTTTAAGCAGGCTGCCACATACAACAATACTACAGACCTCCAAGAGTACTCAGAGACTGTCACTGCCTACATCACCAAGTGTATTGATGATGTAACGGTCACAAAGACTATCACTGTCCGGGCCAACCAGAAGCCGTGGCTGACAGGGGAGGTCTACAGACTTCTGAAGGCTCGGAACGCTGCCTTTAGAGCTGGAGATGAGGAGGGCCTGAAGACAGCTAGGGCCAACCTATCCCGCGGCATCAGAGAGGCCAAGAGACAGTACTCCAGGAGGATAGCCCATCGTTTCAGCGACAGCAGAGACACTCGGAGCCTGTGGCAGGGGATTCAGACCATTACGGACTACAAGCCCCCACCACAGACCTGTGACAGCACCATCCCCCTGCTGAACGAGCTGAATGCCTTCTTTGCTCGCTTTGAGGCACAAAACAGCACCACTGCACAGAAGACTCCACCTCCTCCCGGCGACCAGGTGATGACACTGTCCCCGGACAACGTGAGGAGATCCCTCAGCAGGATCAATGCACGCAAAGCTCCGGGTCCTGACAACATTCCTGGGCGTGTACTGAGAGACTGTGCAGTGGAACTCACTGATGTCTTCACAGACATTTTCAACATCTCACTAAGTCAGGCTGTTGTCCCCACATGCTTCAAAGCTACCACCATCATTCCAGTCCCGAAGAAGTCATCTCCATCCTGCTTCAATGACTACCGTCCAGTAGCACTCACTCCTATTCTCATGAAGTGCTTTGAACGGCTAGTCATGCAACACATCAAATCTGTCCTCCCCCCCTCCCTGGACCCCTTCCAGTTTGCATATAGGTCCAATCGCTCGACCGATGATGCCATCGCCACTGCCCTCCACCCAGCCCTCACACATCTGGACAAAACGGACACGTATGTCAGATTGCTGTTCATAGACTTCAGTTCAGCATTCAACACAATCATCCCTCAACAGCTCATTCATAAACTGGTCCAGCTGGGGCTCAATACGTCACTGTGCAACTGGCTGTTGGACTTTCTGACCGGGAGACCTCAGGCAGTACGGGTCGGCAGTAACACATCCAGCACCATCACACTGAACACAGGGGCCCCCCAAGGATGTGTGCTGAGCCCCCTCCTCTTCACTCTGCTGACCCACGACTGCACACCGTCACACAACTCCAACCTCTTCATTAAATTTGCGGATGACACGACTGTGGTGGGTCTCATCAGCAACAGAGATGAGACAAACTACAGGAGCGAGGTGAGCCGCCTGGCCGGGTGGTGCAGTGACAACAATCTCTCTCTGAATGTGGAGAAGACGAAGGAGATTTTCGTTGACTTCAGGAGAGTGCACACTCAGCATGCTCCTCTGACCATCAATGGTGCAACCGTGGAGAGAGTGAGCAGCACCAAGTTCCTGGGTGTGCACATCACAGAGGACCTCTCCTGGACCAACAACACTGCAGCACTGGCCAAGAAAGCACAACAGCGTCTCTACTTCCTCCGCAAACTCAGAAGAGCCAGAGCCCCGGCCCCCATCATGTGCACCTTCTACAGAGGCACCATCGAGAGCATTCTGACTAGCTGCATCACTGTGTGGTATGGCGCCTGCAACGCGTCCTGCCGCAAGTCCCTTCAATGGATAGTGAGAGCAGCTGAGAAGATCGTTGGTGTCTCTCTCCCCTCCCTCCAGGACATCTACAGCACCCTTCTCACCCGAAAAGCCCTCAGCATTGCAGGTGATCCCACCCACCCGACACACAGCTTCTTCAGTCTGCTGCCATCAGGGAGGAGACTGCGGAGTCTCCAGGCGAGGACCAGCAGACTGAAGGACAGCTTCATCCATCAGGCTGTCAGGAAGCTGAACTCCCTCCCGTCCTTGCCCCCCTCCCCTCTCTTACACCATGCACCACTGAACTCTGACCCCCCCCCACCACCACCACTACTCACACACACACACACACACACACACTGTGATCAGCACCAGTCACTTTGTACAGCATTGGACTGACCTCAGTCAACTACCTCTTCTGACAGTCTGAATAAAGACTGCTCTCTTTTTGTCACTTTAATAGAATAGACTTAATAAGCTCTTTGCACTACACCATTCATATTCTGCACTGTTTGGTTATTTCACTGGTTTGCACTCTATCTACCATGTGCCTTATGCCACTTTATCTATTTTTTATTATTATTATTATTATTTTTTCTACATGTCCTTATTTGTAATAGTTGCATTTGTGTATGTATGGGTGTATATATATATATATATATATATATATATATATATATATACACAGTATATATTTGATTTGTACTTATCTGTATTTTTGCGTTCTACTGTTAGTGTTTAGTGTTTAGTGTTATCTGTATGCACCAGGGAGTAAGAGAGTAACGCAATTTCAATTCTCTGTATGTATGTACGGTACATGTGGCAGAATTGACAATAAAGCAGACTTTGACTTTGACTTTGACTTTGACTAAATCAGCTATAAACCAAACCATGAACTATGGCTGCACCAAAAATCATATCTCTCTGTTTTTAGGCTTAACTGTGATACTATATATCTTGGTACTTTCTACTAAGTGGCTTAAATGGTTGGTTGTCTTTTCATAAAGCACACAATGGGTAAATTTGCATTTACCAGACGCTTTTATCCAAAGCGACTTACAGTGCTTTCAGGCTATGCATTTTTTTATCAGTATGTGTGTTACCTGGGAATTGAACCCACAACCTTTTTTCGCTGCTAACGCAATGCTCTACCACTGAGCCACAGGAACACTAAATGGAGCTTGTAAAGCAATTTGTTTCTGGGCAAAATACTTTTCGCGCTGCAAAGATTCCAGCAGCAACACAAAGTTTAACATACTCTTTGTACTGCAGTTTATGGTGCTGTTGTAAATGGTGGATGAGATTTGAAGCTACTTCCACTTTTGGATGCAACCTGTTTATGGCATTCTCTAAATATTAAATGGTTTTGTTGCTCATCTGATCTTTTGAAACCAAATAATTGAACTAGGGCTGAAACTAATTATTTTGTTAACTGAAAAATATCTGTAGATTATTTCTTTGATTAATAAAATAAATTTTAAAAGTTAAATTTTATTTTCTGTATTTATTTAAAAAATGTTATTCCACATTCTGCCTAATGTTGTCTTCTAAACAATGTACAAATTGAAGACTATGAAAACACACATGAATGTGAATGTATTTGTGTAGGCTAGACATTGTCAAAAATTATTAAAATATTAGCATTACATTCTAAAACAACAACACTTGCTTTTTAAATCAGATGTTAAAATCACCAGCTCCAGCTCACTGTATTGATATAAATGATATTACCATTACATTGTTTACACACGCACACACACACATATATATATATATATATATTGTGACGAGTCGGCTGCCTCCCCCTAATTATCAGCATCTCCCCGTCCCTTAATCGCCGCCCTTCACCAGGCTCCCGACGGGAGTGGGTGTGTGAGAGAGGAGGGGCGCTGAAAACGTCCAGGTCTGGCGGCGTGTGATGAAGCACACCTGAAGTGAATGGAGCCTCATCACCGCCGCTGTTATATGCTTAGTGCGCCTCTCCTCGGGAGACCGGTCTCTTCCCCGTGCATGCACGCTGGTGTCCTCGTGGGTCCAGGAATGGAGCGTTGAGGGATCGAGTGCTGCACCCGTGAGACGGCCGTCAGGCCAGGATGCCGGGCCGACCACTGGAGAAGCCACCGCCCCTCGCGCCCCGGACCTCAGAGGGGAGCGCGTGCAGCCGCCGGACTCCGCCCCTTACCTGGACCCTTCCTTCCAGAACACTGCCCCTCCTTCACAACCCTCGCAGCACGACGAGGACACCAGATCCCCTGTTTATTTTGGACACTTCATCCCCTTTGGAAACTATTTTATTATTTCTGTTTAATAAAAGCCTCTCCGAGGCCTGACGCCACGCCCACTGTGTCTGTCGTTTGCTCTTCCCGCCACAGTGGTGGAGAATGCGGGCAAGGCGGAGCTTAGACAGCGCAGTTGGGCAACACCCGATGACGTCATCCCCTCTCGCTCGCAAAAGTTCATGGAAATCCGCACTGGGATGGAGGAACGACGGCGACGGCCTCCCAGCCACCAAATGGGTAAGTGACGTTCCTTTTATTGTCATTTACCCTGTGGTTGGTTGAGGCTGTCGACTAAAACCCGGTTTCTCTGTCCCGGTTCCGGCGCGGTGCGAGAGGGAGAGTTGCCCGGAGAGGAATCCCTGCCCCGCCCACTCCGACCGCTGGAGCCTGGTTGAGGAAGGTAGCACTCCTGTGTGGGCGGCGGCCGGATGACGGGGATGTCGCTTGGGGGGGGAATGTGACGAGTCGGCTGCCTCCCCCTAATTATCAGCATCTCCCCGTCCCTTAATCGCCGCCCTTCACCAGGCTCCCGACGGGAGTGGGTGTGTGAGAGAGGAGGGGCGCTGAAAACTTCCAGGTCTGGCGGCGTGTGATGAGGCACACCTGAAGTGAATGGAGCCTCATCACCGCCGCTGTTATATGCCGAGTGCGCCTCTCCTCGGGAGACCGGTCTCTTCCCCGTGCATGCACGCTGGTGTCCTCGTGGGTCCAGGAAGGGAGCGTTGAGGGATCGAGTGCCGCACCCGTGAGACGGCCGTCGGGCCAGGATGCCGGGCCGACCAGTCCCGTCGAGCGCCGTGGGCCAAGAGGTAGACGAAGCCGCTGGAGAAGCCGCCGCCCCTCGCGCCCCGGACCTCAGAGGGGAGCGCGTGCAGCCACCGGACTCCGCCCCTTACCTGGACCCTTCCTTCCAGAACACTGCCCCTCCTTCACAACCCTCGCAGCACGACGAGGACACCAGATCCCCTGTTTATTTTGGACACTTCATCCCCTTTGGACACTATTTTATTATTTCTGTTTAATAAAAGCCTCTCCGAGGCCTGACGCCACGCCCACTGTGTCTGTCGTTTGCTCTTCCCGCCACAATATATATATGTGTGTTTGTATGTATGTATGTATGTATGTGTGTGTATATATATATATTATGGGGTGGCACGGTACACAGATGTCACGGTTCGGTACGTACCTTGGTTCGGGGGTCACGGTTCGATACAATTTCGGTACAACATGAAAAAAAAAAAATCTACTATGCTCGGTTTCTTTTCATTTATTTTGAACAGACAGTAGTGCAAATAAAAAAAAATCCATCTAGATGTAAAAATACTACATAATATTACATGTTATATATATACAATCCGTTTTGTTTTCACAAATAAAAGCAGACCTTTATACAGTGATTATTAATAAGACAATAAGTGTTTAAAGTTGATTCTGCTGGTATAAGGAAACAGTTGAAGTGATCGCGTCACACACACTCACACACACACACACACACACAGACAGACAGACACTCGCACAGACAGACAGACACTCGCACACACAGACAGACACTCGCACACACACACACACACACACACACACACACACACAGTCGCTCGCGCGCGCGCACACACACACATCAGTTCCAGCATTGCTAACTTGACAGCCAGTTGGTACTTTATCAAAATAAAATACAGTGAGCCAAACATCAGCTCGGCCGCCTCTGTGTCACCGTTGGCATTCGCTGTTCTTCTGCTGGCGGTTATCAAACAGCGTTGAATTGCTGCGGCGCCCCCTTCTGGATTGGGGGTGAATTGCCTGTATTCGTCGTAAGGCATCATGCACCGAACCGAGATGCCTGTACCGTGACGGTTCGGGACGAATACATGTACCGTGCCACCCCTAATATATATAAAATATATAAATAATACAATTAAAACTAAAAGACTTTCAAATCACATGAGCCAATATTTTATTCACAATAGAACATAGCGAACATAACAAATGTTTAAACTGAGAAATTTTAAAATTTTATCCACTAAATGAGCTCATTTCAAATTTGATGCCTGCTACAGGTCTCAAAAAAGTTGGCACGGGGTCAACAAAGGGCTGAAAAAGCAATACATTTTGAAAAGATTCAGCTGGGAGAACATCTAGCAACTAATTAAGTTAATTGACATCAGGTCTGTAACATGATTAGCTATAAAAGGGATATCTTAGAGAGGCAGAGTCTCTCAGAAGTAAAGATGGGCAGAGGCTCTCCAATCTGTGAAAGAGTGTGTAAAAAGATTGTGGAATACGTCAAATTACAAAGGCTTTGCAAATCTCATCATCTACAGTGCATAACATCATCAAAAGATTCAGAGAAACTGGAGAAATCTCTGTGCGTAAGGGACAACATTGCATCACTCATCGGCATTATTCTGTCATTGACATTACTAAATGGGCCCAGGAATACTTCCAGAAACCACTGTCGGTAAACACAATCTGCCGTGCTATCTGCAGATGCCAACTAAAGCTCTATCATGCAAAAAGGAAGCCATATGTGAACATGGTCCAGAAGCACCGTCGTGTCCTGTGGGCCAAGGCTCATTTAAAACGGACTGTTTCAAAGTGGAAAAGTGTTCTATGGTCAGACGAGTCCAAATTTGACATTCTTGTGGGAAATCATGGACGCCGTGTCCTCACGGCTAAAGAGGATGGAGACCTTCCGGCGTGTCATCAGAGTTCAGTTCAAAAGCCAGCATCTCTGATGGTATGGGGGTGCATAAGTGCATACGGTATGGGCAGCTTGCATGTTTTGGAAGGCACTATGAATGCTGAAAGGTATATAAAGGTTTTATAGCAACATATGCTCCCCTCCAGATGACGTGTATTTCAGCAGGACAATGCAAAACCACATACTGCAGCTATTACAACAGCATGGCTTTGTAGTAGAAGAGTCCGGGTGCTGAATTGGTCTGCCTGCAGTCCAGATCTTTCACCTATAGAGAACATTTGGCACATCATTAAACGAAAAATACGTCAAAGACGACCACAAACTCTTCAGCAGCTGGAAACCTATATCAGGCAAGAATGGGACCAAATTCCAACACCAAAACACCAGAAACTCATAACCTCGATACCCGGACATCTTCAAACTATTTTGAAAAGAGGAGATGCTACACCATGATAAACATGCCCCCATCCCAACTATTTTGAGACCTGTAGCAGGCATCAAATTTGAAATGAGCTAATTTTGTGCATAAAATTTAAACATTTGTTTTATTATCTATGTTCTATTATGAATAAAATATTGGCTCATGTGATTTGAAACTCTTTTAGTTTTCATTTTATTCAAATTTAAAAAACGTCTCAACATTTCCGGAATTCGGGTTGTATATACTGTATATACTTTACAAAGTCAATGGGCCCTATTTTAACGATCTAAGCGCATGGTCTAAAGTGCATGGCGCAGGTGCACTTAGGTCCGAATCCCCTTTTGCTAGTTTAACGATGGGAAAAACGGTCAGCGCACCTGGTGCATGGTCTAAAAGGGTTGTCCCTATTCTCTTAATGAGTAATGGGTGTGTTTTGGGCGTAACGTACAATAAACCAATCAGAGTCTCATCTCCCATTCCCTTTAAGAGCCAGTTGCTCTCACGCCATGGCGGATTCGCTATTTACACGGTGGAATTTGCAAGAGCAAAGACTGAATGCGTCTGAATGCAAATAGGTAGCCTTATTCTGATACATGCAATGACTATCCATTATGACATGTAGGCATTTTTATATTTATGTAGCCTACCCAATAATAATATTTTACATTGTAATCATTTAATTTTTTTATTAAAGTTTGTGTGCTGCTGCCAGGGCCGCTGTTGGCCAAATAGGTGCCCTAAGCAGGATTTTATTGTTGTGCCCCCTCCCTCAAATATTATGTAAGTTTTAAAAACCACCTACCATAGGGGTCAAAATAGAACTTTAATAAAATATAAAAGTAAATAAATTGTAATTAAATTGTATTATTTACAGATTACAATTGTAGCTCTAGATAGTTACCTATGGCAGTAATACAGTTGTCTGATTGATTTTATGGTCTCAAGCATTCAGAAATCACGCAAAAGAAAATTAAGCAGTTTTACCACGAAAACCATGGTTAATTTTTGTAAGGGTTGTGATGTCCACATGTTTTTTGTTGAAGAAATTATAGAGGCTGTGTCATCTATAGCAAAAAGGTGGCCAAAAAATAAAGATTAAGTGGATATTTGAATGAAATGTTTGGTCAATAGCCCATTAAACAAGGATATGGCTGTTCAAGATGGCGCTGCGTATGGCTGCTGTGGTGTGGAACGCTCCCGTTCTTTTAATGTTTTTGTTTGTTTGTTCTGTGTTTAGTCAATCTATTTCTATCAGTTTTACCAGAGACGATCTACTGGACATAAGGCAACACACACCGGACAATTTTTTTCCGGTTTTTGAGTATTCAGACGCTTTGTTGGATGTTTTGGTCGGAGGGGCAGCGGTCCTAGTCAAACGCGCGCTCAGACGGAAAAGAGGGAAGCGTGCCGGCGCGCTGGTTAAGCTCCGCGAACGTGGCTTCCGAACTGCGCTCCCAAGCATTCATCTCGCGAATCTCCGATCCCTTCCTAACAAAACGGATGAACTTCTACTCCTCACCCGCACAAACAAGGACTTTTCAAACTCTGCTGCATTGTGCTTCACTGAAACCTGGCTGAGTGAAACCATCCCGGATAACGCGCTTCATTTGCCGGGCTATCAGCTGTTCAGATCAGATCGCATCACGGAGCTAACGGGGAAAACGAGAGGTGGTGGACTATGTTTCTACATAAATGAAGGTTGGTGTTCAGATGTAACAACTCTGAAGAAGATGTGTTCTCCTAATTTGGAGGCCCTCTTCATAAACTGTAAACCGTTCTATTCACCCCGAGAGTTTTCCTCTTTCATTCTCGTGAATGTGTACGTGCCTCCGGACGCGTGCGTGAGCGCCGCGATGCAACAGCTGGCCGAACAAATATCTGAAACGGAGCAAAGGTACCCGGACTCTCTTTTAATCATTCTTGGAGATTTTAATAAGGCAAATCTATCCCGCGAACTGCCAAAATACAGACAGCACGTTACATGTCCCACCAGAGACAGTAATATATTGGATCACTGTTACACAATAATTAAAGATGCATATCACTCTGTCCCACGGGCAGCTCTGGGGCTCTCCGATCACTGTTTGGTTCATCTCATACCAACCTACAGGCAAAAATTTCAATCTTCTAAGCCTGTATTAAGAACTGTTAAAAGATGGACTAATGAAGCAGAGCAAGATTTAAAAGCTTGTTTTGACCTCACTGATTGGAGTGTTTTTGAAGCTACTGCCACTGATCTGGACGAGCTCACAGAGACTGTAACTTCATATATCAGTTTCTGTGAGGATATATGCATCCCCACCAGGACATTCTTATCATTCAATAATGATAATGGGAAACTCAAACAGTTTCGTCAGGCCAAAGAGGACGCTTACAGAAGTGGGGATAAAATATTGTATAACCAGGCGAGGAACAGACTTACAAAGGAGATCAGAGTGGCTAAAAAGAACTACTCTGAGTAGTTCTTTCTTCAATAAGTTGAAGAAAGAACTTTCAGCAAATGATCCGGCGTCAGTATGGACTGGTCTGAGGAACATTACCATGTACAAGACACCACCCCCACAGTCTGTGGAGAATCAACAACAGGCTGACGATCTCAATGTGTTTTACTGTCGATTTGAAAAGGCCAGATTGACACCAAGCACCCGCTCTGATCTGCACTTCACACATTCACCTACCCCCCCTGCAACCCCACCTCCTCCCTCCCCCACCACTCTACCTGCGTTTAAAGTCTGTGTAGAGGATGTGAATCGGGTCTTCAGAAAACAGAAATCTAGGAAAGCTTCAGGACCAGACGGTATTTCACCTGCCTGTCTAAAAGTCTGTGCTGACCAACTGGCCCCCATCTTTACACAGATCTTCAACAGATCTCTGGAGCTGTGTGAAGTTCCCTGCTGCTTCAAACGCTCCACCATCATTCCCGTCCCCAAAAAGCCCAAAATCACTGGACTTAATGACTACAGACCTGTCGCACTCACGTCTGTGGTCATGAAGTCACTTGAGAGACTGGTCCTGGCCTACCTGAAGGACATCACTAGACCCTTGCTGGATCCTCTTCAGTTTGCCTACAGAGCAAACAGGTCTGTGGATGACGCTGTCAATATGGGACTGCATTACATCCTGCAACACCTCGACAAACCTGGGAATTACGCAAGGATCTTATTTGTGGACTTCAGCTCGGCCTTCAATACCATCATGCCTGACCTTCTCTCAGACAAACTGACACAGCTCTCTGTGCCCACCTCCATCTGTCAGTGGATCACCAGCTTCCTGACAGACAGGCAGCAGCTAGTGAGGCTGGGCAAACTCACATCCAGGACTCTCACCATCAGCACTGGCACCCCTCAGGGTTGCGTTCTCTCCCCACTGCTCTTCTCCCTCTACACGAATGACTGCACTTCAAAGGACCCCTCTGTCAAGCTCCTGAAGTTTGCAGATGACACTACAGTCATCGGCCTCATCAAGGACAGTGACGAGTCTGCTTACAGACAGGAGGTTGAGCAGCTGGCTGTCTGGTGCAGTCTTAACAACCTGGAGCTAAACACTCTCAAAACTGTGGAGATGATAGTGGACTTCAGAAGGAACCCCCCTGCTCTCCCCCCACTCACCATCATGAACAGCACTGTGACTGCAGTGGAGTCATTCAGGTTCCTGGGAACCACCATCTCTCAGGACCTGAAGTGGGACAATCACATTGACTCTATCACGAAAAAGGCCCAGCAGAGGCTGTATTTCCTCCGCCAGCTAAGGAAGTTCAACCTGCCTCAGGAGCTGCTGATACAGTTCTACTCTGCCATCATCGAGTCTGTCCTATGTTCTTCTATAACGGTTTGGTTTGGTTCAGCTACCAAAACAGACATCAGAAGACTACAACGGACAGTCAGGACTGCTGAGAGGATTATCGGTGCCCCTCTGCCCAGCCTCCAAGAACTTTACACCTCCAGAGTGAGGAAAAGGGCTAAGAAAGTCACTCTGGACCCCTCACACCCAGCTCACTCTCTCTTTGTACTGTTGCCCTCTGGCCGGCGCTACAGATCACTGAGCACAAAAACAGCCAGACACAAGAATAGTTTTTTCCCCTAGGCCGTATCCCACCTGAACAACACATAACACACCCCGGTACTGTACATCTGTAAATAACTCATCAAACCTTCATCTGTACATAGGACACATGCACATTCACAGTTCTGTCTATGGACATTTTTCTTTCTGTATATTTTTATTTGTATATTTTTACCTTAATTATATGTTGTCTCTGTTTGCACTGTTGTCTGTTTGTACTGTATTGTTTCTGTACTGGAAGCTCCTAACACCAAGACAAATTCCTTGTGTGTGCAAACACACTTGGCAATAAAGCTCCTTCTGATTCTGATTCTGATTCTGATATGATCGTCCTGTAAGTGTAACAGCAGCAATTACCAGGCCTTTGGCTCCCTTTACAGGCTTTTATAACATGTAATGTTGAAAAAAACAATAGACACCATCCCAAAATTTGTAATGGTTTTACTGGTTATAGTGGGACTTGTATTGGTTTTAATGGAAACTGTAATGGGCCCTGTGGGTCTCTACTGGTAATTGGTCACCTTCTATTGGTGGCTTGTTAAAACCAATAAATCCTAATGGAATATGTCCCAAAACACACTACAGAAAACCATTTTTTTTTAATGGTTAAAAGTTCATGGTTTGTAATGGCATTTGTGATTAATTTGTGATGGTGTTAGAATTTTCTGTGATGGTTCTATTGTTTTTTTCAGCAGGGTTGCCTCATTGTTTTTATATAATGCATTTTAAGTTATTTTAAAGGCTGTTGTTGGCTTATGTCTGTTTTTATAACCACAAAAAAAAATATATGTATTATCTTAATACTTCTTTGATTAGGCTATGAATCAGTGGCGGAGCCAGGATTTTTTCATAGGGGTGGCCAGGGAGGGGCCAGCAACCAGTCTGGGGTGGCACAGAAATATTCATTATTTCAATATAAAAATGTGATCGACTATAAAATATTGGACTGTTTGAGTGCCTAAAACACAACGGAATACAATTAATTTCTACTAAATTGTAATTGAGATATTTGTGAATTAGATCAAGTAATGCTGAGTGAACATGACAACTTGTGTATTATTCCTCACCTCCAGGTATTTTAATAAAGGGGATCACTATAGCTTTATTTCTCAGTCAGCTTGATTCTGGTTCTCAAAACCCCTAAAAGCTTGTTCTCCATCATTGCATGCTCATTGATGAGACATGCAGATAGTGATAAGAATTGGTTAATAAAAAATAAAAAATAAAAAAAAGGCCGGAAGTCAACAGCACATAAATGCCAGTAAAATTAATTATTTTATGCATTTAAATGGTTTCATTTTCGTTTGTACTTTACAAATTAAAAAATAAAAACAGTGCATATTTTCTAGTATAAGTGCACTGTGTTCATATTTACTTGTGCATACAAAAAACATCAGCTTGCGCCTTATATTGTGATCTCGAACTGCACAATATTTTAGTAGGCTACGTGCATTTGAGAGACGTTCTTTAATGTGATGCTATACATACATGAATGCACTAATTGCCTTTTTGATAGGTTCATGACTTAACTGACAACAGAATTGTGTATGCTCATAGTTTCTTGCGCGCATTATTTATGATGAAGAGTGTGCGCCGTGAGCACAGTGACGGCTGACAGGACAGGAAAGTTTGTTTTGCTGATATATATCCTAACAGCATCTCATCAGACCGCAGTTCACTGTTGTTCTACTGAAGTTCATTTGGTTCCTGTTCCTTTCCACGCTCGTTTGACCTGCGCCTGGCGCTGAGGCGAAGCTGAAGTGCGCGTCTGAAAAGTCTCCCGTTTTATGTGGTCATAAAGAGATACTCCGGTTCCGCGTCTTAATAAATGTATTTCTTGTCAAGAAAAAAAAGGTACAAAAACGGCAGTTTTGAGTGGGGTGGCCAAAGGGGTGGCCAAGCTTAGGTCAGTGGTGGCCACGGTCACCCCTGGCTCCGCCCCTGCTATGAATGTAGCCTACCTGAAGATGACGTGAGGGCTTCGTTTTCATCTTCTTTTTTTTTTCTCTTTTCTCAGCGCCGGACTGCTGATGTCTTTTCACGGGCATAGCTGTCCATCAATTATGATCATCTGCATTCAGCCGCGAACATGAGGTGTGAGTGGGCGCGGATGCGGGAACGGCGCGTCAGTTTTTTTATTTTTTTTGAGCAACTGGGATGGTGCCCCCCCGGGAGTTGGTGCCCTACGCAAACGGCGTACTCTGCGTATAGGGAGCGGTGGTACTGGCTGCTGCCTTTGTGTTTTATTACCCTGTGTGTGTAATAAAAAGAGTGTACGCGCGTTGTGGACCCGCCTATAGGCGCATATTACTAATGCGCTCTTTAACCCTCATGTATTGTTCCGGGTCAATTTGACCCGATTTGATTTTTTAACATTTTGAACATGTCATGAACATGCATACACAGTTTCAACACACTGATGTGTTGTGAAATGTACATACAGAAATTTTAATACGTTTGTGATGTTCATGGGTCAATTTGACCCACATAGGCAGCCATTCAAAAGCAACTGTACAGACACAAAGTAACAGGGCCATTCCACCGAATGGGTGCCATTTGTGTCCCCAGGACATTATAGGTACAAACATGCATAAATATTAACTATAAAATACATTTTATTATTAAGCAATGTGACCTGCACATTAATCTAACTGCAAATTTAAAATATATAATTAAACAAATTATTAAAAACTACCTAAAACACTGAAAATATAGCATTTGTGCATGTCCCCAGTGTCTAACGCTACACTTTAACATTAAATATAATGTTTAAAATCCTTCAGAAATCATTTTTATTTTGCATTTTTGTGTACCTCCATATCCCATCTGTGCTTTAAATACATTTATTTCAAAATAAATTGATACTATTTTGGATAAAATACACATTTTAGTCGTGTCCCCAGGTTTTCACTCAGTCCTGTTACCTTAACACATTCTCACACATTCTCCCTCTAAAAAACTGAGAAAATTCCACAAGACACATTTTCAACATAATATTGCAACATCTGGATCTTCTGAAGGCAATGAAATGATCGGAAGCATGTGGTCTTATTCTCTTTTCTGTATATTTGATGATATTGTAACGGTGGCTGGGTGCGTCATTATAAATATACTGTCCTGTTACCTAAATTATTTCTTAGATGTTACTTGTTTATTTTAAAAATACAAATCTGTGGTGAATCACTATAATTTGCTGAGTATTCTCATAATATTAGCATGTACTCCATGTGGCTAGATTATACAGGTGCTGGTCATATAATTAGAATATCATCAAAAAGTTGATTTATTTCACTAATTCCATTCAAAAAGTGAAACTTGTATAATGTATACATTCATTCCACACAGACTGATATATTTCAAGTGTTTATTTCTTTTAATTTTGATGATTATAACTGACAACTAATGAAAACCCCAAATTCAGTATCTCAGAAAATTAGAATGTTACTTAAGACCAATACAAAGAAAGGATTTTTAGAAATCTTGGCCAACTGAAAAGTATGAACATGAAAAGTATGAGCATGTACAGCACTCAATACTTAGTTGGGGCTCCTTTTGCCTGAATTACTGCAGCAATGCGGCGTGGCGTGGAGTCGATCAGTCTGTGGCACTGCTCAGGTGTTATGAGAGCCCAGGTTGCTCTGATAGTGGCCTTCAGCTCTTCTGCATTGTTGGGTCTGGCATATCGCATCTTCCTCTTCACAATACCCCATAGATTTTCTATGGGGTTAAGGTCAGGCGAGTTTGCTGGCCAATTAAGAACAGGGATACCATGGTCCTTAAACCAGGTACTGGTAGTTTTTGGCACTGTGTGCAGGTGCAAAGTCCTGTTGGAAAATGAAATCTGCATCTCCATAAAGTTGGTCAGCAGCAGGAAGCATGAAGTGCTCTAAAACTTCCTGGTATACGGCTGTGTTGACCTTGGACCTCAGAAAACACAGTGGACCAACACCAGCAGATGACATGGCACCCCAAACCATCACTGACTGTGGAAACTTTACACTGGACCTCAAGCAACGTGGATTCTGTGCCTCTCCTCTCTTCCTCCAGACTCTGGGACCCTGATTTCCAAAGGAAATGCAAAATTTACTTTCATCAGAGAACATAACTTTGGACCACTCAGCAGCAGTCCAGTCCTTTTTGTCTTTAGCCCAGGCGAGATGCTTCTGACGCTGTCTGTTGTTCGAGAGTGGCTTGACATGGACCCTGAAACCCATGTCTTGCATACGTCTGTGCGTAGTGGTTCTTGAAGCACTGACTCCAGCTGCAGCCCACTCTTTGTGAATCTCCCCCACATTTTTGAATGTGTTTTGTTTCACAATCCTCTCCAGGGTGCGGTTATGCTTGTACACTTTTTTCTACCACATCTTTTCCTTCCCTTCGCCTCTCTATTAATGTGCTTGGACACAGAGCTCTGTGAACAGCCAGCCTCTTTTGCAATGACCTTTTGTGTCTTGCCCTCCTTGTGCAAGGTGTCAATGGTCGTCTTTTGGACAACTGTCAAGTCAGCAGTCTTCCCCATGATTGTGTAGCCTAGAGAACTAGACTGAGAGACCATTTAAAGGCCTTTGCAGGTGTTTTGAGTTAATTAGCTGATTAGAGTGTGGCACCAGGTGTCTTCAATATTGAACCTTTTCACAATATTCTAATTTTCTGAGATACTGAATTTGGGGTTTTCATTAGTTGCCACTTATAATCATCAAAATTAAAAGAAATAAACACTTGAAATGTATCAGTCTGTGTGGAATGAATGTATACATTATACAAGTTTCACTTTTTGAATGGAATTAGTGAAATAAATCAACTTTTTGATGATATTCTAATTATATGACCAGCACCTGTATGTATTTGCTAATTTTATCCTAAAATCTCAATCCTGTTACTTTCAGTCCTGTTACTCATACACTCATATATCCTATACTTATATATAGAAACTGAGTAATAGTAACAGGAATGAGTAGTGTCATCTGATTTATTCATGTAAATATTAGGCTACATCCATACTAACAGATACATTTGAAAATGCATCTTTTTCTCAAAGTTTTGCCCTTCTATCCACACTGAGACAATGCTTTTGCCCAGAGAAAACCTATGGTTGTTCCTGCATTATTGTTTTATATTGCAATCCTGCAAGTATGACAGAAAATGTACTTGAAATTTCTGTCCTGTGGCAATTATGTATTAGACTCATTTATGGAATGGCATTTGTGGGCTGCGCTATAAGAAAACAATATTCAAAGAAAATCTAAAAATATATTATTTAAGTTTATTATTTTTAATATCAATTTTTATTTAATATTTATAATTTTTTTCATTATGTATATCTTATCTTATAACCCGTCCTCTACCCCTAAACATAACCCTAACAAAAACCTCTGCCGACCACTAGATTTAACTAGAAACATGATTTGGCCTTTTTTAGCAGTGAGGTCAGCTCACAAGTCAATGTTCAACACTTTCACTATATCAGTGCGGGCATTAATACCTCACATGTGTAGTCAAACCTGTATACTAATATAATGGATACTCACTCCTGTTACCCATTTCATTCCTGTTACTAAATAGTTTTTTCTTTAAAAAATAAAGTTAAACCATTATTTTTTTAATTAAGTTTGATCCATAATTTATCCCATTATTTAATAAATTGCATCACAGAAAATTGATAAGCTTGAGGTTTGAGTCGCCATTAAAATGAAAAAAATGAGTTTGTGTACTTCAGAAAAATACACCTTGTGTAGATAAATAGTGATTTTTATGATAAAAAATTATATTTTTTGAGCATGAAACCAACAATTTCTTTAAAATAAACACCTGCCTGAGGGGAAAATGAAGGAATTTGTTGATATATTTTTAAACATGCTTTTTAAAAGACATTCGAGTTTTGGTAACAGGACTGAGAAAAATACATCCATCTTCCACTTAAAAATTGTGTAAAAAATTAAATAAAGTTACCTGAGATGGACCAATATAGATTTTGAATAGTTAAATATGTGTATTACTAGATTCAGTCTTTAAAAAATGTAGAAAATGAATTTTTTTTTTGAAGAGTTTTGGAAGCAAATGGCACCCATTCGGTGGAATGGCCCAACAACATACCTTTGTTGTATTTCAACTCCTCAACTCTAGTCCTGAATTGTCCCCTAGTGTCAGTGTCTTGATGAGTTTAACAACTTTTTAATTTCAAAGTTTGTGAAAACAAAACTGTTTAGCCTTTTAACTGTAAATCCCACTTTTTTAGCATTGACATAAAAATGACTTTCCCAGCTAAAATTGTTATAAAACTTGAATACTTCGGAGAACAGACTTAAGATTGGTATCTTTTTAAAGGTGAAACATCACAGATTATTGTAGAAGTAAAAAACAGTTATAAAAGTAAATTTATAAAAAGTTATAGAATATATAAATATATATTTTTATATTTTATATAAAATAGCAATTTTACAAAACATGTTTACCACCAAATCTTCAAGAAAATCAACGGCAATCATCTGAACAGGTTTTGTGCCAAATTTTAGGTTGATATCTCAAAAAATTTACTTTTAAATACGATTTTGTGGATGCAGTACCAAACTTTTCCACTAGATGATATTCAGGTACTCTTGATTTCCATTTATTGTTTGATTGTTCTGAACCATATATTTCCATCATTTTCAAAATATTTATGAAGTAGACATCCTTTTCAGAAATAGCCTGGGCAGTAACTTTAATATTTGATTTGAATTCAGTCTCTAAACACATAAAAACATACGTATAGAATAACAGTGTGTTTGGCACCATATCACAAATGGAGAAACTTTCGCTATTTACCTATTGCTCTGTCATTTTTTTGAAAAACAGTCACCAAATATGAAAACTAGAGTCCGAAATCTTTCAAATGATATATAGTTTGTCAAGATTACTTTAAGTTTAGATCAAGATATTATCATTAAAAAATGTGCAATCGCAAACATCTCACAGGTGTGGGGGAGTGGCAGTGAAAAATAGTGGTTAAAAACATTTTTATAAATCATAAATTCAGATATTCATTCTTTGTAATGAATTAAAAGTTTATTGATTGTACTTGATTGTATTTTTTTTTCATATCGTAATTTTTGTGGAATTACATTGAATCCAATACGGGTCCATTTGACCCGGACTGTACAGGAAGTCACCTGTTTTTGAACAGTACATGAGGGTTAAATAACAAAAAAAATACTGCGCCATTGACTTTAGACCAGGTTTTAGTTGGTCAATGGTGCAGTCTATTTCAGATGCCTCAAAATAGCAATGCACCAACAATGCGCGTTAACACACATCGTTTTCAGACCAGCACGACCATGAGCACACAAATGGATGCAAATGCATTTGCTATTTAAACAACGTGGCGCAGGACGTGAAAATGATAACTGCTTCGGGCTGAAACTAGCAAAAAACACTTGCGTCACGCCTGGTGCCGCATTGCGCCGGGTGTATGATAGGGCCCAATATACCACCCTGCCATACCAAGAAATCAAACGTATCCACCTTATTTTTCAAGGCTTAAGTAAGCTGTTTTCTGTGAATGTGCAAGACTTACAATTCAATAGCCATTGTAGGGAAATAATGAGAAGAATAAAAGGTACATTTACACAGTAAATGGTAAAACTGTTTGTGCTACAAACCAGTGTGTTTATAATTAAGACAATACATTAAAATAATATGAAAACACCAGTTTGAAAACCAGTATGGAAACACCAGTTTGAAAAACCTACTTTTTCGAACTCATCCTAGACGATTTGTCTGATTTTCACCAAAATTGGCTCAGATCATCTACAGACCAGGCTGACAAAAATTAAAGTAATTCAAGTTGATTAGTCAAACCATTCTCGAATAATGCGTGAACAGATTCGACGAAGAGCACTCAAAAATGGATCTGAGGCTATATCTCCGCAACGGTTTGGCGTATTGAGACCAAACTTGGTGTGTGTTATAACAATCATGACCTGAGTCCATTGCGGACAATGAAATGGAGTACTGCCTGACAAAAGGTCATTATTGTGGAAAATAGGCGAATGCCTATGCCATATTGTGACTAGTTGTGAACGTCCTTCAACATCCCTCCATGTGGAGAGGAGGTGGGTTACAATGGGACCAAACCGAGATTTACACTGCCTAAGCGGAACCCCCCCAAAAAACAAGATGCTTCAATTTATACGGATAAACAATAGATTCCTCAATTGCTCTCCAAGACACAGAAGCAATTAGACGATTACATACTTTTGGCTCTTTTCAGTCTCATCTTAAAAAAAATGGTTACTGACAACTCAGCACTGTCAAGATTAGTATTGTATTCTTGACAATAGACTTCCTTGTACTAATTGCTCTTGGCTATGTTGCCAATGTTGTAGAAGAAAATAAATTAATACGTGGGAGAACATTCATTTTAATCACCGATATACGAGCCTGAAAAGAAGTAGGAAGACGAGACCAATTTTCCAAATCTGAGGATACTTTGGCTAGAATACTATTGGAGTTTTTTGAGACGATTTCCTGCAGGGAAGGAAAAACCTCTACCCCCAAGTACTTAAAGTTTTGAACCAATGTAATAGATATAGAAAGGGACATGGAATCAATTTTAGAATTGAGGGGAAGTAAACATAACTTACTCCAATTGATTTTAAACCCAGAGAGAGATCCAAAATGGTCAAATAAATTCAACACATGAGGAATAGAATGTGACGGCTTCTCCAAAAACAATAAGATATCATCAGCAAACAAAGAAATATGATGATGTGTATTCAGTATATTTATGGGAGAAATAGTTTCAGATTGTCGGACCGCTTGAGCTAAGGGTTCCAAGCATAGGAACTTTTATCATATTATGAAACTCGATCCTAGACCCAGATGCTGTAGAACCGCCCATAAATAGTTCCATTCTAGCTGGTCGAAAGCTTTCATCGCATCTAGAGATAATACTGCGCAAGGGGAGGACAAAATATTTGTTGAATTAATAATATGATATAACCTGTGTACTGTAAGTTATCCGAAGCTGAGTGAGATTTAATAAATCCTGTTTGGTCATGATGAACTAGCCTATTCATAAATTTAGAGATAGTACTTTAGCATATAATTTAACATCAGTCCCTATCAAAGAAAGTGGCTGGTAACTAGAACATGAAGTCGGATCTTTATCTTTTTTTAACAAGAGAGAAATAACAGCTATATGAATATATGGGTGAAATGAGCCTTGAGTAACTGAAAAAATCTAACATGAGAACCCTAAATCCGACCAAAAAGTAGTATACAATTCGATTGGAATACCATCTATGCCTGGGGATTTCCCCTTGTTCATAGATCGGATTGCTGACTCCAGCTCCTGAAGAGTGATCGGTTCAGCCAGGTATTCCGAATCTGAATCTGACAGCCTAGGTAAATCAAGATTGGACAGAAAAGATGCAGAAGAGTCAGGGTCACCATCAGCAGAAGAAGTATAAAGGTTAGAGTAAAAAGAGTGGAAGGCGATATTAATGTCTTTTGGGTCTGTCATAATGAGCCCAGATTGTGATTTCACTGCTGAAATATTAGCAAACTTTTCACTGTTGCATAAAGAGATAAAAGGTGGCTTGGTCTACTCCCTTGAAAATAATAATTCTGCCTGGATCTTTGAATCAGGAATTCTGCCCTGGATTACAGTAATGAATTGAGTTCGGACCTAACTGCCATGATTTTACTGAGTGTATTGTCTGAGAAACAACGTTCATTATCTCTAGTCAGATTCTGGAGCTGTGATTCCAGTTCAACTATCTTTTTGTGTCGGTTTTTCTGAAGGAAAGAGGCATATGAAATTGAGTTATTCCTTATAAATCCTTTAACTGCATTCCAAAGTGTTCGAGGATCATCCACTGAACCTTGGTTAATTTCAATAAACTCAGCAAATTTATTTCTGAATTGGCTGCAAAAGTTTTCATCCTGTAACAATTTAGGGTTAAATCGGCATCTAGTGGCACGAGATGGACGATTGATCAAAGATAATCTGCACAAATTTCCATCATGATCCGACAGAGATAACAAATATCGGCATCACGAACAGCTGAAGATAAAGAAGTAGAAATGAAAATATAGTCAATTCACGAATAGGATTTATGGGTAGCAGAAAAGAAAGTGAAAGACTTAGCAGAAGGATTTAATTAACGCCAACTATCCACCAATGAGGATGAGGTTACACATTGCCGAAGTTTGTCTGAACAAAAAACTTGAGAGTGTGATTCCTTTGGTCCAGATCTATCTAGGACAGTGGTTCTCAACCGGTGGGGCCCGGGGGGGCGCGGACACTCTCCCGGGGGGGCGCGAGTATGCTACAGGATGGGAGGAAAAAAAAACTGAAAAAAAAAAATTTGCAATTTTTTTTTTAGCACTAAACTACTGTCATAAAAAGTTATAGTTTTGTATATACATAACTCCTGAATAAAAATTAAAATGTGTTTGGACTGATTTAAAAAAAAGAGTTTTGAACAAATTTGATTGGTTTGTCGATAGTGAGCGCAAATGCAGGTGATAAGCGGTTTTATTAAGCGAGTCATTGAGTCGTTCATTCAAACGATTTGTTCAAACGGCCGATTCATCAAGAATGAGACAGATGTTTGTGCATGGGTCATTGAATCTTTGACTCAACCGATTCGTTCAAAACACTGAATCATTCAAAACACCATTGAGTGTTGCTGTGAGATGCGCTATGCTGTGATCTTTGTTTGGATTCATCGGATCTATTTTCGCTGCTAAAATAGACCAAAACAGTCATTATTTCGTCTAAAATGTAAGTGACTTAATATTATTAACTTGTTTGTTGAACTGTCATATGAAATCAGTGTCACATTTTCAATCGTGAGGTGATGGTAAATTAAGTGATGGTCAATTGTCAGCTCTCTTGGTCGTCAGGTCGTGTGATGCATGTTGCTGAACTGTATTCAAATGTTATAAATATAAAAACACCACATTTTGAAATTTAACTGCAGTACGTCAATTTTGTTTATTTGTGTGTGCTGCGCTCATAGACTTTAGAAAACGGCGCTCATTTGTTTGATTTCTCCTCGAGAAGCTGCGCAAGCCTCAAAAGTTTAAGGTCCTTGCACCCTGACTGAGTCCGAAACTGTCGTATTCGTTTTTTCATATTCGTCATTTGGTGGCTCTCAATTGTCAAAAACACCCCTCAAAATATTTGCTACGGATGCGAAAAATGCAGAAAATCGAACCATCCGAATTAATTTTTATGACGGACGGAAGTTTCAGAGGCTGCAAACGTATAAAACGTGAGGTCGTATTTAGTTTTTTTTTATATATATATATATATATATATATATATATATATAAATACTCGTTTTTCGTTTATTATTCATTTATTCATTATTCGTTTATTATAAAATATTCGTTTTATATATATATATATATATATATATATATATATATATAACGAATAAACTAGTCAGAATATAGGCTACAGTTAAAGCTTTCCTTTAGTTTTTGTGAAATACACGCACGCACGCAGCCACGCACACACATACATGTTTAAATACATTTATGTTGTTAATAAATAAATAACAATAAATTGTTGTAACAGCAATATCTCTAAGTTTTGTTTTTCACTGTAAAAATGTAATGATTTGCCAATGCAAAGAGAGTACCGCCACCTTTTTCCCCCACTTCAAGCACTGATTATAACACAAACAAATCATCCTCCTGGCGACTTTTTTTTTTGTCAAAAGCGACAAATCCAGCGACTTTTACTGGTGTTTTTGGAGACTTTTGTGGTGTTTGGAGACTCGAAAGCACGAATCACTCTGCAGTTAGGCCTACTGTGCTCAACGAGCAGCGGGTGCTGCCGTGAGCCCCTCTCCCGTCCAAAAGCACTCACAGGCGGTCAGTCTCTCAGTAGCCTCGCGCAGCAGTCAGAGCAGAGAGGAGACACACACACCCCTCCGCGTCCAGGCTGCAAATGAATCGCGCATGCGCAGGGCCGCCGCCGTTCCCGCCCTGGGTTACAGAGCGGGGTGTAAATGTAAATGTAAATGTTCACTCACTCTCACAAAAATAAATCACTGCATTTAAATTGACTCACGACATAGCTCTCCATTCACTCTAGTCTAGTCTCTTGCCAAGTTCGCTTGTGCCAGCTCTCGCTAGTCTGTTATCAATCTCGATTTACATAGGCCTTTACTACAAAACCCCAACAGTCTTTTTAAAGACTAAACCCACAAACATTCTTGTTAAAGATTAGATCAAATCTCAGCCCTAGCCAGTAATTTGTTTTAACTGCTAGGCAGTAGCTACACTTAGCTAAAACTACCCATGCGACTAAGACACACACACACACACACACACACACTACAATTGTTAAGTATTAAAATAAAATCTGAATTGTCTGCAAAATAATTATTTTGTTCGTTTAATTAAAGATCGTGCCTAAGTCCCGACTGATTAGCCCCTGATACGTCTCTCAACATAGCCACACACACAGTTACATATTGTCTAAACTTTATTGAAAACACATAACAAAAATGGAGAAATTTCTTGTGAGGACCAACAAGCCAACCGACGCACCACCAGCTGCAAAAAAGCTTCGAAGGTACGATGAAGCATACCTGCAGTTTGGGTTTACAGTCACGGCTGATCTGAGACCTCAGTGTGTCGTGTGTGCCGAGGTGCTGGCAAATGACAGTATGAAGCCCTGCAAATTAAAAAGGCACCTCGAAACAAAGCATGCTGGCATTAAAAATAAACCGGCTGAATATTTTAAAAGAAAGCTTGATGGCCTCCATCAGCAACAGGCAACCATTTCAGTGCACAGCACTGTGTCTAAACAGTGTTTGGAGGCATCGTATGTAGTGGCCAAAAGAATCGGTAAACTGGGTAAACCGCATACAATCGCCGAGACTCTCATTTTGCCGGCAGCGCAAGACATGTGCAGAATAATGATAGGCGATAGTGCAGCAGCCAAACTCGGTGCAGTACCACTGTCCAATGACACAGTCGCTAGGAGAATTGAAGACATGTCCAATGATATCAGAGAGCAACTGATAGAGTTCGTAAAAAAGAGTCCTTACTACGCGCTGCAGCTGGACGAATCCACTGATATTGCTGGGCAGGCACAGCTCCTCACCTATGTCAGGTATCTGCGGGACAAGGCGATTGAGGAGGATGTCCTGTTTTGCCGGCCTCTTCAGTCGCACACTACAGGAGAAGCCATTTTCAATGTCCTTGATATTTTTATCCGTGAAAATGGTTTGGCCTGGGACCGATGCGTTGGCCTATGCACGGATGGTGCGCAGGCAATGACGGGGCGTGAGCGTGGCCTAGCTGCTAGCGTTCAGCAAGTAGCTCCACTTGTGAAATGGACACATTGCATGGTCCATCGCGAAGCACTAGCTGCTAAAAAAATGCCGGTTCTTTTTGACTCCGTGCTGAACCAATCCGTGAAAATGATAAATCTCATCAAATCACGGCCGCTAAACTCTCGCTTGTTTGGGGTCCTCTGCCAGGAGATGGGGTCAGGGCATGAACAGCTGCTTCTGCACACTGAAGTTCGCTGGCTCTCCAGGGGGCGGGTGTTACAGCGGTTGTATGAGCTGCGAGAGGAGGTGAAGTGGTTTTTGACAGAAATCAAATCAGATCTGGTGAAGCATCTGGATGACACTATGTGGCTTGCGTCTCTGTCCTATTTGGTCGATATATTTGACCGCTTGAACGGCCTCAACCTGTCTTTGCAAGGCCACGAAACTCATATTTTGCTCCTTGCAGACAAAGTGCACGCCTTCACACAAAAACTAGACCTCTGGCATGGCCGCATCAGTCGAGGGAACTGCGACATGTTCCCCAGCCTTGCAGACTTTATCACTGATGCAGGCACGTCACACGATTTCTCCTCCCTATTTCAATCAGCGTCTGAGCACCTGTCAGCAATGAGAAAACAATTTGCGACGTACTTTAAAGAGGATTATCGCTCTTTTGCGTGGGTTCGAGATCCGTTTGTGTGCACAGCAAACGAGCTATCAATTGATATGCAGGAACAGCTTATTGAGCTGAAGAGTGACAGTAGACTGAAGGAACTCTTTAGCTCCTGCCCTCTTTCGTCATTCTGGGCAGCATTGATGCAGGAATATCCTGAAGTCTGTGACGTCGCCTTGAAGATTCTCCTTCCTTTCGCGTCGACATATTTGTGTGAGGCAGGATTCTCAAAAATGACTGCACTCAAAACGAAATACCGCAATCGTGCACAAATCGAGGATGATTTGAGGCTATGTTTATCAAACATTGAGCCAAAAATTGAGGATCTTTGCAAGGCAAAGCAGGCTCAGGTCTCACATTAACATCACCTACCTGCAAGCTTCTGTAAAAAAATGCAAATGATGCCTACTATTAGGCCTAGTAATAATAACAATAATAAAGCATAAATTAATATCAGAGGTCTGGTGCCAATTCCCAATTATAGCAATAGCCTAGTAATGATAATAGGCCTATACTGATGATAATAATAATAATAATAACAACAACAACAACAATAAAGCATGTAACCTCATATAATTATATAGCAATAGCCTAGTAATGATGATAGGCCTACTACTACTCATAATAATAATAATAATAATAATGTCTGCAAGCTCACATTAGAAGTCTGGTGCTACTGTCAATTATAACAATAGCCTAGTAATGATAATAGGCCTACCTACCGCTACTGATGATAATAATAATAATAATAATAATGTGGGCCTAAAAATAATAGCCTAGGGCTATCTATCTATCTATCTATCTATCTATCTATCTATCTATCTATCTATCTATCTACCTATCTATCTATCCATGCAAGGTGGTGTGGGGGGTGTGGGGGGGGGGGCACTGGGGCCCCAACTGCAATGAACCAGCTTTGGGGGGGCCCAGCTTGCAAAAGGTTGAGAACCCCTGATCTAGGATATGCGACATTGCAGAATTCGTATCTGCACCCAATACAATTTCAAAATCCGAAAATTTCAAGAGATAGGTTGACAAAACAGAAAAAAGTAGGGTCAGGAGTACAAGGGGCATAAACAGATAGAAACCAGTTGAGTCTACCATTAAACCACCCCCCACCCCCACCCTTCCGTCACTATTCAAAAAAACATAAACACATTCCCTTGAACTATGGCAGATCAAACCAAGAACAAACCTTGATCTGCCAGCACCCCTTAGTATGATCCGTGGCGTCAACAAAAACCTCCACATTACTGAAGCACCAACATTGGCCCCATAATCACATATTGAATAGGTAGTATCTCTATTAAAAAAGAAAGAGAGATAAAGAATACAACTAAAACAAATAAAATAACATCATAATCAGTAAGCGATACTGTATGCACAATGAACGCTTCTAGTAACTATGAATTAAGAAGTGAACATTAAAGTGAACAGTGAAAGAGACAGTCACCTAACCATTTAGATAATCTCTTCTCCGATTAGACAGCAAATGTCCAGCTGAAGCTCACTGAGAGTTGGTGGATGAATGGGATCTGAGAAAAACTCTCGCTTCTTCTGGGGAGTATAGCATTTTAGGTTCACCTTGATTGAGAATGACCTTCAGCGTTGTAGGATAAAGAAGAAAATTCTGGAATGCCAGCTTCTCTCATTTCCTTCCTAATTGGCGCAAATGCACTTTTAGTGTTTTCTAAAGTTTTCACCAGGGCGTGAAGTCTGGAAGCCTGCAGAATGTCCCTGTCCGTGTACCGCAGCAGTTTAAAGATGAAAACCTGTGGTTTAGCGCGATCTGAGGAGAGCCTTGTGTACATGCGATGCGCTCGCTCCACTTCAAACTCTATGCCCGCCAGAGACAGGAGCCACGTCGGTAGCGATCTTTTCAAAAAGCCCATAGGGTCGTCATTTTCGGAACCTTCAGGCAATCCGACCAGACGCAGATTTCTGCACCTATTGCGATACTGTAAGTCCACAACCTGTTGCTCGAGGGCGGCTACTCACCTATCGTGATCTGCGACAACTTTCTTTTGTTCTCTCATCTCCCTTCCTTCTTCTTCTTCTTTATTGTTTATTGGCGGTTGGCACTCTCATCTCCCCTGTAAGAAGATCCAGTTTAGAGCATAGCGACTGAATAACTGACATGTGAGAAGCGAACTCATTCCGCATCGCCGTCAACTCAGTTCTTAGAATGTCTTCAAAGTGTCCATCATATCGCTTGAGTTCGGTGGCTTGGATTTCTTCTTAATCGGAGAAGCCGACGGAGACAACTCCTGCTGTTTCCGATTGTATGCCATCAGGGAAAGTATTATTAATGAATAGAACTTAAAATAAAACGAAAAAAATCAGCAAAAATGGGCCAAATGTACGGAGCTCTACTCAAGTGTGACTAGGTTCATGAGCACGTCACGTGACTCCCCCGAGTCGAACCATACCCAATTTTCCCATGTCAGCCATTTTGGGCATCGGCCAATTTTTTTGTCAAAAAATGCTATATTTTACAAACGCATTGGCGTATCGTTACGAAACTTGGTATGTGTCTTCGGCACCATGCCCTGACAGTACTCAAAAAATTTGTGGCCAAAAGTTATAAAGACATTTCCAAAAATGCTAATAACGTTTAGATTAATTGGGCTATTGTAATGAAACTGGTCTACATTCTTTGGGTCATGCCGAAAACATCGATAACAATTATTCCAATATTGGCCGAACTTCCTTTCTGCCATTTTGATTCATGTTGAAATTCTACTTTTTCAAACTCCTCCTAGTGTCAGTCCTCTGTCGTGTGTGTCATGTGTTCCCTCCTCTTGTGTCCATATTTGGTTTGTTTCCTGTCCTTGTTTAATGTGATTATGAGTTAAGTCTGTTCCAGCTGTGTTTGTCTCATTAACGTGTGTATTTTAGTTCATCCCTGTTCAGTTTCGTGTCGTCTGGTCTACTCGTTACTCCCCGGTGTTTCTGTGAGTCTGCCTTGCTTTGTCTTGCCTTGTCTTGCCCTGATGTCTTCATTAAAGACTATTATTTGAGTTTACTCCTCGTCTCCGTGTTCCTCGTTCCTCCCTGCTGTGTGCACCGTGACAGAAGACCAGACCTATAAAGTAAGCGGCGCCCCTTCACCTCGTTTTGTGTTCCGTTTTTGAAATTCTTTTGTTTTGTTCCTGTGTGTTTTGTCTCTCGCAGCAAGGAAGTCGCCACTCGTCCTTCTGCCCTAGCCCACGTCAAGTCGGCGTGGGAGTTCGATCGCGGGGGATATCCGCCGCCGTCCGCGGCTCACCGAGCCCGCCGTTCGCGGGAGATGACGCCGCCGTCCGCGGCTCACCGAGCCCGCCGTAAGCGGGAGATGACGCCGCCGTCCGTGGCTCACCCCAGCCCGCCGGTCCGCCGCTGACTCAAGCCCGCCGGCCGCCGCTGACCATAGCCCAGTGGATCCAGTCCACACGTCACGGCCAGGAGTGCCGTGTTTATGTCTTGTCGTGCCCACAGGAACATTTTAATTACCTTGTCTTGTCTTGTCCACGGAGACTCTTCGAGGGCAGGCAGCTCCTCTAGTCATGGCTGAGGAGGCCATTCCCAGCCGCCTGCCCCCCGTGTCCCGGATGTGGAAGCGGTAGCTGAGGGAACCTTGTGAGGGCCCCTGATGTCTTGTCATGCCCAGAAGAAGCCTCAGCTTCCTAGCTCGCCCAGGAGGGCTTCCTGTTCCTGTGGGCTGTCTTGTCCTGTCTGTCTGGCCCCGGAGGGCTTTCCTGCCCTGTCTTGTACTGTCCTGTCTGTTTAGCCCCGGAGGGCTCCTGATACCCCCTGACTACCCCAGGGAAATTTGGGGGGGGGGGGGTAGTAAGGGTTCCGGCTGTAGGGGCCGGGCCGAGGGGACCGAGGCCAAGGCCTCCTGAGCTCCCTGCACCGCCATGGCCTCCTGAGCTCCCAGCTCCGCCATGGCCTCCTGAGCTCCCAGCTCCGCTCTGGAGGTCCCCGTCCTGTGTTCCTGTCCATGTCTGTCCTGAGGGGCCTCCAGAGCGCCCACCCCCCTCCCCAGTGGAACTGTTACGGCGTAGGACACACATTCCGGGAGGGGGGAGTAATGTCAGTCCTCTGTCGTGTGTGTCATGTGTTCCCGCCTCTTGTGTCCATATTTGGTTTGTTTCCTCTCCTTGTTTAATGTGATTATGAGTTAAGTCTGTTCCAGCTGTGTTTGTCTCATTAATGTGTGTATTTTAGTTCCTGCCTGTTCAGTTTCGTGTCGTCTGGTCTACTCGTTACTCCCCGGTGTTTCTGTGAGTCTGCCTTGCTTTGTCTTGCCTTGTCTTGCCCTGATGTCTTCATGAAAGACTATTATTTGAGTTTACTCCTCGTCTCCGTGTTCCTCGTTCCTCCATGCTGTGTGCACCGTGACACCTAGACCGTTGGTCTGATTTTCACCAAATTTGACTCGAATTATCTTTAGACCATGCTGGCAAAAAGTTATGGATGTCGTGTCGATATACGAAACGGTTTTCGTTTAGCGCATCAACGAATTTGCTGGAAAGGTGCCAAACTGCATCTGAGTCTGTATCTCTGCAAATCTTTGACATATTGACACCAAACTTTGTATGTGCCCTTATCACCTCACACTGAACATACCACATTAATTTAGTAACAGCGCCACCTATTGGTCAAAAGTAATAAACCATTCATTAACCATTAATAATGAAATTTCCAAAACTGTTAATAACTTTTGATAGCATTTGCCTATTGTAATGAAACTCAAAATATTCATCGGGTCATGCCGACAACATAGATACCAATTATTCTATAGTCGGCCGTACTTCCTGTCCGCCATTTTGATTTATGTTGAAAACCTACTTTTTCGAACTCCTCCTCGACCGTTAGTCCGATTTTCACTAAAATCGAATCAGATCATCTTCAGACCATGCTGACAAAAGTTTTTGGATTTCGTGTCGATAGACAAAACCATTTTTGTATAGCGCTGCTACAAAGTTGAGGCATGATGCCAAAATGACTCTTAGGCTGTATCTCTGCAAAGCTTTGACATATTGACACCAAACTTTGTGTGTGCCATTGTCACCTCACACAGAACACACCACATCTATTTGATAACAGCGCCACCTATTGGTCAAAAGTGATAAGCCAATAAATCATATTACTAGTGGTTGTATTTATGATTTTTAAGCCATTTTGACTAAAATCATCTTAAAATGGTTTTAATTACTCAATTGCTGCAGTTGGTCTGATGCTTGCTTCTGTAGTGCTTGGCCCCGTAATTGCTGCTTGCAGCTATATTTTTCATTGTTTTTGTTTTAAAATAATTAATTTGTTTATTTTAAATTTTTATGATTGAATTAATTATTAGATTTTTATCATCTTACAAAGCAGTTCTTACATTAACACAGTTAGGGAAACCCTAATTACACTAGATTATGTTACTAACTACAATTTTCATCAAGCAATCTGTAACTAACGGACTATAATTTGTAAGTAATCAACCCAGCACTGTATATAATGACAATAAATACTCTATGATCTCCTTAGTGGTTTACATTATTGAACAGTTAAGCATTATGTGATTAATTTACAACAAAACTTATTTTTTTCTGTATTACATGAAATTGTATGAGCTCAGTGCCATTTCTTTTTCAGCTAATCATTTTTTTGTGAATTTGAATGTATGCAAAAGATTAATTGTGTGTGTTTGAAGGATGCGAAAGAAACAACTGATGCAGCCTTCAAAGCAGGCCGACTGAAGGACACAAAACAAAGACTGCCTACTAAGGATCCTTCAAAATAATGATGTGGTAGCCGAGATATTCAGACCTATAGGACGCAGGCTTCTGACAACCCCCAGTCATCAAGATAATGACTGAACAAAAAGACTACAGTAACTGTTGATCACACACATACACATTGCAAATACCTTTTAAATTCCCATTTAATGTTTCTAATACAACAGCTGAGGGAGCCCAGATAGCACACATACAGCTGAAAGATGTCTGTTAAAGATTGCTTGATCTGGAAAGCATCTGCTGTGTACAAACACCTGTCAGACATCTTTAAGATGTCAGTTTTACATTCTAAATCATAAACACCTTAAAGATATCTAATAAACATCTATTTGACATCTGATAGGAAACGTCCTATAGACATATTGCAGATGAGCAAACACTCTAAAAAATACATCTTACAGATATAAATGCAGACGTCAAATCGACGTCTCCTTAAAGTATGTGTGCTATCAGGGAGTGATGGTAAATATGAAAATCATATTTACTGTTTGCCTCCTATCACCACTATAAAAGTTTTGCACATAAACGATGACTTACGCTTCTGAGAACCCCGGCAATTAAAAAAAGGTTCCATTAAAATGGAATAAAATACAAGACAAAAATCTTTGGATTGCAGGATGAGTCATTATCAATATTTTGCTCCATTTTGCAGGAAGTAATTTCCTGAAAGACTTGGGGGGTTGGGTAAGCTGGGCTGGGGCCTCAAAGCAAACTTACATGGATTTAAAAGTGTGACAAAAAAATGTGTTTTGATGTTTGAGCTTATAATTTTCACATTACATTACAACACTTACATTAATCAATTTGAGAAATGTATTCTACGCAGCAGAAAGTAGGCATAGACAAAATTAATTAAGTTATAATTAATTTTTTTATTATTATTATTTTTATTATTGATTTGCTTTATGCTTTGGACTAAAACAATTTCTATATCCTACTTTTTTCATAATGATAATTTAACAAATTCCACTCCCTGTCATTTCAATTGAAGTTCCAATTCAAAATTCTGTGGACTGTGGCCAATTTCTTTACAATTCATACTTCACACTCATAAACTGAATAAAAGCCAATTCCTTCATTCTTTATTTTTACTTCACTCTACAGCACATGCACGCCCTCTGGAGGAAACTATTTCCCTTTTTCCCACATCTATGAAAGAAATGTAAGTGTTCTTGGGAGATCATGGAATCTACAGTCATAGATTCAGTTTATGTGTGTGTGTGTATGTGTGTGTGTGTTCCACTGTGTTGTTTCCACTGGTATTGTGTTCAGATAAAAAGGTGCTCAGGCGTCAGATTGGTTGTGGTCGTTACGGTCGCTCTGGGGGCTCAGAAGCCTGCCTGGTGAAGTGTGACAGTAAAAACTGTCAACAGGATGAAAATACAGTAGCTAAAAGATTGACCTGACTGACAGCCACTTACACTCAACAGAGCTGAGCCGATCAAACCAGAGATTTCATCAATTGTCCGCACCCTGACTGAGAACAAGAAACTGGTGATAATATTTATTAATCAATGCTTCAACTGAAAGCCTACGTATGTAGCCAAGTTTCTTAACCTTTTGTTTCCTGATAAATTTCCACACAATAGCTCATTTCAAAGTGCCATAAGTTTTTCCAAATGGTAGTCAAGTCAAGTCGAGCTTTATTGTCATTCTGCTACATGTATGGACATATAGTGGAACAAAATGTTGTGTCTCGCAGGACCACGGTGCTACATACCAGTTAAACATAAGATAAACATACAACAATGCAAGTATAAGAAAAACAATAGAGCTATACATATACTATAAATACTATAACTACTATACATAGTTGACTACACATACACAAACTGAGACTGTACAAAAACTTTACATAAATACTTTATATGAATATAAATATTCATGAAATTGTGCAAAAGGGATATTTGTACATGAAATTGTGCAAAAAATATATATTTTGTACATTAAATCGTTGTGCAGAAGAGAGATTTTGTGGAAAGCAGCGCATAGTGCAAAATGATTTTGTAGTGCACTGCACAAATAAACATATTATCTTATTGAGTCTTTGTGTCTTTGTAGCAGGGAGTGTTTATAGAAAGTGTCTAGTGTACATATAATGGGATGAGTGTGTTACTACAGGTGGTTTGTATAGCCCACTCACCTGTGTGTAGCACACTCAGAATTGCACTTAGGAAAATTGTCAACAGTTTTAATGAGTTGGGGGGGAGGGGGCTGAGGTGTTCATGGTTTCAGAGGGGGACAGGGAGATTGGAGTTAAGAGTTCTCACAGCCTGGGGGAAAAAGCTGTTGAGCAATCTGACAGAGCGAGCTTTGATACTCCGGTACCTTCTACCTGATGGCAGGAACTGGAAGAGGTTGTGAGAGGGATGGGTGGGGTCCTTCACGATGCTGTTGGTTTTGCTGGAGCATCGTGCAAGGAAAATATCCAGGATGGAGGGGAGAGGGGCACCGATGATCTTTGCGGCAGTGTTCACTGTCCGTTGTAGGGTCTTGCGGTCAGCAGCACTGCAGTTCCCATACCAGACAGTGATGCAGGTGGTCAGCACACTCTCAATGGTGCCCCTGTAGAAAGTGGTGAGGATGGGTGGAGGGAGACTTGCCCTTTTCAGTCGGCGGAGAAAGTGTAGGCGCTGTTGTCCCTTCTTGTTGAGTGACGTGACGTTGGTGGTCCAGGTGAGATCCTCTGTAATGTGCACCCCCAGGAATTTAGTGCTGTCGACTTTCTCCACGGTTGAGCTGTCGATGGTCAGTGGGGGGTGGTCAACAGAGTTTCTCCTGAAGTCCATCACAACCTCTTTTGTCTTACTCACATTGAGGGACAGGTTGTTTGCACCACACCATTCAGCCAGCTGTGCCACTTCCTATCTGTAGTGCGTTTTATCGTTGTTGCTGATGAGGCCTACCACTGTTGTGTCATCAGCAAACTTGATGATGTGGTTGGAGCTGAACTTGGCAGTGCAGTCGTGAGTCAGCAGCGTGAAGAGCAGCGGGCTGAGCACACAGCCCTGTGCTCAGTGTGGTAGTGCTCGAGGTGTTGTGGCCGACACGGACTGACTGAGGTCTTGCAGGTAAAAAGTCCAGAATCCAATTACAGAGTGAGGGTTTAAGGCCCAGCAGGTTTAGTTTGTGGATGAGCTGTTGTGGGATTATTGTGTTGAATGCTGAGCTGAAGTCGATGAACAGCATTCTTACATAAGAGTCTTTCTGTTCCAGGTGAGTAAGGGCTAGGTGGAGAGTGGTCGATATTGCATCGTCCGTGGAATGTTTGGACGGTATGCAAACTGGAATGGGTCCAGCGTGTTTGGGAGACTGGACTTGATGTGATGCATGACTAACCTCTCAAAGCACTTCATCATGATTGGGGTCAGTGCTATGGGACAATAGTCATTCAGACAGGACACAGGTGATTTCTTTGGTACTGGAATTATGGAGGTGGATTTGAGACACGTGGGGACGTGAGGTGTTGAAGATGTCTGTTAGGACATCCGTCAGCTGTGCAGCACAGTCTCTCAGTACACATCCAGGTATGTTGTCAGAGCCCGCAGCCTTTTGTAGGTTAATCCTGGATAGGGTCTTCCTTACATCGGCTGGAGAGAGACAGAGTACCTGGTCGATTGGAGATGTGAGTAGTTTCTGTGCAGGTGTGTCGTTCTGTATCTCAAATCGTGAGTAGAAGTGGTTGAGTGCATCTGGTAAGGATGCATCATCGTCACTGGCCTGTGGCGGGGACTTGTAGTCAGTGATGGTATGAATGGCTTGCCACAGGGTCCGAGTGTCTTTACTGCCGCTGAAGTTGTTGTTGATTTTTTTAGCATATTGATGTTTTGCCTTCTTAATGCCATGAGACAGATTGGCTCTTGCTGTTTTGAGAGCTGCCTTGTCTCCTGATCTGAATGTCTCATCTCGGATTTTTAGCAGCCCGCGAACCTCTGCTGTCATCCATGGCTTCTGGTTGGCACGTGTGGTGATGGTCTTGGTGACTGTCATATCATCTATGCACTTTTTGATGTAAGCAGACACAGTTTCAGTGTACTCCTGCAGGTCTGTGTGGTTGTTGTAGGTGGCTGCCTCTTTAAACATGTTCCAGTCTGTGTCCTGGAAGCAGTCCTGCAGTGCTGAGGTAGCATTGTCCGGCCATACTGTGATCTGCTTTTGAACCGGTTTGGCAAGTTTGAGAAGTGGTCTGTATGCTGGGATTAGCATAACAGAGATGTGGTCTGAGTAATCGAGGTGGGGGCGGGGTTCAGCTTTGTATGCGTTTTTCTCTGTTGTATAAACAAAGTCCAGTGTGTTGTTTCCCCTTGTTGCAAAGTTCACATGTTTGTAGAACTTTGGCAAAACTGTCTTTAAGTTTGCGTGGTTGAAGTCACCGGCTATGATGAAAAATCCGTCAGGGTTATTTGTTTGTTGTTCGCTGATGGCACTATACAGTTCATGAAGCGCGTCCTTAGCTTTTGCACACGGAGGAATGTAAACCGCGACAATAACAATTGCCGTGAACTCCTGCGGCAGATAGAATGGTCGACACTTCACAACCATAAACTCCACCAGTGATGAACAGTGTTTTGATACTACTGCAGCATTGTTACACCATTCTTTGTTGATATACACACACAAGCCACCTCCTCGGGTCTTACCAGAAATTGATGAATCTCTGTCCGCTCGGTAGCAGTTTAAACCGTGCAGCTGAATGGTGGAGTCCGGGATGTTGTCGTTTAGCCATGTTTCAGTGAAAACAAACACACAACAATCCCTTGCCTCATGCTGTGTAGACCGACTGAGTTGAATTAAGTCCAGTTTGTTTTCCAGAGAGCGAACGTTTGAGAGCATGAGTGTTGGAAGAGCCGGTCTTGTGGGGTTAGCCCTTAGCCTAGCTCGAATACCTCCGCGCTTACCGCACTTCCGTCCTCTCTCACACCGCTTGCAACGCCGCCTTGTGTGGGTAGCATCAGTAGGCGAGGCCGCGGTCTCGAGGTCCGGCTTCAGCAGTAAACAAAGGCCTTGTAGCTTCTCAGTTGCCGCTGGCGAGAGTTGGTGTTTGTATGCGTTGCCGATATCCAAAAGACTTTGGCGATCATTGATGTGTTTTGGAGTGATTTCCTTATGAATTAGCGGTAAATTGACACTATTTGGAGACGAACAGACGACATTAAAAGACATAAAAGCACCTGTTTTTGGGACCCGGAGTAGCCGCTGCGTCTGAACGCGCCACCATCTTGGATTACTACCTTTAGGTAGGCACCTAAAATATGCTGCTTGGATTACTACCTTTAGGTTGGCACCTAAAATATGCTGCCTTCTAATATAAATCACTGTGTTTACATTCTAAAGCAGCATGGCATGTATCTTTAAGGGAGAGAACAATCCTGGAATGCATTGCAATGAGCTTAGTACAAATCTAATGTGGCAGTTGATTATACATTTTATTACACAACTCTCTAAAAAACTTGAATCTAACTGTTTAGTCGCAACATTCTGAGGTGTAATAAAGTGGTGCAGGTATGCACTGAAGGATCATTAGCATAGCAACATGCTAACAGCAACCTATATTGAAATCTGTTGTCAGCTGAATCTGAACAAAGTGATATTTGATGTACTGCTACCAATGTAGTGCGTTCCAGGGCTGCATTTCCCAAAAGCATCATAAGCCTAAATAGATTGTAGAAACCATTAGAAACCAATATAAGCCATTTTGGTGTTGCCTAAGAATGCAGTTGAATAGCTCACTAGGTTTTGTAACAGAGTGCACAACATTGAGCATGCTGAATGTGTGTGTTGTAAATTTTATGGGTTTAGACGTCTTGCACATAATAGCTAATTGAGTTTCCCCACTGAAGTGCTAAACAACTGCACTAATCTTCCGGGACCAGCCAAACAGTCCACTTAATTATAACTTCTCGTGTGTATTCAGACACACATATACATAAAAATGATTTAAATGGAATGTTCCATTTTTCTCCCCTTAAGACAAAAACACAATTTGGTGGCATTGTTTATCGGTCTCATACTACAGAAAATAGCTGTTATCTGATCATGTTTAACTTCAAAGCCTCCAAATAAAAAATAAAAAAAACTTGAATTATTTTTAACTTAATATAATTAGTTAGTGGTTTGCACACACCTCATTTTCTTCCAGACCTATACTGAATCCATAAACGTAAATTAAATCTGTGGCTGATGACTGGAGCACTGCGGATGCTGGCAGCACACGTCTGTGGATGACTGTTGTGAGTGCTCAATAATAAGTACAATGTGTAGGTGGAGGCTGCAATTTAATACCTGTGTCCAAAACACAATGAGTTTGATCCAACACAGAGAGAGATGAATGATGGATGCTGGAGGGGGAGAATTAGTTAGGTGGGGTGAAAAGCACCACATGAGCCCGTCGCTGTGTTTACTCCATGGGAATAATGAACAGTTTCCAGAATGCTCTCAGTGGTTCGTAAAGTGTTGTTGATCATCTCTCCTGCTGATAGTGTGAGTGTTTATGGTCCTTACCTATCTCCTCTGACCTGTCTCTTCTCTCCTCCCTCATCACTCACCCACTCTCTGTCCACAGCTAAAGAGCAGATGGATGATAGAGCAGAAGAGGGCTTGTAATAGGTGAAGGAAAGCTAGACGAGGCTGTTGCTATTTACTCCTGGGGGGGGGATAGCATTTTTAACATTTAGCATTTTGAAAATATATATATATATATTTTTTAAAGTCTGCATCATGTGTTTTGAGTACATTTAAAGTATATAAATTGTATCTTTGAGTAGATATACACCCTTGTGTTTGTCTGCCAAAAGTAAATTGTGTCAACATTTAGAGGTACACTAGCATATAGATGCCTTAATTTTATGGGGTCTATAAAGGTTTCAGAATTCATGTTTGACATTTGACTGTGAGTAATTTATGCTGTAGAACAAAACGTGAAAGTCTCTTCAAGTAAATGTAATGATAGATCTTATTTTACTCATAAATACAAAATAAATAAATTCCCCAAAGGAATCCAAGGCATGTTAGCCTTTCAGTTTGGCCTACAAATGTACATTATAACTGAACTGTTCTTTTAAGTTTACAGTAAACGTGTGAATTTTTCATAGCAGTTACAAGTATAGATTTAAAAGGTTTCAAAATGGTGTTTTTTAGAGTGTACTGTATTAACTTAAAAAAAAACTGAACCTTTCAAGTCCTTAATCTACACTGCGTAGTGCAAATTATTCTTGCTTAAACAAGAACAGATGTTTTATGGTGTTCGTTTTGAGCATATGCTCAAATTCAGTTTTCACCAAGCACAGGTCAGATTGCATTACTCGCACATTAGGGGTGAGCCTTGAGCTCCAACGAGAAGTAAACAAAAACAAATCAAAAAGAGAAATGCCTCTAAGTATGAAATCTGCCCATAGCCATGTAAAGGGCTGTGCTTCCCCCCAATTTTTGCACTGTGCTCAGGGCTGGACTGGTAATCGGGCATACCGGGCATTTTCCCGGCGGGCCGACGCACTGAAGGGGCTGACCGAATTTTTTATTTTTTTTTGCCAAGGACCATCACGCAGGGACAACGAGCAGTCAGTGGCCCATTGGTTTGTCTCCTGCATTGACAGCGTAAACCACCCAATCACAATGCGCTATAGACAGAGCGATGAAGTATTTTGCTCCGCCTAAATAAACCCCAACTTCTTCCGTATCGGCTTTCCCCACGTTTCACAGCAGCTTTATAAAAAACAGGCTTGCTCTGCGGTGAGTGATGCGGGCCAAAGAGCCAGGCAGGAGGGGAGGGGAGAGGAGAGTAGTTGAATCGGTAAAGTGCTTGATAAGGGACTCGCAACGGAGGCAGGCATCTAGTGTGTGCGCGCGCGCGCCATGAGTGCAGAATACGCTTTTTATTTTTTTTATTTTTTTTTATTTAACACTTTTTAATAAACCGTAAATTCGTCCCCCGCGATTTTTTTGCCAAGTCAAGTCAAGTGTGTTCATAGAGGTTTCCATGGGCCAATGCGAATAAATCTAGATTTAAATTCGAAAAGACACGATATTGTCGGACCTGACGTTTTATTCTTATCCAAAACAACTAGATGCAATGATACATATCTACACTACCAGTCAAAAGTTTTTGAACAGTAAGATTTTGATTTTTTTTTTTTTTAAGAATTCTCTTCTGCTCACCAAGCCTGCATTTATTTTATCCAAAATACAGTAATAAAAAAATTATAATTATAATAAAAGCAGTAATATTGTGAAATATTTTTACTATTTAAAATAACTGCTTTCTATTTGAGTATATTTTAAGATGTAATTTATTCCTGTGATCAAAACTGAATTTTCAGCATCATTACTCCAGTCTTCAGTGTCACATGATCCTTCAGAAATCATTCTATGCTGATTTGCTGCTCAAGAAACATTTATTATTATTATTATTATTATTATTATTATTATCAATATTTAAAACAGTCGAGTATTTTTTTTTCTGGATTCTTTGATGAATAGAAAGATCCAAAGATCAGCGTTTATCTGAAATAAAAAAGCTTTTGTAACATTATACTCTATAGCCTACCATTCAAAAGATTGGAGTCAGTATAATTTTTGTTTTGTTTTTTGGGAAAGAAATTATAGAAATTAATACTTTTATTTAGCAAGGATGCTTTAAATTGATCAAAAATGATGATAAAGACATTTATAATGTTACAAAATATTTCTATTTCAGATAAATGCTGTTCTTCTGAACTTTCTATTCATCAAAGAAACCCGAAAAAAAATCTACTCAGCTGTTTTCATAATACATAATAATAATAATAATAATAATAATAATAAATGTATTTTGAGCAGCAAATCCGAATATTTGAATGATTTCTGAACATCATGTGACTGGAGTAATGATGCTGAAAATTCTGCTTTGATCACAGGAATAAATAACATTTTAAAATATATTTTAAATATTAAAAACATTTCACAATATTACTGTTTTTGCTGTATTTTGGATCAAACAAATACAGGCTTGGTGAACAGAAGAGACTTCTTTAAAAAAATAATTAAAAAATCTTACTGTTCAAAAACTTTTGAATGGTAGTGTATATCATATATATATATATATATATATATATATTATATGGTGGTGGTGGGCCGCCTGGACCAAAAAATGCCAGGGCCGATTTTTTTGTCCCAGTCCAGCCCTGACTGTGCTCTATTGATCTTGTGATTCTCTGTGAGTGACTGCATGTTTAAATATTCATTAGTGTTATATGCATTGAGGGACTTCCGGGGCCACATGTTTGAGAGTCCTAGACAGACAAAACAAACAACTGAACACAGTCAAACAATGAGTAGTACAAGGATGTTTTTCTGTCTAACACAGTATTACTCCGGTCGTCTCAGCGGGTTAGTTTGAAAATCGAGGTTGACGTTTCAGGAGCTCAGCGGGACCACACAGGTTAAACAGGTGCATTGCACTATGGGGGATACTGGTGACTAAATTAATTTTCCGCTACTTGACAAATGACTCTGTCATTTTGGAGAGAGAGACCATTATAGAAGGTGCCCTTAAAGAGCAAATTACCTCATCATAATGTCTTTTATATGTAGATACAGTTGTGTACAACTTACAAACTTTTAATTTAATTAAATAGATGTATTCAATCCAAATATTCACACACGTCCACGAGTTGGAGCAAGCCACAGAGAAAGGCATAGACCACTCATTCTGACAAGCAGTGTACTGATCCCATCAAGCTGGACTACTGTTTTCACACCTCAGTATTGTATCATTAGAGCGCTATGGCATCCCAGCATGTCCTGTAACCTGCCCCGTTATTAAGTAGTGTGCCAGAGGAAGTCAACTGATTCATTTTACTGAGTCATTAGCTGTTAGATTAACTATAAGCTAACCACTCGTTCAGTACGTTAGAATAGCTGCTTTGCCCAAACCTTGTGGGTGAAAAGTACTGTACAGTACGTGTTTGAAAAGCTAATCATGATACATTTATACACTCCTCTGAAGACATGCCAGTCTGCATTGTGTGTGTGTGTGTACATCTTATAATGTGTCTGGGTGTGCTGCTGTTTGTGGGTATGTGGGTCCATATGTGTGTGGGTGATTCTTTACTTAGGGGCATATTTCACTAAATAAAACATCAGTTTAAAGTCTGGGTAGAGGAGAAGCCTAATATGGATTAATTTTGACAAAACTGACCTTTCAAACACTTTCAAACTATTACAATCTGCCCCAATCTGTTTTTTTTTTTTTATAAAAAAAAGTAACTACAGTTTAAACATTTGGTTGGAAACATTAAACTACAGTTGGAAACATTAAACTACATTTAAACATTATATTTTTATTTATTTATTATGATTTTTTAAAAGAAATTAATACTTTCATTTAGTAAGGATGCATTAGTTAGCACTTCAGTTCTGTTTTAGTTTTCAGACTTTTAGTTTGCACTCCTTCCATTGCCTTTGGTTTATGATTGCCATGGTTTCCATAGTTACTAATTATGTTACTAATTATGTGCACAGACACTATTGGATGAGAACTGAACTGAGCTGGATGATGACATTACTGTTTTCTCCAGAGCTGCTTTATAGAAGAATTAAACTATTTCCATAATTGATGGACTTTACACAGTTATTGAACTGACTTAAGTAGGGTTGGGTATCGTTTGAATTTTATCGATTCCGATTCCGAATCCGATTCTGCTTATCGATTCCGATTCTTTTCGATTCCCAGTTTCGATTCCAATGTAATTAAATAATGATATCAAACATTTATCCTGTGTCTCTTTTTTGCAAACCATTCATTGGAGCTGAATACCATGAACAAAAATCAACAGGCTACATAAAAAACTGGACTCTTTAAGAGCTGTTTGTGTGCAAAATAGAACTGCATGATTCTGGATATATATATATATAAAAAAAAAAGTTTTTCTTTTTTCTTTCTTTTTTCCCCCAATGGAAGTTGTGCTTCTCTCATGATTCTGAAGAAAAAAAAACGTTAGACAACTAAACAAAATCACATGTAATTTATGAATGAATGATTCAGTGACTCACTCAAGATGTACTTGGTTCATTACTGGATGAATCAGTGTTCTTGAATGAATCTCTTGTGTGATTCAAAGACAAATACATTTTAACAGCCCATTTTCGCCACCTACAGGCGTAACAATGTAATCGATAAATCTACATTTGAAGTGTCAAATTACTTTCAAAAGGTGATTTACTCTATTTTAATCACTACCGTACACATCAGAGTTTATATCTGAACTATAAACGTTTATCCCAGTTTGAACAATTTGAATGTTTGTAACACAGAAATAATGATACTGTGCAGGGGCGAGGCCAGAAATATTTAAGTGGGTGGGCCTACATAAAACCAGGTGGGCAAAGTGTAGCGTATGAAAACTGCATATCAAATTGCTAACAGAAAATACAGAACGGTTCAATAGGCTACACAATACTTATAAATGTGCGATTTGTGTGCATAACGTTTTTATTTTTTTCCTTGAAAATATGTCACAAATCACAGTGGAGCTATAAATATATAGCCAAGATTATTTTAGGCAGCAGTTACAGAAACATTTTTACATAAATATTCTGATTTGACCTTGAGATTATAGCTTCGATATTTGACCTATTTATGATATTTGGTTACAATGACACTATAGTTCTTATTTCTGCCAAGAATGCAAAATCAATCGGAGTAAGAATATTTAGAATTTATTTTTGACCAGTGCTTCGCTACACAACATGCAAACATTTACTCCAAAAGTGTGCACATTATGTATTCACACGTTTACCTCGTATTTCTTTAAATATAATATAACCATAATTTCTCACAGAAAAACCATTCTCTGCCAATCAATCAGTCAATATTGTGTGATCATACTTCCCATTGATTAACATTAATTTTAATTTCAACATTTACTAATATTATTAAAATTAAAAGTAGTAGGCTATCTCTAATTCGTACCTGAGCTAACAAAAATAACACTGAACAGTTGTATTTTTATTAGGCTAACTAACGTTAACAAATATGAATTAATGCTGTAACAAATGTTAGTCATTGTTAATGCATTCACTAACGTTAACAGTTAAGTTTATTGTAAAGCATTACCTCAGTCTGGGACAACGAGGCTTTGCAGGTGATATCAGTGCCTCTGTCAGTTCGCGTTCAAATGAGAGTAACATCAAGGACAGTAGAAAACTGCAAATGTGCAGAACAGTATCTAGCACAACATTTATGTGTTTATTTCTTCAAAGGACGCAACTATTTAGCGGATAATGTGATGCTTCAAACATGTTTGGCTCAGACGTTTCCGATCTAAATCCATCACCCGCAGGTGGTCTGACTTCATTTGTAGACGGTCCGGATACAGTGCTAAGACTCTCATTTGGGTTATCCAACATATACTTTTTAAAGACTGGATGATGTTTGTTTCACTATTTTGAATAAAATTTTTCCAGTTCAACACTATTTTCAAACGCGCGCATGTCCTTACATCTAAACATAATTATGGGTGGGACTAACAGAAACATCTCCGGTTACTATCGTAACCTCGGTTCCCTGAGAGCGGGAACGAGACATCACGGAGAATTCTCCGTTATGGGAACTCCTTCCTTCCAACCTTTCCTGAAGTCCTATTGGCTCACGCCAGTCAAATGACTGGCCAATTGTCGCAAAGTATACACATCGCATACAAATACTGACAAGCTGAGAGGCAGTATAAAATGCGGTGCACGCGACAATTACGTCAGAATCGGATACTGAACGCCGCTTAGCTGGTTGTGCAGCGAGCACGGCGACCTCCGTGATGTCTCGTTCCCGCTCTCAGGGAACCGAGGTTACGATAGTAACCGGAGACGTTCCCTCTCGAGCTTTCACGAGACATCACAGAGAATTCTCCGTTATGGGAATGATATTCAATCCCGCCGTGAGAGAGGCTACGAGCAGCCTGTACAAGTTACACTCTAGTGAGGATAGAACACACACACAATTCCCACAAATAGCGACGCTTGAAGGCGGGCTCGCAGCTGATAGGTGGAAATAAGCCAATGAGCGTCTAAAGCCCAGGTATACGAAATTTGCATATCTGGTCAGTAATAACGTATGCTGCGCTGAAAAACAGGGCAGAAGCAAAAACAACAGCATTGTGAGAAGGCTGCACAGAGATAACTGTGTTAACAGCAGTCAACACAAAACATGATGGTACACCAATACCCCTTTTCCACCAAGGCAGTTCCAGTGCTGGTTCGGAGCCAGAGCCTAGTTTCAAACCGGTTCTTTGTCTTTCGACACCCAAAGCACCAGCTCCGAACCAGGAAAAGCGGTTCGTAAGTAGCACCAAAACATTGCTGGGCTAGAAGGAAGAACCGCTTGCGTCAGGGGCTGGGGGCGGGGTTACCGTGACCAACAAGACGAAAGAAACTGTGGACCGCCATATTTAAAATAGCAGCTAAACACGGACACGTTGGATTCGCCGTGTTTGGATGCCGATGTAGATTCGCAAAGCCATGAACGTCAATAACAACACAACGTCCGTCATTGTTGATAGTATGTTTAGGCTTGTTCGGGATGGATCGGCGCTACGCGGACCGTTCGGTGCGAGGCATCGGGGTGCTGCGGGAGCGACTGGAAAGCTGACGGCTCTTTATGCTTTTGGATCGCTCTCGAGGTGCTTTAGTGTGTTGTGTGCCGATCGATCTGAGTGGCGAGATGCACCTCGAACAAGTCTGTTGTGTTTGGCGCTGCCGCGCTAGTGAAACGAAACATGAAACGTATTCAGTGACGTAAGTCCTGGCTCTGTATTGGCTCTCTAGCCTGTGGAAAAGCAACCGGTTCTTAAAGGGCTCGCGAGTCGAACCAACTAAGAACTGGCAGTAGCACTGGCTCTGAACTAGCACCTGGTTCCTGCTGGTGGAAAGGGGGTACAATAGAATATACATTGTATAACTGGAGCTGCACTGAGTACAGGGCAGACAACAACAACAGGGCTGCACAGAGTAATTACTGTGTGAGGCAGCAAACACATATGAATAGAGGTAGCATAAACGTGAATCAGTCACTCACCGACAGCACTTCGGAGGCCAAGGACTGACCGTCCAGCTTGTAAAACCTGGCAAGGTATTCTGAGAAGACCAGCCGGCTGCAAAGCATATTTCCCGAATAGACATACCTCTCAACCACGCACAGGAGGCGATAACCCTTGTTGAGTAGACCCTAATGTGAAAGGGGCATTCCAAACCTTGGCTCGTATAAGCAGCCGTGATAGTGTCCACAATCCAGTGGGAAGCCTCTGTTTTGATACGACCTTTCGCACAACCACCGTTGCACACAAGATAGCTGGTCAGATTTCCGAAAGCTGGCCGAACGGTCGATGTAAATCCTCAAAGCCCTGACTGGGCACACCGAATCTGAGCATTCGCATCACGTGAGGTCGATGACTCAGAAAACAGGGCAGACAGCGAAACAGTCTGCGTTCTGAAGGGGGTAGATGGTGATTTTAAGCACGTGATTCTCGGCCAGAGAGTGACGCCGCAGTCACCGGGTCCACAGTGAATACAGTCGCTGTCCACAGAAAACGCATGTAAATCCCCTATGCGCTTAGCCGAAGCAAGGGCAAGAAGAAGTGCACTTTGAGAGTCCTTCATATCAACGGATGCTAAAGGCTCGAGTTGTAGCTGTGAAAGAGCTATTAACACCACCTCTAGGACCCAGGGCGGGACTGAAGGAGGGCGCGGGGAATGCAATCTACAAGAAAACTCACCACCAGCGCGTGCCTACCAATCGATTGCCCGCCCAGCGGGGAACGAAACAAGGCAATAGCGGCCACGTAGACTTTCAGTGTTGATAGTAAAGATCCACTATCCAGTCTGTACCGTAGAAAACGCAGAACATCCGACACGGAGCAAGCAGCCGGGTCGATATGAACATAACGGCACTGTTTCACAAACACTCCCCATTTCAGAGCATACAAATGCCTCGTAGAGGGTGTCCACGCCTCCGAGAGCATGTCGAGCACACGAGAATGCAGGGCACTCAGCTCCTCTGATATCCCCGAAGCAACCACACATGAAGGCTCCACAACTCCGGGTTCGGGTGCCACCCCGAGCCGCTCATCTGAGATAGCAGATCCTTCCTGACGGGGATCGGCCAGGGCGATGCCACCAGCAGCTCTGTCTGGTCCGGGAACCAAGCTGGGTCGGCCAGTTCGGGGCGATGTGTATCACCGAAGCACCTCTTTTTTTTTTTTTTTTTTATATATATACAGCCTGGCTGCTGGCCAGTGCGATGTCAGCGCTTCCCCCTTCAGCGGGGAGTGAGACAGGGAGAAGAACAGCAGGCAATGTGCATTCTCGAGCTCGTGGTGAACAGATCCACCTCCGCTGCCCCGTAGCGAGTCCAAATCATTCGAACCGACTCAGGGTGCAACCTCCACTCTCCTTGAGGAATCCTCTTCCTCGAAAGCATGTTCTCCCTGTGGTTCAGAAGACTGGGGATGTGCGCTGCTCTGATTGAGAGAAAGTGACGGTCCGCACATAGCAGGAGATTCGCTGCATGCTTGTTGGATCGTACGCCTCCTTGGTGATTTATGTACGAAACCACAGACATGTTGTCGGTGCGAATCAATACATGCCGCAGTTCCAGCTGCGGCCGAAAATCCTTAGAGCTAAGAACACTGCTTCCAGCTCCAAGCGGTTTATGTGCCAACGGCTCTGAGGTTCTGACCACAGCCCTAAAGTCGGCATGCCCTCGCACACTGCTCACCGGCCTCCAGTCGATGTGTCAGTCGTGACCACGACACGTGACGTCACCAAGCCCAGGGGAACCCCTGGCTGAAGAGACTTTAGCCGCGGGGGCGGCACGGCCTCAGAGCTTCGATGCAGCATGTGTAGTAAACGCAGTTTGAAAAGGGGGGACCACGATGCGCAAACGGCCCGAAGTCCACGCCGAAGAACTCCAAGTGACGAAGCAGTTTGTCTATATGGCTGGCTGGCGTGTCCCGTGACTGAGCTAATATCAGCCAGTCATCTAAATAATTGAGAACGCGCATTCCGTTCGCTCTGAGGGGATGGGAGGAGCTGCGTCCATGCTGACTTCCACGCCAGAATAGTGCGCGGGGGCCAAAGTTCCACCCATCAACAGGAGAACAGAACAGGGTACTGGTACGCTATGCCCTCGAGAGACCTCAGAACACGTCTGTGATGCGGTGCTATCTGAATGTGAAAGTACGCGTCCTTTAAATACACGGACGCAACCAGTCCCCGGGGCGAATTTGTGCCAGTGAATCTGTTCCAGCGAAATATCATTCTGAACGGACGCTTAGAGCGCTAACTGTTGATGGGCTCTGAGATCTAGAATCGAGCGGAGTCCTCCATCCCTCTTGGCCACCACAAAATAGCGGCCTGTAAAAGCTACTTTCCAGCTCGCTCGCCGGGATTCGTATCATATCGCTCCTTTAATTCGAGCAGGTTGCATAGCTCTTGTCTCATGGACCAGGGCATCTCGGGGCAATGTTAGAGACTGCACCCCACGCTAAGCGTTGAAACAGGGCGGTCTGCATCTGAATTGAGGGGCGTACCCACGCTCTATCACGCCGAGTAACCAGCTTGAGATTCTCGGAATAGTTTTCCCTTGCGCTCAAGAACTGACATTTGCATGCTGGCGAGTGCTGGGCAGCTATAACCCACGTGAGCAGTGGCTCTGTACCTCTCTGAGGCGGGGCGAGCGGCGCTGTATTGACTGAGTGAGGAGGAAAGAGCGCTTTTGCGCAAATATATGCACTTTAATGAACATACACTATCACACAAATTTGAACAATTTGAGACAGCTTGCGGGCTCTTGCCTCTTTAGCATCATATTTGGCAGGAGGCCACTGTGTCCCTGCACTGCGATGAGCCGTGCGCTCCAATCTGTCTACAATATGCTATCAGCAATAACTGGACTCAGACCCCAGAGGATATGAGTCGTTTAAGATGATCAGATCAAACCAGTTATTTTTTAATAAGACTCCTGGGCTTTTTCGCGCAGGGGCATCAGGTGAAGGGGCATAGACTCCTCGCTTTTGCGCGCCGTTTCATAATTGACTATTTGAATGACTCAAGTTTGATTTAACAACAAATCAAAATACGAACAAAACAAAATAAAGAGAAATGACAAACGGTTTTATTTTATTATTATTATTATAGTTAGTAGCATGTGTCCCGTATTTCTGTCGACTGAACCATTAAGAATTAAGAATTAAGCCATTAAGAATTTATCAGTCTTTTGCACGCCAAAGTCAATTTCTGCATATAAATAAAATCATGCTATAGGCTACGCATTACGCACCTTCATCATGAGATCTGGGGGCTGTTTCATTAAAACAAGTAGGCCTATCCCAAACAAGCCAGGCTTATTTCACTTATTCTGACTTATTTTGAGCCAAATCAACTGACAATACGTCAGACTAACTGAAATAAACCTGGCTAATTTGGTATAGTTTTATGAAACAGGCCCGGGGTTAGCCTACAACAATTATTTAGGCTATTTTACAAATGGGAATACAACGAATTCATGACAATGTTTTACATTCAAGCTACCCGTAAAAAAAAGCTGTTTTTAAAGCGTTTGCTGCATGGATTAAAAAAATAGACTAGGCCTAATTCATATATCAGACAAAATTGCGTTGCAGCAAATCCTTTCAATTTTAAGGTATTCAGAACAGAGCAACATAAAAATCAGAAAATATAAGCAGCTATACAATTATAGGACAAAGTTTTACATATAGCCTATGCCATTATAAGGCTCAGTAATATTTGTGTTTTATTTTTTAATTGTATATAATTATAAAATAAAACGCAAATTATAATCGGGCCTGTTTTAGGCTTTTCTTTATTTTTATATTTTAGAGATCCATCAGTTATGGTGAAGAAAAAAATTACTCGCCATCTCCTCATTGGACGTGCATGCCTTTAGAGAGAAATGCATCTTTACTGATTACATAATGAAAGAGTTTCTATTTTCGATTTGAGTTTTAAAGTAGTATAAAGCTTTCTATAGATATATATTATTATCATGTCTGTGAGGCAATTCGCTGAGTTTCAGTTCATCACTGTGAAGCTCCTAGACCGAGACGGCAGAAAGTGCATATCCTCTGTTTTCCTATTTATTTTATAAAACAACGTTTTTATATTGTTGATATAAACGTTTTTATATTGTTGATATTGTGAGTGCATATAGCCAGGGCGGTTGTGTCACGGCCAAAACAGAAGATTCAAGTGCAAGTGCAAGTAAAACAGTTTATTGAAGCTTGAAGCAAACAGGATACAAGAAACAGCAACAGTTGCAACTGGAGAATCCTGGAGGCACGGATGCAGAGAACAATTCCCACACACAGGAGTCCAGTCAAACGACTACGGGGATCCAGAGCACGAACAGGTGCTGTCCGACACGAGAGCCTGGCCAGGAAAAGCTCCACACCTCACAACAACGATCTGACAACATAAGGTAGGACGCAAGGGATTAAATAGGGAAGCTAATGAGTCACAGCTGATCCTGCTCTGCTCATCAGTGGAGAACACACCTCCACAACACACACACACACACACACACACACACACACACAGGAGAGAGAGCCAATGAACCCGCGAACCATGACAGTACCCCTTCCCCTAGGAGCGCCCCCTGGCGCTCTCAGGGGAATTGACCCGTAGATTGTAATCATCAATAAGAGAATGATCCAGTATGTCCCTAGCAGGGACCCAACTTCTCTCCTCCGGACCGTAACCCTCCCAATCCACCAGGTACTGGAACCCGCGTCCCCTTCGTCTCGAGTCCAGAATACGTTTGACCGAATAGGTGGGCTCCCCGTCTACGAGGCGCGGCGGGGGGGGAACCGGAGCGGGCGGGTTAATGGTAGAACGAAAAACAGGTTTTAATTTGGATACGTGAAAAACGGGATGGACTCTCCTGTATGCTGGAGGAAGTTTGAGGCGGACAGCCACTGGACTGAGGATCTTGGTGACTGTGAACGGGCCGATGAATTTAGGAGCTAATTTATTACAAACGGAGCGAAGGGGAATATTCTTGGATGAAAGCCACACCTTTTGACCGACGACGTACACGGGAGGCTTAGACCGGTGGCGATCGGCTTGGGCCTTGGTGCGCGCTCTCACCCGGAGAAGAGTCCGTCGGGCTCTCCTTCAGGTGTGCTGACACCTCTGGATGAAGGCGTGGGCAGAGGGGACCGCGACCTCGGGTCCCAGACTCGGAAAAATAGGTGGTTGGTAACCTAAACTACACTGAAATGGTGATAGGCCCGTAGATGACACTGGCAACGAGTTATGAGCATACTCAACCCATGAGAGTTGTTGGCTCCAGGAGGAAGGATTCTGAGAGACCAAACATCGTAACATTCGTTCTAAATCCTGGTTGGCCCGCTCTGTTTGACCGTTACTCTGAGGGTGGAAACCAGAGGACAGACTAACGCTCGCTCCCAGTAGTCTACAAAATTCTTTCCAAAATTTGGAAATAAACTGGGGACCCCTGTCGGAAACCACGTCCATCGGGAGGCCATGAATGCGAAAGACGTGGTTCACGACAGTAACTGCTGTCTCCTTGGCAGAGGGTAATTTGGGCAAGGGGATAAAATGGGCTGCCTTTGAAAACCGGTCCACCACGGTCAAAACCACCGTGTTGCCCTGAGATGACGGTAGGGCTGTAACGAAATCTAGCGCGATGTGGGACCAGGGTCTCGAAGGCACCGACAGCGGCTGAAGAAGCCCCCCTGGGGGTCGATTGGAAGTCTTACCACGAGCGCAAACAGAGCAGGCCAAAACAAAATCCCGAATGTCCCGAGCCATACATGGCCACCAGAATCGCTGTTTAACTAGAAACCTGGTGCGATTAACCCCTGGGTGGCAAGCCACGCTGGAACAATGTCCCCACTGGATAACGTCTGACCGCAAACAATCCGGCACAAATAATTTACTCAGTGGGCATCCGGACGGGGGTGTTACCCCTTCTAAAGCGGTGCGGACTCTCGACTCAATCTCCCAAGTGAGTGTAGAGACCACAAGTCTCTCAGGAATAATGCAGTCAGGAGAGAGTGCGCGCTCGGAGTAGTCAAAAACGCGTGACAAAGCATCTGGTTTAATGTTTTTGGAACCCGGATGGTACGAGATCGAAAAATCGAAGCGACCGAAAAAAAGTGCCCACCGAGCTTGCCTGGAGTTGAGACGTTTGGCGGACCTGATGTACTCAAGGTTCTTGTGATCGGTCCAGATGATAAAGGGAACCCCCGAACCCTCTAACCAATGACGCCACTCCTCCAGCGCTAACTTAACTGCCAACAACTCTCGGTTCCCAATGTCATAGTTGCGTTCTGCGGGAGACAAACGATGAGAAAAAAAAGCGCAAGGGTGCACCTTGTCATCCGCGGGCGAGCGCTGGGAAAGAACCGCGCCTACCCCCACCTCCGAAGCATCGACCTCCACCACAAACTGACATGAAGGATCAGGGGCTATGAGGATGGGAGCCGAAACAAAGCGACTCTTGAGGTTGGAGAATGCAACTTCAGCGGCATTGGACCACCTGAACGTCGTTCTGGTGGAGGTCAAGGCAGTCAGAGGAGTGGCTAGTTGGCTGAAATTGCGAATAAAACGCCGGTAAAAATTGGCGAACCCCAGAAACCTCTGCAGGGCCTTGCGGGAATCTGGAGTTGGCCAATCCACCACAGCCTTAATCTTATCGGGATCCATGCACACGCCCTCGGACGAAATGATGTAACCCAAAAATGGAACCGACTGTGCATGAAAAACGCATTTCTCCGCCTTGACAAAAAGCCCATTCTCTAGCAGCCTCTGAAGCACTCGCCTGACATGCTGAACATGTTCCTGGAGAGAAGAAGAAAAAATCAATATGTCATCCAGGTAAACATATATGAATAGATCGACCATATCTCTCAGCACGTCATTGATGAGTGCCTGAAAAACGGCAGGTGAGTTTGAAAGGCCGAACGGCATGGCAAGATATTCGAAGTGCCCTCTGGGGGTATTAAACACGGTTTTCCACTCATCCCCCGCTCTTATGCGAACCAAATGATATGCGTTGCGAAGGTCCAGTTTTGTGAAGACGGACGCTCCCTGCAACCGCTCGAAAGCTGAAGACATCAGCGGCAAAGGATACGTATTCTTTACCGTGATGCTGTTCAACCCCCGATAGTCAATGCAAGGTCGCAAGGAGCCATCCTTCTTCCCCACAAAAAAGAACCCCGCCCCCGCGGGTGAGGAAGAGGGGCGAATGATCCCAGCTGCTAGAGAATCAGAAATATATTTCTCCATGGCCTCCCTTTCAGGAGCTGAAAGCGAGTATAACTTGCCTTTCGGCGGAGACGTACCTGGTAATAAATCTATAGCACAGTCATAGGGACGATGCGGAGGAAGAGAAGCAGCCCGGGACTTACTGAACACTTCCTTCAGGTCAGAGTACTCCATGGGCACGTTAGACAGGTCCACTGGCTCCCCCTGAAACACAGAACAGGACACGGACGAACAGGCAGACACAAGACAAGAGGAGTGACAATAATCGCTCCAAGCAGCGACGGAGTTACGCCCCCAAATCACACGGGGGTTGTGGAGGACCAGCCAGGGGTGACCCAAGATGACAGGGGTGAGAGGAGAGTTAATGAGCAGGAATCGGATCACTTCTGAGTGATTCCCTGAAGTGATGAGTGTGACCGGGCCAGTGATGTGTGTAATGGCAGGTAGTCCTTGTCCATCGAGAGCGTTCACCATGACCTCATTCCTTAAAGGAAAAATAGGCAACTGTAAACGTAAGGCCAAACTAGTATCCAGGAGATTACCTTCGGCTCCTGAATCCACCAACGCCCGACAGGAGTGGGCGCTGGATGCCCATAGTAACCGGACCGGAAGGAGAGTGGAAACAGAGGATTTCTCTACAGACAATGCACCCGACCGTAACCTCGATTCTACGGCCGGGCTTGGCCTTTTACTGGACACCTGGCTGCGAGGTGGCCCGCAGCACCACAATATAAGCACAGTTCTCTCTCTCTCCGATGATCCTTCTCCTCCTGAGACAGTCGAGCCCTGCCGACCTGGATAGGTTCTGGGTCGAAGGCGGAACCGACCGTGTCTACCCCAGCGACTGGATACGCGGACGTTTCAGGAATTAAAGTCTGCAAGACTCGTTGGTCTCTGCGTTGCAGACGTGTGTCAACTCGAATGGCCAACGCGATCAAGCCATCAAGATCGGAGGGAAGTTCCAGCGCAAAAATCTCCCTTTGGATGCGTTCCGCCAGTCCATGTAGAAACATGTCCCATTGGGCCTCCTGGTTCCATTTACACTCCGCCGCTAGGGTGCGGAACTCAATGGCGTAATCAGCTACTGAACGATTCCCCTGATGAAGATCCACTAGAAGTCGAGCCGCCTCTCGACCTGTGACTGCACGGTCAAACACTTGTCTCATCTCGTCCGAGAGTGCTTGAAATGAAGCGACGCAAGGATGCTTGTTTTCCCAGACCACCGTACCCCATAGTGACGCCTTCCCAGTTAGTAAAGTCATCACCAGTGCTACCTTAGACTGTTCCGTAGCGTAAGTCGACGGCTGGAGGGTGAAAAACAGTGAGCATTTAGTTAAAAAGGCACGACACAGCTGTGGCTCACCAGCATATGGGGAAGGCGGCGGCAGGCGAGGTTCGTTCGAGCCGCTACTGGAGGCAGGGGTAGAAGGAACCAATGGTGATGTAACGGGCGGACTGACGGTCTCGGTTCTCAGGTGCCGGAGTTGGGCTGACAGATCAGCCACCTGTGCTACCAGCGTTTGGATAGCTTGTCCCGTAACTCTTAGTTGATCCTCCTGTTGATCCATACGGGTGGCATTATTTGCCAGGAAGTTCTGGAGCTCGGAGGCGCTTGCTGAATCCATAGGTCAGATCGTTCTGTCACGGCCAAAACAGAAGATTCAAGTGCAAGTGCAAGTAAAACAGTTTATTGAAGCTTGAAGCAAACAGGATACAAGAAACAGCAACAGGTGCAACTGGAGAATCCTGGAGGCACGGATGCAGAGAACAATCCCCACACACAGGAGTCCAGTCAAACGACTACGGGGATCCAGAGCACGAACAGGTGCTGTCCGACACGAGAGCCTGGCCAGGAAAAGCTCCACACCTCACAACAACGATCTGACAACATAAGGTAGGAAGCAAGGGATTAAATAGGGAAGCTAATGAGTCACAGCTGATCCTGCTCTGCTCATCAGTGGAGAACACACCTCCACACACACACACACACACACACACACACAGGAGAGAGAGCCAATGAACCCGCGAACCGTGACACGTTGCTAGTGGGGTGAAAGGTGGTGACAATTCTAGGGGCCCCCACCGCCCAGGGGACCCCACAAAATCCAGGAATTATACTATATAGGCCCATGTTCTGTGAATAATTCTAATATGTTATTAGTTGTATAACTGAGATATTATGAAAACCACAAAAAAACATGCAATTTGTTTCCATGATTGTATATTTTACAGTATATAATATGTGTGTGTGTGGGGGGGGGGGGGGGGCACATCAATATTTTTTCAGGGGGCCCCCAATCCTCTAGCTACGGCCCTGCATATAGCATATAGCGTGGGCTATTTTGAGTTTTTCCACTGTTAGAAAAAAATGCAAGTGATCGCATGGCGCCTCCATGTCCTGCAAAGCGTGCTTCAGCTGCCTTCCACTCTCCACACAAACGATTGGATATGCGTCTAACAGCGTGCATTTAGGTTAAACATTTAAACTAGCTTGAACTGTTTTATATTTGTATATTTTATTTTAGGCAAGTCGTGATGATTTGAGAAGGCTAAAATAATCAAACATAATATTATCAACTGTCTGCCGCTGGCCGCTTGATCATTACTTAAAAAAACAAAACTTACATTTAACGAACAAAAAATGCTCAAAACGTTTTTCTAAATTAACTTTATAAAAAAAGGAAACGAAATATAGGCTAATAACTTTTCCATTACATACAAAACTGAACTATTTTAATAGCTGAAACAGCCTAGTATAAGTTGTTTTGGGAGAAGGGGAAAAAAAGATGGTCTCCAGTCAGATTCGGTCCGAGAATTCTGATAAGCTGTCGGACAAGGACCGGGCTAGGGCCTATAGCCTATTCGAGGCCCGTGCAGGGCTCTACTCCACTTCATCCAACACTGCTTTGTTTTCTGTTGTTTTCATCTGAGCATGCTCTTTACCATTTTATTGAGTTTAAAACGTGACACATTCGTTCTGCTCTCACTAATCATTTGGTCCTCCAAAAAAAAAAAAACTCTGTGCGTACCCTCGGAAGAAATCCTGCAGGCGCCCCTGCTTGCGACCATAGTTGATTTTGGGCTACACAGCTGTCCTCTTTAAAAGAAGAATATGATTTACTTTCACACTCAAAGGCGGAATTTATTTTACATAGGACTAGACAAAAATATTATTTTGAATCAGAGAGACCTAGTCATTTATTGGCCCTTATAGGTTGAAAGAATGCGAGTCTAAGGCATATATTAGCGCAATAAAATCATCGGATGATCAGGTCACCACGAACCCTGTAGCAATTAATGACATATTTAAAGGTTTTTATACAAATCTGTATAAAGCCGAAACAGATTTTGATGAACCAATTTGTAAGCAGTATTTAGATAAATTGGAACTGCCTCGGATCTCACAGATAGATAAAGAATCTTTGGAGGCCCCATTAAGTTTGGAGGAACTCCACATCTCTCTAAAAAGCCTTCAAAAGGGCAAATCGCCGGGTCTAGATGGTCTCCCCCCTGAATTATATTTAGAAATTTGGGATCTGGTAGGGATACTTATGCTTAACTAATTTAATATTGCTATTGAACATGGGGTATTTCATAGAGATCAAAAAACATCACTGATTTCATTACTTCTTAAAAAAGGGAAAGATCCATTAGATTGTTCCAGCTACAGACCGATTTCGCTTATCCCATGTGATCTAAAAATCTATGCTAAAGTTTTTGCTTCTCGTATGGAGAAGGTAATTCACAGTCTGATCAAGGAGGACCAAACTGGTTTCATCAAGGGGCGCAATGCATCTGATAATATGCGTCGACTCCTTCATATTCTTGACTTTGCGGACTCCCACCCAACCCCTTGTGCGGTCTTTTCACTTGATACAGAAAAAGCCTTTGACAGGTTAGAGTGGAATTATATGTGGGGAGTTCTGCAATGTTTCGGCTTCGGTGAACACTTCGTTTCTATGATTAAGACATTATACCACTCACCTGCAGCATCAGTCATAACTGGTAATATTATTTCCCTCTCATTCCCTTTACAGCGGGGAACGAGGCAGGGGTGTCCGCTTTCCCCCTTATTGTTTTGTCTATCTCTTGAACCCTTAGCACAAGCCATCAGGAAATCTGAAGTATCGATTAAGATTCATGATCATAATCATAGTATTTCATTATACGCTGATGATATTATTCTATATTTAGACCACTTTGATGTTTCAGTCTCTAGTATAATTAAGGAATTTGATAATTTTAGTAGCCTATCAGGATATAAAATAAATTGGAGCAAATCTGCTTTAATGCCAATTAACAATGTTAAGGTTAATTCTTCTATTCCCTCATGTATCCCTATTAAGGAATCTTTCATCTATTTGGGCATTACCATATATAAAAACATTCATAAGATTGCCAGAGACAATTTTAATAACATTTTAGTTAAGGTCAAAAATGACATTCAAAGATGGAAGAATCTTAAAGTCTCTCTCCAAGGAAGAATCTCCACTGTTAAGATGAATTTGTTACCTCGATTTAATTTTTTTTTCTCTATGCTACCACTCTCTCCCCCTCCAGGTTACTTCAAGGAGATCAACTCCATAATTTCTAAGTTTATCTGGAATGATAAATGTCCCAGAATTAAACTTACCACATTACAACATCCTAATAGCGCAGAAGGACTGGCTGTACCAAATTCTGAATTATATTATTGGTCGTTCCAGCTTAAAGCTCTTCATAATTGGGTTGATCCTCAATCTACAGTTTCATGGAGAGTGATTGAAGCTGACAAGGTTAAACCAAATAGACTTCAAGATATTTTATTTACTGGCACAGGAAAAAAAGGGGATAATTATAAATTTGGTCCGGTTGTGGCCAACTCTATTAAAATCTGGAAAACGGTTGAACGTCGGATAGGAGGACCCTTCAAATTTTGTAACAGTACACCTTTATGGCACAATTTAAATTTTGTATGCGGAAATCGTCCATTTGTCCAACCCTCTGTCAGGGTTCTGTTGTGTGTGTCATGTATTCCCACCTCTTGTGTCCATATATGGTTTGTTTCCTGTCCTTGTTTCATGTCATTATGAGTTAAGTATGTTCCAGCTGTGTTTGTCTCGTTATGTGTTAATTACCCTGTGTATATTAGTCCTGTCTTTTGAGTTTCATGTCGTCTGGTCTACTCATTACTCCCCGGTGTTTCTGTGAGTCTGCCCTGCCCTGCCCTGCCTTGCCTTTGCCTTGCCTTGCCTTGCCTTGCCCTGCCCTGCCCTGCCCTGCCCTGCCCTGCCCTGCCCTGCCCTGCCCTGCCCTGCCCTGCCCTGTCTTGTCTTGTCTTGTCTTGTCCTGCCCTGCCCTGCCCTGCCCTGCCCTGCCCTGCCCTGATCTGATGTCTTTATTAAAGACTATTATTTGAGTTTATCCTCGTCTCTGTGTTCCTTGTTCCTCCCTGCTGTGTGCACCGTGACAGAAGACCAGACCTAACCGTAAGCGGCGCCCCTTCACCTCGTTTTGTTTTGTTCGTTTTTTGAAAAGTTTTTATTTGTTCCTGTTTGTCTGTCCCGTGGCAAGGAAGTCGCCACTCGTCCTCCCGCCTTAGCCCACTGCAGGACGGCATGGGAGATCTCAACAACATCACACACTGTGCTTAGATTTTTCTCTTTTGTTAAATAATCTGGGGGTCTCATATTTGTCTCCTGTCAAGCTTTAGAAAAGATCTTAACTTTACAAAGTGTGCATCGAATCAAGTACTTGAAAGGCACTAAATAAAAGGGGGAAATCATAAATTCAGAGTTAAAGGCTATATTGAGAGAGAAATTATGCAGAAATAAGGATAATGTTATTTTTTTTATTGGACAATGTTTATGTACTTAGGCACATAATTGGTTGGAAATAGTAATGTACCGGATGCCTTAATCAAAACTGATTTACAGAAAATGCAACCCTGGAGCTTTCTTTGCTGAAAGGCACATAAATGGCTTATGACTCAGTCTTGATTATTAATTGACTAATTTGATAATTAATACATATTATATGGTAGAAATGTTTGAGCTCATATTGAGGCATTTGACTTGGTGCACACTTTGTAAAGTTATTGAGATCGCTTCTGAAATTTAGAGAAGACAAATGTAAGAGCTCTCAAGTCTTTAGTGTAGGAGAAATATCTGAGCACAATGTGTGATGTTGTTGAGATCTTGTTTAAACATTGGAGGAGACAAATATGAGACCACCAGAGTATTTAGCTAAGGAGAAAAAAATGTTTTTGTCTCAGGAGACAAGTTTGTGAAGCAGGAGACTCAAGCAAAAGTTTCCGTTCAATGTTAAGGTAACCTCATTTCTGTCTAGGAGAAATATTTGAAATGTTAAAGAGATCTCTTTTTTTATTTTATTTATCTTCCCTCCAGTTAACTTCAATGTCATTTATCCACACCATTTCAATCAAAGACAATACATGCATTGTCATATTTGAAGTTGTTTTATGTAGACAGTGTTTTATTGCACTATTGTTTTATTTTTACATGCAAAAACGGGCTGAACAAGACAAAATTTTAATGCTAAACAAAAAAAAAAAAACACTGGTACACTAGTGTTACATTTGTTTAAAAAAGGTATTGCTCATATACTAAACATCTTGCACTTGTAAGTCCTTTCTAGTGTGTTTGGAAAATGTGTTGTATATACAATGCTGGACATTGAAGATAAATTAGTGCTGGGCAACGATTAATCGTGAAAGTTAATCGCAAAAGATTTTGTGTGCATAATATATGAGTGTGTACTGTGTATATTTGTTATGTATATAAAAATACACACACATGTATATATTTAAGAAAAATATGTTATGTTTATGTATTAAATATATTTATATATAAATTATATGAATATAAATATATAATGTAAATATTGTCAAAATATATACTGTATGTTTGTGTCTTTATATATACATAATAAATATACACAGCACACATACATATATTATGTATACAAAAACTTTTATTTTGGATGTGATTAATCGCGATTAATCATTGCCCAGCTCTAAGATAAATTAAACATTTAAACTAGTAACCCTTGTTATTCTGAAATGTTTAATGCTATTAAATGATAGTTTTAGTATTTACAATATTAGTAAAAGTTTAACATTTCTCCTAAAATAAAACTGAAGACATCTTATGACAAAGCTGATATCTCAATGAGACATAAGAGAATCACCCCTTAGTATCCTGAGCATAGAATAAGCTCTGTCAGAGCCATAGCCATGTAGACAGCATTGACATGAAGCCACAACTGCACCTCAGACAGCATGGGTTCGAATCCCAGCTAAAGGTACTTTCCTGCTCCTGTTCGATTCTCACCTGTACAACTGTAAAATGATTCCTGTCTCTACTCCTACTGTCCTGACCATTAAAGGTGAAAAACCCCATTGCAATCAAAAATAAAAACCAACCTCTGAGCAATAGAACATTTTTATGGAGTCTTGCAAGAGATTACAGCAAGACAATACAGAGATCTCCCATGTTTCTCACACATTTCTCTCCCATTGTCATTTTGGATTCCTTTCTTTCAGAACTTTCTCATGTCTCAGATGTGTCTACTTTTATTTCGCGTAAGGATTTTTAGGAGAAACATCTGAGACACTGTTGAGACTAAAATGAGAAACACATGAGAATCACAACTAAGTCTCCTGAGGTTAGGAAAAGCAACCACTGAGCAATATTTTTTTCCTATGGATTTGTTTATGCTTAGTTCCTGTTTTTGATTTTCATTTGTTTCGATAGTTCTCTAATTCTCTAGTTATGTCCTTAATTATGTTGCGCACCTGTTCTGTGTTACATTCCTAGTTATTATGTATTTTAAACCGTCAGTTTGTTCTGTCCTTTGACAACTTTTCCCCATAAGGGTCTGTTGCATATATACACATCATGTAAGAGAGTTGTTCATTCTCACTATTGATGAAGGCTTGAATGTGCTCTCTAGAGACTAAGCATTGTGTGATCATCATCAACTCTGAGGATGGAGAGATCATCATGGCTCAGTGGACACCTCATTGTGTGTGTTATCTCTGACTTACTCACTCTAGCTGCTCAGTCAACACATTCAGCTGATAAATCTTGGTGATGTTCTCTAGGAGGAGGATGTGAGGGAAGAAAGAAATGTGCTGTGTTTTCTCTTAACCCTTGCCTTTGGGTAACAAACCCATTTTCTTCACATTGCGAAAACATGATGCATATACAAAGGCTTTTACACTAATGTTTAATGTAATAAAATTGTTTAAATTCACTCTACTTTGTTATTGTTCATATTTTAGTATTCTGACATCACATTAGTAAAAACAGGATAATCATTCGATTTTTAACTACAAATACTTAATATATAATATATATATATATATATAATCCCATATTTTAATATTTCCTTTCAAATTTTGCCCAGTATTATCTTCAGGCAATTAAAATCCCATAATATACTGTATATCCAATACTATATTTCAAAATAAATAAATAATAATAATTAAAATGTATTACTTTTTATTAGTTTTAGTTATGAGTTTAATTTTATGCATTTTAACATTGCATGTTTTACACTTAAGCACACTAAGGAGCAATGTGCATACTGCACTCTACTGTGGATGGTTCCCTTGATATTTCTGTTAATCTTGTAGTCATAATTGTGAAAGATTTTAATTGACATGAACACTTTAAGTGGAAGAAGATGAACACATACAGTAGAACATGTAATTCCTACAAGAATGTATTCCCAGAATATTTGTTCACTCCCTCCTTCTCTATGAAACGCTAATGGGAATGTATAGAAACACAATTCTTCAATTATTAAGAGGTGAAGTGCTTGGCCAATTGCATTGTAAAAAACCACTTGGAGAGAAGGAATGGAAATATATATTTAAAATATTAAAATAATTAAATATCACATTTATGAATTGTAACACATATAACAAAATAGATGGTTAATTATTATAGAATGTTTATTATTATTATTATTATTAACTAGAGATGAACTGATACGGTCACATCTCATCTCCACCACCAGAGGTCTCACTCACCTGAATTTTGAAGTGATTGTTTTCTGGTGTTATGCATCAGCCTAATTGGGATGGCCTATACAAATCCTGGCTGTTTTGCCCTCGTACCCTTAAATAGGGCACTATTTGACAAGACTGCAATTAGTAGTGTCCGAAACCATCCCAGCCGGCACATGACCGACCTTCAACGTTGAAATATGGTTGAAATAAGGTCAGTTGTTGTTTTAACGTTGAAACAACGTTAATACAACGTTTAATGCTGAACGGTTGAAAACCAGCCTGCACATGACCAACCTTCAACGTTGAAATATGGTTGAAATAATGACAGTTGTTGCTTCAACATTGAAACAACGTTGAAAAAATGTTTAATGCTAAATGGTTGAAAAAGGTTACCAAAAACACTTGTAAATCAATGTTGATTTGTTTTTTACAAGAACTGTTGAATCAACTTAATGTTGAAAAAGGTTACCAAAAACACTTGCATACAAAATAAAATCAATGTTGATTTTTCTGCCTTTTAAATTATTATTACTAAATTATTTAAGATCATTATTATTATTATATTATTATTATTTTATTAGCATTTTACAATATTTTGATCGTTAAACCTATTCTAAAATCTAAAGGTATATGTTAAAATATTATCATCATTAACAACAATAAAACATTATTATTATTATATTAATACATTTCACTGCGTTTACTTTATTTCTTTGATCATGATTGGTTAATCTGGCTGTCTAAAATCCAGGAAACTAAAGGTATATGGTTAAAATATTATCATCATTAACCAATGAAACTGTTCGCGCCTTTCTCAGTTTGAAAATATGACCGTTATTATCGTCTTTCTTGCTGACTGACTGTGTGTGTGTGTGTGTGTGTGTGTGTGTGTGTGTGTGTGTGTGTGTGTGTGTGTGTGTGTGTGTGTGTGTGTGTGTGTGTGTGTGTGTGTGTGTGTGTGTGTGTGTGTGTGTGAGTGAGAGAGCTGCTGCTCATGATTGGTTAATCTCGTTGAGATTGCTCAGTCGGTTCCGAATTATTTATAATATAAATATTTGCCTGTTAAATTTTTATTTTGAGCGAATTTGAGTTGAGTCGTGACATGTGAACACAACAGGAGAACAAAAACTAGAATGTGAACACAGGAAGGGTTCCAGGTGTGATCTGCGAGGTCCTATAATATAAAATTTGCCACGGACAAAATCAGGTAAGAAAATCTTACCTTTCAAAAATAGTAAAGTATAATGTGTACCAGAGTTTACAAATGGGTAAATGACATGTAACGTTAACCTGCAGAAGATAAATACCTGTGTCTGTGTGTATTTTTGTATTGCAAACACACTTTATCACAGATGCTAATGTTGTTGTGTGTTGCTAGTAAGTGTTACGTTAATGTCTGTGCAGAAGATAAATACCTTAGAGATTTTTCACATTTTTCTGATGTGAATGCCATGCATTGTTATATTTTTAATCGTATAATAGTCTCAAAAGATAACATACTCTGTTCATGTTTTCGTTAATGTAAATATCATATAATCGCAAATTTAATGCCATGCATTGTTATATTTTTAACGAATTAAGATTGTTTAAAGCAGTGATTCTCAAAGTGTGGAATGAGTACCACTAGTGCTACTCAGGCTCCCAAATTTAAACTAGTGGTACGCAGAGGAATTGTTTAAAGCAGTCAAAGTGTGGAATGACTAAATTAAATATAAATTAATGTTAATACATTCTAGTGGTACGCAGAGGAATCACTAAATTAAATATAAATTAATGTTAATACATTTAATCTTAATCTTTATTTGAGTAAAGTTTTTTTTTTTTTTTTTTTTACATTTAAGTATAGTACAGTTTTTATTTAACTTTTGGTACAACACATTTTAATTTAATCATTATTTAAATTTTGTATTTACCTGTATGTAAGCACCGTGCAGTATTAATGTTCAAACTGTATTTACAATGTTAAAGTGGCTGACAACAATAAATATTCTTATTAGGAATAAAACTTTTCAGTGAACCATTTCTTCTTTCCCCTTGTAGATTCATCAAGGATCCAGCTGTTTATTGGCAATTTGGTAAGGAATTGTTCATCTGTTACATTGCACTGTCACTCAGTGGTGTAGTGGAGGGTATACGCAGGTATACGGCGTATACCCACTTCTTTATCAGTCGGCATTCCGTATACCCACTTCTAAATCCCCTCTGATGCGCATCCTGCATTAGGCAAATCACGACAGTCCAGCATATGAGTAACTAATCCAATCGCATGTGAATTAATGCAAATATTTTCTAAAAACATCCAGTAAAGACAGTAATGCGGTCAGGAACGAGACGTAAACACTTTCATGCAGTGTATGTTTCTTGTATAGGCTACTCGAAGCCGGATGGCGCTCTCGCGCTGAAAGTCCGAATCGGCCTCATAGAAGTACTAACTTACGAGTCACGACGTGCAAGAATTCAGCTATTGCTGTAGCCAAAGCTAGCTAAGCTGAATAAAAAAGAATGTGAAGACAGTAAACACATGATTGTGACAATATATGGTTTATGTTTCTTACATTGCTATATGTACACAATCCCACAAAAGACTCAGAAATATATGTATGTTTACATGCTCATGCACCACTACAAATCATCTTATACTGTTCCCCAGCCAGCTGCTTGACTCACAATGTTTCTCTCTGCACATGTACAGTATTTATGTGAAGCATTCGCATAGTTTGTATAGTTTGTATTTTTTATCTTTATCTTTAGTTGTATAGGGTAAACATTTATATATAGTAAACTTAGTCAAAATCTGTCAGTAGGTTAGTTGTGTATAGGTTTATAGTGTTTTACTTCATTGTTGTATGTCTGTATTTATGTAGCACCGTGGTCCTGTGAGGCACGACATTTCGTAGCGGAATGACAATAAAGCTCAACTTGAACTTGAACTATGTGTGTTTTTCAAGTCATCTCCAGGTAATAAAAAAGCATCTGATTCTGAATAATGCAGTGCTAATTGATAGCATTTATTACACTTGGCAATAGATAGGCTACTAGGCAATAAAATATATATTCTGCCTTATTCTGTGATAAAAATGGGGAAAAAATGTAGTAGCCTATATAGGCTAAACAAATCATAAAATTGTCATTAGGAAAATACAGGAAAAATATGATAAAATTATTGGTTATTGTCGCAGTGTATTTGATTTCTCAGCCAATTAAAAGCAAGAGGTAATAATTAATAAATAGTAATAAAACCTGTCAATTAGACAAAGTTATTATATTTGACATTTCTGTCCCCCTCACTTCTGAACTGATTGAGAATCACGATGTTTTGTTTGTTTCAAATAGAGATCACAATTCTCCCACAATTCTGAACAGACAACTAAACAAAATAGCATGTAGTTTACTAGAGGTTCTGACAAAATGTCAGTTGCTGCAGTCTATTTATATATTTATTTATTTGAATTATTTATTGCATAATCTGCACCTCTTCTGTGGATAATATTATTTTCATAATGATCCTTACTCAAGCAGCAGAAGTTAAGTGACAGTGTGCAAATATTACGATAGTGAACAAAATATGCAAGACTATAGTTTACATGTCACTGTTTTAAAAAAAAAAATTGGGGACATAAATTAAGAGTATACCCACTTCTCCTGGCACCACTACACCACTGCTGTCACTTCTGGAAGAGATTCATTGACCTTTTGTGAAAAGTTTTGATTTTACTTAGTTTAATAAAAATTTACTTTATTTGATTTTACTTGTTTTACTAAATACACTGTATAGTTAGGATTCTGATTAAAACAGTGTAACTGGGGGCTCTGAAAAAACTGCTTGTGAATAACTTAATATTGCAAACTTTCATCTGAATACATTAAATAGGTGTTTAATGAATAGTGTTGTGCACTTTGTTTCCAACCCCACTGTTATTGAACTTAAAGTGAAAATATTGTATGTGATATGTTTTGCATTCATTTTTCAGTTAAATATATTTCACAATATCAAAGTTGATCTTTTATGAGTATTTATTTTTGGTGTTTTTGTTATTTATACATACAGGACAGTACAGAAAGTGCACAAGTGTGAGAGAGAGGAGGGGACGGCATCAGAAAGGACCTAGAGCTGGGACTCTTTCAAGGATCACCCAAAGCACAACCACGCTATATGCACAAGGCAGTTGGTTCTAACATTTTATCAGAATTTGAAGAAACATTTCTACTTAAAATATTAAATGCATTTCATTCAAGGCAGCGTTTTTCCTGCGTAAAGAATTTCCTCTGGCTGTCGACAAAACTCAGACAGTCCTATCCTTTACCACCGACATGGTTTCTGTTGCAGGTTCCATTCTCAAACTGTTCAACACATTCTCACTGCACAAATGTACAAATCTCTTGTAATGAGACACATTAGTAAAACATGTTTTCACAGAAACTATAGATTTCCACCAAAATAAAAGATCAACTGGTTTCAGTCATAAGAAGTACAAGGGTTTCTCTTGCAAGTGCAGCGCAAAATATGCATGTTATGGTATAAACACTGAGTCTTTAAATGTTGTATTTGGATTTTACAGGTTTTTAACAATAACAATCCAAGCTCCAAGCACAAACACTGCAAGCTAAAGTTTGGAATTATTTTCATCTGTTTTATACTGTATGTTTCCAAAATAAAACTGCTGTTTTACCATTTGCAGCGTGTGGTAGTTTATTGAAGTTGATTGTAAAGCCATTGCTGTCAGTCATTTGATTTTTAAGCTTTATGTATGTGTACAGTGTTGATCTAAATGCAAACTAGGTTCTAATTGAACGTACAGTTGTGTATTCATTCATGTTGAAAGTACGACGGTGAAACAACGTCGTGTTATCAACGTTGATTCAATTTGCAAAATCAACACATAATTCAACGTTAATCCAACGTCTACAGAACGACCTTAATTCACCAATGCTGAAGGTAAGACGGTGAAACAACGTCACGATTTCAACGGTAAAACAACGTCATGATTTCGCGGTGAAACAACGTCACAATATCAACGTTGATCCAATTTGCAAAATCGAAACATAATCCAACGTTGATTCAACCATGGTACCTGACGTTGATTCACCGGTGAATCAACGTTGAAATGCCGGCTGGGATAGTTGATGCTATCAAGCGCATTCAATCCCATAATGCACCGTTATAACGAGTGTACAACGGATGTACACTCAAGTGCTATGTTCTAAATCGCCTCTTATACCCTCATTCATTTTTTCATACTTTAGTCCACTGATATAGTGCAGCTGAAGAAGTGAATGAAAGTAGTAAGGGAATTTGTACATTGAGTGCGCCGGAAGGGCTGCTGCTTTTACTTAGTTTGTGCTTGCTGCTTAATAATCATTTGAAACTTAGCGAACTGGCAGCTCCAGTAGTAATGAAAAGATTTATCTTGAACTCAGTCATGGAAACTGCAGTTAAACTATTTAATAATCAATTAAAAAGATATTTGTACCTGTATGATATTAAGTTGGATCCACTTTGGACCAGTTTGTTAACTATTGGATGGATGATTCAGCTGCAGGTGCCAATTTCTAGTGAGACATGTGAATTAATTCGACACGACCCTCACAGTTCGTTATGGGTATTCTCTAGCCACTGAATGTACATCAATTGTACACACCCCAGCCGGCATTTCAACGTTGATTCACCGGTGAATCAACGTCGGATACCATGGTTGAATCGACGTTGGATTATGTTTCAATTTTGCAAATTGGATCAACGTTGATATTGTGACGTTGTTTCACCGCGAAATCATGACGTTGTTTTACCGTTGAAATCGTGACGTTGTTTCACCGTTTTACCTTCAGCATTGGTGAATTAAGGTTGTTCTGTAGACGTTGGATTAACGTTGAATTATGTGTTGATTTTGCAAATTGAATCAACGTTGATAACACGACGTTGTTTCACCGTCGTACTTTCAACATGAGTGAATACAGAACTGTACGTTCAATTAGAACCTAGTTTGCATTTAGATCAACACTGTACACATACATAAAGTTTAAAAATCAAATGACTGGCTGCAATATGGCTTTACAATCAACTTCCACACGCTGAAAATGGTAAACCAGCAGTTTTATTTTGGAAACATACAGTATAAAACAGATGAAAATAATCCCAAACTTTAGCTTGCAGTGTTTGAGCTTGGATGTATTGTTAAAAACCTGTAAAATCCAAATACAACATTTAAATACTCAAAGTGTTTGTACCATAACATGCATATTTTGCGCTGCACTTGCAAGAGAAACCCTTGTACTTCTTTTGACTGAAACCAGTTGATCTTTTATTTTGGTGGAAATCTATATTTTCTGTGAAAACATGTTTTACTAATGTGTCTCATTACAAGAGATTTGTACATTTATGCAGTGAGAATGTGTTGAACAGTTTGAGAATGGAACCTGCAACAGAAACCATGTCGGTGGTAAAGGATAGGACTGTCTGAGTTTTGTCGACAGCCAGAGGAAATTCTTTACGCAGGAAAAACGCTGCCTTGAATGAAATGCATTTAATATTTTAAGTAGAAATGTTTCTTCAAATTCTGATAAAATGTTAGAACCAACTGCCTTGTGCATATAGCGTGGTTGTGCTTTGGGTGATCCTTGAAAGAGTCCCAGCTCTAGGTCCTTTCTGATGCCGTCCCCTCCTCTCTCGCACACTTGTGCACTTTCTGTACTGTCCTGTATGTATAAATAACAAAAACAACAAAAATAAATACTCATAAAATATCAACTTTGATATTGTGAAATATCTTTAACTGAAAACTGAATGCAAAACAAATCACATACAATATTTTCACTTTAAGTTCAATAACAGTGGGGTTGGAAACAAAGTGCACAACACTATTCATTAAACACCTTTTTAATGTATTCAGATGAAAGTTTGCAATATTAAATTATTCACAAGCAGTTTTTTTCAGAGCCCCCAGTTACACTGTTTTAATCAGAATCCTAACTATACAGTGTATTTAGTAAAACAAGTAAAATCAAATCAAGTAAATTTTTATAGCAGATAAACAAATTAAGTAAAATCTAAAAAACAATCTCACGGCAATTCACAATTTTACGAGGTCAATTCGTACGAATCTACGACCTACTCGTACGATTTAGAATTTGTCTAACAGTGACGGTTAGGTTTAGGGGCGGGGTTAGGTGTAGTCATTCGTACAAATTCATACGATTTGACAACTCGTAAAATACGTACGATTTAGCAAAAAACGTATGAATTTGTACGACTGAGGTCGTACGAATCGTACGAATTGCCACCTGTAAAATATGTACGAATTGCCGTAATCGGGCTGGTCTAAAAGCACTGAGCGCATCTATTTCTGGCTCAGCACCAGACAAAGCGCGAAAGCAAGTTTGAATTTGTGAATGTTCTAAATACACCGGTGATCGTCGGCATCAAACGGTTAAAATCAACGCCTTTCGGTTTCTTGGAGGCAGTGCTTAATTTGTAATTTGCGAGGTTCTGGAACAAAGTGGGGTGACTGATCAAATGATCAGAGGAGGGAGAGGTAACAGAGCATTCGTGCAATTGGTGGACGTGGATTAAGTGATTACCAGCTTTGCACCAGTTGCTTTTATAGTGTGCACATTGTAGGCTACTCTAAAAAATAATGGTTATTTTATTTCAACATTTATTTAAACATCGAGGGTAGTTTTTGTGTAACCCAGCTCCTGACAGTACAGTCGCAATAGTCGCGTTTGCGTGGATCATTGCAGGGCGGGCTTCAGAACGTCACAAGAACGTCAGAACGTCCCAAGCCCCCCCTTGACGCCGGGCCTGTCGCACACCCCTAATAATAACGGTCATATTTTCAAACTGAGAAAGGCGCGAACAGTTTCATTGGCCAGTTTCCTGGATGACAGCCAGATTAACCAATCATAATCAAAGAAATAAAGTAAACGCAGTGAAATGTATTTAGTTTTATTGTTGTTAATGGTGATAATATTTTAACATATACCTTTAGATTTTAGAATAGGTTTAACGATCGAAATATTGTAAAATGCTAATAAAATAATAATAATGATCTTAAATAATTTAGTAATAATAATTTAAAAGGCAGAAATTTATTTTGTATGCTGTTGAAGACATTAAGTTGATTCAACATACAGTTCTTATAAAAAACAAATCAACATTGATTTACAAGTGTTTTTGGTAACCTTTTTCCACCATTTAGCATTAAACATTTTTTCAACGTTGTTTCAATGTTGAAACAACAACTGTCATTATTTCAACCATATTTCAACGTTGAAGGTCGGTCATGTGCCGGCTAGGACGTTATTGTGGTGCATTATGGGATTGAATGAGAGCACTAAATAACATCTACTATAGCTCCAGACACCACTACAAATTGCTGTCCCCTCAAATTTCACTTTAAAGGTCTCTACACACTGAGTCCGAAATTTTTGCATGCGTTTTTTCGTATTCGTAATCCTAAAAATTCGTCACGCACAGAAACCTTGCACACAGTCCATGCATATTATTTAATCCGTTGCGAAAAAATTTGCAAAACAGTAGCCTACTAAAAGGTGTCTTCAAGCATTGAGGATGATTTTGTTGTCCTCTCGCTTCTTAAAAAAAAAGAATAAGAAAGGAAAATGGTTCCATCCATTGAGATATAGAGAGGATGGAGGATTATCACGGGCAATTCAAAGTTTACTTCAGGATGTCAGTGTCTCAGTTTGATGCTTTGCTAGTGATAATAGAGCCACATATTAAAAAGAAGACCACCAATTTCTGTGAACTCGGTGTGCAAGGATCTATATACAGTAGTGATGGGTCGGTCTTGAACGATTCGTTCATTTTGAACGAATCTTTAATGTGACTCGGGAAGAACGAGTCGTCTCGGGGAGTGATTCGTTCAGTCGCGCATGCGCAACATATAGGTTCTGCACTAAATTAGTTCACCTGTTTCGAGTCTTCGGGTTTTTCGAGTCGTTCGTTCATCACGTGACAGCCCCATACGCGTAACCTATGGAGTTTGAGCCGGAAAGAGAATTGATTAGTTCACCTCCCGAGTCTTCGGGTTTGAGTCGTTTGTTCATCACGTGACAGCCCCATAAACTAAACCTATGCAGTCTGAGGGAAAAATATTTAATAATGTTACCACATAATAATGACAGAAAACCAACTCTTTAGTGTATTACCTAAGGAAGGTTGTATTTATTTCCACATTCAGTGTTATGGAAAAGAAGGCTGTCACATCATGACTGGAGAAATTCACATATTTATAAACTGTAAGAAATAAAAAGCTACAATTTGAGACCAGAAACGCATCACGTAACTGTAAGAGTAAATAATAATAATAATAATAATAATAACTAGGCAGTCAAAACACCTCTCAAATTGCTTGTTACGGATGCGAAAAACGGAAAAAATCGAAGCCGATCCAAATTTTTTTATGACTGGTGGAAATTTCGGAGGCAGTGTGTAAACGTGATTGTCATAACGTGAGGTCGTATTTATTTTTCAACATGTGAAAATTTCGGATGAAAATTTCAGACTCAGTGTGCAATGGCCTTAAGAGTATACACCCTTTTAGGGCCGACGTCACAATTACGTCACATCGCTAGCTGGAGGCAAAACAAACTGGAGGCGGCCAATTCAAACCAGCGCAGATTCGGCTACATAAGGAGCTTAAAATATCATCTTGTTGTGATGTTGGGTGCCCGAATCGATGTTGTAGAGGCTCCAATTAGAAGTTTTAAGGCATACCTGATGCCACTGCCAGACAAAAAAAAACGACGACAACTGTGGTTAAACGAGATAAAAACGAGCGGACTGGACAGAAACGAGTGGTCCTCGTCCGTTCCCGGGGCGTCAAAATTGCTGGCAGCGCGGTCTTTTCAGGGGCGGTGCGCACGCTTCTTATCATCCTCCCGAGGCGGCAGTGTCTGCTCAATGTTAAAGCGGCGGTGCCCGCTAAAGTATTGTCTTTTATAGTTATGGGCGCGTCTAAAGATTTCTTATGCATCTCACTCATGTATGAACTAATGTCTGTGTGCATGTGTGTAAAACAACAAACTCACTATGTCGTGTATGAACGAATGTCTGTGTGCATGTGTGTAAAACAACAAACTGACGATTTATATGCTTAATCATATGTAATTTTATATACACTGTTATGAGTAATTGTGGCTGGAATAATAATGTAGCTGTAAAAATAGTTGCCTGCTGAAATTGAAATATACATACATCTTCATGACTAGATAGACACGGTGAGTTTGTCTTAACTATACACGTTAGATGCGAGTAACTCAACCGGAGGGAATCCTGTCAGATCGTCCATCCTTTGAGTAAAAGCATGTGCGGGTCGGCCAATCTGGTTTTGTCCGTTAAAGTTAAACTTTTCAAATAATAACTGCGGTCCCGGACAGTGAGTGACCGTAAATATGCAGGTTAAATCGGAATTTCTCCAGTTATTGTTAAAAAAACAAGCTAACAGACTTCATAGCTAGTGTTAGTGAAGCGGTCAGAGGAATATTTCTGCCTCCAGCTAAGCTCCGCCCACAGGAAAACGTCACAATGTTTACCAACAGAAAAAGGGTCTAGGGCGATTTCAGATACAGCCCTACATAATACCCATAATGCACTGTGAGGGTCATGCAGAATGAATTCACGTCTCAGCTGAAGACGGTGCCGGCAGCTGAATCATCAGCATAATATCATATGTAGCACTCCTGGAAAGAAGTGTAAAAGAATTAACGAAAGGATGCTGGTGTGATGGCTTCACGTGTCTGCATTTACTGAGAATGAAATCAATGAGAGCATATGCACAACTCCTGGAAAGAATTGTAAAAGAATTAACGAAAGGATGCTGGTGTGATGGCTTCACGCGTCTGCATTTACTGAGAATGAAATCAATGAGAGCATATGCACAACTCCTGGAAAGAATTGTAAAAGAATTAATGAAAGGATGCTGGTGTGATGGCTTCACGTGTCTGCATTTACTGAGAATGAAATCAATGAGAGCATATGCACACTACAACAACTCAGTACACTACATGGTCAACACATGTATGACTTTTGCATAGTAACTGGCTATAACATGGACAACTTGAAACACTTTTCATACTCAGCTTTTACAATTACCAAAATGACACTCAATCTCATATATTTCACCAGAAGATTGAAGATATGCAGATAAGCACCAAAATAATCAAGATTTATATATAAGATTTTCACTAGTATTTAACCTTAATCACATATATAACCTTTATAACATGAAATCGACGATGTAAAAATACATTTAGAATATAATCCATATTCTCAGTTGAGAACATGCTGCTCAGTTCGTTGTCTGATGCATTACATTGAATGACGAGACATATGAAATTCACTCTTCAAATACATTCACTCAAATGTAACGCATAACACACAGTAACAGCCATCACCGCAGATTAAACGACCACGTATGTACTTTAACCATTCATTATATATGGCGGGCTTTCGCGCCCCTATGCTAATCATGTGCTCAACTGCACTGAACTCAGGACAACTCTTAATAAAGTATCAAATAACAGTTTTCAACACATACAACTCACTTATATTATTTCAAACAGTGTTTATACTCAGATCGACAGTATATTTTGTGCATTCTACTTTGCAGTTACCTGGAAAGAAGTGTAAAATAATTAACGAAAGGATGCTGGTGTGATGGCTTCACGTGTCTGCATTTACTGAGAATGAAGCACATCACGGGCGCGCACCCCGAACCAACGTACGATGACGTCATGCAAGTATGCCGAATGAAAATAATTAATTTACTAATTGCACAAAATATATTTTCCTTCTCATAAACACAAATAACGAATTAAATACTATTTTACAATATTAGAAAAATAACATTAACCAGTTTTATATTAACTTTGGGAACTTAATCACCATATCACACATACAGGTATAAATTTCTGTTTAATTAATTATTAAATAGTTGAATTAAGATCTATGCATGCTATTTTCCATGGCAGAGTTCAAGATAAATCTTTTCATTACTGGAGCTGCCAGTTTGCTAGCTTTTATGTTCTATGTTGGTATTACATAGGTATTACTCTTTTGGTTTGTTTGTTTGTTTGTTTGTTTATCTGCAGTGTTGGGGAGTAACTAGTCACATGTAACGGAATTACGTAATTTAATTACAAAATAAAAGTAATTGTAATCAGTTACAGTTACTGAGAAAAAATGTGTAATTAAATTACAGTTACTTATGAAAATGTTAAGGATTACAAAATCGGTTTCATCTGATTTTTTTTCACACACACTCTCACATACATGTTTAATTGATTTCTTTCATAAATTGCAGTGACTGCCCTAAAATATGAAACACCAATGTTTCAGAAGTTTATAACATGCTTATCCGATAACTCTTTCCTATGTATGGGTTTATGTATGCTTTATTTTTTTAAGATTAACACTTTTTTTCTAAGGCATTGTTAGATCCAGCGTTTCCTGTCATAGCTATGCAAAGATTTGATATCAAAAACAGTATCGTAGCTATTAAATTATTTCTTGTTATGATTTTAAATCTGTATTTAACCTCAGCATGATTTTAAAGTAAGTCTGATTTTGTGGTGGCTGTGCCTCAAAGGGGACATCGGATGCCCATTTTCCACAAGGTGTTTTGATTCATTAGGGTCTTCTTGAAATGGTCTCAGTGGTTGTGTAAAACAACAACCTTTTTGCCTTTTTAAAAACAGCTCTGTTCACAGTGACTCGTTTCGGTGCATATCTCTTTACATGCTAATGAGCACTGCTCACCCCGCCCCTCTCTTCTGTGGAAGTGATCCAACCTTGAGTTTTAACTTTTTAACAAAACCTGCCTTGAATTGTCCCTCATTCAGAAATCAGTCTGGAGTAAAATTATTTCCGCAGCCAGGCATAAACGAATTTAGAGAAAGTGAAGTGAAGTGTCGTGTGGCCAAGTATGGTGACCCATATTCGGAATTTGTGCTCTGCATTTAACCCATCCAAGTGCACACACACAGCAGTGAACATACACACCGTGAACACACACCCGGAGCAGTGGGCAGCCATATTGCTGTGGCACCAACTGCGGGAGCAGTTGGGGGTTTGGTACCTTGCTCAATGGTCTCACCTCAGTCGTGGTATTGAAGGTGGAAGAGACCGCTGGTTATTCACTCCACAATCAAAATGGCTTGATAATTGAGACTGTTTAGGTTTTTGGGGGATTAAAAAAAGGAGTGAATTTATATCAGTGTAGGGTGGTTGTGTCCACAAACTGCTAAGACACATTTATATGCAAATGAAGATATTTTTCATCCAATGTCTCCTTTAAAATTAAAATATTATAATCATAATTCAAGTGATGAAAGATTTAGAAAGTCTGACAATAATCAGTGTTGAGTGCTACTGTAAGGTTAACCCTGACTGGTTAACATGTTTGAAAATTATTAACAGTTGAAAACATTAGAAATTTAGAAAAGTAATCAGAAAGTAATCAAATGTAATCAGTTACATTACTTTAATAAAGTAATTGAAAAGTTACACTATTTATTACATTTTAAGTAGGGTAACTTGTAATCTGTAACCTATTACATTTCCAAAGTAACCTTCCCAACACCGTCTATCTATCGCTGGACTTTGTACTCATTGGATTTTGACCTTGAACTTTTGCACCTTTGTCTTGTTTGCCTCTCTGCCTGTTTGCCCTTTGAATGACCCCTACCTCATTTTGACCACTTTCTGGATTCTCCTTGTTGTTTCCCCTAATCTCTGCAAATGGATCCAGGCCCTCACTGATACCAATATCTGATCAGCCAGAATGACATCTGCCTCTGAAACCGATAGTTGGTGGAAAAGTCTCAAGCTTTTGTGCTATATGGTTTGAATTTCCTTACCCTATCGAATACATATGCTATAGAGTCAGGCAGTATGATAACTGTCCCAAAAAAACATCCCAGTATACAGTATTGAACAATTTGATTCAATATTGATTAATTTGTAAATATTTCAGATAGGACTACATGTCAGTTTTTCTTAATGAAAAAAATCTCTCACAACTAATGCTGTAAACTATACAGCAGTGGTTCCCATCCACATTACTGGAAGTTCCTAAACGGTACACATTTTGTCTCCTTATTTACACACACCATTAGCTTATAAGTAAAAACTCAGTTTTGATCGGTAGGATACAATCAACCCTGATCATTGGTTTATTTTAGGCAGATTTGCTTTTATCAGTCGATGCTGATTACTGGCTGATACATTGGTACATCTCTAATCTTAAACTTTACTCCAAAATCTGTGCAAATGCATGGAATATGAGAAGCATGATTTAGAAGGACTTGGAAATGTGCAACTGAGTCTTTCTATAACTGGTCCAAAGATTGATGTGCAATCACCTGCAGAACTGAACTTTCATTCTCTGCTACATGCCACTGATATTGAGCTTCTGTTGTAAAATTGCTTAGGTTTTGTTCACTGTTATGTTTTTCTCCCTTCTGTTAAGCCCTAGTGTATCTATTAAACAAAGTGTAGAATATGTCACAAACAGAAATCTCTCTAATGTGTAGTACTGGATAGACTACTTTGTTTTATAGAATCAGTTAATTCAGAAGGCGTATATAAATTATGTACTGTTGTCTTTCATTCTATCAAAAACCTTAGTTTTAAATGTAATTTAATTTTAAATGTGTTCAGAACAGTATTCTGGCTCTATAAGTATCCAGGGTACTATTCTGAATAATTTTTAAATTATAATCTGATATTTTGTAGCTTTAGTCTAGTCAGCTACTTTTTGTTAGTAGCTTGCAGTGCAGCAAACTGCTGGTTCAAAGAAAAGCTTGGCATTCAGGCTCCCAGTCAAGGTTTTGTAGCTCTGGTTTGTTGCTAGATTATGGTAGAGCAGAATCAAACATCCCAGCACTCTACAAGTAAATAAATCATTCATACAAGCATAGTGAAGAGCTTTGCATGAGTGAATAAATAGATACAATTTCCCATAAGCAGGTTGTTCTGGACTAGAGAATAATGCATAAATGTGTAGATGTTTGCCTTTAGAGTGTTGTTGTGAACTATTTAGGTCCAGTGTAAGCTGTATTGACCAAAGGTTTGCATCTATATTTGTACCTTTTGCCTCTTCACATGAAGCTATAAATATAGAAGAATCATGCCCATTCAAACTGCCATTTAGTGAAAAATAAATAAATAAAAATGCATTATCAATGTCTGTTAAGATGCAATTTATTAAATAAATGTATGTTTTGAACATTGCCTTTTGGCTAGATTTATAAGCCTTTTACACTTAGAGAACTGCTGGCAATAGAACACCAAGTGAGCGAGGACCATCATTGGTACACCCTCAAAAAACTGGCGCATTAAGGCTTTTTTACTGGCACATTTTTCCTGCTTTTAAATGCATTTCTTTGATGACATGCATTACATTCTAATGTTCCATGTAAAGGTAAGACACGTTTGTAAGCTAAATGTGTTGAACTGTTGAGCAAAGCACTGTGTGTTGGTGTGTGATTTTTGTGGCGCAGCTTACCTGCAGATGCGGCTCATTGGCTGGCAGTCATAATTGGCCAGTCGCTCAGAACAGCTGCCCACTCATGTAACCCAATAGAGACCTGTCTACTTATGTAATATCAATATTACCTTTTCTCATTAACAGCTAGCACACATGGAATTCTCAGAAACCAATGATGCAAGTAGCCAACCGTTCACATTTTAAAGCCAAGCCAAGCTTACAAGGTCAGTTATTTGTTACAGCATGCATAGTATACAGTATGTATACAAAGGGAATTGATTTGATACATTAACAGCACTATCTGCTTAAGTCTGACGTCACGCGTCACCGTTTTCAGATGCCAATAAAAGCAAACAAAGAGTGATTATTTTTTTCTGAATGATTAAAATACTAGTGTTTGGGATGCTGTGAGCCAAGTGTAAAAAGCTTAGCTTAAATGTGTGATATGAATACACAGTGCTCATAAACGGCTGTTGAGTATTCTAAACTGAAACAGTTTTCTTTATGTCACGTCAAACACAACAAGCGGATTGTGTTTGTGCAACACCAAGTATATTGCATCTATTCAACGTTTACTGAGCCTTTTCATCAGGGTTTTAAATTAATGTGTGTGAATGATGAATTTCATTCAGTGCTCTAATCAAATGCTACACAACTACACAACTTTCAAAGTTGTTGGGTTGCTGTTATTTTCACACTACACAACTGTCAGTTGTTGTCAATGTAATTTCACTACAAGACAGACAAGTCTAGATATTTAATCTGCTAAATATGTCTCAGGCATCTGCGACACATCAGCACTTCACAGATCGTGTCTTTGAAATTTCAAACTTAGTGATTGTCAGTCATGTGAATGAGACTCTTATTTTGGGCTTTAGTCAGTGATCTCCATTAACTGTTTGCATGGGGAAAATCAAGGCTGTAATATGTGGGAGGCGCAGATTCCCGATATAGCAAGTAGGCTACCACACCAATTCCAAATCACCATTAAATTCATTTCAAAGAAAAGCAGACTTTCATATTCAGATTATGCATAATAATGGAAAAAAAAATAGAAATTCTTGAAGTTGTATTTTAAATGAATAGTATTTATAAACAGCTGCTAAGATTCTCACTTGAAACCGAGTAGAGGCTTCAACCTGGAAACAACATTTGTGATGTCACAACGTAACTGAAAATAAAATACACACTGAGTGCAATGTTCCCTCTAAGCTGCACGCGCGCGGCCACGCAGAAGAAATAATGTGCCGCGCACATGCAAAAATGAGTTTGGAAAGCCATTTGATTGAACGCCAGTAAAAGCGAAAGAATCACAATGCTCGGGCAAACCGCTATAGAGCTGATGTCGCTATGGAGTTAGAACCGGTGAATGCGGTTTACAGGTTTCATAGAAAGAGATTGATGTGCGCCAAATGAGTCGCTGTAGAAACATCTCGGTTACGTATGTAACCCTGGTTCCCTGAATAGGGAACGAGATGCTGCGATGACGTCATCGCTTTGGGAACACCCTCGGTGTGACGAATGTCTGAAGCCCTTATACCATCCCGCCAATTTAGAAAGTAAAAAAAGTGACGTGACATACGGCCAAGTATGGTGACCCATACTCGGAATTTGTGCTCTGCATTTAACCCATCCAAAGTGCACACACACAGCAGTGAACACACACACACCGTGAACACACACCCGGAGCAGTGGGCAGCCATTTATGCTGCGGCGCCTGGGGAGCAGTTGGGGGTTCGGTGCCTTGCTCAAGGGCACCTAAGTCGTGGTATTGAGGGTGGAGAGAGCGCTGTACATTCACTCCCACCACCTACAATTCCTGCTGGACCTGAGACTCGAACTTGCAACCGTTGGGTTACGCGTCCGACTCTCTATCCATTAGGCCACGACTTCCCCTGGAAGTCTTTTATTGGTCAAATAGCGCTTAGCACTGCCCCCCACGCGTACGTAACGTATGCTATATCAGCGTGCCGCGCGCTATTTCATCAGATTTTCATATATGACGAAGGAAGTGCTCAGGAAACCAGGGTTACATACGTAACCAAGATGTTCCCTTTCATAGGTTCACTTCAATGCTGCGATGAAGTCATCACTTTGGGAACGCTATTCCATAATGCCTGATGTACCTTAAGATAGCTGGAGACCAAGGAAAGCGTCTGCTCAAGCGGATAAGACCCGAGAGCCAGGAGCCATCCTCACGTCTAGACTGTAGAACTTGATGAAGGTGCTGGGAGAGGACCATCCTGCCGCAGCACAAACATCGGTAACACTTTACTTGAAGGGGTGTGCATAAGACTGAAATGACACCTTCACAATCATGACATGACACATGTCATGAATATGAGGTTTTATGCATGTTTATGACAACTGTCATTAAGTGTCATTCACTCAGTTATGTCATTTTTAATGCAAATATGACATTATTTGACATAACCCTACCCCTAACCCTAGCCCATAACAAAGACATCTCAAACAATGTCATCTTTGCATTAAAAATTACATAACTGAGCTAATGACACTTAATGACAATTATCATAAACATGCATAAAAAACCTTCATATTCATGACATGTGTCATGTCATGATTATGAAGGTGTCATGTCTTGGTTATGAAGGTGTCATGTCAGTCTTATGCACACCCCTTCAAGTAAAGTGTAACCCAAACATCTTCCATCAATTACCCTTTCAGAAAGGCCTGAAAAGAAGCCACTGCTCTCGTAGAGTGAGCCCGTAATCCTAGAGGCGAAGTCAAGCCATGCGCCTCGTAGGCCAAAGAGATGGCCTCAACTATACAATGCGACATTCGCTGTTTAGTGACAGCAGAGCCTATGCTCTTACCACCAAAACACATGAACAGCTGGTCGGATCCATGCCACTGAGCTGTGCGGTCTACATATACCCCCTTTCCACCAGCAGGAACCAGGTGCTAGTTCAGAGCCAGTGCTATTGCCGGTTCTTAGTTGGTTCGACAAGCGAGCCCTTTAAGAACCGGTTGCTTTTCCACAGGCTAGAGAGCCAATACAGAGCCAGGTTTTACGTCACTGAATACGTTTCATGTTTCGTTTCACTAACGTGGCCGCGGCAGCGCCAAACATAACAGACTTGTTCGAGGTGCATCGGCGCCACGCAGACCGATCGATCGATCGGCACACAACACACTAAAGAACCGCGAGAGCGATCCAAAAGCATAAAGAGCCGTCTGCTTTCCAGTCGCTCCCGCAGCACCCCGATGCCTCGCACCGAACGGTCCGTACAGCGCCGATCCATCCCGAACAAGCCTAAACAAACTATCAACAATGGCGGACGTTGCGTTGCTATTGATGTTCATGGTTTTGCCAACTTACATCGGCATCCAAACATGGGGAATCCAAAGTGTTCGTATTTAGCTGCTATTTCAAATATGGCAGTCCAAAGTTTCTGTTCGTCTTGTTGGTCACGGTAACCCCGCCCCCAGCCCCTGATGCAAGCGGTTCTTCCTTCTAGCCCAGCAATGTTTTGGTGCTACTTATGAACCGCTTTTCCTGGTTCGGAGCTGGTGCTTTGGGTGTGGAAAGACAAAGAACCGGTTTGAAACTAGGCTCTCGCTCCGAACCAGCACTGGAACTGCCTTGGTGTGAAAGGGGTAATAGATTCTCAATGCCCTCACTGGGCAGAGACCCATGCTACCTGATCCCGCGTCAGCTTGGGAGAAAGCCTCTAAAACCACTTGCTGAAAGCGAAATGGATTCGAAGCGACCTTAGGAACATAATCAGGCCTAGGTCGCAATAAACTTTTACCAACCCTGGGGCAAAGTCCATACACGAAGGGCTGATGGATAGAGCCTGCAAATCCCCTACTCTCTTGAGGGAGGATAAAGCCACCAAGAAAACTGTCTTGAGAGAGACACAGACTCCAACGGCTGAAAAGGATGGCCCGACAGACCTTCCAAAACAATCGATAGATCCCAAGAAGGAACTTGTGTCGGGCGGAAAGGCCTAAGCCGTCTCGAACCCTGCATAAAACGAGAGACCAAAGGATGATGACCAACTGACACCCCTCCTACGAGTGCATGTCCCGCAGATATGGCCGCTACATACACTTTGAGAGTAGCGGGAGTCACTCCTTCAGAAATTCGACTCTAAAGAATCTCCTGCACTGAACCGATGGGGCAATGAACTGGATCCAGAACACGTTGTCTACACCACGAGGCAAAAAGTTTCCACTTGAAACTCAGGGGCCACACCCATAGCTTCCATAAATCCAGCCCGAGGGTGCCAAATCATGCCCAGAGCTTGTGTCAACAGATCGTGTCTGAGGGGAATCTCCCAAGGAGGGCCGACCGACAGACTGACCAGGTCTGTGAACCACGATTGGGTGGGCCACCACGGGGCCACTAACAGCAAGTGCTCCACTCTGTCCGATCGTACTCTGAGCAGAACTACTGGGAGCAGCCGGACTGGGGAAAAAACATACAGACTGGTTCTGGGCCATTCTTGGGCCAGAGCATCCAGACCTAGAGGAGACGGGGGAGACAGGGAAAACCAGAGCGGGCAGTGCTTAGTCGTGCTCGAAGCAAACAGATCCACTTCTGCTCGTTCGAACCTCTGCCATACGAGATCCACCACTTGAGAGTGTAGTCTCCATTCCCCATCCTCCAGCTTCTGTCTCGAGAGCAAGTCTGCTCCTGAGTTCAGGTGACCTGGGTCATGGACTGCTCTGATTGACAGGAATTTGGTTTGAGCCCAAAGAAGAACACTCCTTGCCAGCCTGTACAGGGGGCGAGAATGTAATCCTCCTCGACGATTCAGGTAAGAAACTACAGTCATGTTGTCCATCCTGACTAACACATGACAGCCCGTCAACTGCGGTAAGAACTGTCTGAGAGCCAGGAAGACTGCCAGTAGTTCCAAACGATTTATGTGCCAGCTCCGATGTTCCTCTGACCAAACTCCACGGACTGGGCGTCCTTGATGGACCGCCCCCCAGCCCGTCAGGGACATGTCCATCGTGATAGTTTTGCAATGAAGACACCCCCCCAACTGGACTCCTTTCTGAAGGAACTGGGGTCTTTTCCACAGCTTTAGAACACGAAAACCTCTGCGTGTCACCGTAATTCTGCGAAGCGGATGACAATGAGGTGAAATGTTCTGGCTCTTGGTCCACCACTGAAACGGTCGCATGTGGAGCAGGCCCAGCTGAACTACAGGGGACGCTGCCGCCATCAGACCCAACAGTCTGAGACACAAGCCTACATGGACTAGGCGCCCTATCTTGAACTGACTTAGACAGGTCTGCAATGACTGCACACGTGCGGGAGACAGACGTGCCCACATCGTGCGAGAATCCATGTCTACCCCCAAGAACGTTGTTCGCTGACGTGGCAGTAGAACACTCTTTTGTGGGTTTGTCCGTAGTCCCTGGCTCCATAGATGATCGAGCACTAAGTCTCAATGTATCAGTGCCTGATCCTGGGATTCAGCTAATATTAGTCAATCGTCCAAGTAGTTCAAAATTCGGACGCCCTGGAGCCATAATTGGGCCAGAGCTGCGTCCATACACTTTGTAAACGTTCGAGGGGCCAGAGCCAGTCCAAACGGAAGAACAAAATACTGGTAAGCTTTGCCCTCGAAAGCAAACCTGAGGAATTTCCTGTGTCTCTTGACGATCTGGATGTGAAAGTATGCATCCTTTAGATCGGTGGTCACAAACCAATCTCGGGGTTGGATCTGAGACAAAATGGACTTTACTGTTAGCATCTTGAACTTGCTCACTCTGAGCACAAGATTCAAAAGACGCAAGTCCAGAATCGGACGTAAAACACCAACTTTTTTGGGTACAGCAAAATACCAGCTGTAAAAACCAGACTCCATCTGAGTGGGGTGTAATTCTTCTATAGCCTCTTTCTCTAGGAGTGACACGATTTCCTTGCGTAACACCGCGGCCTGCCCAGGACGTACTGTCGTGGGAAGAATCCCGCTGAATTGAGTAACGGGAGCCTCTATAAAAGGATGGCATCCAAGAGCCCTTTTGGGCCAGCCCAACACCCCAAGAGTGGGGGCTTTGAAGGCCATCATAAACGGGCCATGCTCGCATGACCATTGGGCTTTTTCTTGAACTCTGAAGGCTGGGATGCGCAGAGTGTCTGAGGAGGTGCTCGCCGTAAGGACTCGATCTAAAACCACCCGAGCCGCAGTAAGCGGCTTTAAGTGCTGGAAATAGTGGATGAAACATTTTTTACAGTATAATACACTGCCTTTCAAAAGTTTGGGATCAGTAAAGTTTTTTAAAAAAGTGTCTTATGCTCATCAAGGCTAGCTTATCTAGGCTATTTGATAAAAAATACTGAATATTATTTCACAAAATAATATTGTGAAATATTATTGCAATTTAAAATAAACATTTTCTATTTTAATATACTTTAAAATATAATTAATTCCTGTGAAGCAAAGCTGAATTTTCAACATCATTACTCCAGTCTTCAGTGTCACATTATCATTCAGAAATCATTCTAATATGCTGATTTTTAATCAATGTTGGAAACAGTTGTAGTGCTTAATATTTTTGGGGACCTGTGATATTTAAAAAATAATAATAAAAAGTTAAAAAGAACAGTGTTGTTAATTCAAAATCCTTCCTGATTTAAATTGAAAAAAAAAAATCTCACTGACCCCAAACTTTTGAATGGTGTATATTCCAGTTACATGAATGCATAAGTAAAACCCATAAAAGAAGGGAAAACCCATGGGAGACTAAGATTATTGTCAATATGAGTGATGCATGGTATTGCAATGAACCAGAGACAAGTTTTTTTATCTTAAAATATTTTTGCCTTTCATATTTTAACATACCAAACAGTGCAGCGTCTCATACCATACAACATACCAAACTATGCTATTTAGTTTGGTGCCTCTAGTGGTGTAAAAATAACACTTTAATTATTAGGTCAGATGGGATAAGGGACAAACGAGTTTGTCTGTGGAGCTGCTTTGCTGGTTTGATTCAGAATTATTTCCCAAAAGGGAGAATTTGGAAGTGGAGTAACTGGTGGTCATAGCTGTATATGGCTCTTTGGCTTAAGCTAATGGATGTAACATGAAAGCCAGGCAAATTTTGGGTGATCTAATTTGTCAAGCTTTTTTTTTTTTTACTTAAGACACATGTGAAGTGAAACCTTACTGCAAGATTTATTAACACCCCAGTGGCAAATTTAATTTATGATGGTGAGCGATTTTATTCCTGAGCTCTGGGGCTTGGTGGATTGCTGCTCAGCCAGACGTAAAATGCATTTATATATTTATAAAATGTGAGAATGATGTTGTAACCCATTCCATGAACATTTGTATGCTGGTCAAAGCAGCTTTTTGAGTGTGTGGAAGAATAATATTTTTTAAATCTGCAACACACAGCTGTTCTTTCACATCATGCTTATGGGCTGTGTTGGTTATAGTTTTACCCAGAGGGTGTTGTGTTGTGCAGTTTGTAGACTTTGGAAGGAAACATAAAAACTGTACAACAGATACATTTTATTGATTGTAATTCAGGCATTGTTCTGGCAGGCTCTAAAGTGAATTTTCTCTGATAAGTTGCAGTGCCTGGTGGAGGTTCTATACCTTCTTTTAGTCTGTATTCCAGTCTTTCTGTATTTGTCTGAGATTGATATTGATGGGTATTTCTGTGTTTACTGTGCAGATACAACTTTGATTGAGCTATTACTTTTTGTTCCAAGCTGAAATGTTTTAGAGCAGTTGATCAACCTCCTGCTCTTTTCAGAGAATTAATACTGGTCAATGTAATTATTTGTCATGAAAGATTTTTTCTTGCTCGCTCTTTATCTGGCACATGTTCTGGCTCTGGCGCTGGAAGAAACTCTGTATTATTCTATGTATTTTTAAATGGATCTTGCATTATTAAACTGTCAATTCTGTTGATCTCCTCCAGGGTTCGTTATTATTTTAGTTCATTTATATTAGACCATTGCAAAACTATTCTTCAAACAAAATGATCTGTAAAACACATTAACTTTTCTGGCATATCTGGACAAAGATTTTCTCTGTGTTTCACCGTTTCTGGCCCTACTGGAGTTTGTGTGATGCAACCTTGTATCCCTTTCAGTATACAGTATTCATTGGGTGCAAATGGAATGGGGCTGTGCCTGTGAATGTTAGAATTCCTCCGTAATACTGGCTACATTCACACAGCCAATGTTTGAGACTGACGATTATATTTCTCAAATTAAAGGGATAGTCTATTCCATTTACCCTTTGTTCTCGCACGTCAAGCAAGCATGGTTGAGCTATTTTTACCTCTCTGTATATATACGCTCTATATTTATGTGTCAGTAATTTTTTATTTACATATAAATAAATGCCTAAATTAACTGTTCATGTCTCTTCAAATTAAATGGAATAAATAGCTTAATTCATATGTATTAATTGTATGATTTTATGTATAAACGTTTTGGTTGCATGGAATTTCAGTGAATGGGCAAAAAAAGTGTTACAAAGATGAATGAAATATGGGTTTGGAAGGACATTAGTAAATGATGACATTTTTTGGGTGAATTATCCCTTAATGTGACTCAGCAGCAGACAGTGGATCTAATAATATTCATATGAACAGGTATCCGAAGTCAGTCCCCTTTTCGGAACCTGCAATATAGCCTTGATTAATGCTTGTAACCATAGTGACAGATAGTTAGCAGGATAAATAAATAAGGATTTAATTTTTATTCACATTTCTATTCTAAATTATTCCAGGCAGTTCCTGCTGCTCTCATCCTCTCAGATATGCCGCCATAATCTCTCCGGCTCTTTTAAGTTCTTCTGCCCAGACACTAACCAGGAGTTTTGTTTAGAAAAACCTATTTCCCGCCACCCAAAATTCAGTTGTGAATGAATAAATTAATGAATTCGGAATAAATAATAATTAATAATAAATAAATTAGGAGAGTCACACCATTTTTAACTCTTTCTTGTTAATAGCCAAGCCGCATTTTATACATTTATTTAGCACTCTGAACAGGACTGACATCCTGCTGTGTGATTGTATCCATTATGTTCCTGAACCCTTGAAGTGTCATTGATGTGCCTTTTTTTTTACTCTGAGTCCTATTGTTTCACCCATTGATCCCTGGTATTTTTGGAAGCATAGCTCAATGCAAACACTCTCTGAAGTAAAACACAGATTAAATTAGATTGTTTGACTTTATGTATATTATAGGGTATTGCTTCATTCATTTAAAGTCACAGCATCAAGCAGTGTTCTTCCCACCATGCTTCCCTCCAGTTTCTCTGTGATTTTGCACTGGTACTGAACTGGAGTAATTGATTTGGCAGTATTCCCTTTGGGGTCAACATCTTTTTCTAATCTTTACTTTCTGCATTATTGAAGTATTTTCTGTGTCACTGATCTATGGCATCCTGAATTTATCTATCTGTCAATGAAAAAGCTAAAATCCTTGACTTTGCAGCAAGGTTAACTGCTTATGCCAAACGTGAATCTCTAAAGATTTTCACTTTCTCTTAAAGCTTATTAAGTCTTTTGTGCTCTCACATATCAAGATCAATCTGAAGTGTATTCGGTGCTGCAGAAATTATACCCTCAACTGTTTTCTATTTTCATTCAGTTCATTCAGTTATACTTTTAAGACGTGCACTATGAGTAAGCAATGGCTGTAAACACATGCTTTGGAGCATAGTCGTGTTCCAGTGCTGAATGCAAGTATTGGCTGTTCAGTGTTCTGTGATTGGCAAAAACATTGTGTGAATCCCTGAAGTTCAAAGCCAGTGGTGTCCAAACCTTTTCCTGGAGGACCAATGTCCTTCAGAGTTTAGCTCCAGCCCTAATAAAACACATTTAAACCAGCTAATCAAGTGTGTTGAAGCTGGTTGGAGCTAAACTCTGTAAGACGTTGGCCCTCCAGGGGCAGGATTGGACAACCCTGTTCAAAGCCATCACTGTCTTTGTCTTGTGACACTTGGGCTGCGTCCGAATACTTACTTGTAGCCTCGCTGCCGTATCAGACAATGACTTTGCAGGTAGTATTTGCACATGAAGGAACTTCACCAAACTGATTTCGGACAGGCTTCTGAGGCAGTATATCGGTTTAATAATCTAGAACAAAATAGAGCGATCTTTGGTGATAACTAAGCAAATATGGAACAACTATCATATTGATTTCTTGCTAGAAGTAACATTAAAAGTGAAAAAAGTTTATCAGAAACATATACATTTACACACAAACTGACCACTAAATACAACTTTCAGACACATTCTTTCTTTTTTATGCTTACGGAATGGAACACAGAGTATTGTGGGATATCAAAGACAGCAAAGAATATATATGCTGCCTTCAAAAACTGATCCGATGGAGGCATCTCAGGAGACAGGAGGTGAATCTCCTTGGTTTAGCTACATTGGATTCGGATGTGCCTTGATGCCTTTCTACCTTGGATTGCATCCTCCGGAGGCAGCTTTTTCAACTTTCGGACAAAGCCTGGATGCATGTAGGATGTGATCCAACTGACATAATTGCCTTTCATTGTTCACCTTAATAAATTCATCAATGGGATTTTTTGTTTTCTAAATGATCTGATGAAGATCATGTCCATGTACTGCTACCGGAGAAGAGCAATTGTGCATCTAATACAAAATGTAGCAAATATTCATTGTAAATTAGTTTCAAAATCATTCTGATGGGGGATCACGTGACCCTTCGACGGCGATGCAGACTTAGTCTTTCACTCTGCTCACTTTGCCACATATTTTATGATCCTGTCAGTAAAACTTAAACCACTCTGCATTGGACCCATCATGAGTGCTAAGGCAGACAAAGGGGATCGGAAAAGAGAGATTGAGCAATTGCAAATGAAGAAAAAAATTCAGAGATTCAGCCATCTCAGAGAAGACCTCGACGATGCTATTGCTAACCGCATTGAACTAGCATTTAAAGAGCAGCAAAGCACTTTGAATTCGGTTGTGAATTCAGCAGTAAGAGATGCGATGGACTCGGTGCTGACTCCAGCGTTGCGCGAACTGCGTGAGGACATACAAGCGACCAACAAGTCTGTTACACAAGAGAGGAATTTGAGGCCATAGCTACCGCGGCGAAGCAGACACGTGACTGCATTGATTCTGTTCAGGCAGATGCACGTGAGGATAGGAGGACAGTCACAGACTTGATCAGAAAAATCAGCTGGAGCGACTCACCGAGAAGATGACAGATATGGAGGACAGGTGCGGGAGAAACAACGTACGACTGGTGGGGCTGCCAGAGGCGGCTGAGGGATCCGACGCGGCTGGTTTCCTCAGAGTTAATCTTTCCAAGTGGATTCCTTCCTTGAGGGGCCGTGACATTGAGATTGATTGGGCGCATCGCGTGTATGACTGTTACGGCTTATTTTTTTTTCAAAGTCAAAGTCAGCTTTATTGTCAATTCTACCGCATGTACTGTACATACATACAGAAAATTGAAATTGCATTACTCTCTTACTCCCTGGTGCATACAGATAACACTAAACACTCACAGTAGAACGCACAAATATACAAATATACAAATAAGGACATGTAGGAAAAAATAAAAATAAAAATAATAATAATAATAAAAAAAATAGATAAAGTGGCATAAGGCACATGGTAAATAGTGCAAACCAGTGAAATACACAGACAGTGCAGAATGTGAATGGTGTAGTGCAAATAGCTTATTAAGTCTGTTCTGTTAAAGTGACAAAAAGAGAGCAGTCTTTATCCAGACTGTCAGAAGAGGTAGTTGAAGGAGGTCAGTCCAATGCTGTACAAAGTGACTGGTGCTTGTCACAGTGTATGTGTGTGTGTGGTGTGTGTTGTGCGGGGGGGTCAGAGTTCAGTGGTGCGTGGTGTACGAGAGGGGAGGGGGGCAAGGACGGGAGGGAGTTCAGCTTCCTGACAGCCTGGTGAATGAAGCTGTCCTTCAGTCTGTTGGTCCTGGCCTGGAGACTCCGCAGTCTCCTCCCTGATGGAAGCAGACTAAAGAAGCTGTGTGTCGGGTGGGTGGTATCACCTGCAATGTAAAGGGCTTTGCGGTGAGACGGGTGCTGTAGATGTCCTGGAGGGAGGGGAGAGAGACACCAACGATCTTCTCAGCTGCTCTCACTATCCGTTGAAGGGACTTGCGGCAGGACGCGTTGCAGGCGCCATACCACACAGTGATGCAGCTAGTCAGAATGCTCTCGATGGTGCCTCTGTAGAAGGTGCAAATGATGGGGGCCGGGGCTCTGGCTCTTCTAAGTTTGCGGAGGAAGTAGAGACGCTGTTGTGCTTTCTTGACTAGTGCTGCAGTGTTGTTGGTCCAGGAGAGGTCCTCTGTGATGTGTACACCCAGGAACTTGGTGCTGCTCACTCTCTCTACGGTCGCACCATTGATAGTCAGAGGAGCATGCTGAGTGTGCACTCTCCTGAAGTCAACGACAATCTCCTTCTCTCTCCCCACATTCAGAGAGAGATTGTTGTCACTGCACCACCCGGCCAGGCGGCTCACCTCGCTCCTGTAGTTGGTCTCATCTCTGTTGCTGATGAGACCCACCACAGTCGTGTCATCCGCAAATTTAATGAAGAGGTTGGAGTTGTGTGACGGTGTGCAGTCGTGGGTCAGCAGAGTAAAGAGGAGGGGCTCAGCACACATCCTTGGGGGCCCTGTGTTCAGTGTGATGGTGCTGGATGTGTTACTGCCGACCCGTACTGCCTGAGGTCTCCCGGTCAGAAAGTCCAACAGCCAATTGCACAGCGATGTATTGAGCCCCAGATGGATCAGTTTATGAATGAGCTGTTGAGGGATGATTGTGTTGAATGCTGAACTGAAGTCTATGAACAGCAATCTGACATACGTGTCCGTTTTGTCCAGATGTGTGAGGGCTGGGTGGAGGGCAGTGGCGATGGCATCATCGGTCGAGCGATTGGACCTATATGCAAACTGGAAGGGGTCCAGGGAGGGGGGGAGGACAGACTTGATGTGCTGCATGACTAACCGTTCAAAGCACTTCATGAGAATAGGAGTGAGTGCTACTGGACGGTAGTCATTGAAGCAGGATGGAGATGACTTCTTCGGGACTGGAATGATGGGTAGCTTTGAAGCATGTGGGGACAACAGCCTGACTTAGTGAGATGTTGAAGATGTCTGTGAAGACATCAGTGAGTTCCACTGCACAGTCTCTCAGTACACGCCCAGAAATGTTGTCAGGACCCGGAGCTTTCCGTGCATTGATCCTGCTGAGGGATCTCCTCACGCTGTCTGGGGACAGCGACATCACCTGGTCGCCGGGAGAGGAGTGTAGTCTTCTGTGCAGTGGTGCTGTTTTGTGCCTCAAAGCGAGCAAAGAAGGCATTCAGCTCGTTCAGCAGGGGGATGGTGCTGTCACAGGTCTGTGGTGGGGCTTGTAGTCCGTAATGGTCTGAATCCCCTGCCACAGGCTCCGAGTGTCTCTGCTGTCGCTGAAACGATGGGCTATCCTCCTGGAGTACTGTCTCTTGGCCTCTCTGATGCCGCGGGATAGGTTGGCCCTAGCTGTCCTTAGGCCCTCCTCATCTCCAGCTCTAAAGGCAGCGTTCCGAGCCTTCAGAAGTCTGTAGACCTCCCTGTCAGCCACGGCTTCTGGTTGGCCCGGACAGTGATAGACTTTGTGACCGTTACATCATCAATACACTTGGTGATGTAGGCAGTGACAGTCTCTGAGTACTCTTGGACGTCTGTAGTGTTGTTATATGTGGCAGCCTGCTTAAACATATCCCAGTCAGTAGTGTCAAAACAGTCCTGAAGTGCCTCTGACGACCCTTCAGGCCACACTTGAATCTGTTTGTGTACTGGTTTGATAGCTTTAACGAGCGGTCTGTATGCAGGCATTAGCATGACAGTGATGTGGTCTGAGGCTCCGAGGTGGGGAGGGGGAGGGCCTTGTAAGCTCCTCTCTGGGTGGTGTAAACAAAATCCAGGGTATTTTTTCCCCTTGTTGGAAAGTCTATATGCTGATGAATTTTTGGGAACACACTCCTTAAGTCTGCGTGGTTGAAATCCCCAGCCAAGATGAGAAAAGCATCTGGGTGGGCTGTGCTGCCCACTGATGTGCTGGTACAGATCATTTAGTGCCTCACTCCTATTGTTGTTATTGGAGCTGGGAGGGATGTATACAGAAACGAGCAGTATGGCTGTATATTCCATCGGTAGATAGAACGGCCGGCACTAATAATCATAAACTCCACCAGGGGTGAGCAGTGTTTGCAGACCACAACAGCGTCGCGACACCATGCATCATTGATGTAAACACAAAGCCCGCCGCCGCGTCTCTTACCTCCCTCGACGAGAGCTCTGTCTGCTCGATAGCATGTTAGCTGCTCGAGCTGAATGGCGCAGTCCGGAACGCTGTTGTTAAGCCATGTTTCCGTAAACACAAAAACACAACAGTCTCTTACAGTCCTCTGTGTAGAGCGAAGTAGTCGGATGTGGTCCAGTTTATTGTCCAAAGAGCGTACGTTCGCCAGTACGATTGTGGGGATAGCTGGCTTGTTTGGGTTAGCCGCTAGTCTAGCTCGGATACCTCCGCGCTTACCCCCTTCTGCTTCCTCTCACGCCGCTTGTAGCGCCTCCGCTCTGGGCGAGATGCAGTAGTGGGGGTCGGTGATGGTGTAGGCCTCCGGAGCAGACCGAGGTCCCGCAGCTCTTCGGCGTGAGTGGAGTTTAACTCTAACAATGTGGTTCTGCCGACATCGAGCAGAAACTCACGACTGTGTGCGCGCTTGAAGACAGGTAGACGAGACGAATATGTACAAAAACATTGCGACTTACAAGACAAAAAACACGAAAACACCGTTCTGTCGGGAGAGAGAGAAGCCGCTGCGTCTGTTGTGCGCGCCGCCATCTTTAGGATCTTTATGCCTTGAGGGTGTATCCTCCTTCGTATGACGTCATGTCTCTTGTAATCTCTCTCTCGGTGTCTGATTGTTTAGGTCCGCCTTTGCGCACCTGCGTCTGATGGCATGAGTGCTGATAACCTATATTAAGAACGCTGAAGTGGAGCTTGGAAGGAACGGCAGGAGAGCCACCAGCAAACAAGACTTATTATTTTTATTCTTTATTTTGGTTGATTACTTTTTTTGTTGCCTTTATATTTTGGAGTATTCATTCTTTTTCGTTAGATGCTTTAGGAACTTTTTCTTTTGTTTCCTTTCTTGTTTTGATACGTGTTTCCTTTATGTCATGTTTTGTTTTGGTATCTAAATAAATGTTTTTTTTGCATGATATCTTGGTTTCACGTGTCCACCTTTATGCTGCGTTCCCCATTCTGGCTAATTTAAACAGGGGTTCGTAACAATGACGGAGGGAGGGGCTCCGATCGGCCACGCACTCTCATCTTCCGTGTACTGAGATGGCATGACAGATCAGATATCCTGAAGGGTGCTCGGCAGGCTTATCCGGTGAAATGCGCACAGAGCAACGTCACACTGCTATTTTTTCCCGACTTTAGTCTGGCTACAGCGATCAGGAGAAAGGCATTTGGTCCGGTTTTGAAGAAGATGACAGCACTTGGTCTCCAGCCCTTCCTCATCTATCCGGCGGTAATTAAACTACGGCACAAAGGGGAACAGAGAAGCTTCGATTCCCCTCAGAAAGTGGAGGATTTTATCAGCTCCCTGTCTCAGCAGAAGTCGTATGCCGCAGCTCTGCGTGGGGACGACGGGGGAGCAGCGGCCACTGTTTCTCCAGCCCAGCGGGAGGAGCTTGACGGCCGGGATGGACATGGTCCTAGCTGTCGAGAGGAGATGATGCCAGGATGGACATGGACGCTTGCTAAACCTATTTTTTGCTTTTTCTTCTCTCCTCTCTCCTACTGGGATATTGTCCTTATATATCATATCCGGTACAACGATCTCTTCGCTGGTAAGACTGACACTCCTTTTTTCTTTTTTGGAGGGGACTAATGGAGAGTAGGTTTAATTAATAAAAAAATATTTTTTTGGCTGTGTGAGCCTTTCGGGAGACATATCTTGCACTGGAGTGGATCGGTCACGAACTATCACTGTTTTTTGTTGCTCAGTCAGACATATGTTCTCGGTAATGTGCGGTCTGAGTTGTTCCTTGTTTATGGTTGTCGGTTGTTCATATTTTTATGTTGTTTTTGTTTTTTACAGCAGACATTTATACTTTTATTTATTTTACCTTATTTCTAAAGGGATTTTTCATCTAGGAGGTTTGGTATCTAAAATGCACATCAGCGTTTACGTGTTATTTACAGAATGGAAGTGCTTCTGCTTTTTTTCATTTATTGAGTACAATCTTGGGATTATGAATATTCAATGCATACTCTAAATATTTTATCACTGAATGTGAATGGTTTAAATTCTGCTGTTAAACGAACCCGTGTGTTAGAATATTTACACCGTAAATCTATTTCCTGTGCCCTAATTCAAGAGACACATTTAAAACAATCTGACGTGGCACGTTTCCAGAATAAGTATTATAAATTAGCAGCTTTTTCCAGCGCTCAAAATAAAACTAAGGGGGTGCTTATCCTTGTTAACCAGAAGTTAAATTTAACAATTGAACACCTTGGTAGTGATGAGAAGGGTAGATTTGTTTTTATCCGATGCAAAATATATAATAATAGGTTAACATTGGTCTCTATTTATGGTCCGAATGAGACAGACAGTGCATTCCTTACACAGATTTCCAAAACTCTACTTGAGGAGATTGATTGCCCTCTAGTGGTGGGTGGTGATTTTAATGCTGTCGTAAATCCTGCTTTAGATAAATCTCAATCTGATACAACAGCCAATCCATCCTCTAAATTGCTGAATAAATTTATCACTGAGCTCAACTTAATCGATCTATGGAGAATTCAGAATACTAAAGCTAAGGACTTCACTTTTTTTTCTAATAGACACAAGACTTTCTCTAGGATAGACTATATATTTCTCAGCCCATCTTTAATTTTGTCTAATTCCTCCATCTCTATATTACCAATTTTATTATCTGATCATTCTGCTGTGTTGTGCAGTGTTCCTCTTTCCGATGTTAAAGCCAAGTCCCCTAGATGGCGCTTTAACATATCATTATTAAGTAATCAGACTTTCATTACTTCTTTAAAAGAATATGTTAAGAAATTTCTTGAAATTAATATGCCCTCTGATGTGGATCCTCAAATACTGTGGGAAATGACTAAGTGTGCTATACGAGGTTTCTGTATATCTTTCTCTTCTACTCTTGCCAAAGCGAAAACTCACCAGTTTACACAATTAGAAAATAAAATCCAATCATTACAAAACCTACAAAAACAACATTTTACTGAGCAACAGGCTACACAGCTTTCCTCTTTAAAAGAAGAATATGATTTACTTTCACACTCAAAGGCGGAATTTATTTTACATAGGACTAGACAAAAATATCATTTTGAATCAGAGAGACCTAGTCATTTATTGGCCCTTAGGTTGAAAGAATGTGAGTCTAAGGCATATATTAGCGCAATAAAATCATCGGATGATCAGGTCACCACGAACCCTGTGGCAATTAATGACATATTTAAAGGTTTTTACACAAATCTGTATAAAGCCGAAACAGATTTTGATGAACCAATTTGTAAGCAGTATTTAGATAAATTGGAACTGCCTCGGATCTCACAGATGGATAAAGAATCTTTGGAGGCCCCATTAAGTTTGGAGGAACTCCACGTCTCTCTAAAAAGCCTTCAAAAGGGAAAATCGCCGGGTCTAGATGGTCTCCCCCCTGAATTATATTTAGAAATTTGGGATTTGGTAGGGATACTTATGCTTAACTCATTTAATTTTGCAATTGAACATGGGGTATTTCATAGAGATAAAAAAACATCACTGATTTCATTACTTCTTAAAAAAGGGAAAGATCCATTAGATTGTTCCAGCTACAGACCGATTTCGCTTATCCCATGTGATCTAAAAATCTATGCTAAAGTTTTTGCTTCTCGTATGGAGAAGGTAATTCACAGTCTGATCAAGGAGGACCAAACTGGTTTCATCAAGGGGCGCAATGCATCTGACAATATGCGTCGACTCCTTCATATTCTTGACTTTGCGGACTCCCACCCAACCCCTTGTGCGGTCTTTTCACTTGATGCAGAAAAAGCCTTTGACAGGCTAGAGTGGAATTATATGTGGGCAGTTCTGCAATGTTTCGGCTTCGGTGAACACTTCGTTTCTATGATTAAGACATTATACCACTCACCTGCAGCATCAGTCATAACTGGTAATATTATTTCCCCCTCATTCCCTTTACAGCGGGGAACGAGGCAGGGGTGTCCGCTTTCCCCCTTATTGTTTTGTCTATCTCTTGAACCCTTAGCACAAGCCATCAGGAAATCTGAAGTATCGATTAAGATTCATGACCATAATCATAGTATTTCATAATACGCTGATGATATTATTCTATATTTAGACTACTTTGATGTTTCAGTCTCTAGTATAATTAAGGAATTTGATAATTTTAGTAGCCTATCAGGATATAAAATAAATTGGAGCAAATCTGCTTTAATGCCAATTAACAATGTTAAGGTTAATTCTTCTATTCCCTCATTTATCCCTATTAAGGAATCTTTCATCTATTTGGGCATTACCATATATAAAAACATTCATAAGATTGCCAGAGACAATTTTAATAACATTTTAGTTAAGGTCAAAAATGACATTCAAAGATGGAAGAATCTTAAAGTCTCTCTCCAAGGAAGAATCTCCACTGTTAAGATGAATTTGTTACCTCGATTTAATTTTTTTTTCTCTATGCTACCACTTTCTCCCCCTCCAGGTTAACTTTAAGGAGATCAACTCCATAATTTCTAAGTTTATCTGGAATGATAAATGTCCCAGAATTAAACTTACCACATTACAACATCCTAATAGCGCAGGAGGACTGGCTGTACCAAATTTTGAATTATATTATTGGTCGTTCCAGCTTAAGGCTCTTCATAATTGGGTTGATCCTCAATCTACAGTTTCATGGAGGGTGATTGAAAGCTGACAAGGTTAAACCAAATAGACTTCAAGATATTTTATTTACTGGCACAGGAAAAAAAGGGGATAATTATAAATTTGGTCCGGTTGTGGCTAACTCTATTAAAATCTGGAAAACGGTTGAACGTCGGATAGGTGGACCCTTCAAATTCTGTAACAGTACACCCTTATGGCACAATTTTAATTTTGTATGCGGAAATCGTCCATTTGTCCAACCCTCTTGGTCTTCTTTAGGTGTAAACACGTGCGGTGATATATATGATAACCAGGGCCTCTGTTCATTTCAGACATTAAGAACCAAATTTTGTCTACCAGCATCCGCATATTTTGTCTTTCTTCAATTACGTTCTGCTCTCAAAGCGTACGGCGTTCCTTGGTCTTCTTCCATTTCCTCTCATCCTATGCGGGACTGGATTGCACCATCTGCTGGTCGGCCATCTTGTTTCCTTAATATGTAATAAAATTATTGATTGTATTACAAAACCTCTTTCTATTAAAACTATTTGGAATAGGGAATTATCTGGCCTTAATTTATCTGTCGACTGGGAGAGAGTGTGGTCTAATCTCAGCTTAACATCTAAAAATCTGGCTCATCGTCTTATTCACTTCAAAGTCATTCATAGAGCATGCATAACTCCTTACAAAAGATTTAAAATGAAACTACAGTCAAATTTGAACTGCCATATATGTAACACTACATCATCAGGCACTTTTCTGCATATGTTTTGGGAATGTCCTGTCGTCATCAGTCTATGGACACATGTAAACCTGGTTTTGTCATCATTACTGCGAATTGATTGGTCTGTTAACCCAAGTTTGTGTCTTCTTAATGATGATTCTGGTCTCTGTATTAGTTTGATGCAAAAGAGAATGTTGTTTGCTGGTTTTACAGCTGCGAAGAAGACAATGATCCAGAACTGGTTTACACCACACATGTGTAGAAAAACATATTGGATCCGTAGCCTCCTGCAAATAGTGTCATGTGAATGTACAACGGCGCGAGTCGGTGGGGCCAGGCCTTCGACCATTGATGCTTGGCAGTGTTTTTTGTTGGATATACGTGATTGTATAAAGGAGTGACTTTTGTGTTCTTGTTGTCCTTCCCTCTCCCCTCCCTTTTGATTGGACCTTGAGATGTTGAGTATGTGTCTGTTGTTTTGTTTTGTTATATTTTGGATACTATGTTATGTTATGTGTGAAAAAAAAAAAATTGTTGATAACAAAAAAAAAAAACATTCCTGATGGTACACTGATGTCTAACAAGTTTCTTTAAATGAAGTTAAACAAACAGACAAATAGTGTTTGTTTGTTTTTTTGTGCTCTGCCCAAACGTCTGTTCTTGGAGTAACCTATGTAAGTTTTATGATTTTTTTTTCCTTGGCAACGACAAATGCATTAGCTCTCCATTGTAATTACGACATATATTTTGAGCTCTAAAATTGCAAAAATACAGAAAACTACATACAGTTGCTTTAAAGGGGTGGTTGATTGCGATTTCACTTTTTTAACATTAGTTAGTGTGTAATGTTGCTGTTTGAGCATAAACAATATCTGCAGACTTGCGGCGCTGAAAGTTCAATGCAAACGGAGATATCGTCTTTTAAAATTCTGGCAGTTTAATGCCTACAAAAACGACAGGTAAGGGACTACAACGAGTTACTTCCCGGGTCTGATACGTCACAGACCCAGATAAACCCCGCCCCCGGGAACACGCAGCAAAGGGGGCGAGGCGCTGCTTTAGAGAAGAGGAAGAGAAAACTAGGGATGTACGTAAAAAGCTATTCATATGAATCGCGATTCTGTCTTCTAACGATTCTAATGGATTCACAAGTTTCAAAATCATTAAAGCAGCGGTTCTTAATACTGATACTCTGTCGCCCTGCTTTGCATCTCTCTCTCTCTCTCTCTCTCTCTCTCATTCAGATCGTCAAATAAGCTCCAACAAACTGTTCCAATTATAGACTTATTTTCACACAGCAATGAGAAGCATTATAAATGGACACGCGTGCGGTTGCTGTGCTGTATTAAAGCTTTAATCAGGATAAAACCGTATATTAAAAGCTAACAGAAGCAGTAGCACTTACAAATAGCAGCGTATTTAAAAGTATGAGACAACAACAACCAAACATACCATTAAGAGCCGTGCTTGCACAGGTTCTGCACGATCCTCTTCACTAATATCCTCTGGGTCTCAATCGGGCTCAAATTGATAAGCATTATAGACAACGCCACTGTTTACAATTCAACCGGAGCGCATGCCGCTGAGGAGAGGGGCGGGACGTTTAGATGTGCTCTAGAGGCGGTTTAGCCAATCACAACACACTGAGCCATCTAACCAATCTCAGCCCATCGAGGGAGGGGCTTCATAAACCAGGAAATAAATCGAGGCATTTGTCAGAGAAGGGACAGAGAGTTGTGGAATAAAGGTAAATTATGTGAAAAATAATGCGTTTTTTTAAAAAAACAAGCATGAACACATGCTAGACTGCACCCCATAAACACAATCAAGCCTAGAAAAAAACCAGTCAACCACCCCTTTAAGGTCAGCACTTCGTAGATTGAAAATAATTTCAGAATAAGTACAACAAACGTCTCGGTTACGCATGTAACCCTCGTTCCCTGAAGGAGGGAACGGAGACGTAACGTTCAGTGTGACTGACTAATGGGATCTCGCTCGAGAGCCCAATCATCTTCGAGTGTTAACAAAACAAGCCAATGACAGTTGGCGTGCGTGTTTCGCCACGCGCACCCCGCCCCGCAGCGCGGGTATAAAAGGAGAGCGCGTGCAAACGCACATCAGTTTTTCGCTGAGGAGCCGAGACTGTGTGCCCCGGCCGTACAGCGGTGGTACAGCAACTATGGCGACGGGACGTTACGTCTCCGTTCCCTCCTTCAGGGAACGAGGGTTACATGCGTAACCGAGACGTTCCCTATCAGTCAGTCACGTTCGATGTAACGTCAGTGTGACTGACTAATGGGATCCCATGGAAAACGCCACTATTGCTGACCCCCTCCAGTGCCCTGCAGAAGCCGGCAAGTCCCCCCACACCAGTTGGGATGGAAGATAGGACAGGGCTTAGGCAGAGATGACCGTCACTGCTGTTCCGTACAGTGGGTATGGATAACACTGGGAAAGCGTACTCCAAGTAGGGGAATGCTACGGAAGCCACATCCTGCATAAAGGAGGTACCATGTGGGGATTACATATATGGAATGGTCAGGGGCAGTACTACATATGGAAGTCTCTGCGGTAGACTCAGCCATCCTGGGGTGAGATAACTACACAGCAGAGACGGCAGAAGGTCTCTGCCAGGGAAAGACACAGGCTCACCATGAGGGGAGCCGTACCATGGAAGAATACACATGTGGGATCACCCAAAGGGGAATCACTACACACGGGCACCTAGCCCAGCACAAGGGCTGACCTTGGGCAAACACACGAGTGCTGGACCTGGCGTCTGGCGCTCCGCCACGCCTGACTGCCGAGGGTGCGGGAGGAACTTCAACAGGGTTCGCCGTGGGGAACTGAACTGAGAAGCAACAAAAGCGCACGTATCCGGTCCGTAGAGGGGAATGGCGCAGCAAGCGTGATTGACACCGAGCAGTGTCCCAGTGTTACTGGCCATCTGAGCCAAGTACACGGGAGGACACGGGCTCTACACGGAGATTATAAAATCTCGCAAACGTGTTAGGTGCCGCCCAGCCGGCAGCTCTACAAATGTCTGCTATCGAGGCGCCCCGCGCCAATGCCCAAGAGGAAGCAACGCCTCTTGTAGAGTGTGCTCTCACACCAAGGGGGCATGGTAAGCGCCGGGCCTGATAGGCCAAGACTATAGCCTCCACTATCCAGTGGGCAAGTCTCTGTTTGGAGACAGCCTTCCCCTTCTGCTGTCCTCCGAAGCAGACAAAGAGCTGGTCTGAGGTCCTGAAGCTCTGTGTGCGGTCCACGTAAACGCGCAAGGCGCGGACGGGACAGAGCAGAGCAATGGCTGGGTCTGCCTCCTCCCGGGGCAGCGCTTGCAAGTTCACCACCTGATCCCTAAAGGGCGTGGTGGGAACTTTGGGCACATATCCAGGCCGGGGTCTCAGGACAACGTGAGAGTGAGCCGACCCGAATTCTAGGCACGAATCTTCGACCGAAAATGCCTGCAGGTCCCCCACCCTCTTGACCGAGGCCAATGCAGTGAGGAGCACTGTCTTTAACGACAGAAACTTAAGCTCTACTGACTGCAGAGGCTCGAAGGGCTCCTCCTTCAAGGCCGTCAGGACTGAAGGGAGATCCCAAGAAGGTACCAGATGAGGGCGCGGAGGATTTAACCTCCTCGCCCCTCTGAGGAACCTGACAAGTCGTGCTTCCCCACAGACTTACCGTCTACTGCATCGTGATGTGCGGCAATAGCGGCGACATACACTTTGAGGGTGGAGGGAGAAAGCCTTCGCTCCAACCCATCTTGCAGGAAAGAGAGCACGACCACGATCGGGCATCTCTGGGGGTCTTCCCGGCGGGAAGAACACCAATCGACGAACAGGTTCCACTTCAGCCTGTAAGCGTGTCTTGTAGACGGGGCTCTAGCTGAAGTGATGGTGTTTACTACCGATGGAGGTAGCCCATCTAGAAACTCCGCATCCCGTCCAAGGACCATACGTGGAGATTCCACAAGTCTGGACGCGGGTGCCAGAGGGTGCCCCCTCTCTGAGAAAGGAGATCCCTCCTCAGAGGAATTTGCCAAGGAGGGGCTGTCGCGAGGAGCATCAGTTCTGGGAACCAAGTCCGATTGGGCCAGTACGGCGCCACCAAGAGGACCTGCTCCTCGTCCTCCCTGACCTTGCACAGGGTCTGTGCGAGAAGGCTCACTGTGGGAAACACATATTTGCGTGGGCCCCGAGGCCAGCTGTGTGCCATCGCGTCCGTGCCGAGGTTCCCCTCGGACAGGGAGTAAAACAGCTGGCAGTGCAACGTGTCCGGGGAGGCAAACAGGTCTACCTGAGCGTCCCCGAAGCGTCTCCAAATCAGCTGGACTACCTCGGGGTGGAGTCGCCATTCTCCCAGAAGGGCGGGCTGACGTGAGAGCTCGTCGGCTGCACGATTGAGCTCGCCAGGGATATGAACGGCGCGAAGCGACCTCAGATGCTTCTGACTCCAAAGGAGGAGATGGCGGGCGAGTTGCGACAGGCGACGGGAGCGTAGACCACCCTGGTGGTTGATGTACGCAACGGTCGCAGTGTTGTCCGTACGGACCAGTACATGCTTGTCGTGTAGCAGCCCTTTGAAGCGGCACAGAGCAAGCCATACTGCTAGCAACTCGAGGCAATTGATATGCCACTGCAACCGGGACCCTGTCCAGAGCCCTGCAGCTGCATACCCGTTGCACATGGCTCCCCAGCCCATGGCAGAGGCATCTGTTGACACAACAACATGCCTGGATACTTGCACTAGGGGAACTCCTGCCCGAAGAAAAGCAAGATCCGACCACGGGCCGAAGGTCTGACGGCAGGACGGGGTAACTGAGACCTGGTACGTGCCGCGTCGCCATGCCCATCTCGGCACCCGGTCGTGAAGCCAATGCTGAAGCGGTCTCATATGAAGCAATCCGAGCGGCGTGACAGCGGCTGCGGATGCCATATGCCCCAGGAGCCTCTGAAAGTGTTTCAGTGGAACCGCCCTCTTGTGCTGGAAAGACTCCAGGCAGTTCAGCATCGACTGAGCACGCTCCACTGAGAGACGTGCTGTGAGGTTGACCGAGTCCAACACCATGCCGAGAAAAGAGATCCTCTGCACAGGGGAGAGTTTGCTCTTTTCCCAGTTGACCCGAAGCCCCAACCGGCTGAGGTGGCCAAGCACCGTGTCCCTGTGTTCGCACAACAGTGCTCGAGACTGGGCCAGTATGAGCCAGTCGTCGAGGTAGTTGAGAACGCGAATGCCTGCTTCCCTTAATGGAACAAGGGCTGCCTCCACGACCTTGGTGAAGACACGAGGCGACAGGGATAGCCCGAAGGGGAGGACTTTGTACTGATATGCTCGTCCTTCGAACGCAAAGTGGAGAAACGGTCTGTGTCGAGGGAGGATTGAGACAGAAAGTACGCGTCCTTCTGGTCGATCGCTGCGAACAAATCGAACGGACGGATGCATTGAAAAATGCGTCTCTGCGTCAACATCCTGAACGGGAGCTTGTGAAGGGCCCGGTTCAGGACGCGCAGGTCCAAGATTGGTCGTAACCCACCGCCTTTCTTGGGTACGATGAAGTACGGGCTGTAGAACCCTGACTTCATCTCGGCTGGAGGGACCGGCTCTATCGCGTCCTTCGCCAGCAGGACCGCGACTTCCGCACGCAAGAGAGGGGCATCCTTGCTCAACACAGAGGTGAACCGAACGCCCCTGAACTTGGGAGGACGCCGGGCGAACTGAATCGCGTAGCCAAGTCTGATGGTTCTCATGAGCCAGCGAGACGGCCTGGGGAGTGCTACACCAGGGAAGCCACAGACGTACCCGTGGTGGGGCAGCGAAGTGGAGCACAGGGGCCCGACTCGGAAGGCAGTGCGTTCCGAAGTGGGGTCTGAGTGCGCAGTGCGACACTTACCTGGCTCCAAGGCTGAGCAGGGGGCGCGGGAGAAGGCATCGCGTCCTCGGACCGGACCCTGCTGCTCACAGGCGAAAGGAGAGGGGGATGGGAGTGTGGAGACTGGAGACTGGGTCTCATGCACTGCCATCCTCACCCTCTTGGGACCCGGAGAAAAAGGAAACTGCTCTTTTTTTGAGGTTTTGGGTACCACTGGCTGGAGAGCCAGTGGCGGAACAGAACAAAAAGGGAACAAAAGATTCTCCACCCGGCCCTCCTCCGGCGGAAGGAGTGGTGCGGTCACCATCTCCTGAAGAGCAGGATCCAGAGACTCCGGGTCGCCCGTCTCAGGAACGCTGCTTGCCTTGGCGCTTCACAGGCTTGGCAGGGGCAGAGACGGGCTGCGCCGCTTTCCTGCGGCCAGCTCCACGCTGCGGCTGTTGTGAAGGCTGCTGCTGAGGCCAAGCTGGAGCGGAGGTGGAGGCCGCAGGAGGGCGCGTTCGGCGACGAGCAGACGGAGGGCCTGCAGCCGGCGGTGGGGTGGAGACAGCAGTGGACCGCCGGGGCAGGATATGTCGAAACGCCTCCGTCTGCTGCTGTGCGGCGGAGAACTGTTGGGCAAAGCCCTCCACCGCTTCGCCGAATAGGCCGGCCTGGGATATCGGGGCGTCTAAGAAACGATGTTTGTCAGACTCCCTCATATCCGCCAAGGTCAGCCATAGGTGGCGCTCCTGGACCACCAACGTGGACATCGTCTGACCCAGGGCCCGTGCCATGACTTTCGTCGCCCGCAGGGCGAGGTCCGTCGCTGCGCAGTTCCTGCAACCCAGCGCAGCACCACCCTTCCTGCAACGCCTTGGCCTGGTGGACTTGCAGGAGAGCTGGGTGCAGGGCGGAAGCGGCCTGCACAGCACTGTAAGCCTGGCCGTCAGAGCGGCGAGAACTTAAGGCCCTGGACGGAAGGCTGGATTACCCCTCCACGCCTGCGGGCAGAGCTGGCATAGCTGGCGCGCTCGTGGGGGGATCTCCACATACCCTTGGGCCTTGCAGGAGGGTGGTGGGCGGAGGAGGTACAGGCCTGTTGGCAGAAAAAGGTGCCCTCCAGACCTAGTCACCTCCTCATGCACCTCCGGGAAGAATGGACCGGAGGTGGTTGCGGCCGATGTGCGCCCCCAGAACCAGCACTCGAGCGTCGGGAGAAGGAGGAGCCTCCAGTGCAGCCGACGCTCTCAGCGGCCCGGGAAAGCATAGCAGTCAGTTCTGGATCTGACTCGGGCAACGCCACTCTTCCTGATGGAGGCAGCGCAGCCGAATCATCATCTCCAGAACCTAGCTCATCCCCCGATGCAGTGATCGACATCCTGTCATCTGCTGGAGCTCCGAACGAGATGCTGGGCCCCGCCCTGTCCGAGGGCTCCACAAGCTCGTCCGGAAACCCCAGACGGTGCGATGCGCTGGAGGAGTGAGAGGCCCGCGGAGACGCACTCGACGGGGAAGCTCTCACTGTGATCCTCAAGTCACCCTGACCATGAGCCGAAGTAGCCCTCCGAGAACCGGAGGAGCTAGAACGGGGCATGGCAAGGGGGATACCCCCCCATTTGACGAGGAGGTATCTGGAGCGCAGCATCGCGATGGTCATGTTCCCGCACAGCGTGCTGAAAGCCCAAGCACGAGACACAGCGATCGTGACCATCAGATGAAGCCAGGAAACGACCACATCCAGAAACACACGTGCGGGAAGCCATCTTTAAAAAGACGCCCGTCGCTCGTGGAGCTCTTTTAGAATTTGCTATTTTCAGAAAAAATATGCTCTTTTAGAAAAGTGCTGAAGCGCACAGGGGAGGTCGCGGCGAGACCGCAGTTGAAGAGCTGCAGCACGCCTTAAGAGAAGCGGCAGCACTGGATCGCAACCTCCGCTGACGCGCCGTAACACCAACACTGTAGCTGTCTGTAGACACTCTCAGAGATTCGCACGAAAGGCTTGGCTCCGAAGCGAAAAGCTGATGTGCATTTGCACGCACTCTCCTTTTATACCCGCGCTGCGGGGCGGGGTGCGCGTGGCGAAACACGCACGCCAACTGTCATTGGCTTGTTTTGTTAACACTCGAAGATGATTGAGCTCTCGAGCGAGATCCCATTAGTCAGTCACACTGACGTTACGTCGAACGTGACTGACTGATAGGGAACCATCATGCTGACTACAAGACAAGGTGAGTCATTTTTCAATCTGTTTCACTTTCAGTAGTTTCACGTCAGTTTTACAAAAGGCCATATTTTCTAGGCCAACTGAATTACTTTATGCATTTGTCCTCCATGTCCCATTCAATTTCCTACATGACATTTCTGTTTTGTCAGAACTCTATCTCTCTGCTCCGGCTTGTCTAATAACACTTGAGCAGAAAGAGTCATTAGCACTGATTTGATCATTCGTGCTCCCAAATGCCATTTTGTCCAGAGGCTAACAGGAGGAGAATGGGAGCAATCAAGAGTAGACAGTTGTAGAATGCTGATTCAGCATTGAGACCGTTCTCAGAGCTTGAGATTCTATCAAAGTTATATTTCGGACTGCAGTGGAGCACAGTAGGCCTTATCTTGTTGTTCCAAAACGTAATCTGTGTTATGCATACTGATGAAGACAATTACAAAACAACAACTTATTTGTGCTTATTTGTGCATTCATTATCTCCAGTTCATATTTTTTCAATTAAAGCTGATGTTCAGGGCGTCGTGTTCAGTAAACTTGTTTGGAATAGTAGCAAAAAGTGGATTTTTTACCTTTCGAAATGTCTTTTGACAATACCAGGTGTACAACTAATAAGTTAAATACAGTCGTGGTTAGAATTATTGGCACCCTTAAATATGATCAAAGAAGGCTGTGAAAATTAATCTGCATTGTTAATTCTTTTGATCTTTTATTTAAAAAAATCACAAAAAAATCTAACCTTTCAATAGATAATAAGAATTTAAAATGGGGGGAAATATCATTATGAAATAAATGTTTTTCTCTAATACACATTGGCCACAATTAACGGCACCCTTTTATTCAATACTTTTTGAAACCTCCATTTGCCAGTTTAACAGCTCTAAATTTTCTCCTATAATGCCTGATGAGGTTAGAGAACATCTGACAAGAGATCAGAGACCATTCCTTCATCCAGAATTTCACCAGATCCTTCAGATTCACAGCTCCATGATGGTGCTTCTTCTCTTCAGTTCACCTCACTCATTTTCTATAGGGTTCAGGTCAGAGGACTGGAATGGCCTTAGCAGATGCTTGGTTTTGTGCCCAGTGACCCATTTTTGTGTTGTTTTTGAGGTTTGTGTTTGGATTATTGTCCGGTTGGAAGATCCAAACATGGCCCATTATAAGATTTCTAACAGAGTCAGTCACTTGTTGATTTTTTTATCTGTTGGTATTTGATAGAATCCATGATGCCATGTGTCTAAACAAGATGTCCAGGACCTCCAGCAGAAATATAGGCCCACAAAGTAAAAAATACAGCAGTATATTTCATTGTACACATAGGGTACTTTTTATCCCTGTGTTCACCAAACCCATCTTGAGTGTTTGCTGCTAAAAAGCTAATTTGTTTGTTTCATCTAACCATAGAAGCCAGTCACATTTGAAGTTCCAGTCATGTCTGATAACTGAATATGCTGGAGTTGACATTTCTGACATGACAATCAAATCATATAATCAAAGCATATTAAATGCAAAGTTGACTGGAATGAAGAATTTGGGTAAGAAAAGGTGCACAAGCAACAGGGATGACCGCAAGCTTGAGAATGCAGTCAAGCAAAGCTGATTCAAACACTTGGGAGGACTTCACAAGGAGTGGACTGAAGCTGGAGTTAGTGCATCAAGAGTCACCACGCTCAGACGTCTTCAGGAAAAGGGCTACCAAGCCACTTCTGAACCAGAGACAACGTCAGAAGCATCTTACCTGGGCTGTGGAGAAAAAGAACTGGACTGTTGCTCAGTGGTCCAAAGTCCTCTTTTCAGATGAAAGTAAGTTTTGCATTTCATTTGGAAATCAAGGTCCCAGAGTCTGGAGGAAGAGTGGAGAGGCACAGAATCCATGTTGCTTGAAGTCCAGTGTGAAGTTTCCACAGTCAGTGATGATTTGGGCTGCCATGTCATCTGCTGGTGTTGGTCCACTGTGTTTTCTGAAGTCCACAGTCAACACAGCCATCTACCAGGAAATTTTAGAGCACTTCATGCTTCCTTCAGCTGACAAGCTTTATGGAGATGCTGATTTCATTTTCCAGCAGGACTTGGCACCTGCCAACACTGCCAAAGGTACCAAAAGCTGGTTCAATGACCATGGTGTTACTGTGCTTGATTGGCCAGCAAACTCGCCTGACCTGAACCCCATAGAGAATCTAGGGGGTATTGTCAAGAGGAAGATGAGAGACACCAGACCCAACAATGCAGATGACCTGAAGGCCACTGTCAAAGAAACCTGGGCTTCCATACCACCTCAGCAGTGCCACAAACTGATCACCTCCATGCGACGCCGAATTGAGGCAGTAATTAAATCAAAAGGAGCCCATACAAAGTATTGAGTACATATACAGTAAATGAACATACTTTCCAGAAGGCCTACAATTCACTAAAGATGTTTTTTTATATTGGTCTTATGAAGTATTCTAATTTGTTAATTTGTTGAGAGTGAATTGGTGGGTTTTTGTTAAAAAAGAACCAAATACTTAAAGTACTTCAGTCTGTGTGCATTTAATTTATTTAATACACGAGTTTCACAATTTGAGTTGAATTACTGAAATAAATGAACTTTTCCACGACATTCTAATTTATTGAGATGCACCTTTATATGGTCCATGAAGTTCAACTGCTCACACAAGTGTTGCTAGTACAGAATGTAAAAACATTGTCAGCATGTATGTGTTAAATGCAGAAAAAAAGTGAATTATTTTAGAATAACCTTGATGCAAAAATACAGATTTCATTTAAAACCTTTCTGTCTGCTCTTGATTTACTTGCCTTATGTTTAGATGCATGAACCTCCCCCATGGGACTACATGAGTAATATTCATGTCCCCTTTAGCTGATTCATAACAGCCCTAAAAACCGGTTCACTTTCATTAACCTCTTCCCACACAGTATTAGATTAAATGAAAACATGAAAAACATGCATTATTAGTTCATTGAGATGGACCACCAGCCTGTGCTTCTATGAGGTCTCAGAGGGTTTCTCATGTAACTGATTGGTTTTAAGATTTCATACACCATTGACCAGAAGGATCATGGCCTAAATGCCCATCAGAGAACAATGAAATATTTAAATCAGGGCTTGTATTTTTGACTCACAGTTCTCATCAGTGAATCTGTAATGAGCACAGTTTATCACACCTCTTTACTGTGAAGACATTTTAATGCAAGGATTCTAATCAGCAGTTTAAGTCAGGTCAGGTCTATTCAGCTGACTATTGTTCCTGGATTTGTACTGTTGCACAGAGGCACTGCACATTTGGAACTATTTTCGTTGGTGGAGCAAAAATAGACAAAATAAATAGCAATAATTTGTCTAAAATGTATGTCACTCAATAGTAGGGTTTACTTGTTTTACAGAAATAAAGTAATTGCTAACAAAACTCTTTGCATTGCAAATAAATATTATTTGCAGTTCCCACACTTTTCATTATGCACACATATATTTTGCTTTCTGTTCTAATGTTTTGCTTTGAGTTGATAAGTTTTGCTTGCGAAGCTGCATCTCATTGGGAGCTAACTATGCATAAGAATGAAAGACCTGTTTCTATTGGTTTTGTGCTTGGCGCAATAGTTTGTCTTTTAACATGGGGTATTAATACACAGTCTAATATCCCAACAAAGTCAATATTTTGATCATTTTTACTCTAACAATCTTAATGGACCTTCACCTTAACATATTGCATTATACAGTTGCATGAGCCAAGTCATTTTGGAGCACTCTTTCTCAGCCATGTTTATATACATTATGCTAGCAGCTGATGACACATGCTGTTATGGCCTAACAAAATCCAAAGATTGACCATATTTCCTTCCCAACCTGCTTTTATGGACCCACAATAGACAGTATAATCAACCACTCTGCTTTCTTCTCATTCAGCACAGCCTTTCTTGCCCATGTTAATCAAATCCTAATATACATTTACTGACCTATTATCAAATATCTTCCTAGAAAACAAAACATTTTCTTCTTACATTATGTGAATTCCTTTGACAAAATCTTTATATAATCACACCTGGTAACAGGTCTATTATAGCTATATTAGCCTCAAGCTACACATAAAAATGTATGAGATTAATAGTTTTTCTCCCAAAAAACTCACTTTAAAACACCATCTAGTGTTTGTAATATCTTCCGATTGCAATCTAAAGTGGACTTTGATCCACTTTACATGTCTGCCGTGCAACGGAAAAAGATCGTAACTTCGATTTTAGTCGAAAATGAGTTATTGATATTTTTGGGACATTCTTATTATGTGAAGTATCTTGAGTCAATTTTGTTGTTTTTCCGAGAAAATAATGGGTCGTCTTAACCGTAACTTCAAAAAGCCCAGGAGAAACCAGCAGCCTTCATTCATGCGCGCGCTTTCCCCCGAACGTAAACAACGCTGATTACGTCAAATACGTTCTTGGGTACTCTCCAAAATGGCAGAAGAGAGAAGAATGGTTGAGTAAATTGTTATTTTTGTTTTCTTTGCGCAAAAAAAAAGTATTCTTGTAGCGTCGCAAAACTGAAGTTGAGCCACTGATGTCACATCAGAATCAGAATTCAGAATCAGAATGAGCTTTATTGGCCAGGTATGTTTACACATACAAGGAATTTGTTATAGTGACAAAGCTCCACAGTGCAACAGAATGACAGCAACGGGACAGGACACAGACAACAAAAGAACAATATACAAATATACAAATAGGCAATGTACAAAATAGCAAAAACACTATGCAATACAGACAATCATGTGTGTACAGGTCTGACGTGCAAATTTGAAATGGAAAAAAATATATATATATACGTATATTATATATGTATGTGTGGTGAATAAATAGTTGTAAAATAGTGTTGTGTGTTCCACGTTAATGTCAAGTGTTCATGAGATGGATTGCTTGGGGGAAGAAACTGTTCCTGTGTCTGGTCGTTCTGGTGCTCAGAGCTCTGTAGCATCGAACAGACGGCAGCAGTTCAAAGAGGGAGTGTGCTGGATGTGAGGGGTCCAGAGTGATTTTGCCAGCCCGTTTGCTCACTCTGGATAAGTACAGTTCTTGGAGAGTAGGGAGGGTTGTACCAATGATTCGCTCAGCAGTCCGGACTACCCTCCGTAGTCTTCTGAGGTCAGATTTGGTAGCTGAGCTGGTACCAGACAGTTATTGATGTGCAGAGGACGGATTCAATGATGGCAGAGTAGAACTGTTTCAGCAGCTCCTGTGGCAGGTTTAACTTCCTCAGCTGGCAAAGGAAGTACAACCTCTGCTGGGCCTTTCTCACAATGGAGTCTATGTGAATGTCCCACTTCAGGTCCTGGGAGATGGTGGTGCCCAGGAACCTGAATGACTCCACTGCAGTCACCGTGCTGTTCATGATGGTGAGTGGGGGGAGAGCAGGGGGGTTTCTCCTGAAGTCCACGATCATCTCCACTGTTTTGAGCGTGTTAAGCTCCAGGTTGTTAAGACTGCACCAGACAGCCAGCTCCTTAACCTCCTGTCTGTAGGCAGACTCGTCACCGTCCTGAATGAGGCCGATCAGTGTGGTGTCGTCTGCAAACTTCAGGAGCTTGACAGAGGGGTCTTTAGATGTGCAGTCATTCGTGAAGAGGGAGAAGAGCAGTGGGGAGAGAACGCAGCCCTGAGGGGCTCCAGTGCTGGTGGTGCGGGTGCTGGATGAGAATTTTCCCAGCCTCACAAACTACTGCCTGTCTGTCAGGAAGCAGGAACATGGACCTGTCAGGAAGCAGGAACATGGACTTCTTACTGCTGAAAATTAGATAATTTACTGTGAAATGCTTTATGGCTTTCTGCCTTTGTTTAGCCGCGCGTCAATATGAAGTTACGGTGCCGGCTTGGAGTTATAAAGTGTTCTCCCTTTGTTTTACTGACCATTAAAGACTGCTGCGTTTTAATTACGGTGTAACTTGTATACTTTCATACATCTGCTCTGTCAGATTATTAAACAAACCAATTAGATAGATCGCAATCCCAAACAGCAATTTAACAAAGCACTGCAAAGACTAGATACAGTGGCATGCGAAAGTTTGGGAACCCCTTGTAGAATCTGTGAAAATGTGAATAACCTTAACAAAATAAGAGAGATCATACAAAATGCATGTTATTATTATTATTTAGTACTGTCCTGAGTAAGATATTTTACATAATGCAGATTTATCACCAGGCTGTCGCTTCTAGTTGGACACGTGTGGACTAGAATGCGTAGCATGTAGCATGATCAATTATAAAATCAGTACTAACAGTTCGCAATTAAATCCATACACTACCTTGTAACCCGATAAAATCAATCCATGGCGACGAACGTCGCCGGAGATGTTTAATCCACAAGCATTCTGAGCATTCCTGCTTGCTGGCGTTCACATCAATCCACAAGTCGTTCTTTTAGGTATGGCTATTTTCATTCAAGTCCCTTGTTTGTCAATATAAAAGCAATTGAACGCTGTCTAGCACTGTTCTTCAGACAAATCCTCCACGTTACTGAGCATAGGAAATAAATTGGTTGCAATTTGAACCTTATCAGCACTCACTGTATGATTTTAATCCTTTTTCACATTCTGAGGACAATTGTTAGGGACTCAAACACAACTATTAAAAAAGGTTCAATACAGTTCACTGATGACGAGTGGGGCGGGGCCAGAAGACACCGTGGGAGCATTAAGAGCGAGGCCGGTGAAAACTTTTTGAGTTGAATGATCAAGGTAAATTGTACTTAATTTGTCTTCCGGGAAACACCTGCAAGTATCTCACCGGTCTCGAGTTCCCACGGAGGAGCTTCCGGAAGGGCAGTAATAAATGGAGGAAAAAAATATATATTTCAACAGTGGAAGACGAGAAAAAAGTTGGAAATCTTCAGGCCTGTTCAAAAGATTTTCAACAGCCAGCTCTTAATGCATCGTGTTTCCTGTCTGCGAGCAGTCGTCAGTGAGGGGCTGCCGCTTTACTTTTGTGTTTGTTTACCTTTTATTAATAGTCTTTTAAATGTTCGCCGGTTTGAGTCCCACCTCCTTCAGTTGTCCTCAGTGTGAAAAGATGGATCTCAACGAACTGTGTCATACATTGGTTACTGCTGGAAAGGGTTCAAATATGCAAAAATGCTGGAAAACTGCAGAATCTACAGAACGTGGAGGATTCGCGGTGTCTGAAGGAACAGTGCTCAGTTCAACTGTTCAGAACAGGAACAAGCGGGGACTCAGTCGCTGAACAACCAACACAAGGCGGTGGTGCTGGAGCAATGGAAGAAGCAGTCGTGGGGCGGATCATCCAGGTAACCTCACACAGTATTAAGAACCAAGGGTGCTCCCAAACTTGGGTCGAGGAGGGGTGGCTGAATAATTTCCGAGCTATTTTTTTGTCTTGTGGAGCTATATGTAAACATATTTTGTCGGCGCCGTAAAATATCTTACTCAGGAGGCCGGAGTACTAAATAAAAAATAACATGCATTTTGTATGCCATCTCTCTTATTTTGTTAAAATTATTCACATTTTCACAGATTCTGGGGAGGAGCAAGGGGTTCCCAACGGGGGACTTTCGCATGCCACTGCTACCTTCGACCGGAGGCAGCAATACATAATCGCCGTCCGCCAGGAGGCGGAGGAGCGTTAGGCCGTCCACCTTTAAAGATTGTTTTATTATTATTATTATTTTCCTTTTTAGTACCATCGCAGATTTATGGCACCAGGCGAGTGAGAGCCTCGCTTCTAGTTGGACACGTGTGGACTAGAATGCGTAGCAGTGTAGCATCCGGGAACCGGATCGAGGAATTTTTTTTATAAAATCAGTACTAACAGTTCGCAATTAAATTTTCCATACACTACCTTGTAACCCGATAAAATCAATCCATGGCGACGAACGTCGCCGGAGATGTTCTAATCCACAAGCATTCTGAGCATTCCTGTCTCCTGCTTTCTCTCGCCTCGTTCTGTCCTTAGGTATGGCTATTTTCATTCAAGTCAATATAAAAGCAATTACGCGATGTCTAGCATTCTTTTACGTTACTGAGCATAGGAAATAAATTGGTTGCAAAACGGTATCCACTCACGTTTAACTTTTTATTCTGCTTGTTACGGTCAAAAAAAATAAAAAATTAATACAGTTACTGTGACGAGTGGGGCGGGGCCGAGAGCCGTGGGTGCAGAGCGAGGCCGGTGGAGTTAATGATAATAAGCAACACCTGCACCACTCACCGGTCTCGAGTCCCACGGAGGAGCTCCGGAAGGATAAAAGGAGGAGTGACGACAGTGGAAGACGAGAGAGGACCAGGCCTGGATTTTAGTTTGTGTTTTGTGTGCGGCAGTCGTCCGTGAGGGGCTGCCGCTTTACTTTTGTGTTTGTTTATTTTATTAAAGTCTTTTAAATGTTAGCCGGTTCCCGCCTCCTTCTTCCCGTTCTACGAACTGTGTTACAGTTACATTTCAGTTACGAGCCGCCTGGCCGGGTGGTGCAGTGACCAACAATCTCTCTCTGAATGTGGAGAAGACGAAGGAGATTGTCGTTGACTTCAGGAGAGTGCACTCTCCGCATGCTCCTCTGACCATCAATGGTGCGACCGTGGAGAGAGTGAGCAGCACCAAGTTCCTGGGTGTACACATCACAGAGGACCTCTCCTGGACCAACAACACTGCAGCACTAGCCAAGAAAGCACAACAGCGTCTACTTCCTCCGCAAACTAAGAAGAGCCAGAGCCCCGGCCCCCATCATGTGCACCTTCTACAGAGGCACCATCGAGAGCATTCTGACTAGCTGCATCACTGTGTGGTATGGCGCCTGCAACGCGTCCTGCCGCAAGTCCCTTCAACGGATAGTGAGAGCAGCTGAGAAGATCATTGGTGTCTCTCTCCCCTCCCTCCAGGACATCTACAACACCCGTCTCACCCGCAAAGCCCTCAGCCTGGACACACAACTTCTTCAGTCTGCTACCATCAGGGAGGAGACTGAGGAGTCTCCAAGCCAGGACCAACAGACTGAAAGACAGCTTCATCCACCAGGCTGTCAGGAAGCTGAACTCCCTCCCGTCCTTGCCCCCCCTCCCCTCTCTTACCCCACGCAACACTGAACTCTGACCCCCACCCCACCACACCACCACCACCACCACCACCCACCCGACACACACACTCACACACACACACACACACACTCACACTCACACTGAGACAAGCACCGGACACTTGTACAGCATTGGACTGACCTCATTCAACTACCTCTTCTGACAGTCTGAAATAAAAAAGACTGCTCCTTGTCACTTTAAATAGATTTAAATTTAAATAAAATAGTCTTGATAAGCTCTTTGCACTACACCATTTATATTCTGCACTGTTTGTTTGTTTGTTTATTTCACTGGTTTGCACTATCTGCCATGTGCCTTATGCCACTTTATCCATTTTTTTATATTATTATTTTTATTTGTATTTTTATTTCTTTATTTAAGTTTTATTTTTATTTTTTTCCCTACATGTCCCCCCCTTGCATCATGTGAACCAAAACTCCCTCTGAGACAGAATGGAGAAAAAAACCTCGGGAGAAACCAGGCTCAGTCGGGGGGCCAGTTCTCCTCTGGCCAGGATATTATTGTTTATTCATTGTTTACTTATTGTTTTAATTAAATTTTTAAATGTATAAATGTATTATATTTCTATTTTTATATTGTTGCAATTTCTAACAATAATAGTACAACCCCAAATCAGAAAAAGTTGGGACAGTATGGAAAACGCAAATAAAAAAAGAAAGTAGTGATTTCTAAATTTACTTTGACTTGTATTTCATTGCAGACAATATGAACACAAAATATTTCATGTTTTGTCTGGTCAACTTCATGTCGTAAATATACATCCTTTCCTGTCATTCAGACCTGCAACACATTCCAAAAAAAGTTGGGACAGTAAAGCATTTACCACTTTGTAATGTTGCCATTCCTTTTCACAACACTTAAAAGATGTTTAGGGACTGAAGACACAAGTGATGAAGTGTTTCAGGTGTAATTTTGTCCCATTCTTCCTGCAAACAAGTCTTAAGGTGGGCAACAGTACGGGGTCTTCGTTGTCGCATTTTGCGCTTCAAAATGCGCCACACATTCTCTATTGGAGACAGGTCGGGACTGCAGGCAGGCCAGTCAAGTACCCGTACCCTCTTCCTCCGCAGCCAGGACTTTGTAATGTGTGCAGAATGTGGTTTTGCATTGTCTTGTTGAAATATGCATGGACGTCCCTGGAAAAGATGTCTTCTTGAAGGCAGCATATTGTGCTCCAAAATCTCTATGTACTTTTCAGCATTAATGGTGCCATCACAGAAGTGCAAGTTACCTTTGCCAAGGGCACTGACACAACCCCATACCATGACAGACCCTGGCTTTTGGACTTGTTGCTGGTAACAGTCTGGATGATCCTTTTCTTCTTTGTTCCGGAGCACACGGCGTCCATTCCTCCCATGAAATACTGATTCATCTGACCACAGTACACGTTTCCACTGTGTGATGGTCCATCCCATATGCCTCCGAGCCCAGAGAAGTCGACGGCGCTTCTGGACACTGTTAACATAGGGCTTCCTTTTGGCACAGTACAGTTTTAACTGGCATTTGTGGATGTAACTACGTATTGTGGTACTTGACAAAGGTTTGCCAAAGTAGTCCTGAGCCCATGTGGTGATATCGCTTATAGATGAATGACGATTCTTGATGCAGTGCCGCCTGAGGGATCGGAGATCACGGTTGTTCAGCTTAGGCTTGCGCCCTTGTCCTTTACGCACTGAAATTCCTCCAGATTCCTTGAATCTTTTAATTATGTTATGCTCTGTTGAAGGTGAAATATCCAAATCTCTTCCTATCTTTCTTTGAGGAACATTGTTTTTAAACATTTCAATAATTTTCTCACGTATTTGTTGGCAAACTGGCGATCCTCGGCCCATCTTTGCTCCTAAAGGACTAGACCTTTCTTGGATACTGCTTTTGTACCAAATCATAATTACAATCACCTGTTGACATCAACTGTTTCAAAACACATCATTATTTAACCAATTTACCTCATTACTAGCCATAAATTGCTCCGGTCCCAACTTTTTTTGGAATGTGTTGCAGGTCTGAATGACAGGAAAGGATGTATATTTACAAATGACATGAAGTTGACCAGACAAAACATGAAATATTTTGTGTTCATATTGTCTGCAATGAAATACAAGTCAAAGTAATTTTAGAAATCACTACTTTCTTTTTTTATTTGCGTTTTCCATACTGTCCCAACTTTTTCTGATTTGGGGTTGTATTATGTAGTTAGGTATTTTATTATTACATTTTTAATTATTTGTTTTATTTTTAGTTTTATTGTATTTTAGTTGAGGTCTTCACTGGGGATATGTCTCTGGGGCTCATCGCTGACGATCAGGGCCGCAGACATCATCTCCCGGCGCCGATCCACCATCTGATCCGGACACGGACTGAGAAACAGAATAAGAAAGAAACAACTATTAGCGTAGATGCCAATCTTCTTACGATGTAACGAGTACATCGTGTGTTATGGGAAGTGTTCCCGGTTCTGGTTGATCTAATTAATGCAGCCTAACAATCCTTTAACGGATTTGAATAATAGAAGTGTAGTAGTGTGTTAGGTGTATGTCAGGTTAAAGAGATGGGTCTTTAATCTAGATTTAAACTGACAGAGTGTGTCTGCCTCCCGAACAGTGTTTGGTAGATTGTTCCAGAGTTTTGGTGCTAAAAAGGAAAACGATCTGCCGCCCGCAGTTGATTTTGATATTCTAGGTATTATCAAATGGCCAGAGTTTTGAGAACGCAGCGGCCGTGGAGGACTATAATGCGATAAGAGCTCACTCAAGTACTGAGGAGCTAAACCATTCAGGGCTTTATAAGTCATTAACAAGATTTTAAAATCTATACGATGTTTAGTAGGGAGCCAGTGCAGTGTTGACAGAACCGGGCTAATGTGGTCTTACTTCCTGGATCTAGTAAGAACTCTAGCTGCTGCATTTTGGACTAACTGTAGTTTGTTTATTAAACGTGCAGAGCAACCACCCAGTAAAGCATTACAATAATCTAACCTTGAGGTCATAAACGCATGAATTAATATTTCTTCATTTGATGTTGAGAGCATAGGTCGCGGTTTGGATATGTTTTTGAGATGGAAGAACGCAGTTTTACAGATGCTAGAAACATGGCTTTCAAAAGAAAGATTGCTATCAAACAGCACACCTAGGTTCCTGACTGATGAAGAAGAAGAATTGACAGAGCAGCCGTCAAGTGTTAGATAGTGTTCTAAGTTATTACATGTGGGGTTTTTAGGTCCGATAATTAACACCTCTGTTTTTTCAGAATTTAGCAGTAGGAAATTACTCATCATCCAGTTTTTTATATCGACTATGCATTCCGTTAGTTTCTCAATTTGGTGTGTTTCACCGGGCCGTGAAGAAATATAGAGCTGAGTATCATCAGCATAACAGTGAAAGCTAACACCATGTCTCCTGATAATATCTCCCAAGGGTAACATGTAAAGCGTGAAAGGTAACGGCCCTAGTACTGAGCCTTGAGGTAGTCCATACTGCACTTGTGATCGATATGATACCTCGTCATTCACTGCTACGAACTGATGGCGGTCAGATAAGTACGATTTGAAACATGCTAAGGCACTTCCACTAATGCCAACAAAGTTTTTTAGTCTATTCAAAAGAATGTTGTGATCGATAGTGTCGAACGCAGTGCTAAGATCCAGTAGAACTAATAGAGAGATACAACCACGATCAGATGATAGAAGCAGATCATTAGTAACTCTAATGAGAGCAGTCTCAGTACTATGATACGGTCTAAATCCTGACTGGAAATCCTCACAGATATCATTTTTCTCTAAGAAGGAATATAATTGTGAGGATACTACCTTTTCTAGTATCTTTGACAGAAAAGGAAGATTTGAGATCGGTCTGTAATTAACTAGATCTTTGGGGTCAAGTTGTGGTTTTTTAATGAGAGGCTTAATAACAGCCAATTTGAAGGTTTTGGGGACATATCCTAATGACAATGATGAATTAATAATAGCCAAAAGAGGATCTATGACTTCTGGAAGCAGCTCTTTTATTAGTTTAGATGGAATAGGGTCTAATGATTTAGATGGTTTAGATGATTTAACAAGTTTATACAATTCTTCCTCTCCTATAGTAGAGAATGAGTGGAATTGTTCCTCAGGGGATCTATAGTGCACTATTTGATGCGATACTGTAGCTGACGGCTGCATGGTTACAATTTTATCTCTGATAGTATTGATCTTGGAAGTAAAGTAGTTCATAACATCATTACTGCTGTGCTCTTGGGAAATGCCAACACCTGTTGATGCTTTATTTTTCGTTAATTTAGTGACTGTATTGAATAAATACCGGGGGTTATGTTTGTTTTCTTCTAGAAGAGACGAAAAGTAATCAGATCTAGCAGTTTTTAATGCTTTTCTGTAGGATAGGATACTTTCCCGCCAAGCTAAACGAAATACCTCTAGTTTTGTTTTCCTCCAGCTGCGCTCCATTTTCCGGGCTGCTCTCTTTATTGTGAGTGTGCTCATTATACCACGGTGTTGGACTCTTTTCCTTAATCTTCCTTAAGCGTAAAGGAGCAACTGTATCTAAAGTGCTAGAAAAGAGAGAGTCCATAGTCTCTGTTACATCATCAAGCTGTTCTGAGCTGTTGGATATGCTGAGGAATTGAGATAAATCAGGAAGATTACTTACAAAGCAATATTTTGTGCTAGAAGTGATGGTTCTACCATACTTGTAACAAGGAATAGAATTAACAGTTTTAGCTATATGGAGTTTACACAAGACTAAATAATGATCTGATATATCATCGCTTTGCTGCAGAATTTCAACACCACTAACATCAATTCCATGTGACAGTATTAAATCTAGAGTATGATTTCGACAATGAGTAGGTCCTGAAACGTGTTGTCTAACCCCAATAGAGTTCAGAATGTCTATGAATGCTGATCCTAATGCATCTTTTTCATTATCGACATGGATATTAAAATCGCCAACAATTAAGACTTTATCTGCAGCCAGTACTAACTCCGATAGAAAATCAGCAAATTCTTTAATAAAGTCTGTATGGTGCCATGGTGGCCTGTATACAGTAGCCAGTACAAACATCATGGGGGATTTATCATTAATACTTTTTTCTCTAGATAATGTTATATGAAGCACCATTACTTCAAAGGAGTTATACTTAAAGCCGGTCTTCTGAGAAATACTGAGAATATTGTTATAAATTGTAGCAACACATCCCCCTTTGCCTTTTGGACGCGGCTCATTTTTATAGCTGTAATGTTGGGGGGTGGACTCATTTAAAGTACTGTATTCATCTGGTTTTAGCCATGTTTCTGTCAAACAGAGCAAATGATCATTAATCAAATCATTTACAAAAAGTGATTTTGTAGAAAGGGACCTGATATTCAGTAAGCCAAGTTTTATAAATTGTTTCTGTGTGTTGTAAACATTTTTTATTTGTTGACCATCAATTAAATGGTTACTCATAAATTGGTTTGGACGTTTTCTGTATTTTCTAGTTCGGGGAACAGACACAGTCTCTATAGTGTGATATCTAGGTGAAGGAGTCTCTATGTGCTGAGAATTAACTGACTTCTGTGACGTGAGGCGGCTAGCAGACGGTCGGTTTAGCCAGTCTGTCTGCTTCCTGACCTGGGCTCCAGTTAGTCAAGTATGAACTCTAAGACTATGTGCCAAATTTCTAGAGAGAAGAGCGGCACCACCCGAGGAGGGATGAACACCATCTCTTTTCAACAGGTCAGGTCTGCCCCAAAAACTCGTCCAATTGTCTATAAAACCTATGCTATTCTGCATAGTAACGCAATTTCTATTCTCTGTATGTATGTACGGTACATGTGGCAGAATTGACAATAAAGCTGACTTTGACTTTGACTTTGATTTCGAAATGCAATAGCCTATATGAGATAGCCCATGATCACTAGGTTTTATACAGGTGTTACTATAATGATTTTGTAAATGGTGATCAGCAACCAAATATTGATAATTTGAAAGTTACTGTCTTTTGCCTTGGTGTGACTTCTCACGTTTTGCAGACAATGCAAAGGCAGAATACAGTAACTTCAAAATAGAGGTAAAAATCAAGTATCAGCTCACAATTTTTTTTATGTAGATAATTTTCATTACTAAAACATCTAATTGCCAAATTTACAGTGTCCTACCTATAATTCATATGGCTGGACAAATAAAAAACTTTAAAGTGATTTTTCTCAGTTTCACACTCAAGCGAGTTAAGGTCTTTTGCCTTTGTAGGGCAGATGTTTGGTATCTCCTGATAGAAATTACTGTCACTGTGACTGTTTTTATCATAAACAGTGGTCAAATATCAAAACTAGAGTCCTAAATCATTCTAATAATATACAGTAGCTTGTCAAGACCAGATAAGATTATCATGGTAACAGATAATCAACAACAACAACCAGGACCACTGACAACCTTTGAAAGTTAACTAGTTATCTATATTATCTACATAGACAATGTGTTGTTCTTCATGACACTTTACAGCATATTACATGAAAAGGTGTATGTTGCTTGGTACTGTGGTGGATTTGTATATATATATATATATATATATTATTATTATTTTATATATATACAGTATATAGATAGATAGATAGATAGACAGATAGATAGATAGCGACATCAAACTAAATGATAGGAGCAATGGAAGCTTGCATTCCACATTCCAGCCATGATCGTTAATGGTGTGTACAGCATTAAACTGTCCTGTTATGGACCCAAATGCACTTTTAGGGTAATTATTTATTATTGGCTGGGACTGTACATTGAATTCAAACTGGGGGAGTTTCTAAAACAACAGCAGCCACATCACGGTCACTGCTGCTGGAGCCACTTCTTTATATAGGCACAAAAAACTATCAGCCTCTTATTGTCTTATTGTTAGCCTCTGCTTTTCCGCAACAGAATGAAGTCCTGAGTGTAGAATGCACTGTTGCTTTCAGCTGAAAAATAGAAAATACTGCAAAATACCTCAAACTTCTAAACACACAGACCATCTCAGATTGCCTTTAACCAATGCACAAATCATTAAAAAAAGTAACTTCGTCTTTGTCTAAGATTGTGTGGGCAAGACAGACATTTGGGCAGCGTCAGCCCACATGCACATGCCTAGATTTGGCTTGATCAGATTGGAGCGTCCTTATTCCATATTATCTTCTTGTTTCCTGAAGTGTATTAATGAAACCCTCAATATCATGCAGTTGGTCTAAATATTAGCAAGGTTGTGATTCAGCTGTATGCATGATGATGACATCTCTTGCTGACTGGCATATTAATAAAAAAATAATATAAATGCTGATGTTTTATTTATGTAGTCGAATAAATACTATATTACAGAACTGTTGTCTTTTAAGTTGGCATAAAATGAAAATTCACCCTATCTATTTTCTAAATGCCTGCTATAGATCTTATTGTGAACAATTAATCCATGCATATGTTTAATTTTTTCATTTTTTCCCCCACTTTTTGTTTCTTTTTTTCCCAATTTGTCTTCGTTTTTTTTTTTTTTGGAATGGTTAGTCAAAATGTCATGATTGTTTCTTGTGACATACTGTATGCAGGACTTCTCCAATCATTTAATCCACTTAAACCCCATCCCTGCAAGCTCATGTTCATCTCCCTGCATTGTTTAATGCAATGCCCACATCCTAAAATCCAATCATTATTTTCCAATAATACAGTACATTTGAATGTACGTCCCAGGTGAGAAGAAAATGTCTCAAGCAATTTTAAATTTGCCTTTCATTGACAAAATATGTTGGCTTGGCCCACATGCCCAAAAACTTTTTTTCCACCTGGCCCACTTGTTAGTCAAGTTCAATAGCTCAGACCTATAGGTAGTGTGGTCTTTTTCAACCAACAACACAGCAATCTGATAAATCACACCCACTCTCAGGCCATTCAGAAGCACATAGGGTGACTTTTTTATTTTTTAATATGCTGTCACGCAACATTTGCCACAGGCAGGACATCAGCTGTCTCAGCTGTGATATCTTGCTTTCTCTGCGAGAGCAGAAAAATGGCGTACTGTTGGGTCAGACAGGATGAGATAGCGCCCAGTCTTATCCATCTGCACCATCTTCTTCTGCGATGCAACCCATGACAGTGCTCTAAATCGACCAGCATGCACATGCAGGCACACAGAGAGAGACTGAATGCTTGTAAGATCCATAGATTTATGTTTACAGATTCATAGAAATGTCTGTTTAAAATCTAAATGATTCCTAGGATGGGTTAGTAATTAAATGGTTACTTCACCCAGAAATTAAAAAGTCATAGTTTTCAAAATGTCCCCCCTTTCCCATCCCCGCCCAATTATATTAGTACCTCTAATGTATATGTATTTAAATTACAGCTTGAAACTTGATTTATATTGCTTTTAACCATTAACTGACTGTTTTATGTGTCTTAGTGTGGTGTGGTTTATGTTATTGTACAAATTTTGTAAAGCACATTGGCCAACATGTTGTTTTAATTGTGCTATACAAATAAATTGAAATTGACATTGAGAGTGGGCAAAATATAATTTTAATTCCTCAAAGTGGCTTTAAAGGTACAATTCACAAAAAAAAAAAAAATGTTCTATCATCATGTTATTTTTAAGAATGTTGGTAACCAAAAAGTTTAGATGCCCATAAAAAAAAAAAAAAAACTCTGACACATTTTTCAAAATATCTTCTTTTATTCATTTTTGATTTAATTATTTCTTCTACTGAGATTTGCTAAAATGCACGGATTCAGCCTCTGCAAAGCTAGATAATGGATGTGTGAATTATTTTGGGTAATAGATGTATGAATTATTGACATAATTCTCTCTGTCTGTAATGAGGGCATCTAATCAGCTATTAGAACTTTCATTAAACTACTTTGGGTCATTACAGACATGTCCTTGAAGGAATCTTTTGTTTTAGAATTTTATTGAGGGTAAGGGACAGGACTTGGAGCAATACTTAAATGATAATGCAAAACCTAATTAGGATTTTAGATAAACTGGGGTAGAGATTTTATAAATGGGACTTATACCTAATAAATTAGGTATTTTGGCATTTTCTATTTGTCTTTTATCGCACACAAAGCTTTTTTTTCTAATCTGTGCTTCCTTTTCCTCACTATCATTTTTATTTGCATTAAATCTCTGAACAGTTGGGATTCAAAATTCTTAAAGGTTCACTGAAATGTTATCTGCTTGTTGAATAAGCCATTACGTTGTATTTGAATATGCACATTTCTAATAATGCAACATGACCCCAAAATCCCATCTGCAGCCTGTTGGGAAAGTTTGCTGTGCTCTCTCCATCCATAAGCAACACAAAGCTTGCTGCTGTCCTTCATGAATACAGATGAGCAAAGGAGGAGCTGGCATTCATCCTCGTTCCTCCCATCCTCTCTCCCACTATCTTTTTCTCCGGTGACAAGTGCACAGCTCAGAACATGCGTCAGCCTTCCGTTCACTGATTGGATTCTAAGTCAGAACAGACGCTGCTGTCACTACCCCTATTCTGGCACTTGCAGCATCTCACATTCCTGCAATTTCTGCAGTAGGCCCACTGCGGGTTGCAGTTGTTCATCCATGTCCTGTTTTTCGATTGATCAGTTAATATATGGGGTCAGACCGGAAGGCTTAATGTTATTGAAGCTTGTATAACAGTCAGTTTGGAGGCACCTTTCTCAGAGGTTTCTATTGTCTGTGATGATGCTCTGACAAGCTTTGAATTAAAAACCAAGCTCCATTGTGCAAAATATTTAGGGTTTAGGGAGTATGACCCTCTTAGGGAAGTCTTGAACCCACTCAAAGGAAGTGAGTGTAATGTATTAGCATACATCAATTCACCAAAAGAAGTTAATACTTTTTTTCAGCAAAGATGTTTCTAAATTGATCAAAAGTTGCATTAAAGACATTTATATTATTACAAAAGATTTCTATTTGAAATAAATGCTGTTCAATAAAAATTGGACTGGTGGATTTTTTTTTTAAATATATTATAAATTATTAAGAGAAATTTGTTTATTTTAAATTGTAATATTATTTCACAATATTACTGTTTTACTGTATTGATCAAACAAAAACAGCTTTGGTGAGCAAGATAATTTCAAAAACATTAAAAAATCGTAACAATCCCAAACATACGGTATACTGTATACAAGTGTTTCAAACATTTCAGTAATCGCAGTTTGATTACAGGTTGGTCAGACACTTGCATTGACCTGAGGAGGTAACTAACACTCGTAATAACTTGTTCTAGAAAATCAAATTATATGACCTGGGTTGTACAAAACATATGACTTTTATAGGGATGTTTGTTATACAGTCATGGTTGGAGTTGGGTTTTGTGGTTAGGTTCAGCCTTAATCCATTTCTAACAATTTCACCATATTTTCAAAGTTATAATGGCTTCTCTTGAGACCGGGATAAGGTAACCATAACAGCAATTGTCTGCTCAAACATTTTTCATTCATTGGGCTTATGATTGCACAATGAAATGAAAAACATAAACACGTCACACAAATAGTTTTTATTTTTTTATTTTTTAAAAAAAAATTAAATAAATAAAGACAATTTGGGTAGGTCGAGACCAGTGTTGGGCAGTAACTAATTACTAGTAATTTAGTTACTGTAATAATAATACTTTTTGCAGTAACTAGTAATGCAACTAATTACTAAAATCAAAAAATCCACCATTGTGCCCATACCTAAGAAAAATAAAATCACATGCTTTAATGACTGGAGGCCCGTTGCTCTGACACCCATCTTCAGCAAGTGTTTTGAGAAGCTCATCAGAGACCACATCTGCTCTGTGCTGCCTGCCTCACTGGACCCACTACAATTTGCATACCGCAGAAACCGTTCCACAGACGACGCTATTGCCTTCACCCTGCACACTGCTCTCTCCCACCTGGAAAATAAGAACACCTATGTGAGGATGCTATTCGTGGATTATAGTTCAGCATTTAACACCATAGTGCCTGCCACACTGGTTGAGAAGCTCCAGACTCTGGGACTGAACAGATCTCTGTGCAGCTGGATCCTGGACTTCCTGACAGGCAGAAGTCAGGTGGTCAGAATGGGCAACAACACCTCATCTCCCCTGATCCTCAACACTGGTGCCCCGCAGGGCTGCGTCCTCAGCCCACTCCTGTACTCCCTGTACACACACGACTGTACAGCTACACACAGCTCCAACGTCATCGCCAAATTTGCCGATGACACAACGGTGATAGGCCTGATCACCGACAACGATGAGACGGCCTACAGAGAGGAGGTGAGTACCCTGACTAAATGGTGCCAGGAGAACCACCTCTCACTCAACATCGACAAGACCAGGAGCTGGTGGTGGATTTCAGGAGACAGAGCAGAGAACACACAAACCATCTCCATCGACAAAGACACCTGTGGAGCGGATAAACAGCTTTAAGTTCCTCGGCGTTCACATCACCGAGGATCTCAAATGGTCTGCTCACACAGACGCAGTGCTGAAGAAGGCACATCAGCGCCTCTTCTTCCTGAGACGGCTGAGGAAGTTTGGAATGAGCCCCAGCATCCTCAGATCCTTCTACACCTGCACTGTGGAGAGCATCCTGACCGGCTGCATCACCGCCTGGTTTGGAAACAGCACCGCTGGCAACCGCAAAGCTCTGCAAAGGGTCGTGCGAACTGCCCGCCACATTGTTGGAGGTGAGCTTCCCTCCCTCCAGGACATCTACACCAGGCGGTGTATAAGGAAACCTTTTAACCATTAACTGACTGTTTTATGTGTCTTAGTGTGGTGTGGTTTATGTTATTGTACAAATTTTGTAAAGCACATTGGCCAACATGTTGTTTTAATTGTGCTATACAAATAAATTGAAATTGACATTGAGAGTGGGCAAAATATAATTTTAATTCCTCAAAGTGGCTTTAAAGGTACAATTCACAAAAAAAATAAAATGTTCTATCATCATGTTATTTTTAAGAATGTCGGTAACCAAAAAGTTTAGATGCCCATAAAAAAAAAAAAAAAAACACTGACACATTTTTCAAAATATCTTCTTTTATTAATTTTTGATTTAATTATTTATTCTACTGAGATTTGCTAAAATGCACGGATTCGGCCTCTGCAAAGCTAGATAATGGATGTGTGAATTATTTTGGGTAATAGATGTATGAATTATTGACATAATTCTCTCTGTCTGTAATGAGGGCATCTAATCAGCTATCAGAACTTTCATTAAACTACTTTGGGTCATTACAGACATGTCCTTGAAGGAATCTTTTGTTTTAGAATTTTATTGAGGGTAAGGGACAGGACTTGGAGCAATACTTAAATGATAATGCAAAACCTAATTAGGATTTTAGATAAACTGGGGTAGAGATTTTATAAATGGGACTTCAGTAAAATTAGGTATTTTGGCATTTTCTATTTGTCTTTTATCGCACACAAAGCTTTTTTTTCTAATCTGTGCTTCCTTTTCCTCACTATCATTTTTATTTGCATTAAATCTCTGAACAGTTGGGATTCAAAATTCTTAAAGGTTCACTGAAATGTTATCTGCTTGTTGAATAAGCCATTACGTTGTATTTGAATATGCACATTTCTAATAATGCAACATGACCCCAAAATCCCATCTGCAGCCTGTTGGGAAAGTTTGCTGTGCTCTCTCCATCCATAAGCAACACAAAGCTTGCTGCTGTCCTTCATGAATACAGATGAGCAAAGGAGGAGCTGGCATTCATCCTCGTTCCTCCCATCCTCTCTCCCACTATCTTTTTCTCCGGTGACAAGTGCACAGCTCAGAACATGCGTCAGCCTTCCGTTCACTGATTGGATTCTAAGTCAGAACAGACGCTGCTGTCACTACCCCTATTCTGGCACTTGCAGCATCTCACATTCCTGCAATTTCTGCAGTAGGCCCACTGCGGGTTGCAGTTGTTCATCCATGTCCTGTTTTTCGATTGATCAGTTAATATATGGGGTCAGACCGGAAGGCTTAATGTTATTGAAGCTTGTATAACAGTCAGTTTGGAGGCGCCTTTCTCAGAGGTTTCTATTGTCTGTGATGATGCTCTGACAAGCTTTGAATTAAAAACCAAGCTCCATTGTGCAAAATATTTAGGGTTTAGGGAGTATGACCCTCTTAGGGAAGTCTTGATCCCACTCAAAGGAAGTGAGTGTAATGTATTAGCATACATCAATTCACCAAAAGAAGTTAATACTTTTTTTCAGCAAAGATGTTTCTAAATTGATCAAAAGTTGCATTAAAGACATTTATATTATTACAAAAGATTTCTATTTGAAATAAATGCTGTTCAATAAAAATTGGACTGGTGGAAAAAAAATTAAAATATATTATAAATTATTAAGAGAAATTTGTTTATTTTAAATTGTAATATTATTTCACAATATTACTGTTTTTACTGTATTGATCAAACAAAAACAGCTTTGGTGAGCAAGATAATTTCAAAAACATTAAAAAATCTTAACAATCCCAAACATACGGTATACTGTATACAAGTGTTTCAAACATTTCAGTAATCACAGTTTGATTACAGGTTGGTCAGACACTTGCATTGACCTGAGGAGGTAACTAACACTCGTAATAACTTGTTCTAGAAAATCAAATTATATGACCTGGGTTGTACAAAACATATGACTTTTATAGGGATGTTTGTTATACAGTCATGGTTGGAGTTGGGTTTTGTGGTTAGGTTCAGCCTTAATCCATTTCTAACAATTTCACCATATTTTCAAAGTTATAATGGCTTCTCTTGAGACCGGGATAAGGTAACCATAACAGCAATTGTCTGCTCAAACATTTTTCATTCATTGGGCTTATGATTGCACAATGAAATGAAAAACATAAACATGTCACACAAATAGTTTTTATTTTTTTATTTTTTTAATAAAAGGAAAGAAAAAAGATCTCGGATATTTAAAAAATTTAATAAATAAAGACAATTTGGGTAGGTCGAGACCAGTGTTGGGCAGTAACTAATTACTAGTAATTTAGTTACTGTAATAATATTACTTTTTGCAGTAACTAGTAATGTAACTAATTACTAAAATCAAAAAATCCACCATTGTGCCCATACCTAAGAAAAATAAAATCACATGCTTTAATGACTGGAGGCCCGTTGCTCTGACACCCATCTTCAGCAAGTGTTTTGAGAAGCTCATCAGAGACCACATCTGCTCTGTGCTGCCTGCCTCACTGGACCCACTACAATTTGCATACCGCAGAAACCGTTCCACAGACGACGCTATTGCCTTCACCCTGCACACTGCTCTCTCCCACCTGGAAAATAAGAACACCTATGTGAGGATGCTGTTCGTGGATTATAGTTCAGCATTTAACACCATAGTGCCTGCCACACTGGTTGAGAAGCTCCAGACTCTGGGACTGAACAGATCTCTGTGCAGCTGGATCCTGGACTTCCTGACAGGCAGAAGTCAGGTGGTCAGAATGGGCAACAACACCTCATCTCCCCTGATCCTCAACACTGGTGCCCCGCAGGGCTGCGTCCTCAGCCCACTCCTGTACTCCCTGTACACACACGACTGTACAGCTACACACAGCTCCAACGTCATCGCCAAATTTGCCGATGACACAACGGTGATAGGCCTGATCACCGACAACGATGAGACGGCCTACAGAGAGGAGGTGAGTACCCTGACTAAATGGTGCCAGGAGAACCACCTCTCACTCAACATCGACAAGACCAAGGAGCTGGTGGTGGATTTCAGGAGACAGAGCAGAGAACACACAAACCATCTCCATCGACAAGACACCTGTGGAGCGGATAAACAGCTTTAAGTTCCTCGGCGTTCACATCACCGAGGATCTCAAATGGTCTGCTCACACAGACGCAGTGCTGAAGAAGGCACATCAGCGCCTCTTCTTCCTGAGACGGCTGAGGAAGTTTGGAATGAGCCCCAGCATCCTCAGATCCTTCTACACCTGCACTGTGGAGAGCATCCTGACCGGCTGCATCACCGCCTGGTTTGGAAACAGCACCGCTGGCAACCGCAAAGCTCTGCAAAGGGTCGTGCGAACTGCCCGCCACATTGTTGGAGGTGAGCTTCCCTCCCTCCAGGACATCTACACCAGGCGGTGTATAAGGACCTTTTAACCATTAACTGACTGTTTTATGTGTCTTAGTGTGGTGTGGTTTATGTTATTGTACAAATTTTGTAAAGCACATTGGCCAACATGTTGTTTTAATTGTGCTATACAAATAAATTGAAATTGACATTGAGAGTGGGCAAAATATAATTTTAATTCCTCAAAGTGGCTTTAAAGGTACAATTCACAAAAAAAATAAAATGTTCTATCATCATGTTATTTTTAAGAATGTCGGTAACCAAAAAGTTTAGATGCCCATAAAAAAAAAAAAAAAAACACTGACACATTTTTCAAAATATCTTCTTTTATTAATTTTTGATTTAATTATTTATTCTACTGAGATTTGCTAAAATGCACGGATTCGGCCTCTGCAAAGCTAGATAATGGATGTGTGAATTATTTTGGGTAATAGATGTATGAATTATTGACATAATTCTCTCTGTCTGTAATGAGGGCATCTAATCAGCTATCAGAACTTTCATTAAACTACTTTGGGTCATTACAGACATGTCCTTGAAGGAATCTTTTGTTTTAGAATTTTATTGAGGGTAAGGGACAGGACTTGGAGCAATACTTAAATGATAATGCAAAACCTAATTAGGATTTTAGATAAACTGGGGTAGAGATTTTATAAATGGGACTTCAGTAAAATTAGGTATTTTGGCATTTTCTATTTGTCTTTTATCGCACACAAAGCTTTTTTTTCTAATCTGTGCTTCCTTTTCCTCACTATCATTTTTATTTGCATTAAATCTCTGAACAGTTGGGATTCAAAATTCTTAAAGGTTCACTGAAATGTTATCTGCTTGTTGAATAAGCCATTACGTTGTATTTGAATATGCACATTTCTAATAATGCAACATGACCCCAAAATCCCATCTGCAGCCTGTTGGGAAAGTTTGCTGTGCTCTCTCCATCCATAAGCAACACAAAGCTTGCTGCTGTCCTTCATGAATACAGATGAGCAAAGGAGGAGCTGGCATTCATCCTCGTTCCTCCCATCCTCTCTCCCACTATCTTTTTCTCCGGTGACAAGTGCACAGCTCAGAACATGCGTCAGCCTTCCGTTCACTGATTGGATTCTAAGTCAGAACAGACGCTGCTGTCACTACCCCTATTCTGGCACTTGCAGCATCTCACATTCCTGCAATTTCTGCAGTAGGCCCACTGCGGGTTGCAGTTGTTCATCCATGTCCTGTTTTTCGATTGATCAGTTAATATATGGGGTCAGACCGGAAGGCTTAATGTTATTGAAGCTTGTATAACAGTCAGTTTGGAGGCGCCTTTCTCAGAGGTTTCTATTGTCTGTGATGATGCTCTGACAAGCTTTGAATTAAAAACCAAGCTCCATTGTGCAAAATATTTAGGGTTTAGGGAGTATGACCCTCTTAGGGAAGTCTTGATCCCACTCAAAGGAAGTGAGTGTAATGTATTAGCATACATCAATTCACCAAAAGAAGTTAATACTTTTTTTCAGCAAAGATGTTTCTAAATTGATCAAAAGTTGCATTAAAGACATTTATATTATTACAAAAGATTTCTATTTGAAATAAATGCTGTTCAATAAAAATTGGACTGGTGGAAAAAAAATTAAAATATATTATAAATTATTAAGAGAAATTTGTTTATTTTAAATTGTAATATTATTTCACAATATTACTGTTTTTACTGTATTGATCAAACAAAAACAGCTTTGGTGAGCAAGATAATTTCAAAAACATTAAAAAATCTTAACAATCCCAAACATACGGTATACTGTATACAAGTGTTTCAAACATTTCAGTAATCACAGTTTGATTACAGGTTGGTCAGACACTTGCATTGACCTGAGGAGGTAACTAACACTCGTAATAACTTGTTCTAGAAAATCAAATTATATGACCTGGGTTGTACAAAACATATGACTTTTATAGGGATGTTTGTTATACAGTCATGGTTGGAGTTGGGTTTTGTGGTTAGGTTCAGCCTTAATCCATTTCTAACAATTTCACCATATTTTCAAAGTTATAATGGCTTCTCTTGAGACCGGGATAAGGTAACCATAACAGCAATTGTCTGCTCAAACATTTTTCATTCATTGGGCTTATGATTGCACAATGAAATGAAAAACATAAACATGTCACACAAATAGTTTTTATTTTTTTATTTTTTTAATAAAAGGAAAGAAAAAAGATCTCGGATATTTAAAAAATTAAATAAATAAAGACAATTTGGATAGGTCGAGACCAGTGTTGGGCAGTAACTAATTACTAGTAATTTAGTTACTGTAATAATATTACTTTTTGCAGTAACTAGTAATGTAACTAATTACTAAAATCAAAAAATCCACCATTGTGCCCATACCTAAGAAAAATAAAATCACATGCTTTAATGACTGGAGGCCCGTTGCTCTGACACCCATCTTCAGCAAGTGTTTTGAGAAGCTCATCAGAGACCACATCTGCTCTGTGCTGCCTGCCTCACTGGACCCACTACAATTTGCATACCGCAGAAACCGTTCCACAGACGACGCTATTGCCTTCACCCTGCACACTGCTCTCTCCCACCTGGAAAATAAGAACACCTATGTGAGGATGCTGTTCGTGGATTATAGTTCAGCATTTAACACCATAGTGCCTGCCACACTGGTTGAGAAGCTCCAGACTCTGGGACTGAACAGATCTCTGTGCAGCTGGATCCTGGACTTCCTGACAGGCAGAAGTCAGGTGGTCAGAATGGGCAACAACACCTCATCTCCCCTGATCCTCAACACTGGTGCCCCGCAGGGCTGCGTCCTCAGCCCACTCCTGTACTCCATGTACACACACGACTGTACAGCTACACACAGCTCCAACGTCATCGCCAAATTTGCCGATGACACAACGGTGATAGGCCTGATCACCGACAACGATGAGACGGCCTACAGAGAGGAGGTGAGTACCCTGACTAAATGGTGCCAGGAGAACCACCTCTCACTCAACATCGACAAGACCAAGGTGGATTTCAGGAGACAGAGCAGAGAACACACAAACCATCTCTATCGACAAAACACCTGTGGAGCGGATAAACAGCTTTAAGTTCCTCGGCGTTCACATCACCGAGGATCTCAAATGGTCTGCTCACACAGACGCAGTGCTGAAGAAGGCACATCAGCGCCTCTTCTTCCTGAGACGGCTGAGGAAGTTTGGAATGAGCCCCAGCATCCTCAGATCCTTCTACACCTGCACTGTGGAGAGCATCCTGACCGGCTGCATCACCGCCTGGTTTGGAAACAGCACCGCTGGCAACCGCAAAGCTCTGCAAAGGGTCGTGCGAACTGCCCGCCACATTGTTGGAGGTGAGCTTCCCTCCCTCCAGGACATCTACACCAGGCGGTGTATAAGGAAAGCCAGGAGGATCATCAAGGACTCCAGCCATCCATCCCACAGACTGCTCTCTCTGCTCCCTCAGGGAGATGTCTCCGCAGCATCCGATCCCGCACTAGCCGACTGAGGGACAGCTTTTTCCCTCAGGCTATCAGGCTAATGAACAGTCAGAACTAATTCACCCTACATCAAACTCCCACTCACACAACATGCCATGCACTGCACTTTACCACCGTTCTACTGGACTACACGCACACACTGCAGTAATACAACCTATCTGCTATCACATGATACCATACAATGCACAGCCACGACATTGCATATGTATAATCTGTTGCACCTTAGCACAACTATCTATTGCACAAATAATCTGTTGTAAATGTATAATCTGTTGCAGCTTCACATATTACTATGTATAGATGTGTACATAATGTAGAATGTGTACATATGGTGTATTGGTAACTAAGTATGTCTTTATAAGTACACTGTGTGTATTGAGTATGTGTATGTGTATTTTGCACATTGTCTTCTGTACAGTCTGTAAATATGTACTGTCTATATGTAAATTGTTTTTTTTTTTGCACTGTCTGGAGCACGCTCTCAAGAATTTCACTCACCAAGGCACTCGTGCTGTGGTGATGTGACAGTAAAAGTGATTTGATTTGATTTGATTTGATTACTAATAATATTACAGTTACTATCCATAAAACAGCTTAGTTACTTTTGATGCCTCGACCACGCTTATTTAAAATCTAACAATCAAATAATTCCTAGATTTATTTTCATAATTTTCCATGACTCGCACATGCATGTGATGTCCCCAGTGCAGCAGGCAAGCTTGGAATATGGAAAAGCTTACATTCAGCAGATAGAAATATTGCATTATATTGATTTTGTCAGGAAGAAAGATGATCTGAACACTGTTGTGTAAGTTGTGGCTTTACTTTACTCTGGCATTACATCCCACCCACATCCCTCTGATCAACATGTACATTATATTACTATAATTAAAAATATTTTTGGGGAGGATCACTTCTACGGCGATGCAGGCTTAGGGCGAATCCCATTTCTCTGTCTTACCCCTTCCCCGTCCCCTTCCCCTTCCCCGTCCCCTTCCCCTACCCCTTCATCTTACCCCTAGCCCTTGTCCCTCAAAACCGAGTGGTAAGCGCTAGGGGTGAAAACATACCCCTATGAAATGAGACACCACTTGGTTACGGTTACGTCATCGTACAACCCCAAATCAGAAAAAGTTGGGACAGTATGGAAAACGCAAATAAAAAAAGAAAGTAGTGATTTCTAAATTTACTTTGACTTGTATTTCATTGCAGACAATATGAACACAAAATATTTCATGTTTTGTCTGGTCAACTTCATGTCATTTGTAAATATACATCATTTCCTGTCATTCAGACCTGCAACACATTCCAAAAAAAGTTGGGACAGTAAAGCATTTACCACTTTGTAATGTTGCCATTCCTTTTCACAACACTTAAAAGACATTTAGGGACTGAAGACACCAAGTGATGAAGTGTTTCAGGTGTAATTTTGTCCCATTCTTCCTGCAAACAAGTCTTAAGGTGGGCAACAGTACGGGGTCTTCGTTGTCGCATTTTGCGCTTCAAAATGCGCCACCCATTCTCTACTGGAGACAGGTCGGGACTGCAGGCAGGCCAGTCAAGTACCCGTACCCTCTTCCTCCGCAGCCAGGACTTTGTAATGTGTGCAGAATGTGGTTTTGCATTGTCTTGTTGAAATATGCATGGACGTCCCTGGAAAAGAAGTCTTCTTGAAGGCAGCATATTGTTCTCCAAAATCTCTATGTACTTTTCAGCATTAATGGTGCCATCACAGAAGTGCAAGTTACCTTTGCCAAGGGCACTGACACAACCCCATACCATGACAGACCCTGGCTTTTGGACTTGTTGCTGGTAACAGTCTGGATGATCCTTTTCTTCTTTGGTCCGGAGCACACGGTGTCCATTCCTCCCAAAAAATACCTGAAATACTGATTCATCTGACCACAGTACACGTTTCCACTGTGTGATGGTCCATCCCAGATGCCTCCGAGCCCAGAGAAGTCGACGGCGCTTCTGGACACTGTTAACATAGGGCTTCCTTTTGGCACAGTACAGTTTTAACTGGCATTTGTGGATGTAACTACGTATTGTGGTACTTGACAAAGGTTTGCCAAAGTAGTCCTGAGCCCATGTGGTGATATCGCTTATAGATGAATGAGGATTCTTGATGCAGTGCCGCCTGAGGGATCGGAGATCACGGTTGTTCAGCTTAGGCTTGCACCCTTGTCCTTTACGCACTGAAATTCCTCCAGATTCCTTGAATCTTTTAATTATGTTATGCACTGTTGAAGGTGAAATATCCAAATCTCTTCCTATCTTTCTTTGAGGAACATTGTTTTTAAACATTTCAATAATTTTCTCATGTATTTGTTGGCAAACTGGCGATCCTCAGCCCATCTTTGCTCCTAAAGGACTAGACCTTTCTTGGATGCTGCTTTTGTACCAAATCATAATTACAATCACCTGTTGACATCAACTGTTTCAAATCACATCATTATTTAACCAATTTACCTCATTACTAGCCCTAAATTGCTCCAGTCCCAACTTTTTTTGGAATGTGTTGCAGGTCTGAATGACAGGAAAGGATGTATATTTACAAATGACATGAAGTTGACCAGACAAAACATGAAATATTTTGTGTTCATATTGTCTGCAATGAAATACAAGTCAAAGTAAATTTAGAAATCACTACTTTCTTTTTTTATTTGCGTTTTCCATACTGTCCCAACTTTTTCTGATTTGGGGTTGTACATCATCGCTAGCTGGCTGCTTCTTCACCAGAGGTGACAAGTGTTGATCACAAACTTCCAAGATGCCGTCTGTAAGTGTGTGTATGTCGATCACGTGGGTTTTAGTGATGTTTTTGCGATTGTCTGCAACAAACTAGCGATTTTTTAAAACGTTTCAATTAAGAACATGGTTGCAAATATATATGTACAGGACTGTGTAGAGCACAAAACAAAACTGTCGTAATTTTTAAATCAATTATTTAAGCCGAGAATACATTTATGGGACTCTCTGGATGATCTGGCCGCCATTGTTGCCGGTTGCGCAGTGTGTTCTGGGTACCCCTTGGTTTCAAGTAAGCTCGTGAAAATGCTTGGTTTTAAGGGGTATCTACCACTTCCCCTTAGCCCTACCCCTCGATCAAAACGAGAATTGGGATAGCCCTTACTCTCATGTGAACGCGCAAAACTAAGGGGAAGGGGTAAGACAGAGAAATGGGATTCACCCTTAGTCTTTTGCTCTGCTCACTTTGCCACATATTTTACGATTCTGTCAGTAAAACTTAAACCACTCTGCAATGGACCCATCATGAGTGCTAAGGCAGACAAAGGGGATCGGAAAAGAGAGATTGTGCAATCGCCAATGAAGAAAAAATTCAGAGATTCAGCCATCTCCAGTGAAGATCTCGACGATGCTATTGCTAACCGCATTGAACTAGCATTTAAAGAACACCAAAGCATTTTGAATTCGGTTGTGAATTCGGCAGTAAGAGATGCGATGGACTCTATGCTGATTCCAGCATTGCGCGAACTGCGTGAGGACATACAAGCGACCAATAAGTCTGTTAAAGAGCTAAGAGAGGAGTTTGAGGCCATAGTTACCATGGCGAAGCAGACACGTGACCGCGTTGATTCTGTTCAGGCAGATGCACGTGAAGATAGGAGAACAGTAACGGACTTAAGAAATCAGCTGGAGCGACTCACCGAGATGATGACAGATATGGAGGACAGGTGTAGGAGGAACAATGTCAGACTGGTGGGGCTGCCAGAAGCGGCTGAAGGATCCGATGCGGCTGGTTTCCTCAGAGCTAATCTTTCCAAATGGATCCCTTCCTTGAGGGGCCGTGACATTGAGATTGATCGGGCGCATCGCGTCCGGCTACAGCGATCAGGAGAAAGGTATTTGGTCCGGTTTTGAAGAAGATGACAGCGCTTGGTCTCCAGCCCTTCCTCATCTATCCGGCGGTAATCAAACTACGACACAAAGGGGAACAGGTGAGTTTCGACTCCCCACAGAAAGCGGAGGATTTTATCAGCTCCCTGTCTCAGCAGAAGACGTATGCCGTGGCTCTACGGGAAGGCAACGGGAAAACAGCGGCCACTATCTCTCCGGCCCGACGGGAGAGGCTTGATGGCCGGGAAGGAGGCGGTTCTAGCTGCCCAGGAAGGGATGATGACAGGATGGACATGAAAGCCTGAACCTGTCTTTTGCTTTTTCTTCTATCCTTTCTCCTACTGGGATATTGTCCCTATCTATCCGATAAAACAATCTCTTTGCTGGTAAGACTGACACTACTTTTTTTTTTCTTTTTTGGATGGGACTAATGGAGAGTAGGTTTAATTAAAAAAAATATTTTTTGGCTGTGTGAGCCTTTCGGGAGACATGTCTTGCGTTGGAGTGGATCAGTCACAGACCATCACTATTTTTTGTTGCTCAGTCAGACCTATGTTCTCGGTAATGTGCGGTCTGAGTTGTTCCTTGTTTATGGTTGTCGGTTGTTCATGTTTTTTTGTGTTTTTATTTTTTACAACAGACATTTATACTTTTATTTATTTTACCTTATTTCTAAAGGGATTTTTCATCTAGGAGGTTTGGTATTTAAAATGAACATCAGCGTTTACATGTTATTTACAGAATGGAAGTGCTTCTGCTTTTTTCATTTATTGAATACAATCTTGGGATTATGAATATTCAATGCATACTCTAAATATTTTATCACTGAATGTGAATGGTTTAAATTCTGCTGTTAAACGAACCCATGTGTTAGAATATTTACACCGTAAATCTATCTCCTGTGCCCTAATTCAAGAGACACATTTAAAACAATCTGACGTGGCACGTTTCCAGAATAAATATTACAAATTAGCAGCTTTTTCCTGTGCTATTAATAAAACTAAGGGGGTGCTTATCCTTGTTAACAGGAAGTTACATTTAACGATTGAACACCTTGGTAGTGATGAGAAGGGTAGGTTTGTTTTTATCCGATGCAAAATATATAATAATAGGTTAGCATTGATCTCTATTTATGGTCCGAATGAGACAGACAGTGCATTCCATACACAGATTTCCAAAACTCTACTTGAGGAGATTGATTGCTCTCTAGTGGTGGGTGGTGATTTTAATGCTGTCATAAATCCTGCTTTAGATAAATCTCAATCTGATACAACAGCCAATCCATCCTCTAAATTACTGAATAAATTTATCACTGAGCTTAATTTAATCGATCTCTGGAGAATTCAGAATACTAAAGCTAAGGACTTCACTTTTTTTTCTAATAGACACAAGACTTTCTCTAGGATAGACTACATATTTCTCAGCCCATCTTTAATTTCGTCTAATTCCTCCATCTCTATATTACCAATTTTATTATCTGATCATTCTGCTGTGTTGTGCAGTGTTCCTCTTTCCGATGTTAAAGCCAAGTCCCCTAGATGGCGCTTTAACATATTATTATTAAGTAATCAGACTTTCATTACTTCTCTAAAAGAATATATTAAGGAATTTCTTGAAATTAATATGCCCTCTGATGTGGATCCTCAAATACTGTGGGAAACAACTAAGTGTACTATACGAGGTTTCTGTATATCTTTCTCTTCTACTCTTGCCAAAGCGAAAACTCACCAGTTTACACAATTAGAAAATAAAATCCAGTCATTACAAAACCAACAAAAACAACATTTTACTGAGCAACAGGCTACACAGCTGTCCTCTTTAAAAGAAGAATATGATTTACTTTCACACTCAAAGGCGGAATTTATTTTACATAGGACTAGGCAAAAATATAATTTTGAATCAGAGAGACCTAGTCATTTATTGGCCCTTAGGTTGAAAGAATGCGAGTCTAAGGCATATATTAGCGCAATAAAATCATCGGATGATCAGGTCACCACGAACCCTGTAGCAATTAATGACATATTTAAAGGTTTTTACACAAATCTGTATAAAGCCGAAACAGATTTTGATGAACCAATTGGTAAGCAGTATTTAGATAAATTGGAACTGCCTCGGATCTCACAGATGGATAAAGAATCTTTGGAGGCCCCATTAAGTTTGGAGGAACTTCACGTCTCTCTAAAAAGCCTTCAAAAGGGCAAATCGCCGGGTCTAGATGGTCTCCCCCTGAATTATATTTAGAAATTTGGGATTTGGTAGGGATACTCATGCTTAACTCATTTAATTTTGCAATTGAACATGGGGTATTTCATAGAGATCAAAAAACATCACTGATTTCATTACTTCTTAAAAAAGGGAAAGATCCATTAGATTGTTTCAGCTACAGACTGATTTCGCTTATCCCATGTGATGTAAAAATCTATGCTAAAGTTTTTGCTTCTCGTATGGAGAAGGTAATTCACAGTCTGATCAAGGAGGACCAAACTGGTTTCATCAAGGGGCGCAATGCATCTGACAATATGCGTCGACTCCTTCATATTCTTGACTTTGCGGACTCCCACCCAACCCCTTGTGCGGTCTTTTCACTTGATGCAGAAAAAGCCTTTGACAGGCTAGAGTGGAGTTATATGTGGGCAGTTCTGCAATGTTTCGGCTTCGGTGAACACTTCGTTTCTATGATTAAGACATTATACCACTCACCTGCAGCATCAGTCATAACTGGTAATATTATTTCCCCCTCATTCCCTTTACAGCGGGGAACGAGGCAGGGGTGTCCACTTTCCCCCTTATTGTTTTGTCTATCTCTTGAACCCTTAGCACAAGCCATCAGGAAATCTGAAGTATCGATTAAGATTCATGACCATAATCATAGTATTTCATTATACGCTGATGATATTATTCTATATTTAGACCACTTTGATGTTTTAGTCTCTAGTGTAATTAAGGAATTTGATAATTTTAGTAGCCTATCAGGATATAAAATAAATTGGAGCAAATCTGCTTTAATGCCAATTAACAATGTTAAGGTTATTTTTTCTATTCCCTCATTTATCCCTATTAAGGAATCTTTCATCTATTTGGGCATTACCATATATAAAAACATTCATAAGATTGCCAGAGACAATTTTAATAACATTTTAGTTAAGGTCAAAAATGACATTCAAAGATGGAAGAATCTTAAAGTCTCTCTCCAAGGAAGAATCTCCACTGTTAAGATGAATTTGTTACCTCAATTTAATTTTTTTTTCTCTATGCTACCACTTTCTCCCCCTCCAGGTTACTTTAAGGAGATCAACTCCATAATTTCTAAGTTTATCTGGAATGATAAATGTCCCAGAATTAAACTTGCCACATTACAACATCCTAATAGCGCAGGAGGACTGGCTGTACCAAATTTTGAATTATATTATTGGTCGTTCCAGTTAAGGCTCTTCATAATTGGGTTGATCCTCAATCTACAGTTTCATGGAGGGTGATTGAAGCTGACAAGGTTAAACCAAATAGACTTCAAGATATTTTATTTACTGGCACAGGAAAAAAAGGGGATAATTATAAATTTGGTCCGGTTGTGGCCAACTCTATTAAAATCTGGAAAACGGTTGAACGTCGGATAGGTGGACCCTTCAAATTCTGTAACAGTACACCTTTATGGCACAATTTTAATTTTGTATATGGAAATCGTCCATTTGTCCAACCCTCTTGGTCTACTTTGGGTGTAAACACGTGCGGTGATATATATGATAACCAGGGCCTCTGTTCATTTCAGACATTAAGAACCAAATTTTGTCTACCAGCTTCCGCATATTTTGTCTTTCTTCAATTACGTTCTGCTCTCAAAGCGTATGGCGTTCCTTGGTCTTCTTCCATTTCCTCTCATCCTATGCGGGACTGGATTGCACCATCTGCTGGTCGGCCATCTGTTTCCTTAATATATAATAAAACTATTGATTGTATTACAAAACCTCTTTCTATTAAAACTATTTGGAATAGGGAATTATCTGACCTTAATTTATCTGTCGACTGGGAGAGAGTGTGGTCTAATCTCAGTTTAACATCTAAAAATCTGGCTCATCGTCTTATTCACTTCAAAGTCATTCATAGAGCATACATAACTCCTTACAAAAGATTTAAAATGAAACTGCAGTCAAATTTGAACTGCCATATATGTAACACTACATCATCGGGCACTTTTCTGCATATGTTTTGGGAATGTCCTGTCTTCATCAGTCTATGGACACATGTAAACCTGGTTTTGTCATCATTACTGTGAATTGATTGGTCTGTTAACCCAAGTATGTGTCTTCTTAATGATGATTCTGGTCTCTGTATTAGTTCAATGCAAAAGAGAATGTTGTTTGCTGGTTTTACAGCTGTGAAGAAGACAATAATCCAGAACTGCTTTACACCACACATGTGTTGAAAAACATATTGGATCCGCAGCCTCCTGCAAATTGTCTCATGTGAATGTACAACGGCGCGAGTTGGTGGGGCCAGGCCTTCGACCATTGATGCTTGGCAGTGTTTTTTGTTGAATATACGTGATTATATAAAGGAGTAACTTTTGTGTTCTTGTTGTCCTTCCCTCTCCCTCCCCCTCCCTTTTGATTGGACCTTGAGATGTTGAGCATGTGTCTGTTGTTTTGTTTTGTTGTATTCTGGATATTATGTTGTGTTGTGTGTGAAAAAAATAAATAATTTTTTTTTTTTTTTTTGGAAAATTAAACAGTTTCTTACAAACTTATGTGATTTGATAAAATACATAAAGAAATATAATCGTATATAAGGGTAACGGAAAAATTACTTCAAGCTACACATGACAGTTAATGAGATTAATACAACACTTCTGCTTGAATGTCACTATCAATCACTATTGAGTGTAGTAACTTCTGATTGAGATCCAATGTGGATTTTGGTCAAATTATGAGGAAGAAATATGATATTAGTAATATTCTAGAAGAATTTTATGTGATAGATACACAGTTACAACTTCTGTGGGACGTGAGGAAAAGGTAATGTAACTAGTATTGTAACTATTTACAGTTGCCAGAAAGTAATAAGTAAAGTAACAATATTACTTTTGAAAGGAGTAACTAGTAATGAGTAATATATTACATTATTTGAGTAACTAGCCCAACACTGGTCGAGACGAAGCCCAGCAGACTGCACCCCATTGAAATTCCTTTTAAAAAGTCCCTTAAAGTCATTGTATAATTTGCATGTTGGCAGCATGGCTGCTAATAGTCTGTGATTATGCAAAGAGCTTCTGGCATAGGTCAGAGATTAAAAGGCAGTTATTAGCTTTTATCTGTATGTCTTCAAATGTCTTCTTCATGCTTCAAAGCTACCACCATCATTCCAGTCCCGAAGAAGTCATCTCCATCCTGCTTCAATGACTACCGTCCAGTAGCACTCACTCCTATTCTCATGAAGTGCTTTGAACGGCTAGTCATGCAACACATCAAATCTGTCCTCCCCCCCCTCCCTGGACCCCTTCCAGTTTGCATATAGGTCCAATCGCTCGACCGATGATGCCATCACCACTGCCCTCCACCCAGCCCTCACTCATCTGGACAAAACGGACACGTATGTCAGATTGCTGTTCATAGACTTCAGTTCAGCATTCAACACAATCATCCCTCAACAGCTCATTCATAAACTGGTCCAGCTGGGGCTCAATACATCGCTGTGCAACTGGCTGTTGGACTTTCTGACCGGGAGACCTCAGGCAGTATGGGTCGGCAGTAACACATCCGGCACCATCCCACTGAACACAGGGGCCCCCCAAGGATGTGTGCTGAGCCCCCTCCTCTTCACTCTGCTGACCCACGACTGCACACCGTCACACAACTCCAACCTCTTCATTAAATTTGCGGATGACACGACTGTGGTGGGTCTCATCAGCAACAGAGATGAGACAAACTACAGGAGCGAGGTGAGCTGCCTGGCCGGGTGGTGCAGTGACAACAGTCTCTCTCTGAATGTGGAGAAGACGAAGGAGATTGTCGTTGACTTCAGGAGAGTGCACTCTCTGCATGCTCCTCTGACCATCAATGGTGCGACCGTGGAGAGAGTGAGCAGCACCAAGTTCCTGGGTGTACACATCACAGAGGACCTCTCCTGGACCAACAACACTGCAGCACTAGCCAAGAAAGCACAACAGCGTCTCTACTTCCTCCGCAAACTCAGAAGAGCCAGAGGCCCGGCCCCCATCATGTGCACCTTCTACAGAGGCACCATCGAGAGCATTCTGACTAGCTGCATCACTGTGTGGTATGGCGCCTGCAACGCGTCCTGCCGCAAGTCCCTTCAACGGATAGTGAGAGCTGCTGAGAAGATCGTTGGTGTCTCTCTCCCCTCCCACCAGGACATCTACAGCACCCGTCTCACCCGCAAAGCCCTCTACATTGCAGGTGATACCACCCACCCGACACACAGCTTCTTCAGTCTGCTACCATCAGGGAGGAGACTGCGGAGTCTCCAGGCCAGGACCAACAGACTGAAGGACAGCTTCATCCACCAGGCTGTCAGGAAACTGAACTCCCTCCCGTCCTTGCCCCCCCTCCCCTCTCTTACACCACGCACCACTGAACTCTGACCCCCCCCCCCCCCCCCCCCCCCCACACACACACACACCCCATCACCCCCACCCCCCACACACACACACACACACACACACACACACACACACACACTGTAACAAGCACCAGTCTCTTTGTACAGCATTGGACTGACCTCATTCAACTACCTCTTCTGACAGTCTGAATAAAGACTGCTCTCTTTTTGTCACTTTAATAGAATAGACTTAATAAGCTCTTTGCACTACACCATTCATATTCTGCACTGTCTGTGTATTTCACTGGTTTGCACTATTTACCATGTGCCTTATGCCACTTTATCTATTTTTTATTATTATTATTATTATTTTTATTTTTTTCTACGTCCTTATTTGTATATTTGTGCGTTCTACTGTTAGTGTTTAGTGTTATCTGTATGCACCAGGGAGTAAGAGAGTAATGCAATTTCAATTATCTGTATGTATGTACGGTACATGTGGTATAATTGACAATAAAGCTGACTTTGACTTTGACTTTGACTTCTGGTGTAATTTATACCAATTATCAGAGAACTAGACAAAGCGGAAGGGTAGACAGGTTTTTCATGTCATATTTTATGTATTCAAGTCCATTGTGATTTGGTGGGCCCAGAAATCTTCGTGACATGTCTGTTGTTGTTGTCTGTAGCCAGATTGTCTATCTTATCCAGCTTGGTGGTTGGCTGGCAGGACATTAGAGAGACAGTGAAGATCCAGAGGTCCAGCCTGCTGTCCTGCCATTCCTCAGGCCGGCGGGATGCCCTGGGCCAAGCTGTTTTACTGGCCGAGTGTTGGCAAAGCCATCCAAGTGTGGTAGTGTTGACACAGCTTGGTCAAACCCCTAATGGCTATTTATATCCTTTCCCCTGTTGCAAGGTTGTTGTTTTTTTGTTTTGTTTTTACAGAAAAAGGACATTATAAGGTCAGTTTGCCTTTCAGCAGATATTCTGAACAGTTGCTGTCTTTCTAAAACATGACAGAACACCAGTCCTAGATTTTATTCACCATCTTCAATGCAATTATTATTGTTTTTTTAAATAAAAAGGGAACAGTTTGTGGCTTTTTTTGTCGTTGAATTCATTTACATGATCATTTTACATAAATGTTTTGAGTGAATACAAAAAAAGTTGTGATGATTTTATTTTAATTTAGATATCATAATTAAAAATCAAATCAGCTTCTCTTCACAAGATGACACAGCATTTTACAAATATACATTTATCCTGTATGTGATAATTTGAACAGTTGCTGTCTTTCTAAAAAATGACATTTAAGAAACCATCAGATTTTCAAGCATTTTTATTAGGGCTGTTCACCATCTTCAATGCAATCGTATTAATCGCATGTTTTTTTAAATAAAAAGGGAACAGTTTGAGCTTTTTTTGTCGTTGAATCGCACATTTTTACATGTTATAAATGTACCTTTACATACTTTTCTAATTTTTGACTCTGAATAACAATGGACAGTTGTGATGATTTTATGCAAATTATATTTAGATATCATGCCAAAAGTACTGGGTTATAAGGCAGGGTTCAAAATGAAAATTATTGATTCAGTCAAAGTGGAAGAATTTCAGCTGGTCTGCATAAAACCAAGTCCTATCCCAGTTTAACACCTCTTCACAAGATGACTGATCACAGACATTTTACAAATGAGCCAAAAATCATCACCATTTATCCTGTATGTGATATGATTTGATAAGCATTTAAGACTTCCAACAAAACTTTGCAACAAGAAACATCAGTAAATCAAGCATTTTTATTAGGGCTGTTTGAATCGTGATTAATCGCATGATTCTCATGAGTTAACTCGCGATTTTAATCGCAATTGCCTATTTGTTCTCTGTGTACCTTAAATCAAGGGGGTGTCCCAATACTTTTGTCTAATTTTTAATACTCTAATCAACATGGGCATGACAAATATGGAGTCATGCAAAGTGTACACTTGATGATTGCCAAAAGTACTGGGTTGCAATAAGGCAGGGTTCAAAATGAAAATTATTGATTCAGTCAGAGTGGAAGAATTTGACTGGTCTGCATAAAACCAAGTCCTATTCCCAGTTTAACACCTCTGGTGTGACTGTAACTTGGTTTTATGCAGACCTTGAGCCAAAAACTCATCACCAAGTTCTTCCACACCAATGACTTGTACTGAATCAATCATTTTAAACACTTTAACTGTTGCAACTTTTTATATACTTAGTGTTCCCATTGTCATTGTTGCCATAGAAGTGCCTTTTTCTGTTCTAAAGAAGGGGGTGTCCCAATACTTCCAAACTGTCTATATAGTATTATGTACAAGTCATTGGTGTTTGATGATGAGTTTTTGGCTCATGGTCTGCATTTACAGTCACACCAGAGGTGTTAAACTGGGATTATGACTTGGCTTTAACATTAAGATTTGTGCAGACCAGTCATAGAAGTTCTTCCACACTGACTGAATCAATCATTTTCTTTTTGAACCTTGTCTTATAGGGGGCAACAGAGGCAGTACTTTTGTAGTGTATGTTAGAATAGAAAAGGGTCCTGTCCAAACTATTGCTATAATATTAGAAGCTCACAATTTCCTAGAATATCATTATATGCTTTAACATTAAGATTTGTACTCATAGAAATGAGTAGACATATTTCAAAGGTAGTCAAACCTGTTTTTCATTAAAGGGGGCAACCCAGTTCATGTACTTTTGGCAATATAGTGTAGGTTTATTTTACTGAAACCATAGTACAACATAAAGCATGAAGAGTAGACATATTTCAAAGGTCATAGATGTTTTTCAAAGACAGGGCAGCTTGTTCATGTCTATTAGCATGAAAAAAATGTACATTTATCCAGTTCCCAACACTTCTCTTACTTTAACTGATGCAATTTCCTTACACAAACATGTTTAAATTTTTGCCACACAGGGCAGCTCTTCTTCTGAAAAGCAAAATGTAGCATTTATTATTTATTCACCCGAATAACATTTGTTTCCTCTATCTTTGCTCACATATGTATAATGCCAAACCAGCAGAGGGAGCCCTCACCCGAATACTGAGCCTGTGCTCCACTGCACAGGATGCTGTTGTGCTTCTCTAGTCATTTCCTGTTTGGAACTATAGGATTTATAAGCATGCTAGCCTTTTAAATGAAAAAAGCAAGGGAAAAGAATGTTGTGAAATATAGGAAAAGGGGTGTACTAAGGGAAGTGAAGAAGTGGGTTAAAGGAAAAGAAACGAAAGGAGGAAAAGAAGAAAGTGAAGGGAAGGGAGAAGGGAAAGGAAAGGGGAAAGAAGAAGGGAAAGGAAGGGAAGAAAGGGGAAGAAAAGGAAAAAGAAAAAGGAAGAAAAATTAGGAAGAAATTATTATTAATATTATTTTATCTTGATTTGTTTTTTTGTTTTTTTTGTTTTTTTTTTTAAGTAGAATCATTGAGCTATAGGCTAATCCATGCTGCATACTCCGGTACAGTAGGTGGCGATATGCACCTGACAAATCATGATTGCAATACGCCATAAAACCAATAAGAAGAAGAAGAAGAAGAAGAAGGGACCATGCGAAGTATTGCCAGTATTACTGCCTTACCGAGTGTTTATCTTGTATTCAGTTTGCCTTTCTGTGTATGATTCTGCCTGTTTATCTGACCATGATTATTCTGGATCTTCTCTTCTGCTGTGACTGCCTGACTAACCTGATGTTTGTGTTTGGACCTTTTGCTTGCCTACTCGTCTCTGTCTATTGGATCAACCCTGTGCTTCTCAATGGATCGGACTGCTATACTGGTATTGACCCATTGCCTGAATTCACGTTTCTGCCTGTTGAAAGTCTGCTTAATAAACTTTTGCTAATGGATTCTAACTCAGCCTCAGCGGCCTCATTACAGAATACTTCGCCTCCTATGAATCCAGCGGAAGTTTCAAACCTGCAAGCAGCGTTTGCCTATCAAAATGAGTTGCTGAAGGGTTATCAGGAACAACTCTCTAGTCTGCAATCAATCAACGATCACCTTACGCATTACATCCGGTCGCTTCCCTCGCCAACACTGAAGACGGTAAGCTTCGCTCTTCCTGATAAGTTTGATGGGTCTGCTGAGCAGTGTAGAGGCTTTATTCGTCAAGTGAGAATCTACTTAGATCATCAAGATGATAAGTTTGAATCTGAAGAGAAGTGTGCGTTTTTGATGACTTTATCGACTGGGAAGCTGCTGTTTGGGACACAGATTCACGGTTTAGAACCTCTGTTGATTACTTCATTCAACAACTCCAAGAAGTGTTTGAGTATCCTGCTGGAGGAAAAACTGTAGCGACTCAACTCCTCCACATTTCACAAGGTATTCACACTGCCGCTGATTATGCTGTGGAGCCCAAAGCGGTCAGAATCGCCGCCCAAAGCGGTTTAATGACGTTTCATTGAAAGCCATATTCCAGCAAAGTCTTAACCTTGAATTACAGGCAGAACTAGCTTGTAAAGGGGAGGATCTACCATTTTCAGATTTTGTAACGCTCGCTATTAAAATAGACAACCTGATGACACAAGCACCCAAACGGAAAAGCAACAGAGGAGTCCGACACGAATCGCTAATTCCATCCCTGAGTTTGTCTACAGCCGAGACTAAGTCGAGCAGTGAGCCCATGCAACTTGGTGTTTCAAGATTATCTGAAGAAGAAAGAACAAGATGTAGACAGCTCCGATTGTGCTTCTACTGTGGTGAGGCAGACCACCACAGCATGGGATGCCCACACAAGTCTCAAACTGCTCAAAGGGTGAATATGGAACATTTTTCTCTGCTCAGTAATAAATCATTCTTGCTTCCCGTTACCATTAATACTGAACATATTTCTCTTAAATTAACAGTGATGATTGACTCTGGGGCCACTCTTAACCTAATCAGTAAAAACATCATCGAAAAGTACAATCTTCCCACTCAACCATGCACCCCCCCCCCCCCAATTAAGATCAAAGCCATCGACGACGCACTTATTGGAGAAGGAATCACTCAACAAACACAAACTCTCACTCTGAAAGTTGGACGGTCTCATCAAGAATCCATTACCCTGTATGTTGTTAACTCTTCTAAACATGAAGTTATTCTCGGACACCCCTGGCTATCTATCCACAACCCGAACATCTCCTGGCATCATGGTGAGCTAATTCAATGGTTCATGTTTTGTATTAATCACTGTTTTAACTTACGGCCACAACCATGTCTTACAACCAGCAGTGAAGATCCAGAGGTCCAGAGACTAATAAAACTGTAAACATCCCTTCTTGCTACAATTGACTTATCTGAAGTGTTCAGCAAAACCAAAGCCACTCATTTACCACCCCATCGACCATGGGATTGCCCTGGGCCATTGATTTACTTGGCCGAGTGTTGGCAACGCCATGCCACACCAAAAGCAAAGTGTGGTATCCCCTGTCCAGAACCGAAAATCAGGCTATGGAAGAATACATCGATGAGGCCCTAAACTCTGGCTATTTCATTCGTCCCTTTCCACCTCACCAGCTGCAGCAGGCTTTTTCTTCGTCGAGAAGGATGGCGGACTAAGGCCAGTTTGCATCGATTTACAGCAGGATATTCTCAACAACGTCACTGTCAAGTTCCGCTAAAACCCACAGTCCCATTTTAGTTCCATCGGCCCTTGAACAACTTCGTGAGGCCACCATTATTACACCAAGCTTGATTTAAGGAGTGCGTATAATCTGATCAGGATTAAGGAGGGAGATGAGTTTGAAAACGGCCTTTCTTACCACCAGGGGGCACTATGAATATCAGGTCATGCCTTATGGACTTGCGAACTCACCAGCTGTTTTCCAATCTTTCATCAATGAAATCTTCCGAGATCTGCTTATACAAAAAAAGTATGTGATGATTTAGCCTATTTTAATTGACGACATCTTGATCTAAAAATCCAAATCAGCTTCTCTTCACAAGACGACACAGCATTGACCATGTAAGATACTGTTCTCTCCTGACTATGTGATATTTGAAAACCAACTGTACATTTAAGGCAGAGACAATGCGAATTCCATGTAAGAAACATCAGTAAATCAAGCATTCTTAGGGCTGTTTGAATCATGATTAATCGCCACGAGGGAGTAAGAATGAATGAGACGAAGGTAAGAGCAGTCACTGAATGGCCTCAATCGCAACTACGATCAAGGAGCTTCAACGATTTCTAGGTTTCGTTCTAAAACCTTTCTATCGACGTTTCATCTGTCACTACAGCATGATTTCCGCCCCCTTGACATCTCTCCTAAAAGGCAAACCTTCAAACACTGACATGGACAGAATATGGCTAACATGCTTTCAATACCCTAAAAGAAAAATGTCACCACTGCACCGATCCTGAAACATCCTGAACCCAATTTACCATTCGTGGTAGAAGTTGAAGTAGAAGAACTGTGGAATTGGAGCTGTACTTTCCCACGTCATGGCCAACCAGGCAAGTTATTCCCATGGCATTTTTTCAAAATGAAAATTATTGACCGCAGCAGAACGTAATTAGAGTGGTAACAAGGAACTTCTTCCATGAAAGCCGCTATTGGAATGGAGACACTGGCATAAAACCAAGTCCTATTCATCCGTTTAACACCTCTGGTGTGACTGATCATAAATGCAGACCTTGAGTATTAAAGAGTGCCAAAAACGTCATCACCAAACACGGCAATGACGCTGGTCCCTGTACATATGGGTTCACCCGTTTCATTTTAAACACTTAGACCAGGCAGTAAAAACTGTTGCAAACATAGATGCCCTATCCAGACGTTATGACCCTCCTACGGATTTTTAAATCTCACACCAGACCCATTATGTTCCTTCAGTTATCATTGCTGCCACAGATTTGTAAGTGCCTGGGATTTTCTGGTTCTAAAGAACTTCAAGGGAACAACAACACGGTGTCCCAATACTAATCATTGTCCCCAAACAAACAATATGTACCACACAACTTACGTCAACAAGTCATACAATGGTGTCCACACATTTCAATACGGGTCATCCTGGAATTTCTCGCACTTCCGCCTGCTCCAAAATCGTTCTGGTGCCATCCATTACAAAGTCACTACCACGCAGGTGTAAAGTCATGTCAAGTCTGGGCACAATCTAAAATCCCAAGGACTACCATCAGGTCTTTATGCAGACCAGTCAAGTTCTATCCCACACGTCCCTGGTCCCACTGAATCCAATCATTTTTAACTGATCTCCCCCTTTGAACCTTGGTCTTATCGCCACAGAGGCATTGTCATGTTGTTAGAATAGATTCTCTAAAGGGTCCTGTCGTCTAAACCACTAAAAGGATTACCCACAGCTATAATATTAGAAGCACAGCGCTCGCCTTTTCCTAGAATATCAGGTTTTCAGAGTATACGGCTTACCTAGGACATGTCAGCGATCGAGCACTCAATTTGTACCTCTCAGTCTGGAGAGCCTTTTGTAAAATTTGACATTAAAGTGAGTCAAACCTCAGGTTATCACCCTCATTAATGGCCAAGTTGAACGCCTCAACAAGAGATCGGCAGTACTTTTTACGGACCTATGCAGTCGAGAACAACACCGTATGTTCAGATTCTTGCCCTGGGCTGAATACGCCCAGAATCCAGTCAACATAAAGCATCTAAGAGCCTAGACCCCCTTCCAGTGCGTCCTGGGGTTTCAAACCCCCATAGATGTTCCTGTGGTTGGTCAAAGAACCTTCTTCGGTCCCGGCTTGGACGATTGGATCCGTCGTAGTAGGGGGTGTGGGACAGTGCGCACGTCTGTCTCCAGCGAGCCGTAAGAACACGGGAGTTCCAGGCTAACAGACGAGTCGCCCACATCCTCCCTACCCCAGGACAGCGGGTCTGGCTCTTACTTTACACTGAGACATCAAGCTTCGGCTACCCAGCAGGAAGCTTACAGCCCAAAGGTATGTTGCCCTTTTAAAATTCTTAAGATAATAAATGAGGCACTACAGGGCAGCTAGAGCTTCTTCTGCTAACTAATGCAAAATGTACATTTATTATTTATTATAACATGTTTCCCTATCAAACCGGTCCACCTGGATGCTGACCCCGGAACCGAGATCCAAGTAATGCCAAACCAGCAGAGGGAGCCCTCACCCGAATACTGACTGTGCTCCACTCCCTCTGCTTCTCTAGTCATTTCCTGTTTGGAACATTTATAAGCATGCTAGCCTTTTGGGACCATGCGAAAAAGATGCACAGGATGCTGTTGTGAAATATATGAAGAATACAGGGGTGTATTATAGGATTTAGATAGAAGTGGGTTTAAAGGGAGGATCAAGAAGGGAAAAGTGAAGAAAGGGAGAAACGAAAGGAGGAAAGGAAGAAAAAAAAAAAAGGGAAAAGAAGGGAAGGGAGAAGGAAGAAAGGGGAAAGAAGAAGGGAAAGGAAGGGAAAGGGAAGAAGAAAAGGAAAAAGAGAAAAGGAAGAAATTATTATTAATATTATTTTATCTTGATTTGTTTTTTTTGTTTTTTTGTTTTTTTTAAGTAGAATCATTGAGCTATAGGCTAATCCATGCTGCATACTCCGGTACAGTAGGTGGCGATATGCACCTGACAAATCATGATTGCAATACGCCATAAAACCAAGAAGAAGAAGAAGAAGAAGGGACCATGCGAAGTATTGCCAGTATTACTGCCTTACGAGTGTTTATCTTGTATTCAGTTTGCCTTTCTGTGTATGATAATCTCTGTTTATCTGACCACGATTATTCTGGATCTTCTCTTCTGCTGTGACTGCCTGACTAACCTGATGTTTGTGTTTGGACCTTTTGCTTGCCTACTCGTCTCTGTCTATTGGATCAACCCTGTGCTTGTCGATGGATCGGACTGCTATACTGGTATTGACCCATTGCCTGAATTCACGTTTCTGCCTGTTGAAAGTCTGCTTAATAAACTTCTGCTAATGGATTCTAACTCGGCCTCAGCGGCCTCATTACAACATACTGTATTTTGATACTAAATTCTCAATAAAACTGTTTTCATTGGTATATTTTACTGTTTCTGTTGTCAGACAACAGAATGAATATGAAATAGTGACTGAAACGCGACCCATTAAGACATAACCAGCTCTCCCTTCCAAGATGTTAATCTGCACAAAAAATCATGATAATCGCACCGTCGTCTGATGAAATCAAATACACATAAGATAAAGACAATAGCTGTGCTGTGATTTCGGCTATACTTGCATGTAAAATTAGAGAAGCAACATAATATCTGTGTTTAACTGAATTAAAGCGCTGCTCCTCTCTGCCAATCGCAGACCTGCCAACCTGTACGCATTTTGCGTAGCGGGCACGCATTTTGACCTCAAAGTACGCAGGTACGATTTGTCACTTTAAACTACGCAAAAACCTGGTGACGCCTTTGTGACGCATAGTAGCCTACTTAAATCAAGCAACAGCAATGAAAGAGGACTTCGACCAATCAAAGCGCTGGGTTCATTCCCCATCTAGCAAGTGGGATGATTGACAAATGCGTAGACCTATCAAAGAGACTGCATAGACAGCAAAACAAAATCCCGCTCGGTCTCGTACCTTTTTACTCCCGCCGTCTGATTTCTTAAAAGAGGACAGTACACCGGTACTTACAACTAATGTAAACGGGTTGGGGTGGATGTGGAAAGTTAAAATATTGATGAGTTATTTAATCCTCTGGAGTCGACGTGATCGCATTGAATTCTAATCTAGACGAACTGTGAATAGAATAAAAGCACACATTCATATTCAGCCAGATCTGCTGCGGTTTATTTGTTCATATAGCTGCACTCACTGAACAGCGTCCTAATGTTAGGGCTTTTGTCCAAAAAAAGTGCGCATCTTGGATAAATACTGATATATTTGCATAGAACTTCGTCTGTGCCTAATAAACCTTTACAAAAGTCTTACCGGAACATTCATACTGCGTTCGCGCAGTGCTGACAGAGCAGACTGTTACCATGTTTGGGTAACAGCTTCACAAACAGTCTTTTCAACTACACAGTATTATTTCTGTATTACATCATTCATATTTCACAGAAATACTGGGATCAAAGTAATTCTCAATTTATAAAGTTCAGATATAAACACTGATGTTTATGGTAGATCAAAATAACTTTTGAAAGTTAACTGGCGCTTCAAATAACGTTTGTGTCTATTGTATTGTTTCGCCACTAGGTGGCGACAAGTGACTTAAAAAAAAATATTTGTGATTTGAATCAAGAGATTCGTTCAAAAACGCTGATTCATCCAGTAAAGAAACAGGTCTATGAGTGCCATTAAATCATTCATTCAAACCACTTTTTCATCATTTTAATATTAACTAAATATATTATAAATATACATTAATTGAAATGTTTAATAATTTGTTCAATAAACACTTTTAAATAGCTGCAGCAATAATATTTTGTCACACATTATTTTGTTTCGTGGGAGAAATGTGATCTCTGTTTGAGACAAAAAAAAAAGTAATTCTCAATTTATCCAAACTGAGCTGTAGTATGTGACTGAGTGCAGACCTTTGGGAAATATTTAACATAAATAAGTTATCCTAACACTACATAGAGCCCCCCCCCAGAGACAGAGAGGTGTGCGCGCGCACTGGGAGAGCAAGACCTCGCGCTCGCGCGGCAGTACCGGTGCTGTACCGAAATCTGCACCCCTGCCAGATTATGCATCCCCTAGTTGAAATCGCTACCTGATTGCCTAATCCCAACCCCACCCCTAATCCTAACCCCTTCCCCACACCTAACCCTAAACCTACCAATACTAGTGGGTGCAAAATTCAGCACAACACCGGTGATTCTCAGAAACTAGGTTTGGGCGCTTTTTTTGAAGGGAAAAAGGTCGCTAACGGGGTCTGCAATGTTGCTAAATTGGCAACACTGTGCATCTCCATTTCTCAAACTACGGGTTGGGCTACGGGTCAAACAGAAAATACATGCTGCGTTAATCGCGAGTTAAAAAAATTTGTGCCGTTAAAATGAATTTGCGTTAACGCGTTATTAATGCGTTAACTTTGACAGCACAAATTTTTATATAACAGAATTTAATAAAACAAAAATTAATGCATATTTGTCATATTAAACTTTAAAAGAATTATGGGCTGGTGGTGGTAGTGCTTGAGACATTATTGGTCATTCAATGTAAAAATGTTATAACAATAAAACTATAAAATAATATGATATAATGAATAAAGCTACTGCTTATAAAGAGCATTAAGATTTGACAGGCTGCTAGGCTTACTGTATAAATAATAATCACATTGGGCCTCATTCATGAAACATGGGCAGAAATTTTTTTGTGTAAATCATTCATAAAGCTGTTCTGACGTAAATTTTCGGATTCATGAAAGTGTACACCTGGGGCACATTCAAGCTCAGACCGGTGCCCAATGTTTTGCTACGGTTTCCGGGTTGAACGACATGTTTCCTGGAAACGGTGTGCAACAGGGTTTGAGATACGTTTTCTCTTGTTTGGTGGGTGTGTCAAAAATGTCAGCCCAATCAGCAGAAACATGTATATAAACTACGCAGTATTAAAGAGACAGCTGGCACAATGGGTCCATGTGATTAATGTAACATAAAAATACTATACATATTTATATATTTTGCTATTGTATTGTGGAGTGACACTTTCATAAACATTTCTATACTCCTTTGATTATATAATGGTAAATATTACAATATCATAACACAACAACAGTGATCAGCAATAATGATAAGCCTAATACTCACAATAAAAATAATAAGGTCATGTAGATCATAACAGTCTCGGAGGTAAGAAGTGGATTATCCTTCACCTGAAATGTTTGTCTTTTCATCCTGAAATGCGAGACAAATGTTGGATTACAATAATTAGGAACCACAGTTTCCACAAATCCCTTCACTGGATTGGGATGTTCTCTTTTAATCTGAACGGCAAAGGCAGTGACTGTAGCATCGAGCGTATTTTGCAGTAGGCTATTAAACACATATGTAGGCTATACCGATTTCATCAGGCTCCGAAAATTCTTCAAAAAGAACACAAAGAATGGCTTTCTGAGCTGCCATAGTTGCAACACTTGTGTCATCAGAACAGGGTCTTCAACGCACCACCGTTTCCGTTTAATAAATGTTTTGCACCATTTTGTCGGGGCTGAATGCAGCCCTGCTCCCTACTGATGACACTGGATTTTGATACAGTACCATTATAATATATTACAAGTTCGTTTGCTCTGTTTTTTTTGTTTTTTTTTGTAGCTGAGAGTTGATAAACTGTTTAGCTTTGGGTAAAACACAGCGCTTGTCACAGTCACTTTTTACCCAGCCGTCCAATCAATGGAGGAGGGGCGGGACAAATACTACACCGACCAATCATCCTACTTGTACAACAACTGAACAACAATAGAGAAGTTAATATTGGTTACTGCATTTTTATATTCAGTAATATTCTTCAAAATGAGATACTAGTAATACGTTACTGCAGTGGATATGCCTAATCATAGCAACCAAATCGTCTCAGCTGGAAAAACGCTTTGCCACCAAAGCATTCTCAAGCGCCACCAGCTGGCCATATTCAGAAGAGCACCTGGCATTTTTCAGCTGGCTAAACGCTTTGATGGACACGTTAATTGAATTATTGTTAGGCATATGGCCTATTAGTCTCTTTTGCATTTATGCAATATACTGGAGCCAAACCAGAGAAAGTAGACCAGAATATTCCACTGCGTTCCAGGACACGCAATTTGTGCAGTTGTAATTCATAGGCGGGGATTATGCTAATCGTGAATGAGTTTGCACACTCCCCTTATTTACGAATGATTGGAATTCATTAACATGTGCATGTTTATCAAATCGGAAGTTTACAAAGCATTTGTGAATCCGAAGGAGAGTTTTCGGGAAGGTCCGTTTTACGCACAAATTAGGCAGAATTTCCTCCTATATTTACGAATGTTTCATGAATGAGGCCCATTTTGTGCATTTGCTCAAGCTATTTTGCTAAAATGCAATTTTTACTTTGTAGGTGAGCGCTAGTGAATACGATTACTGCTTGCCCATAAGTTCTGCACACTGCTGAAGGAACCAGCCAGCATTGGTTTCTGCTGGGTCTTAAGGCCAATTCACACCGCACAGACAAACGCCAACAAGCTCCAACAAACTAGTTGTGTTGGAGTTTGTTGGATCAGTGTGTTACCCCTGTTGGCGTTGGTTGGAGTTGGTTGGAGTTGGTTTTTACCCTACTGAACATGCCTATAGATATAGAGTTGGTCGGTGTCTGTTGGTGCAGTGTGAACATGACAGTTATTTTTCATAAGATTCTAAATCCAACTGCCAACTTGAGCCAACTAGTTTGTTGGAGTTTGTCGGCGTTTGTCTGTGCGGTGTGAATTGGCCTTTAAAGGAGCACTCCACTTTTTTTTGAAATAGGCTCATTTTCCAACTCCCCTAGAGCTAAACAGTTGAGTTTTACCGTTTTTGAATCCATTCAGCCAATCTCCGGGTCTGGCGGTAGCACTTTTAGCTTAGCTTAGCATAGATCATTGAATCTGATTAGACCATTAGCATTTGGTCATCAAAAATGACCAAAGAGTTTCGATAATTTTCCTATTTAACGCTTAACTCTTCTGTAGTTACATCGTGTACTAAGACAGACGGAAAATGAAAAGTTGCGATTTTCTAGGCTGATATGGCTAGGAACTATACCCTCATTCCGGCGTAATAATCAAGGAACTTTGCTGCTGTACCATGAAAGTACCATGAAATCCTGAAAGTAGTCCCCAGCTATATCATAGGCTACTGAGCTGTGGACTACTTTCAGGCGCTGCGTCATATCATTGCGCCTGCTGCAGCCATGGTATGGCAGCAAAGTTCCTTGATAAAATAATGAATAATTCCAAATTAACTCTGTCGTTTTGATATACCATTTACATGAAGCGTGTCAGTTCTACATGGCATGTACGACTCTTTCGGTTTCTCTATCCTATTTATTTATTTATTAGTGCATGCACAGTGCACATTCGCTGCATTCAGTAGCCTATCAGAGAAAGCCACCTCAATGTCATTAAGTTACAGTGAGCATTATTGCAACTTTTAAAAAGGAAAGCTGACTTATGTCAGATAAGCTTTTTTGCAAATATTTACTACATTTTTAGTCTGTTCCACTGACCAGTTTGTAAGACATACGTAAATAAACATACACCCATTTGTGTCTTAAAGCATGTGTGCAAGCTGCAAGGTGTTTTTGAATCAAAATGAAAAAAAAAGTCAAATTCAAGCGTTTACATGCTTAATTTATTGTCTGTTGATCAGATTATTTTAGGTGTACATCACCCCTTTTTACATGAAGGCTTTTGAGTCTGGTTAAGCTGCCAATCAATTATAAACTGATTATTTGGGTATCTACAGACTAGAGGTTTTTTTTGTTTTTTGTTTTTTTTAGCATGCACTTTCAGTGATTGTAATGTAATGTAAATAAATTTATTCCACCTCTGTAATATATATATATATATATATATATATATATATATATATATAGTTTTAAAACACATTTGATACTCAATGTGCTCTATTTCTCTGAGGAAAACCTAATATATTTTAGGATTAAGAATAAATAATTTAGTTGTGGTGTGGGTGAAACCATTCTGGAATGAAGTGGAAATGATCGTTCTTAATTCATTTAAAAATACAACTGATTATATGTGGAAAATACACTTCAAAAACATTAGATTTCATATTCAGAATTACAGAGAGTTAAACACTTTGATTTGTCCTGTGGAGGTCAACCCCAAAATGAATTGCTGTAACAAAGGAATTTAAAAAAGGTCAAATATGTTGTATACTATACATGCTTGCTTTTGATTTTTGTCCTTGTCAAGTTCAAAGCAATCCCCCCACGAACATGTAGTACAATTAAAGTGGCATGTTAAAGCAGGCATTTAAGAGTAAAGTGGGGGTGAAGCTTGAGAAGGAAATTCTAAATAAACAAATACTCACTGATGTTGAATTTTGATGCAAAATGTTTGATTTGTGTCTTATAATCTTAGGAGGTGCTAATTTAAATGGCTGGACAAGGTTATTTCTCACTGGTTATCCTCATTTTGTTGCTGTGTTTCATGTACAAATTATTGAGATCTGTGTAGTGGGGTCTAATTTATTGCTTATGTAAATTGTAATTGAAAAGTTACATCAAGATGCATGGAAAATTGAGATTTTTATGAACTGCACTAACTCTGGAGATTTAAAATGGACTCTTTTAGAAGAGGCTATATTCATTCACTTCCATTGAAAAATGCTCTGGAAAGAGTCCTGCACTTAAATGCTGAAGATTAAAGCTTTGTGTTGTGTGCTCTCCACATTAGCAGGTCAAGGTCCTGGTATGCGATGTTTTACATTTCAAAAGCATGTTTATTTAGTGTGCATGTATTCTGTGGAGTGTGGACACAGTTCTCAGGAAAATTAATAGATAGAAATATTATTTGTCATACCATAAATAATAAAATATAAGCAAGACAGCACAAGCAGTTCAGCCAGGGCTTTGCCCATAAATAATGCATTACAGTTTAGTTATATCAACATATTATTAGATGCTAGCAAATGTGCAGTGAGAATAAATACTATATTGATGTGTTAGTCAGAAATGAACTTTCAGATCCATTACATTTTAATACGCCGGTTCCTGATTAAACATGCGGAAAATAGCTGGTTGTAACTTGTGTTTTTGAAAAGTGTTGGCTAAGGGAAGCTAATTATTCTGCTACAGCATAGAAGAAGAATAACAGGGCTGATAAAGTGGGTTTTAATGATTTTGGCACAGGAACTCTTCACTGTAGTGCTTCACCACAGGGATCCTTCAACACCTGTCAACCTGTACACCCAGTCATAGCACACAGATTTGTTTGTGATTGGTTCAATTCAGAAGAGAGCCTACACCATAAAAAAAAATGAAGGTGATAATTAAAAATAGTATGTATATGTTATTAAAGAAATTGAGGTTCAGTGTTTTATAGGAAATATAATTGTCATAGCTTTTTTTTTTTTTTTTTAAGCTTAACGGTTTTGAGGCTTGAATTGAGATTTTTTTGTGTACCTATTTATATTGAATTAGCTCAATTTCAGTTTTATTTTGGTGGTAATTGTTAGTCATGCTTTGTTCAGTGAAACAGATTTATTTCACTAATTCCATTCAAAAAGAGTATATTATATTAATTCATTACACACCGATATATTTCAAATGTTTATTTCTTTTAATTTTTGATTATAACTCACTAAGGAAAACTGTTAAAAATGAATATTACTTAAACCATACAAAGAAAGGGTCTTGTAATTGAAAAGTTCATTACAGCACTCAAAAGTTGGGGCTCCTTTTGCCTGAAATTGCAGCAATGCGGCGTGGCAGGTGATACTGCTCATTAAGGTTGCTCTGAAATATTGTTGGGTCTGGTATGCATCTTCCTCTTATATGTTATTAAAGAGTTTGCTGGCCAATTAAGAACAGGGATACCAGGTTCAGTGTTTGCAGGTAGTCCTGTTGGAAAAGAAATCTGCATCTCCATAAAGTTGGTCAGCAGCAGGAACATGAAGTGCTCTAAAACTTCCTGGAACATTCAGAAAACACAGTGGACCAACACCACTGATGGCACCCCAAAACCATGAAACTTTAAATACGTGGATTGGTGTCCTCTTTTTTTTTTTTTTCCAAAGGAAATTTTTTTAAGGAAACTTAAGCGGTTTTGAGGCTTGAATTGAGAAACTGATTAAGCTGATACAATTAAGTAAATAAGGGTACCTATTTATATTAAGAGAATTAGCTCAATTATGCAGTTTTATTTTGGTGGCACCAGGGTAATTGTTAGTTCTAATTTTCTGGCATGTTTTCCTTTGTATATAGAAATAAACATTTGAAATATATCAGCTGTGTGTAATGAATGAATATAATATACAAGTTTCACTTTTTGAATGGAATTAGTGAAATATGACTTTTTGAGATATTCTAATTATATGACCAGCAAATATTGAAGAGAAATTAATTGCTATTTTATCTGTTTTTAAGTGAAGGGAAACATCTGTTAATGTTTAATGTTCAGTTATGTTTGACATTTGAAAGAGGTTCTGTTATGTTTGAGTTTCTGTCATTACCATTGTACAGAAGAGTAGAGCTTATGGTAGGTTAACTGCATGTGCTACAATGATGCTTTGTTCAATGAGCAGTAGCTTTGCTAATGTTAGTGCAGTAACAAGCGCTATCCTACTTGAGCTGTCTAGCTTATATTTTTAACTGCACAACATAATTCAAAGTCAAATGCAAATAGTCCTTAAAATCACAGACTTTTTGAGAATCAACTTAAGCACATTAAACAAGCACATTTCACTAATAATGTTAAATACATTGTGTCATAATATGACAAATGTGTCTTTAGCAGTGGTTTTGTATATATATCTAATAAAAAAAAACTCAAGACAAGAATCAGCTATGTGATGTAAATAATTTTTAACTAAGAGGTTCAACTTTATTTTTTTATTATTTATTTAAAAAATGTGTCAATGGGGCAAGTTGTCAAATTTGAAATGCTATAAATGTATTCAGTTTACAGTATTGGTTGGCTGAAACAATGGTTTGATATTTTTGTTATATGTAATACTTTTGCTGTTTTATTAAGTTGTTTTACTGCTCAAATATTTGTATTTTACTGACAAAATATCTTCTGTGCAATTATGGTGGAAATGTTGAATATTCGTTAAAGGTTGTGTATACAACTCATCTCAAAAATGAGTTTATGAAGCACATGTGTGACAACAAGCATTTATTTTAATAATCGTTGTTTCTTTAATTAGGTTTTGTCATCAGTGTGGCACCTGTCACTGAAGTTCAGCAGAATCGTATGACTTCCTCATGTAAATGCACTGTGGCTTCCTCGTGTAAATGCAGAGAAACTTGATTAAATTATTTTATTAAATCAAAATATTAACAAGGATTGGACTCTGGCTGTCTCCTGACCTTATGGAGAGTTTTCCATCTTGCTGTATTTCTTGAGAGAGGGGCAAATACTTGGAACTGAACCTGTAACCCAGTGGAAAGCAGTTTTTATTGATTAAGATTCAGGGCCATAGCTGACCGTGCACTTTCTCTAGAATGCCAAAGGCCAAGCCTACAGCGTAAATATGTAATCGACCGCTCAGGGTTGTGTCTCCGCCTTTTTCAAAAGGAAGTTTGATGTGAAATGGAGTTGCAGACACTTCACAGTGGTTTTTTTTTCAACCACCTTGAGGAGCCATCAGAGAATGCATTTCAAACACAGTTTAGACAAAGTACTGACAGATACTGAAAAATAACAAAGGACTGTACTTAAAGCAGTTGGCATTGAAATAAGAAAAAACGTGAGTTTCATGACAGATTCCACTGAGCATCTGTCAGGCAGGCCTAGAGGGTTTTAAAGAAATTGCATGTGAACATGGATACTCCACTAACGATTTCCTTTTCTTTCTATGGTATCACCTCACCATTGCTTATTCACACGTCGGGGTGCTAATGTTTTTTTTTGTTTTTTTTTTCTTTGGTTTGGTTTGACACAGAATTTACTGAGCTCATTAGGTATTAATGAGCATCTGGAATTGTGTTCTAGAGCACATGGTGAGCATGACTGTGAAAATTATGCTTCAATGGAAAAATACTGTTCCTGCATTAAAATTGAGAACAGGGCTGCTCAGGACCAGGTTCAATGAGAAGATGGCTCTAGTATGTTTTAAACAGTGCACTATGGTAAAACATGTAAGGTGCAGTCTGGTCAGGAAAATGTAGCTAACATTTTATATCTATCCTTGAGCTGGTGGAGGAAATTAGATCCAAGTTTGAGTTGGAGAGAAGCTGTTTGGATATTCATACTGAATATTTATCAAATGAGAAGGGTGTTCCAATCTTAGATATGTACGTATGTGGATGCATTATTAGCAGATGTTTCTATGAGCCTCAATACGTAAGCCATCTGTCATATTGGAACGGAGCGCAAGTTGCCACGAGGGTTATACACATGTATGGATATCTATATCTGCAATGGACTTCAGATGATTTTGCTAAACTAGTACAATACAACAAGACAAAGCCAATTATAAAACCTGTAATATTGAGTTAATACATTAAAAATACAAACCAACAAATTCTTACCTGTAAACATTTATCCAGTTTCTTTGAGTATTTAAAATTCAGTTGCTCCTCAAAGTTAAATTGTACTTTTTTTCTACCAAATAATTTTCTTCTGTGTTGTTGTTAGTACATAATAGGTAAAAAAAAACATAAGCTTCATGTCAAAGGCAAATGGTGGATGTAGTATATGGGGGAATTTATTTATATTGCACACCAACCTACTTAAAGGAATAACCAAAAATGTATGTATGACCTGCTTTTTATTTAAAAAAGAACATATTTTGAAGAACATTGGGAACCAAATAACACTGTAGCCCATTGACCTTCAATGTATGAACAAAAATGTGAACCGGGACTCAAACTTGGCACACTTGCACACGAGGCTATCGGCACTGATGATGACAGAGTTTTTACTTTTGGGTAAACTGTTCCTTTAATGAGTACTCTTTATTAACACAGTCTAGTTTTTCATGTGGTACATATGTATATGTGGTACATAGTATGAAAGTACCTTGATTTGGATGCATAGGCTTTGTTTGACCCTAATGGGCATGTACTACAGATACTGTAAAGACTCTTACCATCAATACTGACCACTGTGTTGAAACTGTTGTACTGACTCAGGATATCAGACTTCTCTGGTCATGATTCCCATTTGCCCTGTTTCTGAGAACATTTATATGCTTCTATGCTGCTTCATCTCTAGAGAAGATATTATTCAGATGTAACATTTGTCCAGGCTGATGTGATGGCACCCAGTGATCGATATTTCGTCTCAGTCATGACTGCAGTGTCTCTTGGCACCCGGTCAAACAGAGGAAAATAACCTTTCCATCGGAGTGAGGGTCAGCTCCATCATGATGGAAAAGCACTTTGTCTGGTCATTTGCTTCATGACCCTGAACAAGTGAATGGAGAATTTACACCCAAACTCATGGTATTCAGTTTATGAAATAGACGTTTTTTTTCAAATAAGGAAATTTAATCATGTAAATTAGATTGATTTCCTAATGCTCAAGTGCATTTTGTCATTCTCCATTCCAGGCAGATATAGTATATAAACTGATTTATGTTGACACTGACTGAATTAGGAAATTATTCTTATTTATTTATTTCCTGTATTATTTTTTTCTTATGGTTTGCATTAATGGGAATTAAATGCATGGACTTACTGTGTGCCAGCCACGATAAACTGTACTATTATTTCACATTTCCGGCTGTTGCTGTTTCCTTAAAAATGAATTGCATGGGTAATGAATTTAAGAGAACCTCCATGCGTCTAATTAAGAGTAATGGCAGTTTATGGCATGTCCCTGTACTGAGTTATTCTTTCTTGGAGGCAAATTCAATTACTTTCATTTCTGCCTACTGCCCGAGGTAAAGATCACAAGGTTTCCAAGGAGATAATAATTATTATTAGCTTTAGAAGATGCACAGGTCTCTGGCCCTAAACACAGATGGGACCTAATGCAAATACCCTGATTGAAAGGTTCAGTTACATGCTAAATGTTTCATGCCTTGGTTAGCTTTTCTGGGCAATATAACTGACATACTTGTAGATGCCATTCAGAAACACCAAAATAATGCTTTCCAAGTTTTTTTATTGTACTGTTTCATAGAAATTAATAATGAAATTATTAAAATAGTCAGAAATGTTGATTCAAAAGCACAGTAATTTTCATCTTTGCACAGTGTCTTCCAATGAAACAATATGAGAAACATTTGAAAATGTTTTGACAAAGAAATAAAGTTATTTCAGTACTTTCGGTATCGATGGATGAAAACAGTTCACATACCAATATTTCTTGTAACATTGGTTGCAATAAACATGGATTTTAAAGTATTGCTGACAGTAATGTGACAAAAAGCCTTACACATTTAAAGCCTGTACATCAGTAAAGCTCCTCTAAATAAATACTTAATAAATAACTTATACTGTATAAATAAATGCATACGATATTTGTGTTCATACTATAAAGGTGCTTAATCATTTAAAAGAAGCTGAAGCTTATTTGAATTCAAACTGAATTTGGAAAATCTACAATACTCATATTACTGAGGGCAAAGCAGGGAGTTTAATTGAAGGGACGTGGCTCTTCCATAAGCATAGAGAAGAAGAATCACATTATAGTAATTTTTAAATAAATATTATTCAATATTAAATGATATCGATAATTATATCTACCTCCTAAGCCTCAATGTTCATCTCTGTGTGAGAAATAAAGACCCATTCAGTGGTCTGCATTCATTCTGCGTAATTTTGGGGGGAGGTTGTCCTCTGGTCGGCCACTGGATGAAGGCAACGGATTAAGGCTTGGCCCTGGGACCGGAGCAGGAATTGGGACCAGTCTGTGATGCTCCAGTTCTCCTGCCGACTGGGTGTGGGCCTCTGAACCCAGCTTAAGAGGTTTGAGTTGGAGCTGATTTTCAGCTTCCACTTGACCCACCAGGGATCCGAGTCGCTGCACCCTGAGGGGCAGGTCACCCATGCTGGAGGCCTTTTCTGTTGGATGCGTGCTTCCAGTTTTAAGGACATCTTTTCCATTCTTGGAGCTCCTACGCTGGAGCTTGCTGGGTAATTTGGAACCAGGTTCTTCGGTGTGAGGAACCCCATTGAAAGAGAAGATGCGCTCTCTGCGATTATGACAATCAAGCAATGTGGGTGAGAGAACAGGACCGGGGGAGGGCAGGGAGGATTTTTCATCCTGCTCCTTCACACTGTATGGAGGAGTGGGCACCTCAAAAGTGTTGTGAAACTGAGAGTAATCCACCCTGAAGAATCCCTCCTCCAGTGACATGACGGGGAGGAAGCGGTGACCCCACAGAACCTCGTCCTCTGTGTAAGAAGTTCGTGCCTGGCACGTCATGCCTGAAAGGGAAGCCATAGATTCATATTAGAATGAAAATACAGAAACAGAATATATGAAAATAATACAATATAATTGCTAAACACAAATTGCTAGACAGAATCAGTGTTACCAGTGTGTTGTTGTGCATGTAATACTCAGCATTGCAATTACAAATTATTCACATTACTCTAATTGTTAAGATGTAGTTAACTCTCTAACAAATGCAAAACATATTTTTGATTGTGTGTGTGTGTGTGTGTGTGTGTGTGTGTATGTGTGTGTGTGTGTGTGCGTGTGTGTGAATTAACACATTGTGGTAATGTCTGTTACTAACCTGTAGTTTCTACAATGCCTTCTAGGATGACGACAATCTCAAACTGCTCATTCATGAGGGAGCGCTGAGACAGGTCGAAAAAAGGGCTATTGGAATTGATCTCATGACATATTGTGAGGGGGGAGACAAGAAAAAGTTGGTCAGCACCCGTTCCAAATCCCACATCCAATTCCCGCTGATCCAACGGTAGAAACTCTCCCTCAGGGGTTTGACGAGACTAAAGCAAACACAGGGTGAGATAAGCGGTTAAGGCACATTCACAATTTCTCTTTCATATACTAGAGTTTGTAATGATACATTTAATCTCGCCATACACTTCAGAGTCTCAGATCTAAGATCTCAGCCTGTGGTGCTCAGGGGTGAACTAAAAATTAATTGTGCTGATAGTAATGTTTATTTGCACACGCTGCCTGTGCTGTTGTATTGGATTCACTGAAGGAATTATGCAAATCAGGTAACAGCACAAACACAAATCAGGTAACAGCACAAACATGCCCCCAAAATCAGTACTGAACACAGTTTGCATGATACAATTGCCCAGACCTTGAAGGATGAGTGTGAGTGTTGTGCAGGATGTAGCAAACTACTGTGATCTAGCATACTTTACTGGGATTGTGTTTAAGACCAACAAATGTCTATTATGAATACATTTGTTTAAACATTGTTTAAATATTTTTCAATAACATTATGATAAAAGAAAATATATTACTTTAAAACTTGTAATTTAAAAAAATATATCAATAAGCTAATTTACATCAAAGAACTACTTTGTAATTAAGATTTTTTTTATATATATATATATGTAAGTGTATATTTTAGATCTTATGACTAGTCACCATTTCTGGTCAGTTTTTTTTTTTTTTTTACCTTTTTAGCCATATTTTTTGCTGTTTAACTTTGCAGTGATGCAACAATAATTTTTAAACCTACAGATATTCCACGTAGACACTCAATTAATATGAGGTTATAAACTCAAATATGAAATTGCACTGCTATTTAAAAGAGTTTTCATTCAAGTATAATATGACAGTGACAGCTGTGTCCTGTAGTGTCAACTACCCACCCACAGACAGAACAGGGGTCAGAATTACATGACATACCTCTGGTTTTATATCTTATATTTTCAGATGTCTGCACGCACAACAAAATCATTTAAAGGGCATCTTCAGTCAACAACCACAGTTTGTTAATCTACCTTTACACATAGCCTTGTGTTTCCATATTAACATTGGAGATTGGCAGTGAAGTCAACGGGGTTGGCTGCCTGTGCCGAAGGCCACAGATGGTGAACAGACTGAGTGCACCAATCACAGTGGTGTTCCCAGGAAAAGAGTGAGAGTTTTCACAAGTATAGTTGCAGTGCCACTGTCACACAAAAACACACACAGCAAAATACACAAATGTTCTTATTTTAAGGAAATTATAACACACAAGTGCAAAACCTTCAAAGGGGAACACAAGATGTGTCATCTGCTGGTGTGATAAAGGTAGTGGAGAGACATCTGCTGACAGTCCTTGACTGCTGCTGAAACTAAGTGTGGATTGCACTTCCCACATATGCGTGTGAACCCAAAGCACATCACATATCAGGATGTCATCAATGTAACTTTTGAGGTGTCTTTTTTTTTTTGCTCTGCTTTTGCTTGCAAATTTAATTGTAATATTTAGCTATTTTTTAAATTAAAATATAAAATATTTTGAGGGGGGAATGAAAGGCTATGACAAGATACATTTTTAACATCTTTTTTTCAAAGCGAGGCTGCAAGGGGAGGTAAGACAGTTCCCTGGAGTTCAGGGGTAGGGAGCTATGAGACAAAAATGATCTTCGTTCCTCGCAGCTCGTACCCAGCATGAAGTCCCTGGTGATATTTAATATTTTTTGTCAAATCCCTCAGCCTGAGTGAGATGCTATAGAAAGCCCTGCCATTCTAACCACAAAACTCGAGGGAGGCCATCGTCTTCGCATGCAAAAGTCCACATGATTTTCTTTCAAATATCTGTAGAATGAAACATGTCAAAGCTTATGGAACACAGCATGCAGTTGCCAGTTTAGACAGATGAGTTTTTTTTTTGTTTGTTTGTTTGTGTGTGCATTGCATGGACGTCAAATTAACTTTTTTGACCTGAGGGAGAACTTTCAGTTGCAAATTTCAATGATTGACAACATTTTAATTTCCAAAATATTGATCATTATCTTTTTGAGCCGCTCTCAAGACAGCCAGGCCAGTAAAAACACTGTATAGTATAAACACTTCTCAGGCATTAGCCATAGTAAACAGTAAAGGAAAGCAAAAGAGACTGTACATTTTAGAAGCAGGACAGAGTGCTTACGCTGCAGGCCGCTCTGGGAGCGATAGATGGGTTGCTGTTTTTTTCTAGCGCTCTGAATAGGACAGTAACGAGCAAAGGGCAAAATAGAAGGGAGGAAGGTGTTTATGAAGTCAACCATCCGTCATCCTGTGCTCACTGCATTGCGCCTACTGTGATGTGGTGAGAGCCATGTGTCAATCATGCTCTTCTTTTCTCAGAACACAGTCTCCCACCCCAACAGCCGCCTTCTGTGTTTCTACTCCTTTTCGCTCTGTTCAGCCCCATGTTTTGTGTATTGCTTATCGTAAATCATGGAGTGCATTTTCTTTGCCCTTTCCCCATGTGTTCTCTCACTCTTACATCATTCTCACTGGGGATGCACTGGTGAATTCTGCCATTTGAAGATTGTCCATTGTAAAAAAATAAATATTTAATCAGTTTTTTGTTTTGGTTTCCAGTTATGGCAAAAAGCTTGCATAAAACTAACAAAAAAACAACAACAACAACAACAAAAAAATAAATTTGTCAGAAAGGCAAATAAATAAAACAATAATAATGCAAGATATATTCTTAAAAGATGTAATATAGTAATCTTATCCATTTTCTCAAGCAATTATTTTTTTAAATGAAGCCTAGATATTTTTTACTGAAAACAAACCAAAAATATTAATTACAATGTTTTATTTTGCTGTGTTCCAGTTCAGATCTTGTTTTTGTATTTTCTATCAAGTATTTTATAATTATTTTGGTTATTTTATTTTTGGTTATTTGTTTTACCAATTAGGCTACAGCTGAAAGATGAGCTGGGTAGGTGATATGGTAACTCATGAAATAACACACTGTATCTGCTTGGACATGTGATTCGCTTGAATTACTTAAGATGGCATGGAATTTTAAACAACATAGGAACATCTTTGCCCTTTCAATGGTCATGCAATGTGACCTTGGACCTTACAAAGTGTTACTCTCCTACTGTCGGAAATTTTGAGCTGAACTGAGCTGCTGGTATAACACTCCGCTCATATTTAAACTCAGGCTTCAATAACTTAGTGACAGTTTACATCGAGCCAAAAGAAATGTACTTTGTGTCCGAGAAGCATACTCTTACCGCAAGGCTTCCCACGGGAATCCATATAATCAGAATGGGAATGTGTCCAATTCATTTATGCACGTCATTGCTCTTTGTTCTGAGAGCAAACAAGATCTCTATGCAAATCAGTGACTGCTGAGATCTGATTAAATTAGAGGTGCAAACAGGCATTGGCCAATTTTACAGTATGGCGACCTCTGTTTTAAATCAATGCAAGCTCCCCTCCCCATATGACACGTGAAGCATCAAAACATCCAACACTGCTCTTAACTACGTTCGGAACCAACAACATAATTTTATGTAGGATATTTTCTACAAAAAGCACTACCTTGATGAGCTTGCACCTGATCTGCGCCGACACCATGTGGCTATTCCTGAGATTTCCGACCCTAAACATGAGGCAGAGCTTCCCGTCCCGTTGTGAGATGACCGCGTCCTGGCTGAACATGAGGGTCTCTGCGCGTTTCTTGGGCTGAGACATCTTAATGAACATACAGCCGATGAGAAACGCGTCCACGACCGAGCCCAGCAACGACTGGAACAGGAAAAGTATGATGCCCTCCGGGCACTTCTCCGTTATGTATCGGTACCCGTAGCCTATAGTCGCCTCAGTCTCGATGAAGAACAGGAAAGCGGAGGGAAAGTTGTAAACGTTGGCGACGCACGGCGTGTACGATTCTTCGTGGCCGTGGCCGTGGCCGAGGTCCCCGCGGATGTACGCGATGATCCACCACATAGATGCCATGATAAGCCACGCGACTGTGTACGTTAAAAGGAAAATTAGCAGGTTCCAGCGCCACTTGAGGTCCACGAGTGTGGTGAAGAGGTCAGAGATGTACCTACTGGTCTCGCCGCCAAGGTTACCGTGTTGGACATTGCAGTGCCCGTTTTTCTCCACGAACCTCTGGCGCTTTCTTTTGGCCGGGGCAGAAAAGGACATAGCCCGGTTGGTGTTCACCACCTGATAGTCTTCGCCGAATTTTCGCCTGATCGCAGACATGATGCGCGAGCCACAATTGTTAGATAAGCACGCTAGAAGGGTGTCTTAAATTTCGCGCGGGTCTGTTTCCACACGTTCGCCGTGGCGTTCCATAGATCGACAACTTCACTTGTCGCTTGCAGCCTTTCAGTTAAGATTATTTCTGTTATCCTCAAATTGATCAAATGTATGGATGCGCAAAAAAGCAATCTAGTAAAAACAGAGCAAGTACTCGCGTGTCTTTCTCGCAACTTCTCAGCTTGGAGATGTGTAGTGTAGATAAACTGCGGCACCGAATCTGAACTGACGCGCGCTTCTTCTTCCTATACGATGAGAGAGAGAGAGAGAGAGAGAGAGGGAGAGAGGGAGAGGTTGAGCAAACGGTGTGTGTGTGTGTGTGTGTGTGTGTGCAGGGCCGTACGCAGATTTTTATAAATACCGAGGTCCCAAACTGGATATTGGTAGGGGGGTTCGAAGGCATGCTCCCCCGTGAAAATTATAAAAACTATATATTATTATATATATATTTTTATTTCAACCCAAGTACACAATACATGTATGGCCACATGAACTTTAAGAATCATATACTTTTTTGTTTGTTAGATAAATCGCTCCGGGGGTTTGACCAAACAATTAGACAAACTAGTTTTTATTTTTATTTTTAATAAATCATCCAAGCACCCGATTCCTAGCCATTTCTAATATACATTTGATATGACTAAATATTATTAAATTGTAGAGAAATTCCAGGATCAGTTCCCTCTTCACATAGGCATAGTATTTTCATCAGGTCAGTCGTAGAAAAATCTGATTGGTTGATAACTTTTGACGTTTAATCCAGGTGTGAAAATAATTAATATGCAAGAGCACAGAGAGATGTGCGAGTGCACATGACAAAGTTTAAGCGCGCACACGCACACTTGAGCAAGAGGAGAGACACGTTTTAAGTGCGAGCACTCTCTCTGCGCGAGAGCAGGGTATATCCGAGCGCGTCCGGTTTTGTGCTAGAGCAAAGGAAATCCGCGCGCGAGCAGGGAGATTCGCGCGCAAGCAGGGAGATTCGCGCTCACGCATTATATTAATCTACTTTCGCTCTACCAAAATGCGCTCTCGACATTTGGCAGTAAAATAACGCCATACATATATATATGGTTTTTGCAAAATACTCGATAATGTCAAATCGCACATCGTTAAAACAACAATTACAATATTATCGCAGACGCTGAGGCATCTCAGATGAGAAGATCTGTTATCTTGGCTTTTAATCCTTGCAGCACCCAATCAGAATTAATATGGTAATTATTTTACAACTTCTGTTATTGGAAAAATACCGAGGTCCGGACCTCGGGGACCTCAAGGTACGGCCCTGTGTGTGTGTGTGTGTGTGTTCAAACCATTGAGAAGCAGTAGTGTGAGGAGAAAGGGGTCGTTTCTCTTGAGTGCGTTTGTCTGCTAAAATACTAGCATTACAGTGCCATCTGCTGAGGGCATATAGACAGATGAAGACTGCCTAAAATAAAAAAGAACATTGGGTGATGTTTACCAAAATCAAATGACTAAAAGAAAAATTATTTTAAGGAAAACCTAGTTATAGAAAAGTTAACAACAATCAGATTTCCGAGTTAAATAATGACAACATAGGTAAAAAAAATAGACAAAACAAAAATGTGAAAATCTGTAAGTTTAAAGAACATTCAATATAGTAACTGTTACTATGCTCTTTATTGCAAAACACAGTAGCCTATACAAAAGCTTTATGTGAATGTAAATTGGATAAAATAGTTTTAGGATTTATACTACACCTTATTTTGTCAGCTGACATATATATATATATACAGTGCCCTCCACTAATATTGGCACCCTTGATAAATATGAGCAAAGGCGGCTGTGAAAATAAATCTGCATTGTTTATCCTTTTGATCTTTCATTCCAAAAATTCACAAAATTCCAACCTATCATTGAAGTAAAACAATTGAAAATGGGGGGAAATCTCATTGTGTAAGAAATACTTTCTCTAGTTCATGTTGGCCACAATTATTGGCACCCAATTATTGCAATGTCCTTTTCCCAGCACAACAGCTCTGAGTTTTCTCCTATAATGCCTGAAGAGTTTGGAGAACACCTGATAAGAGATCAGAGACCATTCCTTCATACAGAATCTCTCCAGATCCTTCAGATTCACAGCTCCATGTTGGTGCTTCTCCTCTTCAGTTCACCTCACTCATTTTCTATAGGATTCAGGTCAGAGGACGGGAATGGCCAGCAGAAGCTTGGTTTTGTGCCCAGTGACCCATTTTTGTGTTGTTTTTGAGGTTTTTTTTGGATTATTGTCCGGTTGGAAGATCCAAACATGGCCCATTATAAGATTTCTACAGGGTCAGTCACTTATTGATTTTTTTATATGTTGGTATTTAATAGAATCCATGATGCCATGTGTCTAAACAAGATGTTCAGGACCTCCAGCAGAAAAATAGGCCCACAACATAAAAAATACAGCAGTATATTTCATTGTACACATGGGGTACTTTTTTATCCCTGTGTGCACCAAACCCATCTTGAGTGTTTGCTGCTAAAAAGCTCATTTTTTAGTTTCATCTGACCATAGAAGCCAGTCCCATTTGAAGTTCCAGTCATGTCTGATAACTGAATATGCTGGAGATTGTTTTTGGATGAGCTAGGAGAATTTTTCTTGAAACCCTGCCAAACATCATGTGGTGATGTAGGGACTGTTTGTAAATTTTTTTCTAATGTTTTCTGACCCCGATACTCAACTATATTCTGCAATTCTCCAGCTGTGATCCTTGGAGAGTCTTTAGCCACTCAAACTCTCCTCCTCACCGTGCATTAGGACGATATAGACACACGTCCTCTTTCAGGCAGTTTCGTAACATTTTCTGTTGATTGGAAATTCTTAATTATTGCCCTGATGGTGGAAATGGGATTTTTCACTGCTCTAGCTCTTTTCTTAAAGCCACTTCACTAATTTGTGAAGCTCAATTATCTTTTGCTGCACATCAGAAATATATTCTTTGGTTTTTCTCATTGTGATGGATGATTAAGGGAATTTGGTCTTTGTGTTCCTCATATTTATAATCCTGTGGAAAAGAAAGTCATGGCTGGACAATATCATGCTCCTAGTCACCCTGGTGTGCTAAAAAAAAATGAAATATGAATGGAATATACTTCAGAGATATTTTACTCACAAGAATTTCTAGGGGTGCCGATAATTGTGGCCAACATCCATTGGAGAAAAACATTTATTTCTTAATGAGATTTTCTCCCCACTTTCAATTGTTTTACTTCAATGATAGGTTAGAATTTTGTAAATTTTTTGAGGGAAAGATCAAAAGGATAAACAATGCCGATTTATTTCCACAGCTGCCTTTGCTCATATTTATCAAGGGTGCCAATATTAGTGGAGGGCACTGTATATATACACACAGTATTAGGGGTGGCACGGTACATATATTCGTACCGAACCGTCACGGTACAGGCATCTCGGTTCGTAGCATTAGGCCTTACGACGAATATAGGCAATTCACCCCCAATCCAGAAGGGGGCGCACGCAGCAATGCAACGCTGTTTGATAACCGCCAGCAGAAGAACAGCTAATGCCAACGGTGACACAGAGGCGGGCGCGCTGATGTTTGGCTCACTGTATTTTATCTTGATAAAGTACCAACTGGCTGTCAAGTTAGCAATACTGGAACTGATGTGTTTTGTGTGTGTGCGCGTGTGCGCATGCTCCGGCGTGATCACTTCCACTGTTTCCTTGTGGTACGTACCGAGGTACGTACCGAACCGTGACATCTGTGTACCGTGCCGTAACGGTTCACAAAATTCACGGTTCGGTTCGATAGGACACAGTGGTGTCACGGTTCGGTATGTTTTCGATATGGGGGGCGGGGCAATTGGTTACATCGCAATGTTGGAAATATTTCTGTTTTAACACCATGAAGGCGAGCCAATGGATATCAAACAAGCACGCGTTTGCACCAGGGTTTGCACACGTGCAAACTTTGTGCAAGATTTATGCCAGTGAACGTCTTAATCGCAGTCAATTCACTATAAACAGAAAGTGAAAGTAAAAACGGAATGATGGAGTAATGACGGAGCTTTCGGCATCTGACTCCGCATATTCTCTCAGAGACAAAGAGAGACGAATCTACTTCAACATGCTGATAACGGTATAGCCCAGCGCTTCTCAAAGTCTGGACTCCGGACCGGGAGGGAATTAAATCCGGACCCGCCTCGACTTCGTATTTCAAGCGCACTTGTATCACTCCTCCCACGCATGCACGCGGGCGCATGAACCAGTGTTGCAGTGTTTACCGACTCTTTTGTAAGACAAAGCGCATAGCAACTAGCAACATTTTGGATAAACCTTAAGCTTTCATTCAGTAGAATAATGTCACCGGTTTCGCCCTGCGAGAGCAAGGTTTCGCCTTCCCGACGTAGTCTTTCTCCACCGGCAGAGTTAGCAGCGCATTCAAAGAACCGAACCACAGCAGACTTGTGAATGAACGTGTACAAAACAGCCTTTCCAAAAACCTAATACTGTTGACTGTCTGGGCATATGAACATGAGTGTAGTTCGTCTGTAAATATACACATAGTTTGTTACACAGACGGACGTTTGTGCTCCATATAAAATAATATAATTCTCTGCTGTATAACAGCGTATTGCAGTTATAATTAAATATTTTAGCAATTCAGTTGAAGTGAAGATTCTCCCCAGCAAGGGGAGGTTATCACGGGGCAGACAGCACATTGCCTGTTACGTCGTTTGGGCTGCGTTGTTGAGCGCAGTGCCACTGATATTTCACACACTTTAAGCTCTTTTATTTTCCAAACGTAATAGGATTAGTCCAACGAATCGTTCAGTTTGTAATGCGTACCTAACCGAAAGCCTCGTACCGAACGGTTCAATACGAATACGCGTATCCTTACACCCCTAATATATATATATATATATATATAAATATATATATTAGTGCTGTCAATCGATTAAAAATTTTTTTTTTATCGCGTTAATCATGATTAATCACAAATTTAAAATACTAGGATTTACCTGTAAATGTGTTGAAATAAACAAATGCATGACAAACTAGTTTAAGGAAACATAACCTTTCACACTTCCGCCAGGTATGAGACATAATCCTTATTATTCTTTTATCATTATTCATTTGTTTTTATTCAGCCATTATCAGTCTTTATTGGCAATAAAACGTTTACCAAGCCACATCACTTCAATCCCAGTACACATTTACCCAACTATATCAAAAATATTTCTAAATAAATACAACAAAACATTTCTTGCGACCTTACGTATTATGACAAAATGCATTATGAAGAAGAATTGGACCTGCTCTACAGGTGCATTAGAGCTAACATTAACATCATGCTTCATAAGACAATTTATGAGATTAATAGTACACTTTTACTCAGAACTCACTTCAAACCACCATCGAGTGTTTGTAATAACTTCCTTTTGCGATCACATGTGGAATTTGGTTGTTTACTGTTGTTAAAATATGCTTTTTATAGCCTTTTATATCGCTGCCAAAATGAGCATTTCAGATGTAAGTTACACATTCATCTCAAGAAAAACACATAGAAACCATATCCTATCGTAATCGTGTGTTTATATTCTTATATAATCTATAGTGGCTGTTGTCATGTTTATTTCTGCTGTGTTGTATGTTCTGGCTGAAACTCACGTTGTTTGTGATGATGTTACAACCGCCTCTCCGTTCTGAAGTTGCCAGGTATACAGTATATTCCAAGTATGATACACATTAGCAAAAGGATCTATTTTAATTTTTATTTGTCTATATACACTTTGGGCGGCCGCAGTATATTATAAAAGTAGCCCAAAAAACGCAACCCTCGGCTCTGTAATTTTTCCCGCGACTGTATTTTCAAAATAGCCCAACACTGGTTCGCTGTACCCTCATCACACACTGATAGATAACCTTCCGCGCTGCCATGACGGGAAGAAGTTGGGGTCAAACCTTATCAAACGATTAATTTGCGTTAAAAAAATATTAACGCGTTAACATTTTTAGATTAATCACATGCGTTAACGCAATAATATTGACACCCCTATATATATATATATATATATATATATATATATATATATATACACACATATATACAGTATCTCACAGAAGTGAGTACACCCCTCACATTTTTGGGAAAATATTTTATTATATCTTTTCATGTGACAACACTGAAGAAATGACACTTTGCTACAATGTAAAGTAGTGAGTGTACAGCTTGTATAACAGTGTACATTTGCTGTCCCCTCAAAATAACTCAACACACAGCCATACATGTCAAAACCGCTGGCCACAAAAGTGAGTACACCCCTAAGTGAAAATGTCCAAATTGGGCCCAATTAGCCATTTTCTCTCCCCGGTGTCATGTGACTCGTTAGTGTTACAAGGTCTCAGGTGTGAATGGGGAGCAGGTGTGTTAAATTTGGTGTTATCGCTCTCACTCTCTCATACTGGTCACTGGAAGTTCAACATGGCACCTCATGGCAAAGAACTCTCTGAGGATCTGAAAAAAATAATTGTTGCTCTACATAAAGATGGCGTAGGCTATAAGAAGATTGCCAAGACCCTGAAACTGAGCTGCAGCACGGTGGCCAAGACCATACAGCGGTTTAACAGGACAGGTTCCATTCAGAACAGGCCTCACCATGGTCGACCAAAGAAGTTGAGTGCACGTGCTCAGCGTCATATCCAGAGGTTGTGTTTGGTAAATAGACGTATGAGTGCTGCCAGCATTGCTGCAAAGGTTGAAGGGGTGGGGGGTCAGCCTGTCAGTGCTCAGACCATACGCCACACACTGCATCAAATTTGTCTGCATGGCTGTCGTCCCAGAAGGAAGCCTCTTCTAAAGATGATGTACAAGAAAGCCCGCAAACAGTTTGCTGAAGACAAGCAGACTAAGGACATGGATTACTGGAACCATGTCCTGTGGTCTGATGAGACCAAGATAAACTTATTTGGTTCAGATGGTGTCAAGTGTGTGTGGCGGCAACCAGGTGAGGAGTACAAAGACAAGTGTGTCTTGCCTACAGTCAAGAATGGTGGTGGGAGTGTCATGGTCTGGGGCTGCATGAGTGCTGCTGGCACTGGGGAGCTACAGTTCATTGAGGGAACCATGAATGCCAACATGTACTGTGACATACTGAAGCAGAGCATGATCCCCTCCCTTCAGAGACTGGGCCGCAGGGCAGTATTCCAACATAACGATCCCAAACACACCTCCAAGACACTGAGGGTAAAGGTGATGGACTGGCCAAGCATGTCTCCAGACCTAAACCCTATTGAGCATATGTGGGGCATCCTCAAACGGAAGGTGGAGGAGCGCAAGGTCTCTAACATCCACCAGCTCCGTGATGTCGTCATGGAGGAGTGGAAGAGGACTCCAGTGGCAACCTGTGAAGCTCTGGTGAACTCCATGCCCAAGAGGGTTAAGGCAGTGCTGGAAAATAATGGTGGCCACACAAAATATTGACACTTTGGGCCCAATTTGGACATTGTCACTTAGGGGTATACTCATTTTTGTGGCCAGCGGTTTAGACATTAATGGCTGTGTGTTGAGTTATTTTGAGGAGACAGCAAATTTACACTGTTATACAAGCTGTACACTCAATACTTTACATTGTAGCAAAGTGTCATTTCTTCAGTGTTGTCACATGAAAAGATATAATAAAATATTTACAAAAATGTGAGGGGTGTACTCACTTCTGTGAGATACTGTATATATGTATATGTTTATATATATATATATATATATATACACACACACACACACACACATATATATATATATTAAAGTCTGAAAAGTTGTTGTTGACTACAACTAAGTTGACTACACATTTTGTCAGCTGACATATATATATAAATCTGAAAAGTTGCTGTCCCATCCAGTTTATTAGTCAATGATGTGCTTAAATGAAAGTTGGTGATTTAAATATTTAACAAAACAAATGTCCGTGAGTCCGAATGTACAATTTATTGTAGAGTGCTCAGTAAAATCAGTTTATGTAAGATAGATAGATAGATATGTTATTAGATATCTGATTAGAGGATTAAGCATAATAATAATAAAAAATAAACCGTCCCAGCTATTTTGTAAAGAACTCATTTATACGCAGGACAAAGTCGCAGATGTTCAGATAGGCACATTTGCATAGTGGCCCCCTGCTTGACTACGCCTGCCTGTATCCGTCTGTCTCCTCTCACGACCCGTCCGCTCGACCCATAATTCCCAGCGTCGACACAACATGGAAGAGGCCAACAGCTGCGAGAGAACAATGTTTTGGCTGTAAAGTAACTCAAAGAATCGAGCGCCGGGATTCATTTGAATGCTACGAGTCGGCCGTGGTCATGTACAAGTAAGTGGGATTGCGTTTGTACTATTTATTTGTGCCTGAGGTTGTAAAGATGAGGGATTGCGCTCGGCTGAGAGCTCCAAATGAAATCACAGCCGCTAAAGCGAGAGATGCGTTTCAGCGCCGAGCATCATTGTTTCTGCTGCTTGAGACTGAGGCGATTAAGGCGCTTTTAGCAAAAAATGTAATCTACCTTTGCAGACGTACACATATACGTTACCAGTCTCATTGTGCTCTTTACATCGCACTTCTCGCCGCATATTCACGGCAGATTGTGTTACTGTGTGTGGGCTATAATTAGTGATGGTGATGAATGGTCACGATATATCACACTCGTGTAACGTTACAGGGCAAGCACGAGAAAGGCGACAAAATTGCAGCACTTCAGTTCTTATCAAAGAAACTACACTGGAAGCGCACGATTCTCAGTGTATTGGGCTTGGTTTGTTGTAATGGGAGTATTATAGCGCGTCGCGTGCGGTGTGGAGGTGGGCTGTTAGCAGTTAGCTCTTTCATCTGCATGCTATTGCTGGCTAACCCCGTTCGTCACGTAACGTTAGTTCAATAAAACACTTAATTTTGCTTGTGTCTTTTAGTTTGTATCTTTCTTATATAGCGTATTCGTGTCGAGAGGTATCCATATGTACACACACGAGTTTGTTTAAAATCTTATTGAAGTTCTCATGTCTTACTCTTTAGCTTTAGTTAGCCGTTAGCTGCTAATGGAGTCATTTAGACGGAGATGTGTTTGGTAATTGAGATGAACGATTAGATTAGCCGGATTTGATTTAACGGGTTACATTTTACACAGTTCAGCTCTGCAAACGTGTTAAGTAAACATAGCAATTACATGAAATTAAACTACTCGTGTACTTAAACGTGATATAATAATAATAATAATAATAAATGTGTATTTAAAACTGGGTTATATCAGTAAGATTAAGCAGCTATCCATTAACGTTAGCTGATCACAATAGAGAACAATGCTGGGGCACCCACAGACTCAGGGCTCAGAGCTTGGACCGTGTTTAATTTTCTAAAAATATAATAAACTACATATAAAGGGTGTTTTAAGTATTTATTGAAGCAATTTCCAGTGTGTTTGCAAAAGCTGTTTCAAAGTCGTCATTTTTATCTTTAATCTAATGATGCTAAGGTTAGATAAAGGATCATTAAAAAGGACTGATCCGGGTCCTCAGAAGGGTTGCATATATTTTTCTTTTAACTTGTGCTTATACACATTATTCAAAACTAAAACATTATTATTGTTGTTGTTTATTACTTATGGTGTCGTTGACCCGAATTTGGTTTAAATGATCTCAACACTCAATCGCAATCTGTTAATATTTTAAAAGGACTAGGCCTAATTATAGAAAAATATATTTCCCCACTTAGACCTTGTATGTTATAAATATTCGTGACAAGTTAATAACATTAAAGAAAAAGAGAACGCTTGGACTGTTTTATGATTTTGAAATAATATAGTTCTGAAATTGCTTAATTATATAATTGGTGGTTTAGTCAGCTTTCATATGTCAGCTGCTTCAGTAATAAGGTAAATCACTAGAATCATTCTGACTTTGGAGAGGTCTTTAATTGCCTGTACCTAGCACAGCAATTATGACCTTGATTTAGAGATATCTGATAACTTCTGGTGGAATTAACACATTGCATCTTGGGAAACCAATGCAGCAGTAGTGGACCAATTCTCTGATTCTGCTTTGTCATGAAAGCTGCATTGTAATTATAATTGGCCTAGTTAGTTTAAGCTTGATCACATGATGGCATATCATACACACAATGTGCACAATTCCCTGAATCATTAGCTGTATAGCGATCTTGTTAATGAAATCAGTTATGTTTATGGATCCAGAATAATTAAGAAAATGAAACACTGCACATTATTACTATAATAGACTTACACTAACAGAACAGAATATATTTTTTCTATAAATTAGTAATTATTTGTTCCTCAATGGTATATGACATCGACGTACTAGATCAAATCATAATCCGTCTCATATTTTCATGTCTTCATAGCATATTTCATCAATGAACTTTGGCCTGTTGAAGTCCCAACCATGAGTATTATCCAAGACAAGCTAGGCAATGAGTTTTTACGGAACGGAGGCATGGACCCCAACTTTCCCCCCAGCATGATCATGTTCAGCCATTTACCTCCAGTGACCAGCTTCACGCGCCTGACCTCACAAGCCTCCATGTCGGATCTGCCCCAAGAGATGATCCTGAAGAAGGAGCGTGACTCTCCTGACCACGGTGGTGGCTTTCTCCACAGTATGGGTATCAAACAGGAGAAGCTCAGCGAGTTGGATTACCGCCTTCCAATGTATGCAACAGGAACCGGAACAGCAGGAGGAAAAAGCAATGATATGCTGGACATGTCGCTTGGCAACCACCAGAATATGCTTTTGCACGACCTAAGCCTTAGCAACGTAAGTCTAGATGATAAATGAGATGTTATTGATGCACTGTGTTCTACATGCTGTACTATACTGTCATTGTGTTTTTATTTCATGCCATTTTTCTGTGCTTCATTAGCAGTTCTCTGGAAGACTGGGGAAAGACACAAAAGAATCTGGGCCTAGAAGAGGGAGGAGAGCAAATGGAGAAGGACCAGATGGCAAAGCCAGAAGGAAACAAGGAGATTCCGCAAAGGTATGTATAGGCTACCATTTTATCATTCACTGTCATTTAAAACTTTTATAGTTTGTAGAATTTTGAAATGCAAACATTGTGATGTAACTGTCACAAATGGATCATGCACATTCTTTTTAGACTCTTTTGTAGGACAGTGTATGTCAATAGCAGAAATGTAATTGTCTACGGAAGTGTTCATCAACTTTTATTTCAACATTAACCTGAGGCATCTCCGATACACCGACCTTTCAAATATACACACACATGCATGTGTGTATGTATGGGCTAAAAAAAGTGAGTTATTCATTTTGTTAGTTAATACATGCAGGTGTTTTAATGTCTTTTTGTCTACTTGCTGTTTTAGTCACTCATGCTGGATGGTGATGCTGGGCCCCTCTCTCCCAACTCTAAACCACATATTTGCGAGCACTGCAATGCAGCCTTCCGCAGTTCATATCATCTGCGGAGACATGTGCTCATTCACACAGGTGAGCAGCTTTTACTGTTAACTCCACTAGAGCGGAGGCATTCAGGCTCAAACAGTATTTATGGGGTGTTACTGGTGAAAAGCAAAATGGATTTGCTTTTTATTGTACAGGTGAGAGGCCTTTCAGGTGCAGTCAGTGTAATATGAGCTTCATACAGAAGTATCTGCTGCAACGGCATGAGAAAATCCACAGTGGTGAGTGTTTACTTTTGTCCTATACTTGTCAGAGGTAAATATTAAGATGGTGCTGAGATTTTTTTCTTTTTTTTTAACAGGGGAGAAACCATTCAGCTGTGACCAGTGCAACATGCGCTTTATACAGAAGTACCACATGGAGAGACACAAAAGGACACACAGTGGAGAAAAGCCATATAAATGTGACACCTGTCTACAGGTGAGTCCTAACAGATAATTATCTAGTATGAAAGTAGTAGTAATCAAAATGGATTTAGATTGAAATATACAATATTTGGGTCAGTGACAAATAAGAGTGTCCACAATAAAGAAATGGGAAAAACATAGAAGTCCGCATTTTTTTCTTATCATTAGCTGCTAGAGATACAAAGCTTTTAATAATAATAATAAGTGCAGTGGACGGTGTTTGATTATGACGGCAAATTAAAATATAACAACTACCAGTTTGCATTACTAAGAGGCATATTAGAATGTTTTTGTGTATCTAAAATGACTGGGAGTGGATGACACTGGAAATCCTTGCACATGCAAGTTAAAATCCAAGCCTCCAAGATGGCTAACTTTGGTCTATATCTGAGTCAATGTCTGGAGGACGGAAGAGCGAGGAAATGAAGAAGCATCAATTTGAGTATTGAGAACCACCCAATGTATTCTTTAACAAGTTCATTGATCTGGACAAAATGAGCATCACTAATACAATTTATTTGCCCCGTAGTATTTTTCACGGACGGATCGATTACTGAAGCACAAGAGAACCTGTGGAGAAGCCATAAAGAAAGGTCTGGACCCAGGGATGCTGGACCTCGGAGATGATGAGGACATTGGTCAAAGCAGCTACCTACTCACTCAGGGAAACACTAGTGCCCCATCACGCAAGAGGGGCAAGTCCAAAAGTAGCAATGATGGAGGAGAGCGACGAAGAAAGAAAGGAGCAGCTGCGGGAGGAGGAGTGCAGATGTCACAAGGACTCGGCCCACAAGACTATGCCTTGAACATCCCCAGTGGATCGGGGGTATCTTCTTCAGGGGCTCTGGATGAGACAAGCATGGACAACCAGCATGGACGCACACCCAAGCTTGTATTTAAGAAAGGTGGCCGCAAGGGTAATGACAAGGGTGCAGTTTCTATGGAGCAGGCCAACCATGAGCAGAAGCTGCTGACGCAGAAGCCAGGCTCTTTGGACATGTCTGGAGCCGGAAATGTGGATTGTCTCGGCCTCCTCCAAACCTCCAGTGGACCCAAACAAGGAGGTACCAGCAGCAATTATGATGATGCCATGCAGTTTTTGAAAAAGAGACGGTACCTGCATGCTGCTAACAGCGCAGCAGACTTCAGCTCTGTCCACCTTCCGCAGCCGACAGTAATCCAGGGTGGCATTGGAGAACCTACATTGGCCTTGCTTGACACCTCGCCTTTGGTAAGCGTTGACAAGCATGACAAATCAGGGATCCCAGATGAGGTGCTGCAAAGCCTGCTGGACCACTACAGCCACAAATCTGATGGCTCTCACCATGATGTGACATTCGATCTGCAAGATTCACACCACGTGGAATTGCATCCAGCCTCCGCCACCTCTGAACTGGGTCAGGATGTGGGATCTCCCGGCTCTGGAGACAAGAATGGGGTGATGAACGAGTACTCAAAGTTCTTGCTCCAGACCCTGGAGAGAACCAGCCATAGCAGCAACTTTATTTTGGGCCCATCCGGACCCTACCCAAGCCTGTTGTCATCTAGCAGCAGCCCTGCTAGCACACTCTTCCCAGACAAAAACATCTACACCACCTCGCCACTGGAGTGTGGATTCGGACAGCCTGTTTCCTCCCCTCTTGCACCTTCCTCCTCGACATCCCTAAGCAAGTCCCATTTCGGAATGCTGGTAGGTTCTCCGTCACCTTCCCATGCCTCACCATCATCTCAACAGGCCTTTCATCTCAGCAGTCTGGAGCCTTCCCCTCACCAGCAGCTTACCCCGTCTCAAGAGCTCACCGACCAGCTGGAGAAGCAGCACTCACCGCCATACCCTCTTGCAGCTCAGGAGCTGACCAATGGTGGCCAGAAAGACCAGCAGTCCAAGAACAGTGGCTCTTCGGTCAACAGCAGCAACAACAGGAACGGCACTGGTGGCGGCTCGTCTAATGGCTCCGTCTACCCTGACCTCACTGCCCTGGAGCCATCTAAGGAAGTGGACATGCGTTCCGCCTACCAGATAGAGAACTTCGCCCAAGCCTTCGGTTTCAAGTCTGGTCGCCGAACCCCACTCGGTTATGGTGGCGACCCACGAGTGGGTGTCGCGGAGGTCGACCACAGGATACAGCGGACTCCCGTGTCTGAATTCTCAGGGTATACTAGTCTGTTAGCAGATGTCAACGAGCCAGCTAGCTCAGGATCCAAAACCCCCACAAGCCAAAGTTACAGGTAAAGGTTAAGGGAGAACACCTGACCCTGTTATGTGGGATGAGGACTGTCTCCAATGCTTCCCTCTCCTCGCTCATTAAAACTTTAATTAATACACTGCCATTAAATGTCAATAGAAGACGTTACCAGGGAAGGTCTTCAAGACCTCGAATGCAATTTTTCACATTCTTCTTTTTAATGTGTTTTAGTCATTTTATTTTATTAGCGTAGTGGTGAGGTAAAACTAGATTTAAATGAAATTTCCAGTGAAATTAGAGGCTAGCGAAGGACTTTTTCAGAAATCTTGTATGTCTTAGCAATCATAGTCCAATTGTAAGATTGTTAAAAATGAAAGATGATTTACAATAATAACAGATGTCAGGGAGTGTCCCAGTATTCAATCTATATAAATATGTCTGTTACAATGATCTAAAGTATTACTCAGGAAAAAGCAGTAACATATATAATTTTTTTTTTTAAATAAGGTGCACTAGCACCCTTTTTTACAGGTGTACTTTTGAAATGACAGTCAAGATTCTTGTTTTCGAAATTCCTTGGAGAAAAAGACAAAGCCAATCGGGAATCTGCATGTTCAGTGGATGTGACACTGGAGACATTTTCCACTTCTTGTGCATTTGTAAAGTTTATGGTACTTCTGATATCAGTTTGAAAACACTTTCATACCTAAGGGCCATGTTTAAAACACACAAAAACATACTGGTAGTCAAGTAGGCAGATAGAAACATTCAAGTGTATGTAGATATTTATTTGTAGCTACATGGAACTACATGACTATTGTCTCAGGGTGAGCAGTAATTCTTATCCCCTTCTTTAAACTTTACTTTTTGTCAGCTGACATCACTTTGATCTCTCAAGGAATCAAATAAGCACTTTTATAAACCACTGAAAGCAAGAATCCAGATTCAGGACACAAAACTATTATTTTTGATGAAGAAAGCTGTGATTTTTAAAAGTGGGGGAGGGAACGGCAAATCCGCCATAACAAAGGGCATTTTTGAATATTCACTGGGGGTATAGATGATATTTTGTTCCTTTTATAAAAAAACACTGTTATTGGACATGAATGCCACTTTTTTTTATATATATATATATAGTTGTGGGCTTCTCTGAAGCATTTTTGCTCTGAAGGTGTTCAGGTATCATGATTATTTGACTTGGGCTGAGCAGCAACAATTGGAGTTCTACCTCTTATTGTGTAGTTTTGAATTTAATGCCTGACAAAATTGCAAGCTTCCCTTTTACATTGTTGCAGGGAGAAGAACCCAGTGAATCGGAAGGACCTAAACCTGTGGTGTTTTTGTTATTGAATGAGCAGTGAATTAGGCAAAGACTTCATGTTGAGACGAGGTGTTTTCTTCCCAATGCAATTGTTGATGCCCTTGGAAAGAGTGGTAGGCTGCTTTGTCTTCCTGTTTGTTGGCCTATGAAGCAACACTGTGTCTGTTGTGAGGCCTTTATGTGATCTTGCCCTGTTTTTCCCCCTTGCCTTTTACGGAAACCTGTCCCAGAGAAATGCCATTGCTGTGATGGTGTCAAGAACAAAGTCTGAATGCTGCACTCCAAACTCGTTCCATGCTTTTATATAATGAAAAAAAAAAGAGTGGCGTGAAGAATAGGATTGACCTTAATATACCTCATATCATTGTAAAAATGAGAAAACCAGGGACATGTTTAATGTAGTGGAAATATTGTAGTATGTGTCAGCTTATTGTATAATCGTATAATGCCACCCGTGTTTACAGATAAAGCTGATTTGTTGGAATACAGATGTACAATTTCTTTTTTTTTTTTTCTTTCTTTTTTTCAGTTAAGCGGTGATGCCAAGCAGTGTTTCATTGTAGAGTAATATGTAGACTTTCATGATTTGTCTCATTTCCCCTTGTTTTTGTTACTTGCCATGTGTTTTGATATAATAGAGAGACTTTGTTTACAATAATGTACAAAAACACTAAAAATGTTTTTGTTTTGTTTCTGATGCATGATATGAAGTTGTTTTTTTATGGCTTTCCTCTGATCACTATTGCACCAAATGTTTGTAGCATATATTGTCCCGACTTCAGTCTGATTTTTGTCATAGGGCTGTACATGTCAGATGACTTTATAAATGATTAGGTAAGCCAATAAAAACCTTTTGTTATAAAAAAAAAAAACTATTTTAACATTTGTCCAGATAAGGTTTGAGGTAACATTAGGCCAGCTCATACAGTAGGAAATATGATTTTTTTGTACCACCCATGCTCTGTTTATTCAACTCGGTAATGTTGTTGAGGTTGTGATAGTACGTGGGAAAAAATCAATGCGATTTCCCTGGAATGTCTATAGGAATGTGTTTTTGAATAGATTTATCGATGGGTATGTCACATGAAGATAGAGAAGGCGGCATGTAAAAGAAAATGGGATTTAAAAAGAGCATTCATGCCATTGTGTATAATGTAACTCATTTTTGTAAACCAGTCATGGCCAAATTAAATGATATCTCAAGGGTAAGAAATGAGGATAATAAGCTGATGACAAATTAGAAACAATTGTTGCAAAAAGTGCTATGAAGAGTACACTCTTTTTTTTTTTTGTGCAGAATATTTAAACAAATGGTTTGTTAAATTTAAGTATGCATAACATTTTAGTGTAAAATGTAATTTACTATATTGTTTTAGAACTAACTTTTAAAAGTTTGTACTTTAATTCTAATTAAATACTTAACGTGTACTCTTAATTCATTTTACTGAATTTAATTTTGAAGGAAATCAAATTGCAAAAATCTTAAAATGGATACCTATATGGTTATTTACTAAATCGTTATCTGTTATGTACCACCAGGTGGCAGCAAAATTGTCAAGTCTTTTATAAGGTCTCCTTGACATATGCTATTGTTGCAACAAAATGGTAGGTCTATCAGATCAAAACAAGTGATTTACCATTTATTTATCTAACGTGGAAAAAACGTGTTCTGTTATTGGATGTTGTCAAATGTGATTAATATTTTACATGAGTAAACATCAGTTCCTGGGCAAGGCTTTACTGGGGACCATAAATATTGGCAGGAGTGTGAATTGACTTGGCATTTTTAGTTTCAGAATTTGAGTTAGATCTTTTCTGGAATGTAAATTGATTTGTTCTGACAGCATTAGTATAAAATGGGCGTCAGAAAAACAACTTTTTTTAATTCATATTTTCATTAAGACACCTTTTCTGTAGCCCCTAGTGGGGAAAAAAGAATCTTATATAAATTATAGTACAAAGGGCTTTGTTTTATGAGCCCATACAGGGAGGTTTCATGTTGCTGGGAAACAGAAAGATAACTAGTTTCCTGATCGAACATAATTTGACCATTTTTTTTAAACAGTCCGAACCAGGTCGTCCATGTATATCAATCAAAACATACCAGATGCATAATGGATGTAAATACTTGTTCTTTATTTGCCATCTGTAAAGAATGGGTTGAACTTCAAGTAAATGGAGTCAGTGACTTAGCAACAGGTCAATTTAAATTTCCAGTAAACCAGGCCTGACTGTTATAATGACTTGATCTCTGGTCAAAATTTACAATAGTCTGTTTTATTACATTTTAGCTTTTCATTACATAGCAGACTGTGTGCTTAAGCAAAGGGTTTATTTAGCAAGATTTAGTGAGATTCACTTTATAATTCCTCTCTGATTCAGCTCTCATAATCATAGTAGTAAATGTTAAATAATGAATATGCGGTTGTCTGTTAAATTTTATTTTCAGCTTTTTCAGACTATAACCTTGTAAAGTAGAAATAAAAGGATTTTCAATGCAATGCAGGTAATCCTGGTAAAATACAGGTAATACTGTTGCTTATAATCAGTACTAAATCAAGAAGTTTCATTCAGATGTTCTCTCAGTGATTCAGTTGGACCTGTGATTATAGATTGGAGCGTGTAAGAGGGTAAACGCACTCTAGATTAGTAAAACACCAGATGACAACACACTTTGTTTTTATGTGACTTTTATGACTATGATTCAGTCTGACCTACCATTTGTCACAAACTGTTTGGTGTTATTTGAGTATGGTGATGATTTTTGCAGGAAGTGTTTTGTGTGTGTGTCACTTTTTCTGTATTCTGTACAATTTGGATATGTAATCACAAATTGGTCATCCAAGGTACCATTTTTCCCCCAATTCTGACTGGTTTCAGATTCCACAACTTTTTTTTTTTCTTTTCTGTTTGCAGTTTACATTAACGGCCATTGTTCTTATTCCCCTATTATGTAGAATATAGATGGTGTTAGAATGGGATTTTTGACCAAAGAACAGTACCGTTAATATATATGTTAGGTGTAATGGTCATTATTTAAGAGAAACCTTTGTTCATTTTCTTATCAAGGGTTTGTTGTCAAAGGTCCCAAAATTAATCAGTGGATTGGAAAATATTAGCCTGCATATATGCCTTATCTAATAACATCCCTGCTGAAAAACAAACAAACAAAACAATAGAAACCATCACAGAAATTTGAATGGTTTCCACTACAAATACCATTACAAACATAACACACTCAGCTTTTCAAAATCAACTTTTAACCATTAAAAATGTTTTTTTCTGTAGTGTTTTGTGACATATTCCATTAGGATTTAGTGGTTTTAACAAGCGACCAATTGCCAGTAGAAACCCACTGGGTCCATAACCAGTAAAACCATTACAAATTTTGTGATGGTGTCTATTGTTTTTTCAGCAGGGATTCTTTTAACGAAATACAAAATGTTGTCTCCAGACGTTTGACTCTGATTATAACCTACATGACTTGCTATGATGACATGGGCCGTTAATTAAGTGAAGAACTTAACTGACCTCTGAACATAAAAGTTTAATTGATATTTATATATTTTGTCCACTTAAATAGGCTATGTGTTGCATACTTCTCTGGAATTTATAAGCTGAGCACAATAAGGAACTATTTCAAATCATTCTTATAAGTCAATTATGTATTGTTTACGGTTATTTGAATCCCATGCACAGCATAATCAAGTGTAATTAACCGTATTTAAATATTAATATTTAAACATTTTCGGTCAACTAACTTCCTTGTAGCTCGCCTGCATTACCCTTCCAGGAGGCGTGACTTTGCCGTCGACGTCAACCTACGTCATTATTCATCTTTAACGCTTCACCTTGATCGCGGGGTTTAAACTGGTCTACCTTACACCTTCTAATCACTGAACACAGGGCAGAGCTAGACAACCGGTCACCAGATTATCGGCTTTTTTTTCTCTCTCTCTTTAAGGTGTCCTATTTCGTACAATAAGTACTACACAGCCATTCGGACTAAAATCTGAAAATGAATATACCACTAAAGACCCTACTGATCTTCTGCTTAGTGACTGCATTAGGTGAGTGTATTGCTTTTCTGGAATAAATGTTGAAATAGAGAAATTTGGAAGGGTTGTAATATTTAGCTGAACAAAAAAAAGTCAAAGGTCCTTTACTGGTCGTTGTAGGGTGTGTTTTTTTTTTTTTTTTAATGGACATATAGGCTATTATTGGACTCTTAAATCCTGATTGCAAATTGGTGTAGCTACTCTTATGATTTAAAAGATTGTTGTTGTAAATTATTTTGTCATGTTGTTAATATTTTGTAATTCTGACAGAACCCTTGACTACTTGGCTTTATAATAACTTAATTATTCACCATTTTGTGTGTGTTTACTTGGAAGATTTGTAAATTTAGTTAATTGATTTTGAAGAATGCTTAAGTCATTAATTTTAAGAATCATTTATTTGGTCCACTAAAGCCCAAAAATAATTAGTTATGGATTGTTTGACCCTTTTTAATAGATGTATTTATTTATTTACAAGTATAGCAGTAAACTGCAGTAGAACTTTTGTCATTGAATAATTGATAATCCTAAATCAACACTGGAAGTTTTTTATTATTATTTAATTTTTTTTGCAGTCTGGCCAGTTGAGTAGGCGAAACCATTTATTTGAGATTTCGATTAGTGTGCCTTAAAATTTAATTTCTAACTTTTCTAACCTAAGTCATCAATGAGGGGTGGTTATGTATTTGCCTTCACTCTTAAGTTTGTAAAGACAGGATCCGTTTTTAATTGTCTTAATTTTAATATAATTTATTTATTAAAAAGCAGCACTTGGTGGGAAAGGCTTGAGTATTTATAGAGGTTAGGACAGTCTTTTTTATTATTTGTATTTTAGGTAAAAACTGTCTTTGCAGTATTTAGGGTAATGAAAAGGCATGGGGTTTTGTTTTAATGTTATATATTATATTTTACATACATGTAACATTACACTCCTTGCCCTATGATTAACATCGTTGGATCTTCAAAAAAGATTTCCTTGGATACAAAATCCAAAATTTTTTGACATCATTGGAGCTTCAAAAAAAAAAAGGTTTTCTCAGATATAAAACCTGAAATAAGACACAAATATATAACGGACATTGTTCTTTTGAAGAGCTCAAGTTAATAAGCAACCTCATATTTTATACAATGACCTTATAATAATATGCTTATGCTAATATTTGTTGTGTTTTATTTATTGTTTTGTACACAATTGTGTATGGAAAAACAATATTACATATATTCTTTATATTCTTGTAGTGAATGTGTAGTGCTTTTTTGATTGCTCTTTTGGCTAGGCCTATTCTATTACTGATTAATTTGGAGAGGTTAACCTTGAGCTGGCACTTCCTTGATGGGAAATTGGCATGTGAACTTTGCTATTTTCATCATGAGGTGTCTGAGTAACTGTTGAAATTTTATTGCTTACAAAGTCCATACCATTTTTATTTTCAAAGATTATTTTCCACTTATATGACTAGATATGGTGTGATTAAGGCCCCCAAACTTATTTGATTCAAACAGACTTCAAGACAAAGCAGTTTTCCAGGCATCAAACAATGAAAAACAAACAAACAACTACATACTTTTTTTTTCTTTTGCATTTTTCTTCATATCTTCAAGTAACATGTCTGATAACTTACACATGGTCGCATATACACGTTTCTACCAGCGGCCCCAAAACATATTTGAATGAAAAGTCACACAAAATGTTATTTTATTATGCTAATCTATTAACTATGGACATTAACATTTGACAACCAGAAATTGTCCACATACTTTTGTCTTAATTTTGACAATATATTTATAATTTGATACATAATAAATAAATCATTTTTTTATTGTTTTGCTTGAAATCTGTCTGTGCTAAATTTATTTAAAATAAATGCCACTTATTTTGATATTTTATGATTCTAATGTAAAGCCATTCATACAGTTAAATGTTTGAAATATTTTTGGGCTGGGGGCCTTGCTTAAGAGTATAGCAACTCTACAGTTCATGGTTTTTCCTCTCATTGTGTTGACAGTTCAGATCTGAATCTGTCTGTTAAATACACATAATATCATATAATGGTTTTATGAAAAACACGGGGGCAGTTTCATCATGCATGACTATATTAAGAGAAAAACAAAGAAGTGGTGTTTGGTATTTTGTGTGTGTGGATTTGTCAGTGGGAATTTTCCCAGCTGATAGAAGAGTAGAGAAAAGCAGAGTGTTATGCTAATGTGTCACTGTTTCCAGGTAACATATTTCATGTTTTTCCTCCGTGTCTTGTTCAACATATTATATGGTCTTTCTGATGCCTTCCGTTAACATAAAAATCTCCCACCACAGCTGCAGATGTACTAAGCAGTTCCACAAATGAAAGCCCAACTGGTGCCACCACAGTCACCACAAAAGGTATTCTCATCTCTATAATCAGGAAGCCCACCATCAGGCCTAAAGTCTATGTAGTAACTTTTAATAATAAGAAGAAGTTGTCCTTAAAGGCTCAGTTCAAACTCTTTAAGGTTGGTCATATAACCATTATGTAAAGTTGTTACATGGCTCTCTCAGTCATGCCATTCAAATGTCTAATATTTCCTAATAGTCCACTCATTAATATAATCGTATCACACTGCAGACTTGCTTATTCTTATTTCAGTTGCAGCTTCAGTTTTAACATTATTGTAGATTGTTTAGTCAGAGTGTTTTGTAGAATGTATTTGATTTTTTTTCTTAGCGGAAGCTAAAAAAATGAAATACAGAAGGTCATTATCCCAAACACACACCTCTTCAGGGGGATATAAGACTGATGACCCTGTTGGAGTTTATTATGGTCTTTCTGCAACTTTTAACATAAAACCTTTCCCCACAGATCCTGTGGAAACAAATACTGGTACTTTTACCACAGACACAACAACAGACAATACTCCTGCCAGCACAACCATTGTGACACAAGGTACTCCCACCACAATAATCCTAAATCCCACCAGCAGGCCTAAAGGCTACATAGTACATTTTAATCATAAGAAGTCATCCTCAAAAGCATAGTTCACCCAAATGTTTAATTCTGTTTTTTTTTCCTGTACTATTGTGTTGATGATTGAAATTCTATTCATTTTTTTTCTGTCCTTGTTACTGTTTGATAAGTAAGAAACATAAAGCTGATCTTCTTCTCTGAATCCAAATCTGGTCTGTAAGATCTGCCATACAAACATTATGTAATTTGTAATGTGGCCTTCAGGATCACTCTATTCTGATTGGTCAATTGTGACATTCAGTAGTCTGATATTTCTTAATATTTGCTGTGATCAGTGGCAATGCATATATCAGTGTGCACATTCATGTAACTGAAACAGCATTACTTTTATGCGTTTTGTACGACTGTCACAATTAATCTCATCCAAAATAAATGTTTGTGTTTACATAATATATGTGTGTGTGCACTGTGTATATTTTTATGTATATATAAATACACACACACATACATGTATATATTTAAGAAATATGTGTAATATATATTTATATTTATATATAAATCATAAATATGAATATACATTATATACATACTTGCAAATATTTCTTAAATATATACATGTATGTGTGCGTATTTATATATACATATAAATATTCTTGTCCACATACTGTATTTACTTGATGAGTAGCTGTGTTAAAAGTGGGATAATGTAAATACAGTCAGAAGGTCTTTATCACAAAACAAACCCATTCAGGGTGATATAAGACTGATCACCCTGATGGAGTTTAATATGGTCTTTCTGCAACCTCCCCTAACATAAAACCTTTGCCCACAGCTCCTGAAACGACGAGTACTGGTACGTTTAACACGGACACAACAACTGATTCTACAGACAATACTCCTGCCAGCACAACTGCTGCCACTACAACTACTACGACACAAGGTACTTTCGCCTTCATTGTCCTAAATCACACCAGCAGGCCCAAATGCTTCATAATAACTTTTAATCATAAGAGGAAGTCAACAATAGTCATGTCATCATTTACTCAGCATCTTTCCAATCCTATATGACCTTCTTATGTGGAATATAAAAGAAGAAATTACAGTGCAATTACAGTGGATGGGAACTGAAGCCTTTAAGCTTAAAAAAAACAAAAACAAAAACATTAAATGTCATAAAGTGCCCCATATGACTTTATATGCTCTAATTTAATACATTAAGTCAAACTCAGGAGCTTAATCATACGATCTGTGAACTAGTCATTCAGAACAAAAATGCATTTAAAATAGCAATTCTTTTGTCCAATCAGATATTGCTACACCATGAACTTGCCAAGGGTAAACTATAGGACAAATGTCAAGATTTTCAGTGAATAAAGACTTAAATTTCGGTCTGTTTTATTTAGCTTCTTAAAACTTGAAATATAGCACAGAAGTCATATATGACACTAGTGCTTTGAGTCTTTTTTGAAGCTTGGAAATGTCAGTCTCCACTCCTTGTAATTGCATGGAAAAAAGCGACAACAAAAAAGGTCCTATGAAGTTAAAGTGACATGAGGGTGAGGGCAACATGATTGTCATTTTAGAAAATATTGATTATGTAATTTACAGAAAATAATTTTTAAATCACTGCTGGCAAAGTTCTTCTACTGTTTACCACAGGTTAAAAATGTAACCATGTTTTTTCATTTCAAGGTCCCTGTGCTTCAAGTCCTTGTATTGGAGACAGTACCTGTGAAGAATGGTTTGGGGTCTTGTTTGCCTGCATCTGCCGGCCTGGGCTGGTTTACGTGGAAATGACTGGCTGTATTCAAAGTATGACTGGCTCAGTTTTGAATCATCAGAACATAAGTGCAGATGTGTGACACAATAATATGCTAAAAGCAGGCATTAAGTTGCCTTTGGTATAGAAGTTAAGCTTCATTTTTCAAGTAACCTGGCAAATCTAACTGCCATTATATGCTTTCCTGTGACTTGAGAATATCAGTGAACACATTCACTTATGATATACTCTTTTTAAAAAAAAAAAACAATTGCAGGAAAGGTCTTCCCTGGTAGTTTATATTTGAACAGGAGATTTGAAGAAGAAATGAATGACAGAGGGTCTGAGTTGTTTAAAGTAACTGCAGGACCAATTGAGGAAGCGGTAAGAGACTGAATTTCCTTTTTGATTTGTGTAGACATTCAGTCCTAACCAACACACTGTATAGCAGCATGTCAGTGTAAAGATTTTCTATTTTTCCTACATAGTAAAGGATGAGTGATATAAATAAATGGTTGTGAATAAGTAACAGATTATGTCAAACAGTATTGATTTCTATATTCTTAACCCAAATACAGCTCAGAGACATCCTGGGTAAAGGTGACAATGGATACATTAATTCCACCGTTTTGAGTCTAAGGTGAGTACCACTTGTTATAATAGCCTTTCCTTTAAACATTAACTTGTGAATGCAATAGCTTCTGAGACAGCTTTTAGTTTTCTTTTACTCATTGTTGAATATAAATCACAAATAATAATTGGTACTTTCAGTCTTAGCATTATGAGTCAATGTAGAACAGCTTTAATTTGACCCCTAAAAGCAAATTAGTTGAAAATTTGAAAAGTGTTTTGCTTCCTCACAGGGATTATTTTATATAAAATAAGTTTTCATTTCTGTTTTTCATCATAATTTCCTTGTACCCACCCTTATAGTGCAGGCAGTATAATTGCAGAAGTGCAGAATTTCTATGAGCTGTCATCCTTTGCCACTTCAAAATCGGTTAAGGACATGATTGAGGCTGGAAAGTCACTAATACCTGATTACAAAGGATTCACTCGTATGTCTGAGGCTTCTTTTTACCTGTTTTCCTGCATAAATATTGAACAATTTAACAGTTTCAAGCATTAGAATGAAGCATACATTTGTAAATATGACCTTTTTTCCTGAAATCACAGCACGCAATGCGTGTGCAACTGGATTCTGTGACAATACCACCACAATCTGTGATGAAACGGAGCCTGGTATTGCAACGTGCACTTGCAGAATAGAGTACATCAAATCACCATCCACATCTCAGGCCTGCCTTGGTAAGTATTTTGAAACTTATGTGCTCTTAGGATGTATTCACACCTGTCTTGTTTGGTTCGATTGAATCGAACTCAAGTTCGTTTCCCCTCTTGGTTCGGATCTTTTGGGCAGGTGTGAATACAGCAATCACACTCGGGTGTGAACCAAACAACCGTACCGAGACCCAGCTGAAGAGGTGGTCTCAGTCCGGTTCCAAATGAACTCTGGTACAGTTGAATGGCTGAACCAATGAATGGATGACCTTATCACACGTGTGGTTTTGTTTACAATTTCTGGTTCACTTGCAAAAAGGGCAGTGTGAAAGTTAACCACACCAAAAAATAAAAATAAATCAACATTGTATTTGGTCCGGACCAAAGCAAGTGAACTAGTGGACATTCCTGGTGTGAATACACCCTAATATATATTTTCTTTCTTTCCTTACTCTTATTTACGCAAAACTGTTAAACATTTAGACTGGTTCTCATAATTTTACTATTGTGCTGAATGTGCTCCCATCTTTCTACAGCTTGTCCGAATGGGGAGAAGGCAACGGACAATTCAGAAAAATGTGAAAAGTAAGCACTTGCATTGTGTCATCCAAGATTTTCTTGATTCTGTTTGATTTAATATCAGGCAGAAATAGCTCCCTAATGAAACATCTTCCTGTATTTACATTTTACAGTGCATGAACATAAATGTAATGTAATCACTGAGAGATGTTTTGATTATTTTAGGTGTCCTTTTGGCTTTTCTGGATTTAATTGCAATGATTGTAAGTCAGCCCTCCTCCAACATCTGAATCAAGCTTATCTTCTCTGTTATGCTACTTTTGAGGAACTTTTATTCATATTTGTTTAATGCTAATTGTCATTACAGCATATCTTTTGGTTGTGGTCGTGGTGTCCACTGTGTTGGGTGCATTGCTGATCATCTTTATTGTGGCCCTGATAGTTGTAAGCTGCAGGTAAGGATCTATGACACATTTGTGACTCCGGACCACAAAACAAGTCATTAGGGTCAGTTTTGAGATTTATAGGATAGGACAATATTTTGCTGAGATGCAACTGTTTGAAAATCTGGAATCTTTGAGGGTGCAAAAAAATCGAAATATTGAGAAAATTGCCTTAAAAGTTGTCAAAATGAAGTCCTTAGCAATGCATATTACTAATAAAAAAATAAGTTTTGATATATTACGGTAGGAAATTTACAAAATATATTCATGGAACATGATATTTACTTAATATCCTAATAATTTTGGCATAAAAGGCAAATCGATCATTTTGACCCATACAATGTATTGTTGCCTTTTGCTACAAATATACCCATGTGACATAAGACTGTTTTTTTGGTCCAGGGTCACATTTCCTAAGCCCATTTACACAAACATTCTATGGATATAAAACACTAATTTTTGTCTGTGTGTCCTTTTATGATTGTAGGAATCAAAAGGAAAGCTCCTCATCCCAGGTAGACTTTAGCTCAAGCTATGGCAACAAGGAATTACATAAACCTGCTGGAGTTCCCAGGATTCCTCGGGCCAACCCTGATGCTAGCTGGAAGTCTAACAATCTGGAGATGACCAATAGTGGGAGTAATCAGGCACTGGTGACCAGAGATCGCCCAGAGAGCAAAGCGGTAAGACCACAACTATGATGCTACTCACTGGGCTTATTACAGGACACATGAATTTCAGTGATGACCCTGGTTGAGCATTATCCAAAAAAAGTGTCAAAGTCATAAAATCACATTTATTAATAAAGCATCTGCAAGTATTTAAAAACATTATTTGTGTTTTTGTAGCGTTACGCTGATTACAATGAGGACATGAGCTATAGGGCTCAAATTCCCCCAGCATACTCCGGCTATGGTGGAAGAGGAGTGGAAAATGATGGTGTCCACAACCCATACTTTCGGCAAGATGATGACAGAATGCGCAGATATTAACATCATTTAACCAGGACAAATCACTGCATTTCTTCATCTTGAAGATTGAATTAAATTTTTTATTTCTTTGTTGACCAAAATTTGAAAGCTTTAATGGAAACAGTTCTTGATTTTATATACATCTCTCATTAACCATAGGATCAGATTTCCTTCATATTTATATTGGTATTAGCAGCTAATGAAATTCAGTTTATGGGCTTCAATCTTGATCGAAGCCTTTGCTTTAAAAATATTTGTACAAAATGTCATCCCTCAACTGTTGAATGGAAGCTGTATTGCAGAGGCCTTAGCTTTTACAGTGATTCCTATTCTACATAATTTATTTTTCTTTACCATCTTACAAACTTAAAATCCTTGATTTTCTTTTTTTTCAGTTCCAACTAAGCATTTTTAAAACACATCCATGCTTTTAATGCAATGGTTGTTTTAGTCAGATATTTGAATGTTTGTATTTATGACAAATGTTTGATTTGGTTTTACTGTTGTTATTGCTTGGGCTGGAACTCAGGTGTACAAAATAAATCAAAACAAATCAGTGTTTCTTTTGAGATATTCAAGCAGTAATACACATAATTGGTTCAGGAAGAGAAATAATGATTAACTGTTCTAACTGTAACTATGCCAATTGATGTATTTTATTACAAATGATTTTAAGAAAAATATTTTTGTATTTAAATAACATGGAGTTAATAAAGCATATGATTTTTTTAAATAATGTTTTCAAACATATTTGTATCTTCTTTTGTTAGTGTAACATTTTAAACAAATGAGATATTCTTATGAAACAGACACATAATGTGTATGCGTTCTGAATACATCTAAATGCTTTGTTTTTCAAATGCCATGTATTCTGACATTATACCCTTGTGGAAAGCTTAGGACAAGCAAAAATAAGAAATACTAGGGACATTAAAAGCTTAAACAACTTTTGTTAGGCTATGCCTTTTATAATTTTCCTTCCTGTTATCTTTTCTTTTTTTTTTTGCCATTCGATTCTGAAATTCATTTGATTAATGTAAATACACCCTTGTGCACTGCACTAAACACTTGTAAATACACTATATTACACACTTTACTATACTGCATTTAATAATTATTAATATCAGAACCTTCATGTCATTTTTCAAAACTCTAGACAAATAATTCACAACCGGTGATCAAAATGCACATTTTTCAAAACCCTCAACACTTTTTTCAAATGCTTGGATACAATACACATAAACCTAAGATCATTTGTTCATTGAACTAAAATCACCTGTTCAAAATGACACAACTTGACATCAAAGTATTACTATTTCAAAATGCACCTCGCACATTACATCTGAGTTGAGTGTCTATTTCGTTTCATTACAATGATATAACTATCATTTGATGCAACTGCTCAAAATGCTAAGTACTGTTGCATAACTCTTGATGCATAGTTTTTTTTATGGAAAATGCTGAACAATATTACACGTTTAGATTATGAAAGTGAAGCAGCTGCAGGACTATGTTCAGGTATGATCAATTGTTGGGAGAAAAAAAATCCCAATAAATTCTGTATCATTGTTACCAGTTTGTTTTTCCTACAGTAAATGTCCTTTAGAGGGTGATAGAGCTGGATGCTGATGAAACCCATTCATATTTTTGGATGAGGCAGGCTTTAACCTGGCCAAGACATGGAGGAGAGGTTGAGAGCCCAGCAATTCAGAGGGGCCCAGAACAATGTTCTCTGGGGGGCCTGACCACCCCCCACTGAATGTGATTTTGAGGGGGCCTCATAGCAAAATCAGTGCAAAGGGCCCAGAATTCCTAACAGCGACACTGCATGCAATCATGGTTTCAGGCCCATCCACAGTTTATCACCTTGCATTTACCCCTATACTCCCCTTCCCTGAACCCGACTGAGGAATTTTTCTACACATTGAGGCGAATCGTCTATGATATGTACCCTCACAAACAAGTCACTCTTCTCCAGGCCATGGATGATGTGTGCAATGCATCAACAGCACATATCAAACGTGCTGTTTGATAGCAATCTTTCTTTTGAAAGCCATGTTTCTAGCATCTGTAAAACTGCGTTCTTCCATCTCAAAAACATATCCAAACTGCGGCCTATGCTCTCAACGTCAAATGCAGAAATATTAATTCATGCGTTTATGACCTCAAGGTTAGATTATTGTAATGCTTTACTGGGTGGTTGCTCTGCACGTTTAATAAACAAACTACAGTTAGTCCAAAATGCAGCAGCTAGAGTTCTTACTAGAACCAGGAAGTATGACCACATTAGCCCAGTTCTGTCAACACTGCACTGGCTCCCTACTAAACATCGTATAGATTTTAAAATCTTGTTAATGACTTATAAAGCCCTGAATGGTTTATCTCCTCAGTACTTGAGTGAGCTCTTATCGCATTATAGTCCTCCACGGCCGCTGCGTTCTCAAAACTCTGGCCGTTTGATAATACCTAGAATATCAAAATCAACTGCGGGCGGCAGATCGTTTTCCTTTTTAGCACCAAAACTCTGGAACAATCTACCAAACACTGTTCGGGAGGCAGACACACTCTGTCAGTTTAAATCTAGATTAAAGACCCATCTCTTTAACCTGACATACACCTAACACACTACTACACTTCTATTATTCAAATCCGTTAAAGGATTGTTAGGCTGCATTAATTAGATCAACCGGAACCGGGAACACTTCCCATAACACACGATGTACTCGTTACATCGTAAGAAGATTGGCATCTACGCTAATAGTTGTTTCTTTCTTATTCTGTTTCTCAGTCCGTGTCCGGATCAGATGGTGGATCGGCGCCGGGAGATGATGTCTGCGGCCCTGATCGTCAGCGATGAGCCCCAGAGACATATCCCCAGTGAAGACCTCGACTAAAATACAATAAAAATAAAAATAAAACAAATAATTAAAAATATAATAATAAAATACCTAACTACATAATACTATTATTGTTAGAAATTGCAACAATATAAAAATAGAAATATAATACATTTAAAAAAAAATAATTAAAACATAAGTAAACAATGAATAAACAATAATATCCTGGCCAGAGGAGAACTGGCCCCCCGACTGAGCCTGGTTTCTCCCGAGGTTTTTTTCTCCATTCTGTCTCAGAGGGAGTTTTGGTTCCTTGCCGCTGTGCCTCTGGCTTGCTCAGTTGGGGACACTTAATTTCTAGCGATTATCGTAAATTTGATTTCACAGATACTATTTAAACTAAACTTAGCTAGACAATGACATCTCCGAATTCAATAATGAAATGCCCTTAACTGAAAATTGAGTGTTTAATCTTATTATTATACATTACTGACACTCTATCCTCCAACTTGATACTGTTAAGTGCTTTGACACAATCTGTATTGTTAAAAGCGCTATATAAATAAAGGTGACTTGACTTGACTTGACAGGAGACCAATGCCAGGTCTGGATTTGCCATGCCAGAAGATTTTTTTCTAAGATGTTAGCTAATAAAAACATCCATTGTTTGGATGAGAACCTGTGGCCAAATCCACAAGACAGGATTGATGAAAACATCGTTTTTTCTCTCTCTCTCTCTCTCTCTCTCTCTCTCTCTCTCTCTCTCTCTCTCTTTTTCCTATCTACATTTTTCTTATCTAAAGTTTTTTGAAAAACCTATGTTGCGAGTTGATTATTTCATCAATAAATTTCAGATTTTTTTTTTCAATGATTCCAGTGCCTGTACTTTTCTCTGGTCTTTTAAAATGATGTATGAATGTGTAGAACCATAATGAAACCGGCACCATGTGTTTTGTACAACTATATTTAATGATTGTACTAGCAACACAGTGAAACTATGGGTATTTTGTGTGTGTGGGCAGGGCTGGACTGGGACAAAAAATCGGCCCTGCCATATTTTGGTCCAGGCGGCCCACCACCACTTCTCTCTCTCTCTCTCTCTGTATATATATATGATATACACTACCAGTCAAAAGATTTTGAACAGTAAGATTTTTAATGTTTTTTAAAGTCTCTTCTGCTCACCAAGCATGCATTTATTTGATCCAAAATACAGCAAAATAAGTAATATTGTGAAATATTTTTACTATTTAAAATAACTTTTCTATTTGAATATATATTAAAATGTAATTTATTCCTGTGATCAAAGCTGAATTTTCAGCATCATTACTCGTCACATGATCCTTCAGAAATCATTCAAATATTCTGATTTGCTGCTCAAAAAATATTTATTATTATTATTATGTTGAAAACAGCTGAGTATATTTTTTTCAGGTTTCTTTGATGAATAGAAAGTTCAGAAGAACAGCATTTATCTGAAATAGAAATCTTTTGTAACATTATAAATGTCTTTATCATCATGTTTGATCAATTTAAAGCATCATTGCTAAATAAAAGTATTAATTTCTATATCCCCCCCCCCCCCCCCCCCCCCCAAATAAAAATGCTGACTCCAAGCTTTTGAATGGTATAGTGTATAATGTTACAAAAGCTTTTTTTATTTCAGATAAACACTGATCTTTGGATTTTTCTATTCATCAAAGAATCCAGAATAAAATGTACTCAACTGTTTTAAATCTTGATAATAATAATAAATGTTTCTTGAACAGCAGATCAGCATATTAGAATGATTTCTGAAGGATCCTGGAGTAATGATGCTGAAAATTCAGCTTTGATCACAGGAATAAATTACATTTTAAAATATTTTCAAATAGAAAGCAGTTATTTTAAATAGTAAAAATATTTCACAATATTAGGTATACCTACTGCTTTTGCTGTATTTCGGATCAAATAAATGCAGGCTTGGTGAGCAGAAGAGAATTCTTTAAAAAACATAAATCTTACTGTTCAAAAACTTTTTGGATAAGACTAAAACGTCAGGTTCGACAATATCGTGTCTTTTACACTCAAGCATTATTTAAATCTCACAGACACACATTGTCTTGATCTGCTGTTGCTTCAAAACTTATTTTGTAATAAGTTATGTGTGCTGCCTCATTTAACATTTAGAATTTATGAACAGACTTGACTTGGCCAAAAAAATCGCGGGGGGACGAATTTACGTTTTATTAAAAAGTGATGCGTATTCTACACTTATGGCGCGCGCACACATTAGGATAGGTTAGATGCCTGCCTCCGTTCCGAGTCCCTATCAAGCACTTTACCGATTCAACCGCTCTCCTCTCCTCCTCCTGCCTGGCTCTTTGGCCCGCATCATTTACCGCAGAGCCAACCAGTTCTTGATAAAGCTGCTGTGAAAACGTGGGAAAAGCCGACGAGAAAGAAGTTGCCGTGAAGCGTTCTTTAGGCGGAGCAAAATACTTCATCGCTCCGTCTATAGCGCATTGTGATTGGGTGGTTTACAAACCAATGGGCCACTGGCTGCTCGCTGTCCCTGCGTGATGGTCCTTGGCAAATATTAATAATAATAAAAAAAACATTCTGTCGGCCCCTAAAGTGCGTCGGCCCACCGGGAAAATGCCCGGTATGCCCGATTGCCAATCCAGCCCTGTGTGTGGGTGATCTAATGTAATGAAAGTATTTCATGATCAATTGGTTATTGGGACCAATCAGGCACGAGCACACATCAAAGGGGGCTTGAGCACCTGCCCTTTTTCTGGGGAGTTTTCTCTTCTTTTTATTTTTTTATAAATGAATATAGGCCTATGTATATGTGTGTGCGTGTGTTTCTTTTTGCGCACAGCTTTCCCTGTCAAACAAATAAAAAAATATATATATATCAGGTCGGGAAATGTTGAGACTGTCAAGATCCGATGCCTTTCTCCCCTCCGCGTCTCCGCGCAGCACAGCAGTGTAGCAGGATCGGCAGTTCGGCACATGCACAGCACAGACAGGCAGAGAGACTCCCTCCCTTTCCAGTTGTGTTTGTGAGTGGTGATGAACAAAATACTAAGCTACCTGTGCCTCGGATTTACAGCTAATTATCCAAAAGACAAAAGGCAAATATAGTTAATTTGTCTTGCTAACATCCATGACTCATGAGGGCTACCATGTAAGTTAGCTAAAGTTTAGCTAAGGCAAAAGGAAGTCTAAGCTAGTAGGTAAGACCGTTCTTTCACTGCATGATTCAGTTTATTAAAATGCATTTAGAATGATCACAAAATTCAAGATATGGGGCCAGAAATGTATATATTTATATCACTTCATATAGTTAATCAGTATCCCGCGAAGACTGGCCTTGCGTTGTTCCACCAAAAAGCAGCATGATTACCAGGGGCGGTTCTAAACTATTTCTAAAAAAATAAAAACACCACCTGCTGCTAAATTCAAATGCGTTCGCTGGCTGGCACAGAGCCAGAGACACGTTTTGAAAGCACTGCGCATTATAACCAATAACATCCGATTCTGTTGAGCTTATGAATGCAATGACCAATCAGAGGTGTTCAGATGAGTCATCGCTGAATCATTCGTCATCACGCGCGCTGGCTGACTGAATTCTCCAGTTCTCTTCTCTCATCAGAAATAACTAAGTGAAGTACGAATGTACGAATGTAAGGAAGATATTAATTTCACAGTGTAAACAGCTTTAGAGATTATTATGGCAGTTTTTGAGAGTGCTTGAACTCGCTGGACTGAAGTGAAAATGTAATGATATGTTCAAATGTTCTTTGATAATGTAAACGTTCTATGCTCTCTTTTTATACAGTGAAAGTGTTATAGGCTAATTAACTTACAGTGTTTTTATTAAATTCCCATTAAATACAAAGTCAGTCGTATTAAGAGTATTTTATGGTATGACACCCATATCTGGTACTTAAGTAAAAAGACGGGCTTTTATGCGTAGTTAATAGATTACAGTATTAGGCTACTTTGCCTATCGCCCATTATAGACCAAATAACATAATCTATTAAAGGTGCAAAATGCATTTACTTACACATATTTGAGAATCAAGATATTTCATGATATATTTTGGGGATATATCGAATAAAAAAATAAATAATAAAGTAATAATAATAAAAACTCCTGCTGAAAAAAAAAACAAAAAAACAATAGACACCATCACAAAATTAGTAATGGTTTTACTGGTTATAATGGGACTTGTATTGGTTTTACTGGAAACTGTAATGGACCCTGTTGGTCTCTAATTGGTTGCTTTCTATTGGTGGCTTGTTAAAACCAATAAATCCTAATGGAATATGTCTCAAAACACACTACAGAAAACCGTTTTTTAATGGTTAAAAGTTGATGGTTTGTAATGTTTGTAATAGTAATTGTAGTGGAAACCATTAAAATTTTCTGTGATGATTTTATCTTATTTTTTTATTTTTTTTTAGTAGGAACATAAGCCTATATTATATCAGTTATACAGTGGTATACAGTGGTATAACCCTTCACTCGTGCCTCCTCAAAAATAATGAGTGCATGATGCCCCTGACACTACAATACAAAATTATTTGTCAAATAAATGAAACATGATGAAACATTCATTTTAGTTGAAATTGTTATAGATTACTTCTAGAGACTGCAGTGATACTTGACATGGTGAAAAATGACTGAATGAATAATACTTAAAATAGGTTAAGATACATTTTAAAATTGTGCCCCCTAAAATTGTTAGTGGCCCCTGTCTGCCCCCCCCAGTTATTGTGGTCTAGAACCACCCCTGATGATTACAAATGTGATATTGAGTTTATACAGCAGTTCAATAAAATTTATATTAAGAGATTTACGTTTTAGACACAATATTGACTGTTTTTGCTCTATTTCGCTAACAAATATAATTGCAATTTTTTTTGTCAATATCGCACACCCCTAATATATTTAACGTTTTGTTTAGAAAAAAAAATAAATAAATATGAGAAGTGCCCTTTTTTCCACTTGAGCCCCTGCCCCTAAAAATGTCTGTGCACATCCCTGTTTCTAACAATATAAATCTTTACTATCACTTTTTATCCATTTAGCACATCCTTGCTAAATAAAAGTATTAATTTCTTTAAAAAAATTAAAATATAGTAGGTAGTGTATATTGTCACACAAAAATTATATTTTGAATAAACACTGTTCTTTTTAACTTTTTATTTATCAAAGAATCTTGAAAAAATATCACAGGTCCCAAAACAATATTAGGCAGCACAACTGTTTCCAACATTGATTATAAATCAGCTTATTAGAATGATTTCTGAAGGATCATGTGACACTGAATCAGAATCACGTTTATTGCCAAGTACTGTGCGAGTATGAGAAATTTGTCTTGGTAAAACCTGGTGAAGATGGTAGTAATGATGCTGAAAATTCAGCTTTGCTTCACAGGAATAAATTATATTTTAATGTATATTAAAATATAATTTTTTATTTTAAATTGCAATAATATTTCACAGTTATTTTGTGAAATAATATTCAGCATTTTTTATCAAATAGATACAGCCTTGATGAGCATAAGAAACTTCTTTAAAAAACTTTACTGATCCCAAACTTTTGAACGGCCTTATATATATATATACTGTAAAAAACTTTTTCTCAGGTAACCTAAAATGTGCATCATTTAGTTACATCAAGGGTCAAATCAAATATAAATAGCACATTAAATTTAAAAGTTACACACTTTTTTGCATGTGCGCTGTACAGATCTGGTATAAAGAATGTTTTTGCTCAGGTGGCCGAAATGTCAGCCCAATAGTGAAACGTTTTGCTCAAGAATTTTTTTTTTTTTTAATTTTAATTTTTTTTATTATTTTTCTTAAAAAAAAATTAAATGCTTACTTAGCATTACCCTCTCCCACTTTGTAAATATGTCTCAGAAACATTTGGGACACAATGAAAAAAAGAGATTTTGTAGAAAATATTATGATTTGAAATTGCATTCTAGTTTCTGACAATTCACATCCTAAATTATGTAACTTAAACCTTACAAGATTTATCACAGATTTTTATCACAGTCATTATTTTAGATTTATATGTGCTTTTCCAGTAAATGGTTGTGAAATGAGCACTGCCACAATCACCAATGTGACATCATTAAGTTGAGAACCACAAAACCATTTATCTCCCAAAGATTAATGAATGACATTCAACTATGTAATGAAATTCGTACAGATATAATTTGAGTTAATATTATCTTTGGCCATATTTTATTATTTTGTTTTGCCCAAGATAACATACAAATTGTATAGTCAAAAAGCAAATATCATGTAAAAACAATGTATTCATAACACAGTGGTGGGAAAATAAGATTTATATCCCTGAGTGCTGAAAAAAGTGGTCCAAAATAACTTTAAATACACATATTTTAAATACACTATAGGTCTAGCCATATTACAGTAACAGTAGCGAAACAAAATCTAACACAAACCAAAAAGATTATTATATAGACACATATTACATTTTTTAAACATTCATGAAAATGTTATGAGTAAATGTGCACTTTCTTTCTTTCTTTTTCTTTCTTTCTTTCTTTCTTTCTTTCTTTCTTTCTTTCTTTCTTTCTTTCTTTCTTTCTTTCTTTCTTTCTTTCTTTCTTTCTTTTTAGCATCTGACACTGATCATAAAATGCTTTCGCTAATTCTGAAACATCTCATTTATGTCAGTCAGTACACTCTATTGGCTATGTTTCTGCAGGAGTTGCAAAATCTTACCAATAAAGAGCAAATAAAAGGCTGGTCCTCTTGTTATTCAAAAATGACATTGAAGGTTTTGCTGATGCTGACAAGTTTAACTGGAAAAATAGTTAATATTAGATTAAAGTCATACAGAGTCGGGGTCATAAAAGGCTGTACCTTTGTCTCCTTCATCCAGTCTCTGCTTATTTTAAGAGAGAAGCTCATCAAAGACATTTTTGGTCCGGAAACAAACTCATCATGGATGGATACTGAGACAGTTATAGAATTAGAAGAATAGAGTCGTTCTCATTCTATGGCCTGCTATCTTCAACTTTGCAAAAGTTTTGACCAAATAAAGCAATAATGGACAGATCAGGTCTTTACGTTTTAGCAATGTTATTTTTAACCCATGGACCCTTCATCGTGCAAGGTATGTTTTAATGTAATATTGAAAATCAATTACTTTAATATTTTCATTCTTAATGTAATATTTTGCTGTACAGTATTGGCACTTGCAAATATGATTGTATTTAGATTCAGGTTTTTTGTAAAGTATGGTTTTGATGATTATCAAACAAACAATACATTCTTAGAAAGAAAGGTACGAAAGCAGTTACTGGGGCTGTATCTTTGTACCTAAAGGGTCCATACTGGTACCTTAAATTGTACATATTAGTATCTAAAAGTTACAAAAATGTACCTTTTTTTGTTTGTTTTTGAGAGTGTATGAATGTTACAATACTACAGCAGGCCTACTCTCAACTGCTTCCAATTCATCCCGCTGTGAACATTTTGAGCAATGAAATTAGTGAAACTGTAATTCGATAGGTAAAACTACTTCGCAAACAAAAAGTAGCTAACTACATTGAAGTTACTCAAAAGAGCAATTATATTAATATCACTGTTTGTTCATGTTAGTTAATACATTAACTAATGTTAACAAATGACACCTTATTGTAAAGTGCTACCATATATATGTATATATATATAATATATAATGTCACAACTTCGTAAATTTATTAATAAATAAAAAAAAACTGAAATAAGTACATTGCATAAGTATTCATACCCTTATCTAAATATTTAGCTGAAGCACCTTTACATTTTCAAGTCTTTTTTGTTTGATGCGACAAGTTTTGATCATCATCATTTGGCAATTATCTGCCATTCTTCTTCTTGCCTCTTCACCTCTCAAGCACATTTTCAGGTTTCTCCAGAAATATTTGATTGGGTTCAATCCCAGGCTGTGGCTGGGCCACTCAAGGACATCTCAATATTCTTGTGCATTGAGCTTTTCTTCTACTCTGATGAGTCCCTCAGTCCCTGCTACTGAAAAATAGTCCCACAGCATGAGGCTGCTACCAGCACACTTTACTTTTGGGATGGTACTCTGCAGGTGATGAGCAGAGCTGGTTCCTTCAAACATGATGCTTGGAATTGAGATTCGTCAGACCAGATAATCTTGTTTCTCACAGTCTGAGGGTCCTTTAGGTGCTTTTTTGCTAATTTCAAGTGTGTTTTCATGTGTCTTCACTGAGGAGAGGATTGAGTTTGGTCACACCAACATAAAGCCCAGATCGGTGGAGTGTTGCAGCTATGTTTGTCCTTCTGTGAATTTTTCCTATCTCCACATATGATGATGGAGCTCTACTAGAGTGACCATCAGGTTCTTGGCCACCACACTAACCAAAGCCCTTCTCCATCAATTGCTCAGTTTGGCCAGGAGGCCAGCTCTAGGAAGAGTCCTGGTTGTTCCAAACTTCTTCCATTAAGGGTAACAGAGACTACATACTTCTGTGAACCTTCAATGCAGCAGAATTTTTTTCTGAACTCTTCCCCAGATGTGTGGCTTGACGCATATCTGTTTCTGAGCTCTACAGGCAGTTCTTTTGAACTCAGGGCTTGGTTTTTGCTCTGATATGCATTATCAGCTGTTAGACCTTTTATTAAGACCTTTCCAAATCATACCCATTCAATTGAATTTGCCACAGGTTAACTTCACATGCAATATGAATGTGTAGTAACATCTACATGCAATATGAATGCTCCTGAGCTAAATTTCAACTGCCCCAGATAAGGGTATGAATACTTATGCAATAGAATCATTTAAGTTTTTTATTTTTAATAAATTTGCAAAGATGTTAAAAACCTGTTATTTGCTTTACCATTATGGTGTATGGAGTGTAGATTGATGTGGGGGGGGGGAGTAATTTAAAGCAGTTTAACATAAGGCAGCAACAAAACTAAACGTGAAAAAAATCAAATAAAAATAAACCTTTTACCAATGATGGACCAACTAACCAATGTAATTTATAAGTTGCTTGCTGGCACAAAACAAAGAGGCAATGAAACATTTGCAACATTAGTTTGCTACTCTGCAAAAATGAGTTTAATATTGCAAATTTTATGAGGTATCACATGAGGTAGAGTTCAGGTATTCTACACAGTAGCTCCTAAACCCATAAACAGAGTTACTCATTGCTAAGTTATTCCTTGCAAAACCGAGATTTTTTTCTCCTAAATTACCTAATAAACTAAAGTCCTCACAGTCATTAAGATTTACTTTTACATCAACCTTCAGGTTCTTACATTTTTCTAGATTGAACAAACCTTTGTTAGTTTCTAATGAACTGGTGATGCCCACTTCTCAAACCACCAACAACACATTCTTTTGACATATAACATTAACATATCTGTCACATTTCCAGTTGCAGCAGGTGCTATTAGTTTAAGTGATGTTTTTTCAAATTAGATTACCCAAGGTTTGTCAGACAAAACCCATAATTTTCTGAGCAGGTCAGTGCACCAGTGGTCAGTTCCAGTGTAGTAATGGTCAATGCATAAATCAAGACTGGAGGTGTGATGGAACAAAGGACTGCACAGATGACTCTGATGAGCAGAACTGTCGTAAGTATCTCTAAGTGAACAATGGCTTGTTGGATTGACCCTTGACAAGGGTCATACATTTTCTCATCTCTGTATTATATTTTCAGCTTTACCCACCTGTAGCTCTCAGCAGTTCAAATGCCTGACAGGAGGGGAGTGTATTTCTTTAGCATTTGTATGTGATGGAGAACCGGACTGCACCGATGGCTCTGATGAGCAAAGAGCCTGTGGTATGATTTATGTGCCTTAATTGACAGAAAGAATACAGTTATTCAGTAATAAAAATGTGAGTATTATCAGAGGTGGTCTATGACCCTATTGTTTGTTTTCTAAGGTGGGCTGACATGTAGCCCAAACCAGTTCACCTGTCGAGAAGGGCAGTGCATTCCCAAACAATACAGATGTGACCATGTATCAGACTGTGTGGATAACTCTGATGAGAACAACTGCAGTAAGAATGTCTCTTTCTTCCATACAATGAAAAGAAATGTGGCACTTACAAGTAACAACACAGGCTCCTATTTATCAGTATGCATTTAAAAAGAAAAATGTCTGAAATTAAGAAAATGAATGATTTTCTTTTTCATTTTTTATAATTTTTTGTCTATAATATTTTAATTATATTTAATTATTTATTTCTTTTATTTCATTTTGTATATAATTCATTCCTACTATTTTAACCTTAATTAAATAAAAATCTAAATATCTGTTACTGTTTTGTAACAAATGTGCATGTTTATTTTAGCACCTCTGTCGTTGAAAAAGTACAGACTAGGCATATAAAACACTGAAATAAATATGGTTGCAGTACTACCAGTACAGGTTCCTATTGGTCAATATATAGTAATAAAAAAAAGAAAATTCTAAATATCATTTGAATAAATAATTATATTATTTGTTAACAGATATAACACATCTAACATATATAGGTGTTAATGATATTCTTTGAACCAGAATTAAAACTTCAAAAACTAAAATTAATTGCAAACAGGCCTGTAATGAATGTCACAAAGGTCCTTAGCAATGTTATCTTTACGAGACAAAAAACATATGACTGTTTTAAATTGTCCAATACACATAAAAATCTCAAGATAAATCAGTTACCAAGGAATTGTCAGATTTTGTCTCCATCATCAGGTTTTGAAATTCCAATAAAATGCATCAAATTTCCTCTTGTTGAATCCAGATTACCCAGCCTGCACAGAGAAGACATGTGCTAACGGTGCTTGCTACAACAACACTCAGCACTGCGACGGGATACTAGACTGTCGAGATGGATCAGATGAATCCAATTGCAGTGAGTGTAGTGTAGTGATCAATCAGATGTCAGTAAAGCACGTTCAGAAGAATGTTCAACATTTGACCATGTACATCATGGTCATTTCCTTTCATATTGTTTGTCTTTCATTCCTCAAACAGCAAGGCGTTGTCAGTCGCATCAGTTTGAATGTGCCAGTGGATACTGCATCCCAATGCCCTTTGTCTGTGATCACTGGGATGACTGTGGAGACGGCAGTGATGAGCAAAACTGTGGTGGGTTCCACAATACATCTCGACCATTCTACCAAAGCCACATGGGTTACAAAGATAATCTTTTAGGAAGTAAAAGTTGTTTCTGCCACACTGCTATGTTGTCTTCTTCCAGAGTATCGGACCTGTAGTGGGTCAGAGTTCACCTGCAGTAATGGACGCTGTATGCCTCAGCAGTGGGTGTGTGATGGCATCAATGACTGTGGGGACTTTAGTGATGAGAATGGATGTGGTGAGATTCAGCTCTCTCCTGTCAATATGCAACAGATTCAATCAGTAAAGCATATGGTAAATTAGTTAACCCTAAATGCTCATACTTTCAGACCCAGGTATCCGAGACTGTTACCCTGGCGAATGGCCCTGTCCAGGCTCTTCAATGTGTGTTCCCATAAATAAAGTGTGTGATGAACATCCTGACTGTCCTGGTGGAACAGATGAGACCAATAGTACAGCACATCTGACCTGTGGTAAATTAAATTAACTGTTAACAATTTTTTGTTGATCAGCATGTTCCTCGCAGTACTCATAAATTTTAATGTAATTATTATGTGTTGTCAGTCAAACATTAACAAGTTAACATTAGCAAGTTCCCTATAACAGCCTATAACAAAGTACTTAGTAGATGCCAGTACATCTATAATGAATATGCATAACCGCAACAAAACCCTCGGTATTACAGGACAATTTAAAGTAGTGTATTTTGTTGAGTTAACTCAAGTGCCCAAGATACTTAGGGTAACTACCTACAAAAACTGTCTCTATTGTAGATTTGCACCAGTGTTCTGCTCTGAGCTGTGAGTACCGCTGTCATCCCAGCCCTCAGGGTGGAGCGTGCTACTGCCCTGATGGCTTCACTGTGGCCAATGACAGTCGCACTTGTGTGGGTAAGTGCCATGAGACCCCTTCATTATCTGATTACAAATCAGATTTCTATCTACAACTGGATAATGTCACATCATGCTAGAAAGAATAATCACAGTGAGTTTGTGAGTTCCTTAAAGGTCATGCATTTTTTAATTATTTTATAACGTTTCCTGAGGTATATTTATAGTCTTATATTCAAATATAATTCTTAGGATTTGTTCATCAAAAATGGTCATAATTTAGATATAAATGTTAGTTTTCCACCCTGAATTTAGCAACTCTGATTTGAATGTACAGCTGGAAGGGGCTTTTCTGCTACTGAGAACTCAATGTAAATGCCCACTGTTCTCTCGTTTTTACTATAACAGCCGCCAAGATGAACTAATCGTGAAAACAGTTGTTTATAGCAGTGTTTATAGCCGCGGCACAGTTTTGATAAGTAAAAAATCCCATGGCACACGCATACCATTAAGCACTGAAATATAGCAAAAAATAACAACAACAAACAAAAAAAGCTTGCAATGTTATGAAAAGGAGAAATTCTTTAAAAATCTAGTTACAAGTTCTCAATAAAGTATTACCTTATGCCTCATGAATTTGAGTGCACCTAATCATTATTATTTTTCAAGTAATTTTTAAGGTGTTCTAGTTTTCATTTTCATTGGTTATGCAGCACTGACTGATTTGCTGGACAAATGTTAAAATGTTTATCATATTTTAAGACAGAACTGATTTGCTGCTTATTTGATTAGAGAACTGTTATAAAAAAATAAAATAAAAAGATTATGCAAAATTAAGACAAGAATTTTCAAGATTTCCAGCCATTTAATGAGAGTTTTTTTTTCTTTCTTTGGTACAATCTAGACATTTGCATAAGTGTATTTTTGGTTAGGTCAGGACAACTGTAATGAGTCGTGTTATTGACCCATGTATGTGGTTTATCCTCAGACTACGATGACTGTAAAATTTGGGGTATCTGTGATCATTTCTGTGAGGATCGGCCAGGCACACATCATTGCAGCTGTGCAGATGGATACTTCCTGGAGCAGGGTCATGTCTGCAAGGCCAATATTTCAGGTGAGTGGAATCTAGAACTGAAAGTGCTTTTTTCAATGTGCTAAATGTGTCAAACGTAATGCATCATTAGCGGTATTTGTAAGTCCATATAAATTTAATTTGAATCTATTTTAGTGCCTCAAACTGTTTGAGTTCAAGATTTTAGTAAAGGATCACAGCAGCCTTTCCAACACTACTATGAATCTCATTTAAAGCATCAGTTAACCATCATCTGCCTACATTGAAGGCACTTCTAAGGGCAATTTAGTAAAGTTGTTATTGGCTAATAAGTAATAAAGACAAAGTACAGAAAAGGACAATTTAATAAAATAATATTGTATTTTGTTATACAGAATGCACATTATGTTGTTTGTTGCGTTCCGTAATTTGCATTTTTTTTTTTTCAATGCTGCCCGCCATATAGATGGCTTCACCAGATAAGAACCACTATAGTACTATGATGCAGATACAATTAGAATTGTTTTTGTTGTGCACAGCATTTTAGCTAATATTATTGATAGTACATTGTAATGTCCCTTGTCCTTTTTGTCGTTACAGGGGGTTTACCACAGCTGATCTTCACAGATGGCCGTGATATCAAGATGGCAGATATTCATGGGCGGTTTGTAAGGCTTCTGGTCCAATCAGATGGTAAAGGTTATGCTGTGGGTGTCGGTTACAACTGGCACACTCAAAGGATCTTCTGGACAGATACCAATTCTCAGAAGGTGTTTAATGGTTTATAGTGTGAAATTGCATTTTACATATGAAAGTTATATATATATAAAAAAACAAAAAAAAAACATATATGTGTATTTTTCAGGTTTACTCCATAAATTTTGATGGTAGTGAAAAGATGGAGGTGCTGTCTGAAGCAGTGCACAATGCCCAGAATCTGGCTGTGGACTGGATCAACTTTAAGTTGTACCTTGTTGAGGAACGTGTGGAGAGAATTGAAGCATGTGATTATGATGGAGGAAACCGTGTCACGCTGATTGCAGAAAACTTGGTGACCCCTCATGGGCTTGCTCTGGACCCAACAGTGGGGTGAATACAGTATGTTTGTGGATGTGATTCATTGGGTTGTAAAGGAATATTGAACTCATCTACTTGTGGTCTAACCTGTCTCCTACAGATACATGTTCTTCACAGACTCTGGCTATAACACAGATGATGTTAAACTAGAACGGGCATTCATGGATGGCAGTAACCGGTTTGAGCTGGTTAAGACCAGACTGGGTTCCCCTACTGGAATCACCTTGGATTTGGTCACCAAGAGGGTTTACTGGACAGATAGCCATTTTAACCTGGTTGAGACTGTTACATATAGTGGCTTGGAGAGGTATTGTACTCCACAAATCACCAATTAAAACCTTTCCAAAACATGTAAGTCGGTGGTTCTCAACCAGGGGCCTGGAGCCCACTATAAATCGTTTGTTGAAACATTTTGGACATTTGCATATGTTCTCATTTAGGATCAATCCCAATTTTAAAAGTGGTAGTTCTAAACATTTAAAAGTCATGTTAATTAATTAAATTTTATAACTCCATCTCAATGGACATATTGATATTACATTTATATAACATATTTATAGTTATGTTAAGCTCTAAAATATTTTATCAGGTAGAAAGAAAATATATATTTTTAAATCCTTATCCTTAATTCTTATCCAGTCAATCAAGAAAAACTGGAACAGTCATGGGACCTTTGAATATTATTATGGAGAGTTGGGGGCCTTGGAGTCAAAAAGGTTGAGAATCACTGATATAGTGTTTTTATTTGTTTTTTTTTAAACTGAATACTGAATAAAAATGTATATTTGTGTTATCAAATATGCCACTAGGAAAACAGTGCTGAATGGCGGTCATCAGGTCCCCCACCCATTCGGGATTTCCGTATTCGAGAACCATGCCTTTTTCACAGACTGGGTCAAGATGGGTGTGATTCGGACCAACCGTTTCAATGGCAGTGACCCAACTTTTCTGTACCGCTCTACTAACAGACCTGGACAAATTGTGGTTTCCCATCCAGCTCTTCAGCCCTTTGGTGAGACAAAGTTTATTGTTGATTATGCAAAATGTAAAATACTCACAAAATATGAACAAGGAAGACACATTGCAACATTAAGTTTATAATACCTGGCCTTTTTCGGACTGCAGTGATAAACCCATGTGGCAGACACAATGGTGGGTGTCAGCAAATCTGCCTTCTGAGTCATCGCACTGACAACGATGGGCTGGGTTACCGCTGCAAGTGTCGCCTAGGATACGACCTTCATGATGATCACCACACTTGCTTTAGTGAGTGAGAGAGCCTGCCTGCCAAATCATGAAAATCACTGTTGTTGAATTAGATCAGAGCCGGCCCAAGGCATAAGCGAACTAAGCGGCTGCTTACCAGAGGGCCCCCAAGAGTAGTCTAGATGAAATGACCGTTTATTTTATTTTATTTTATATTCGTGATATATGTCAATGGACAGTGATAATTATACAAAAGTGCAATATTAAATAATTAAATATTCTATACATATCATTTTATTATTTCCATAGTGACGTGTCATGCAGGCACAATAATGACCATGTTGATAATGCGCCGGACGCTGCCTTGTGGATCTGTCAGATTACCATCACGTAAATTCACATATTTCTCCCGAAATACATGAAAGTAAGTGGTCAGTTAGCTGGGAGAAAAACAGAGTAAACTTTATAGTAACCTACACAATGTGTATTTGATAGGAATAAAACATGTCCATTAATTGAAATGATTATTATTGCCGCTTTCCATAGAAAAAGGAATGCCATTTTTCAGCGTGTAGCCTATTTAACAAACTAAATGTCTTTTTTTTTTTACTTAACTGAAGTGTATTTAAATGTCTGAAACCTAAAATAAACTGTATTTGGTTGAAAACACTGAACAGTTATGAAATATGAAAAGCGCAGAGCTCGTCTTTCTTTTTATTTTTTTCTGAGCTCGTCTCTCTCTGGCTCAGCGGCAGCCAAAGTGTGGCTGCCGTCAAAGGGTTAAAATCGATCGCGTTTTGGGGGTGGAGGGGGGACAAATTCAACATGGAGGTTTTGTGGCACGAATCAGAGGTGCGTTTCTCAAAACCATTGTTAGCTAACTATGGTCGTTATTTCCATTGAACTCTATTTGTAACGACAGAACTTGCGACTATAATTGCTTTTGGGAAATGCACCCCTGGTCAGATCAGTAAAAATAACTTTCCTGGGTACATATTTTTGTAATAAAAATAAGCTTCTGTTTCATAAACCGATAAAAGCTTAACATTATTTACCTCAGCCTACATTTTGCGTCTTTGCTATTATATTCCAATATCATTATGCCTCAATTAGCTAGATATAAATTAAGAGTTGTTGTTTTATATGTACAGATGCTCTCTGTTGTGTTTAATAATTATTATAAAAAGTATGACTTGTAATAAAAGTACAACTTCGATTAATATTTATGTTGTTAAAATAACATTCTGTTCTGTAAATGCATTGTCTGCTGGTTTATTTAGCTATTTTTCAGCACATTAAGTATGCCACTTAATACTTTAACCCCCGGTTTCTTGTTTCACAGACAAGGCTTAAGCCTAGACCTAGACTAAAATGTAAATCTGAGCTATTTCAACTGAAAGAAACTTGCACTGACTGATCTTAAAACATGTCAGTGCCTTTGTTTTGTCTTAAGATGAACACCTGTACCTAATGCTTTTTTCTAAGGCATGTTAATAAAAATTACTTAAATGTCCTAATTGAACTATGGCTTAATCCTGTCTTAGTCTAAGCCCTGTCTGTGAAACCGGGCCTAAGACTTTGAATGTTAAAGTGAAAATTAACACCTGACCACTGTTGTAAGTTTGCAACTGTTACAATTAAAAATCACAGAAGGGTAAAAACATGCAGGCAGACAGTATGATGTAAGCAACAGCTACAACAAACAAAACTGATAATGGGTGTGTTAGATTTATAGTGTGTGAATAATCATGCTTCGACAATAACCAGTCATATTGGCGGCACTGAGGGGCCCCCAAATAAAATTTTGCTTAGGGCCCCATAAAGCCTTGGGCCGGCCCTGAAGTAGATGGTCATATACTGGGATAGGAGTGTATTTTAACATTGAACATTTTTATTTTCAGTTTCAGCTGCACCAGATCCTCTAAAACAAACATGTTTTCTCTTTCAGAGATTAGAGATTATTTACTGGTGGCAAGTGCACAAGCAGTCAGGGGGATTCCTCTTAACGTTTCGTCCCAGGAAGATGTCACCCTGCCACTCGCTGGCATGGCCCAATCCTTCTCTGGTTCTGGAGTGGAGTACGATGCATCAGTGGAGACTGTGTTTTACAATGACCGAATGCGACAACTCATTTACAAATCACCCATCAATGGAACCAGTAAGTGAAAAACACAACACTTTCTTTTTTGTTTGTTTGTTTTTTAACAGTTAAACACTAAAATGGCAAAGTACCACCTTTGATTGAATCCAAACAGCAATGTTAAAATTAATCAGAGATTAAAAAAACTGTTAAACCTGGAAATTTAATATTAATTACTTTTTAAATTAATCTAAAATGTTTAAAATTAAAATTAAAATTGAAATGACAAGTATTTACAAAATAAAAAAAAATAATATTAACATTTCATTAACATTTTAATATATATATATATATATATATATATATATATATATATTCTATAGTTGTCACGTACCATCTGGGGCATTCTACATACTCCACATACTTCTGCTTAACACAGTTTGAGGAACATTGGTTTAGTTGTGTCCTGTGTTAGCATTGTGTAACACAAATTAGTTTCACTCATCACTTTTCAGTGTCAGAGAAGTAGAGTTTATTTTCTTACAAAATACAGTCCTGTAAAATACAGAACGTTTTTTTCACTAAACGTGCTTCTGTTGTTATATCTCAGATCATGAGATCCTGACAGGTTACAGAGTGGGCTCTGTGGAGTCAATGGCATATGATTGGACCTCTCACATCCTCTTCTGGACATCCAGCACTTATCGCACCATTTCCGCTTTTAAAGTAACAGATGGATCAAGACGGGACATTGTTCAGAACTTAAAATACCCCCGGGGTATTGCTGTGCACCCCAGTGCAGGGTATGAGACATCATTGGCAAGAGTACAACATTCATAATAAAGTTTTGTGCTAAATAAAACATCTATAGCAATTCCTGTAAATACAGAGGAACATAATTAAATATAAGACCCAAATAACAGCTGTTCTGTAGATTTGAGCATTTGTGTGTGATTTTATTAGATGGATTTTTATGGAACTTACTAGACAACTCTATTTTGTTCCCCTAGATACCTCTTCTGGTCTGATTGGTACCGTCCAGCTGTGATCACCAGAGCATACACAGATGGAAGCAATGCTGTTCCACTAATCAACTCAACACTCGGCTGGCCTAACGGACTTGCCTTGGACTACCTGTAAGGAGATCCTTTTACAATCAATAGATTCCTGTACCTATACACTTTGATTTCTCAAAGAGTTCTGTTTATAAATGAGATGAGTTTATTCATTTTTCATTGTGCTTTGATCCTGACACAAGGATCAGTTTGAACTTAAAAAACAAAAAGCTTATTTTTGTGCTCAATAGGATGGATAGGCTGTATTGGGTTGATGCACAGCTAGACCGGATTGAGCATGTGAGCATTGATGGGCTGGATAGACAGGCCTTCTCCAGTATTGGACAAATCACTCATCCTTTCTCGCTTACAGTACACACAGGTTGGCACTTCTGTATTTCTTCATTCTTCACATGGCCATTATGATGCTGATTTTAGGATTATGTTCAACTAAATCAATTTATTACATGTTTTTAATTTTCTTTCACTGACTGATCTGCCTCCACTTTATTTGTTAGATCATCTGTTTGTGTCAGACTGGAGGACAAATTCTGTTTTCCGAATGAGGAAGAGGGATGGTGGGGAAAATATAATCCTACGAAAGGGCATCTCAGGCATAATGAACGTTAAGGCCTACTCAGCTGATCTCCAGAACTGTGAGTGACACATAAAAGCTGCTGTCTTTTTATCCAATTTTTTATCCAAAAATTAAATTATTTTAATTAAGTGTTTTTTTTTTTTTTCTTGATGATGCCAGGACAGTTGTATCACTTCGTCATTTTGACTTTATACACCCCAAGAAGATATTAAAATGACTTTTAATTCAGAAATTAAACAAATGTTTTTCAGAGAAGAGGTTTATTCATTTCACAGAATGAATGATTTTTTTATTGTTAATATAAAGTTAATAGACAGGACATAAAATTGACCCTTGTACTTGTTAGATGTAAGTTATTATTTGTCGCAGTAAGGGATAATCAGCTACTGTAATCTCGTTGATGTGTACAGTGTTCAAAAGCAGATGCAATCTGATTCTAAACGGCCGCTGCAGCCACTTCTGTTTCCCTACGCCTGCGTCCAACCGTGTGTGCGGATGTCCCTATGGAATGAAACTGCAGGAGAACCAGCGGGACTGTGTGAAGGATGATACTGAGCCCCCACCAGATGATAACTGCGGAGACTATGCCTTTCCCTGTGACGGGGGCCGCTGTGTGCCGAATTCTTTCCGTTGTGATGGTGTGAATGACTGTGCTGACAAGACAGATGAAGCCAACTGCACAGATCCAGGTGTGTATTTACATGTGAGTGTGCTTGAGCACCATCTAAAGACCTAGACATGTCTATGAACATCTCCTTTCAACTTTTTAATCAGGAACAACCTGCTCTCCATATGCCTTCACCTGCGGGAACAAGCACTGCATCCCTGCTAGGTGGCGCTGTGATGGGCATGATGACTGTGGTGATGGGACCGATGAGGATAACTGCCCCACACGTGTTCCAACTACCTGCTCGTCCAGCCAATTCGCTTGCGCTAATGGAAACTGCATCCCAAAAACATGGGTGTGCGATGCCTTCAATGACTGTGGCGATGGCTCTGATGAGAGACAGTGCAGTGAGTACTGAAGATTTTGGAGGAAATTCAGAAAATACATGAACAAGGTTCAGTGAATATGCAGAAATGCTTATTGGCTAAGACAGTTTAAAAAAAAATCCCAGAAGCTCACCCCTAGAACTGCCCATGTACACAGTTAATTTTAACCACTCTCATTCTTTTCTGTCCTCTTCCAGATTCCACTGTCACCACCTGCCAGCCTGGCTTCTTCCTGTGTCCAGATCACCGTTGTATATATAACTCATATGTCTGTGATGGAGACCAGGACTGTTTAGATGGATCTGATGAGAAGGACTGTGGTAAGGCAGTGATTTAATATGAATTTGAGGTATTGGTATACTCAAAAGACCCACTTAGTTGGCATGAAATGAAAAATCTGTTTTATAAGTGCATGTTGTAGATTTTATTGTCACTAATTCATGTGTGCATATGTTTCATTAAAAGAAAAAGGTTTTCAACTTATAATCAAAATATCTGATTTAATGAAAATGTCTGATTAATCCAAATAACTGGACCTTCTGGTGACAATGACCGAATTCTGACTGTTGATGTATGCAGGACTTCTCTAATTATTTAATCCACTTAAACTCCGCCCTTGCTCATGTTCCTCTGCGTTCGCTTTTGAGAGCAATGCCCACATCTCAAAATTCAATCAACAATCAATGCATAGAACCAAGTCATGGCCCTACATTTTTTCTGTCAATAGTTTTTTACACTTGAATGTACATCACAACATGAAAGAAAAGATCTGTAGCTACACTTCTGTTTCATGATGACTTTATTTACCATGGATGATGTTGTGTGTTTTGGGTAGAGTACTCCTGTGCAACATATGAGTTTGCATGTGCCAGTGGAGATCAGTGTGTGAGTCTGAGTTACCGCTGTGATGGGGTTTATGACTGCAGGGACCGCTCAGATGAGAGCGGCTGTCGTAAGTTATATGTGTTTAGAAGTACTCTTTCAACTCTTTTCTCTTTTCAGCTTTTAATTCAGTTTTTTGCAGTTAACTGTGACTTTTGGGGGAAATAACAGATTAGGATGATGTTTCAGGAAGTGAATCAGTCTTTACATATTTCTTTTAATTGATATAAGACACTTTTAATCAATAGCCATAAATATCATATTTTTATATGGATAGAAACTACTAACTGTGTATCTTGTTTGTAATCTATTTTTGTATTATTAATTAGCAATTAATGTTAATAAAATAATGCTAGTGATGACTCATAACTGGTATTTCATGTGCAGCCACACGTGGGCCAGGTCTGTGCCACGACAATGAGTTCCAGTGCCAGGTTGATGGATTCTGCATTCCGAAAGCGTGGGAATGTGATGGCCATCCAGACTGTGAGGATGGCTCTGATGAGCACAATGGTTGCCCACCTCGAACCTGCAGTTCTTACCAGTTCCAGTGTGCTAATGGAAACTGTGTGCCTCAGAGCTGGGTTTGTGATGGGGATAATGATTGCAGGGATATGAGTGATGAAACAAACTGTCCCACTCCACCATTCAGTTGCCCATCAGGTCAGTGGTTGTGTCCCACAGACCAGGTGTGCATCACAGAGGCTCAGGTGTGTGATGGCCAGAGCGACTGCCCCAATGGAGCTGACGAGTCTCCCGTCTGCAGTAAGTACTGCTGTTGAAAACAGATTTATGTATTAATATCTGATGTTGATGAACTATTCAAATTGTTTTTTTTTTTGTCTCTTTTTTTTCTCACTGTTTGCCTTATTAGATGAAGATGACTGTCAGGTAAATAACGGAGGCTGCAGTCATGGTTGTATTCAGGGTCCATTTGGAGCTCAGTGTACCTGTGAACCAGGATTCCACCTGCTGAACGACTCAAAGACCTGTGATGACATAAACGAGTGTCTGATCCCTGGATTCTGCAGTCAAACCTGCTACAATGAGCGTGGCTCTTTCCGATGCTACTGCCAAGATGGTTACCAGCTGGAGCCTGATGGACGTACATGCAGAGTAACCTGTAAGCATCATCTCCATCACTCACACATCAAACATGACTGCCCAAGACTTATAAGTATAACATGTTGCTGAATTGCATTTCTCGTCAAATGGCCAATGGTTTTAATGCTAGTTCACACTGTTCCAACTAACACCAAATCCATATAATATTTAAAGTAATAAGTATTATAAGGACACAAAGATAGTAAAACCTGAAATCTGTGAGGAAATATGTAATCTGCTCCAGCTCCAGGTGATGCTTTACTACTGGTGGCCAGACGCAGCCAGATCAGCGCTAACCGTATTTACTTCAGGCCACCCCTTATTTTTCCTGTTGTCAGTGGCACAAGCATTGTCACTGTAGACTTTGATAATGTCAATAAACGAGTCTACTGGGGTGATTCATCTTTGAAAATGATCTATAGTTCTTTCCAGAACGGCACAGACAAAAAACAGGTAACTAATAAAAAGATATAAAGGTCTTGTTGTCTTAAGATGGCTGATGTGTTTCATGTCATGCATATATTACTGATATGTTCATCAACTACAGTTTGGGATTAATTAATTTGATGATGCTGGTATGTTAGGTGTTCTCTTCAGGCCTGATGGTACCTGAAAGCATAGCAGTGGATTGGGTGGGTAGAAACATTTACTGGACCGACTACGTCATGGAAAACATTGAAGTATCTACTCTGGATGGCCGTTTCCGGAAGGTTTTGATTGCCAAGAACGTTACCAGCCCTCGCGGACTGGCTCTAGACCCCCGCAACTAGTATGCATATTGACATACTTACTGATTTGTTTCTATTTTGAGAGAATGCAACAGTAGTTTTGCAGTTACAAGGATTTGTGCACCCATTATCACCCATTACTGTCATTATTTACCCTCATGTCATTTCAGATCCATAAGACTTTTGTTCATTCATTATTGTTCAAAAGAAATGGCATATAATATGGTAAACGGAAGCTCAATCAAACTCAACCGACTGATGCACAAGAACAAACCTCATTAGTCATTGGTTCTTGTGTATCAAGCAAGCACATCTGAGCTTCCGTTGATCATATTTTATGCAATCTATGCATGTGGATGTTTATATGTAAGTACAAGCCTAAATTAAATCGGTAGCACTTTATTTTACAGTCCTGTTCCTCATGTACATACTATGTTCTTATTATAGTAATTACAATAACTAGGTACTAACCCTGAACCTACCCCTAAACCTAACCCTACCCCATGTAGTTACCTTATATTACCAGTACTTTCTTAGGTACACTGTAAGTACATGTAAGTACACGTACTGTAAAATAAAGTGCAACCATTAAATCTGTTCATTGTATAAAGTGATCAAGTCTCTTCTGAAGACTTTATGAAACCACTCGATTCATATGGATTACTTTTACAATCTCTTCATGAACTTCTGACGTCAACGTTTTCAATGTAGGGACTGAAATCTTCCAGGTTTTATTTATTTACTTATTTATTTATTGTGTTAAGAAGATGGAGAAAAGTCTTTTGGGTTTGGAATAACATAAGGGTAAATAAAATTTTCTGTGGGTGAATTATTGTTTTAAGATTATATAGGGTTTTTAAAGTGTTGTATCATAAAATTAGAATTCCTTCTGTTTTCTTAGCACCAATGTAATGTTCTGGTCAGACTGGGGTCAGAACCCTCGAATAGAGCAGGCTAGTATGGACGGATCTGCAAGAAGAGCAATTGTGACTAGCAAGGTATACTGGCCCAACGGACTTACACTGGATTACACAACTAGAAGACTATACTTTGTTGACGCCTACCTGAAATATATTGACTACTGTGACTACGATGGCAAAAACAGGCATCAAGTCTTTGCAAGTGACATGGTAACCATTTAAAGTCCCTAGTTAAAATCCATCTATGTTTTACATGAAATATAAGGCACAGTATGGTTTATCTGATGCTGCATTTTTTACTCATCGCTTCCTACCGTCTCTGTATCTGCAGGTTCTTCAGCAACCCCATGGCATAACCATCTTCGAAGACAACATATACTGGAGTGACCGCTACACAAGCCAAATCATGAGGACTAACAAATTTCATGGAGGAAACATCACCACCCTTCTGACCAGTGTGTACCAGTGCATGGGTATCGCCATGGATCACCCCGTCAAGCAGCCTTTAGGTTAGGCTTTCACGCAGGTTATTAATGAAAGCAGTGTCTTTTTTTTAGTTGACTAACATAGTCTGTTGGATCCCATACAGGACTTAACCCCTGTGAGAACCATCCATGCAGTCAGCTGTGTCTGCTATCAGTCTTAAGACCACGATACTACAGGTGTGACTGCCAGTCTGGCTGGACCCTTGCCAGTGATGGTCGTACTTGTACTAAAGGTCAGAGTCTTGGCAAAATGAGCATGTGCCAATTGAGTTCTTGAGGTCTAATGGCCTTTCACCTGACTTAATGATGCTGTAATAATTATTTTTCCTAGATGACACACCATTCTTGATGGTCGTCAGAGATACAGTAATTATGGGAATTCCTCTCAACCCCAATGACACATCCAACAACGCCATGGCACCAATTTCAGGCATCACACAAGGCCGAGATATTGATTTTGATGATCAAGAGCAGTTTGTCTACTGGGTGCAAGGCACTGTAAGTTAATCAGACAATTTCTTAGAACATTGTTTTAGAATTAACCTATGACATTACTCATAAATAGACAGGATTTTTAACTATCACGCAATATTTTGCAGTCATGATGTATATTACTTTATTGTTTTTAACTTATTTTTCTTAATTTTATTTCACGTTCTTTCTATTTTCTTGTGTTATATATGTATATATGTATGTACCCAGATCTCCTGGAAACCACAACAAATGCCTTGTGTGTTTGGGCACACTTGGCCAATAAAGCTCATTCTGATTCTGATTCAAATTAGCAAAGCAAAATAATACTGAAAGATTGTGGAAATGAAAATTTCAAAAGTAAATCTTTATAAAAATAAAAAGAAAGAAAAACAATAAAATTGAATCAAATAGTACTGTTTATCATGAAAATATTGTTGATTTTTTTCCCCCCCAGGGCTCAATTTATAGAAGTAAGACAGATGGGGCCAATCGAACTCAGTTTGCACCAGCCGCTATCATTGGTTCCCCCTCCGGTCTTGCATTTGATTGGATAACACGAATCATGTACTACACTAATCCCACTGTTAAGGCCATTGAGGTGAACAACCTTTCTTCACACATTAACACACTTTATCATATATGATATATCAATTAATTGAATTAAGTTATTTCGAATTATTTATTTATTGTTGTTTATTTATTTTTATATAATTTTATTTTTATTTTTGCTCGTCTTCCCACAAAAGGTCATTAGGGTTGATGGATCTCAACATTACAGGAAGACAATCATCACAAACACAGGGAAACCAGAGGGAGCTGGAGAGCCAATAGGAATAGCTCTTGATCCAGCCAGAGGGTAAACACTTTTTGTGACTAGTATACATTTGTCCTGCACTAAGTAGTTATTTAGTTATTAAGTTTTAGTTATTAATGTACTGTCGTCATCCACTCATCATGCAGGACACTGTTCTGGACAGACAGAGGTTCAGATAGTGGAGTTCCACCAAAGGTGGCAAGTGCAGACATGGATGGTGGAAACCTCAGAAACCTCTACACTAGCAACCTGGGCAATGTTGAGTTCATCGCTGCAGACATAGAGGCCAGGAAAATCTACTGGGGTGTCCCTCAAACTGGGATGGTGAGAAAAATACACTTGTTCATAAATCCACATGTGGAAATAAGTTATTATGCACTTTTTCTACTTTCCTGGATTTTAACTTCTCTGTGATCGGCAGATTGAATGTGGAACGATGGATGGTGCGAGCAGGGTGACCATTGTGAGCGGCTTGTCTCACCCCTGGGGCATCACTGTGTACCAAAACTACCTTTACTACACAGACCTTGACTATGAAGTCATTGAGAGAGTGGACAAGAACACAGGCGCAGACATGGTGGTGATGAGGAGTGGCATGGCAGGGGTGCGGGCACTGAAAGTGCATGCCAGAGACAGTAAGTGAAGCATTACAGTTTGCACTTTACTTTAAATAAAGGATAATTTTACAAGAGTTGCAAGATGTCATCTATGAACTCTGATAACTTGTTGAAAAGTGGAGTGATACAAGAAAGTAGCACTTGTATGTTGCCAGTGGTTAAATATTCAGTTTAGCGGTCATTACAAAATATTTGACATCTACATGCCAAAACTGACCATTCAGAAATATTAGTAAGTAATCTTTCTATTACTTTTTTTTCAGGCACAATTTAAGACAAGCCGAATGTGTAATTTCGTTTTGTTAAAAATCATTCACTATGTTCTCTTACCATCAATTCTTTAAATCCAGACTCTGCTGGCACTACCAACGCTTGCAGTACAAACAACGGAGGCTGTCCCCACCTGTGTCTGCCAAAACCTGATGGACAAAAGACATGCGCCTGCACCACAGGTTTTATTCCATCTCAGGATGGGTCTCACTGTGAACAGTATGACTCTTATGCTGTAGTGTCCTCTTCCAAATTTATTAGAGGATTCCACATCAACAGCTCTGACCACTCTGAGGCCATGGTTCCTGTGGGAGCAAGTAAGTATGATTACAGTATGCTAAACAGTTTGATCTCTGTTAGAGAGGTAGTCAATTAATTCAAAATGTAAAAAAATGAATAAATGTTATCATGTTATGTAGCATTTTGTACTAAAAAACATAATCTGCTTTTATTCTGTAGATACGTACTCAGTTCTCAGCAAGCTGGACATGCACATCGCCTCTGGATTCCTGTACTGGATTGATAACAGCACCTACTCATCCTACAGAGGCATTTACAGGACAAAGACAGATGGCTCACGCTATTCTACTGTCATCAGTCAGTTAGGCACTGGAAGGATTCAGGGCTTGGCAGTAGATTGGATCGCAGGTAAATTAATGTGAAAGTGACACCATGTATACTGTGAAAGTGGGTTGTGTGTTTATATATCAGGCTGATTCTTTTCTTTTTTATGTCAGGAAACTTGTACTTCACTAACGCATATACCTCTCAAACATACCTTGAGGTGTTACGTCTGAACACAAGCGTTCAACTTATCCTGCTGAAGAGTTCAGTGGATCGTCCACTAGATCTTGCCGTCAGTCCTAAATTGCGTCTCCTCTTCTGGACTGATGCTGGCCAGTCACCCAAGATTGAGAGTGCTCTTTTGGATGGTACCAATCGGACAGTCCTTGCCTCTGAGAGCCTGTCATCCCCCCGAGGGTTAACAGTCGATTACACCAATGACTTCTTGTACTGGGTTGATGACACACTGGATATGATTTCCCGCATGGCGTCCGATGGTTCTCAGCGGCAGATTGTACGCTACGGTAGTCGCTACCCCACGCCATACAGTGTCGCCATCTTTGGCGAGTACATGCTGTGGGTGGATCGCAAACTGGGCAAACTGTTTCAGGCCAGCAAGAGTCCTGGTAATACAGACACGCCAGAGGTGATCCGAGATGGTATAGATGATCTGACAGACATTGGAGTGTTTGACTCCCATGTTCAGCCCACTTCTGCCAACCTGGTGGGTTTTAACCCATGCCTAGAGGACAACGGGCGCTGTCAACAGTTTTGTTTTGCAATGCCTGAGCAGCAACAGCCGAAATGTGCCTGTGCCCATGGTTCTCTGCTCAGCAATGGAGTCTCATGTGGCTTTGGCCTGGATGAGTACCTGATCTTCACCACGGATTACACCGTGAACAGCATGAGGCTGGACCCAGAAGACCACAGCACCCCATTTCCCACCTTTACCCTGGGCTACGGCGTTTTAGCCACAGAGTTTGACTTCCAGGACAAGAGAGTGTTCTTTACCCAGTATGTGGGTTTAGGCAGGAGTAAAATAGGATACATTCTAACCACCAGCATCACAAGCCCACCGATCACCATATCCAGTGGTAGAGTCTAACTCTTTAATATTATCAGAATTAGTAAGCAGAAACCATCCAATAACAATGTTAAAGTGTTCTCTGCTTTCTTTTCATCTGTTAGATCTGGATGATCCTGAAGGTCTGGCCTATGATTGGATCCACAAGCGTCTTTATTTCACAGATTATTACAATCGGAGTGTGCAGTCTATGGGAATAGATGGCCAAAACCATTCCTTCATTGCACATGGTGACCGCCCCAGAGCCATTGTGGTGGATCCCTGCTATGGGTAAGAACTGTTCACACTTAAAATTCTCAACTAAACCCCATAATTGAAACCACAGTATGGCTTTGTGTGATTATCCAATTGCAAAGTTAGTGATAGTGATTTGTTTTTCTGACTGAACCATCCAGTTTGTCCTGATTTAACTTTTCGGACCATAACAGCAAGAATAAAAGAATAAATCTTTTTCACCTTGGTGCATTTCTGTCACTGTTTGACATTTTGTTTTTTTCCTCTCAAACACTGAGATGAAATACAACGTGAACATTTCTGTGATGTTCAGTTTGTGATTAGTTGTTTGTTGCTAAACAGCTGGCCGTTATATTCAAACACTGCATCTCTCCACACTATAATTGTATACTTTTGGTATCACAATGCAGTGTTAACCCCCTTTCAAAATTACAAGTGTGACGCTTCCAGGGCTTTAAAAATGTCTGGGTTAAAATTGTTAACATTAGGTTAATATATTTACAAGAATTACTCTCTGAAAACTGATTTTGCTTGCTCAGATACCTGTACTGGACTGACTGGGGATCTCCTGCTAAAATTGAACGAGCCACACTTGGTGGAAACTTTCGGATCCCAATTGTAAACACAAGCCTCTCTCAGCCTAGCGCTCTGTCTTTGGATTATGAGGAACGACTGCTGTATTGGGCTGATGCAACACTGTGAGTTTATACTGACCTCATTTTTACATCAGTTTTTTTTTTTATTATAAATATTTGTTTGCAGTAAAAATAATGTTTCACTCTCTTTGTCACAGGGATAAGATTGAGCGTGCCTCTTTGACTGGAGAGAACAGGGAGATCATTCTTAGTCATACACAGTACCCATTTTCTGTGACAGTGTTCCAGCAGGATATCTACTGGACTGACTGGAACACACGGATTGTGTACCGCGCCAACAAGGATGATGGTTCTGGTCTGACTATAATGGCCACAGATCTCCAATACAGACCCAATGACATCCACGTCTTCTCTGCCAGCAGGCAGGAGAGCTGCTCGAGTCCCTGCCAGCTGTTCAACGGAGGCTGCAGCCATGTTTGTGTCCCAGGTTGGTCTAAAGGCACTTATTTGACTTTAAAGAACAAGTTGAATACACATGCAGTAGGCGCCAAAAGTCTGAGACTTAAAAATTTTATACACAGAAATAATATAACGGATTCTGCACTACATCACTAATCAATTAAGTAATTTATCTTTTGACTATTTGTACATACAGTCAGATCTTTTTCCACTTACGTGCTTTTGACCATTCTCAAGTTATGCTAGCTGGAGAACATGATCATCTGGTTTTACACATGGAGTTCATGCAGCTTGAGTGTTACTGTAATTAAAGCAAAAGAGAAAATATTAAGAAATTTTGATATTTTTAAATTAAGCTCTTCAGTCAAATTTCAATGCTGATCATAAAATGTATGATATAAATATATACTTTGTTTAAAAAATGCAAAATGGAAAGATTTTTACTTGCTCTTAGACTTTTGGACCCCACTGTATGCAATTTTTTTTTCTTTTGGGAAGATTACATCTCTCATGTCTTTCGTCTGTCACTTTATCTCAGGTCCAACTGGTCCAGAGTGTCAGTGTCCCAGCACTGGTAACTGGTATCTGGCCAACAATGGGAAAGACTGCATCCCTGACAATGGGCAGCGGTGCCATGCAGATCAGTTCACCTGTCTGGATGGAAGCTGTTTGTCCCAGCGCTGGAAATGTGATGGCTACTGGGACTGCATAGATGGCTCAGATGAGCTCGAGAGAGTGTGTGGTAAGTAACCTTACCAATTGTTTAATTTAAATTGTTTGCCAAATTTTTTTAAATTTAGTTTTGAACCATTTTTTATACCTAAATTAAAAAAAAAATGCAAACATTAATGTGCCATCTACAGCTTTCCACACTTGCTCACCCACGGAATTCACCTGTGATAACGGAGGCTGTGTGCCTCTGTACTATGTGTGCGACTACACAAACGACTGTGGAGATAACAGCGATGAGCATGGCTGTCCCTTCCCAACCTGTAACCCTACCACAGAGTTCACCTGTGCTAACGGACGCTGCATCAGTGCAGCTTTTGTGTGTGATGGAATCAATGACTGCCGAGACAACGGCACCACGGATGAAGTTAACTGCCGTGAGTGCAGTATTTTAGTATCATTTAAAAACTATTACAGTATGTCTTAATATTTTTAATTATTGTTTCAGTTTTAATTTTAGTAATTTTAGTACTTCAACCTAGACACATTTTATTTCAGTTAGTTACCAATACAACATTTCTAAAGTTTTTTAAGGTTATGCTTTTTTTTTACCTAATATTTACCTAATAGTTATTTTATTTCAGCTCTATTTTAATTAATGAAAACACTTTTTTTATAGGTGCATGGAGTTACCTTTTTTATCTAAAACAAGCTCTGAACAAGATTATCTTTAGCTGGTGTAATAATAAGGGTGAAATGTATAATTTCTTGTAACAGAGAAAAAACATATTGATTTGATTTATTAGCGGACAGAACCTGTGCACCCGGCTTAGTAAAATGTGACACCACCAACATCTGCATTTCTTCAAGTAGCCTGTGTGATGGCTTTAACAACTGTGGGGACAACAGTGATGAAAATCCACTCTTCTGTGGTGAGTTTCAGGGTCTCAGCTTCTAGCTGTTGCCTGCAGATGTCCTTCATGATGATAGACATTTCATTTTTGAGTGAATAATAGGAAAAAAATACTCATGCATGTCCTTATAGTCATGTCCTGTTGTTAACAGCTGGCCGGACTTGCTCGGCAGATGAGTTCCGCTGTGATAACGGGAAGTGTATTCCCCAGATATGGGTGTGTGATCGTATCTCAGACTGTTTGGACGGCACAGATGAGCCACCCACCTGCGGTACATGTCAAATCCCTCACCGGTCTGTGAAGTAGATCCTGGAATCACTATCTAATACTCTCTTTGTCTCTTTCCACAGAGGATCAGGTTCGTACTTGTAACCCTCAGCAGTTTAGCTGTGCGAATGGACACTGCATTTTGGCAATGTGGGTATGTGATGGCAACAACGACTGTGGAGACAACAGTGACGAGGCCCAGGAACTGCAGTGCGGTGAGGGCTATCATCCATTTTCAAGATGGTAGAAACCAACAAATCAATGCATAATAGTTCTAGTCTGACTATTATTTTGTATTTCAGGATCAAGGACTTGTAACCCCAGCGATTTCACGTGCCCCACTTGGTACCCAGGCTCTCCTCGCTGTATTCCATGGAGTTATGTGTGCGATGGTGAGAAGGACTGCACAGATGCCGCAGATGAGCTGCACAACTGCCCCAACCGTACCTGCCACATGAACGAGTTTGCTTGCACCAATGGTCGCTGCATTCTGGTGCCCTTCCAGTGAGTTCTTCCCCTCCAGCCGTATCTCACGCAAACAATGTATCAAATCAAATGCTTCTCAAAATCTATATCTAAAATCTATTTTGTGCATCTGAATCTCCTCCTCAGCTGTGACCGTGTGAATGACTGTGGGGACAGCAGTGATGAGATCGGCTGCGTGTACCGCACCTGCTCCAGTCAAGAGTTCACCTGCCAGAATGGAGTGTGTATTCCATCGACGTATGTATGTGATGGTTATACAGACTGTCAGGACGGCACTGATGAACTCGAGGGCTTGTGCACGAGTCCAGAACCCACCTGTGCACCTGGAGAATTCATGTGTAATTCTGGGGAGTGTATTGACATCCACAAGGTCTGCGACCATCAAAGGGACTGCTCTGACAACAGTGATGAGAAGGGCTGTGGTAAGACACCACTCGTATTTAGGAGAAGGCTCACTTTAGGGATGTGCCCAAAATACCAAATACAATATTTGGCAAGGCAAGAATAAGGACTTCAAAATGAATAATGAATTCTATTTATTATATATAAAATGTGTGTTTACTTACATTAGTAATTACATTAGATTATCCAACAATCACAAGGGCAAAGCAACATTTTATTAAAATGTGGTTGAAATTACAATGGTGAGTCTGTAAAGCCAATATGACTCTGTATGTAATGCATTCATTTGATGAAAACTACACTAAATCAAGCAATATTGTGAAATCATCATGATTTAAAATAGCCTTAATTATTTTTAAATATTTTTTAAATTGTAATTTATTCCTGTGATGGCAAAGCTGAATTTTTAGCAGTCATTAATTGAGTGTCAAGAACAGTATTTATTTGAAATTTAAATATGAAGTAGAAATAGAAAATAGAAAGATTATATAAAAGTTGTGTTAAAAACAGTAATGAATTTATGAATTATACAACTCATATTTGTGGTATGGACTAGTGTTACATCTAAAAACAGACTTTTTAGTTTTGACATACTGATGAATTAGGCCCCGCCCACCCACATACAGTTCATGCATTTCCAATTCAGGTCATTACAGCAGACACATGTACAAATAAATAAATAAAAAATTAAAATTAATTTGTAAATAGCACATTTATAATTACAACAGAACTAATGAACTGGACAAATTAGGTAATGATGTGCCTTTCTGTCCCTCCACAGGCATAAATGAGTGCAGTAACCCAGCCATTCACCAGTGTGCTCATAACTGCATAGACACCCAGACGGGTTACTACTGCTCCTGCAGGGATGGCTACAAACTCATGCCAGACGGCAAGGCCTGTGAGGATATAGACGAATGCAAAGAGGAACCGGGAGTGTGCAGTCAGGTGTGTGAGAATGCTGTGGGTTCCTTCTATTGCAAGTGTGCACCGGGATACCTACGGGAGCCTGATGGACGCACCTGCCGGCAGAACAGTGGGATTGCACCGTACCTCCTCTACAGCAACCGTTACTACATCCGTAACCTGACCGCTGATGGATCATCCTCATCGGTGGTGCTGCAGGGCCTATCGAACGTTGTTGCTCTGGACTTTGATACTACTGAGAAGCATTTATACTGGGTGGATATTGGCACACAGCGCATTGAGAGGATGTATTTAGACGGGACAGCAAGGGAGGTTATATTGAAGAGTGACCTGGACGGAGCAGAAGGCCTGGCTGTGGACTGGGTGGGCCGGTAGGTTAATGAGGGACTTGATTCACTTATTTACTTTAAGGATGTTGTAAAAACAAATGGGCAGGGTTAATCTATGGGTGGGTTTTTCCTTGCAGAAAGCTGTACTGGGCAGATGTGATTATGGAAGCCATTCATGTCTCTGAACTTGATGGACGTTACCGGAAAAAACTCCTGAAAGGTTGCGTTGACGCCAACTCTACATACTGCTTCACCAATCCGCGGGCTGTTGCTGTCAACCCTAAATATGGGTGAGCTAAAGATAACACATATCTATTTTATTTGTTCAGTTGAACCATGTGTGCAAACTTTCCCTTTCCCATTTCCGGTCAGATGGCTATACTGGACAGACTGGGGACAGACGGCTTTCATTGGCAGGGCTGGAATGGACGGAACCAACACATCAGCTATAATCACTACCAAGCTAGTGTGGCCTCATGCCCTGACCATCGACTACACCAACAACAAGATCTTTTTTGCTGACGCTCACCTCAATTTCCTTGAGTAAGTTGTCTCCTGTACTGTATCCAAACCAAATCTGATCTTCAGACAGTAACAGACAGGCCTGCTTTATGTAACACACACAGTATTATGAATATTATGAATCAGCATGGGAACCATTTCACCATTTGTATCACTGTTTCTCAGCATTTCTCACAGCGGTCATCAATGGTGGAGGAGCAAACTCATTATAATTACAGTACAAATAGTACTGTTGTAGTGTAACAGAATGTACTTTTAAGAGAATGTAGTTGTTTAAACCTCAAATATCTGGTTTATATTCTATATAAGCACAGCGATATATATATATGGTACCGGTTCATCATGTATAGAATCTATAATTCTAATGTCTATTTCCCAACAGTTATGCTGATATGGATGGACAAAACAGACATAGGGCTATAACAGGCTCCATGCCCCATGCTTTCGCTCTGACCCTGTTTGAGGATTTGGTGTACTGGACCGACTGGAACACCCACAACGTAGAGCGAGGCCACAAATACACCGGTGCTAACCGTGTTGTAATGGGAAACAACACACACCGCCCTAATGACATCCACATTTACCACCCTTACAGACAGCCACGCAGTAAGACTATATATCATTAATTTCATCATTAACTTGTACTTGTTAACTTGTATGATCCTTGTTTGATTGTTTTATTAACATTTTCCTAGGTGACAATCCCTGCAATGACCATCACCTGACCTGTAGTCACCTGTGTCTGATTGGCCCGGGTGGGACGACGGCCAGATGTGAGTGTCCAGATCACTTCATTGGTCTGGCAATTGGCTTTAAGATACAGTGTGTGGCTGACTGCTCCAGCACTCAGTTCCGCTGTGGAGACAATGAGAAGTAAGTGAATCCATTCTCTAATGATAATGTAATGATCTCGAGCTCTTCCACTCTTACTTTTCTTCATTGTTTGTCTTTTGTCTCCAGGTGCATTCCCATATGGTGGAAGTGTGATGGTCAGTCAGACTGTGGGGATGGCTCCGATGAGCCTCAGACATGTTCTCCACGTTACTGCCCAATTGGACGCTTCCAATGCCAAGATGGGAACTGCACCTACCCGTTTTTCCTATGTGATGGCCATAATGATTGTCCAGATGGATCTGATGAAGATGCTGCACTCTGCAGTATGCAACACTTTTATGCATTGTTATAATGACAGTAACAAGAACATTTGAAAAAGTTTATTTCAGGTTGTATCAACAGAACAGTTTTTGGTTGTGTTGACTATTGAATCCGGTAACTGAACTGCATAGTTTGGGTCCTGCTGGTAATTTTTAACATTAATGGTTACATTGCATTTGTACCCAGGTGACCATCGTTGCTCTGAGAACCAGTTCCAGTGTAAAAATAAGCACTGTATCCCAATATCCTGGCACTGCGATGGCGTGCAGGACTGTGCGGATGGCAGCGATGAGGAAGCTGACAGCTGTGCTAAGAAAACCTGCAAACCTGGACAGTTTCAATGCAAAAACGGACTCTGCATACCACCAAGCTATGTGTGTGATGCACAGAACGACTGCGGAGACCAATCAGATGAGCCATATGATGAGTGCAGTGGGTGTCATGTCCCTTTGGGAAAATGGGCCATTCATTAACAGCTTGGAGTTAACTGACCTTTGATATTTGTCTTTGTTCGTAGTGGGTCCTGATCATAAGTGTGATGCAGACACTGAGTTCTCCTGCGAAACAAACTATCGTTGTATACCTCTGTGGGCTGTGTGTGATGGCACCAATGACTGTCTAGACAACAGTGATGAGCAGAGCTGTCGTAAGTCCCATATAATGATTTTAAATATTCACAGGTTGACGAACAACAGAAACAAAAAAGCTTCAAACATAACAGTTCTCCAGGACCAGAACAAGGCCAGCATAAAAGCAAATATGGGCTATAATGCCAATCAGCACACAAGTTTGGATGCACCTGCTCATTCTATATTAATACAAATATCCATATTTTAGCTTCTTCAAAGTCACTATTCTTTGTCTAGATTCCAGCTCTGCACACTAACCAACATGAGATGCATTTTGGGATGATTTTAAACAGTATTTAATGAGTTGTCTTCATGCAGGACACTCTTTGGCAGCTCTTTACTATCTTCACTAAAAAATCTATTTAAAAAATAAAATAAAATGTTATTAATATTAGTATTAATAATATTAGAGCCTCCTTTGTCGTGATTCAGCAATAAACATACATCCCTTTTGATGGATTATATAAAAGGGATTATAATTAATTTACTTTGAACATTTATGAAATAAATAAATATCAACCTCCCCATTTTGCTGCATGCAGATGAGCTGACCTGTGACCCTCTGGGAGATTTCCGCTGTGATAATCACCGCTGTGTGCCCATTCGCTGGCGCTGTGATGGGAACAATGACTGCGGGGATGGATCTGATGAGAGAGACTGTGGTGAGTAATGCATTGAGCCATCCATTACCTCTTAGGCATGTACTGTATGGAGCTCAGAGTTTTCATGTATGTGCCCATAGAACCAAGACCTTGCTCTGAGAGCGAGTATCGCTGTGACAACCAGCAGTGCATTCCAGGATCTTGGGTTTGTGACCATGACAATGATTGTGGGGACAATTCTGATGAGCGAGACTGTGGTAAGTTGAAGTCAACATAAATGAAACCCATTCACTCTTTTAACTCTTTCCTTCTTTTCAACTTCCCACCAGCACAGGTCACTGAATAAGCAATGCATTTCTACTGTTCTCTTAGCTTTCTTACTAATCTAGTTGTCTAATAAATCTGAAATTGTGTATTACAAATATTGTTGAATCTTTGACAACTTGCTTTCTTTCTCTTCTTTTGTAAGTCACTCTAGAATAAAGTGTCCATTAAATGCATGCACGTGTAAATAGACATCAAGTCACTTCTGACATTTTAAATTTTTTATTTATTTATTGGAATATACTGTTTCACTCAGAAATACATGACATTATGACAACAAATACTGTATGCTACTGTTTACTAAATGCTACAGGTATACAGATTGAGCATTAAAAAGGCTAAAACACCGTACATGGATTCCCCTTTTTTTTAGATTATTATTGGATTGACCAGTATTTTATTTTGTGTGCAGAGCTGCGGACCTGTCGTCCTGGAACATTCCAGTGTACATCTGGACACTGCATCCCAGAAGCTCTTAAATGTGACGGTTTTGCTGACTGCCTGGACTACTCTGATGAGTCCACCTGCCGTGAGTGTGCTGGGCTTGAAATATATGGATGTTTAAAATCTTCTTATTGCATATACTGAAAATCTTGATATTATTCTGTGCCTTTTGTTTTCCCAACAGCAACTCGCTATCCTGGAGGACGCTGGTGTCCGTCAAACCAATTCCAGTGTGACAACAAGCTGTGTGTGAACCAGCAGTGGGTATGTGATGGCTTCAACGACTGTGGAGACCGCTCAGATGAGCAACTCAACCTCTGCTGTAAGACATTATGAGAAAATGAAATTATTATTTTTTATAGATAATTTTAACCATTACAATTATAATACATGTCTCTTTAAGGTGCGTTATTAAGTTTAAACCTAAACCTGGAAATTCATGTTGGCTTAAGCTGGTCTTTTCAGCAGGAAATTGTTAACAGTGTCAAAATTGTTCTGTGATTAGGGAACATTACATGTGAAATGCCAGCCAAATTCCGCTGTGACAATGGCTACTGCATTTATAGTGGTCTCATGTGCAACCAAAAAGATGACTGTGGGGATGGCAGTGATGAAAAGGAGGACAACTGTAAGAGATCCACACATGTCTTTTCACAACAACTAAAATCAAACTTTCTAAATTTACCATAATACACTACTTCAAAAGCTTGGGGTTGGTAAGAAGTTTTTAAGTCTCTTATGCTCACCAAGGCTGCAGTTAAAAGAGTATATTATTTCTTTTAGACACAATCCTTATTTTATATGTTATATAAAAACATATTAGAAAATGTTAAAAAGTATCATATTTGAAGAAAATAATTTTAGAAAATCTTATATTTTTATATAAAATTCAACCCTTTGTCTAAACATGAGTTGTATTCTGGGATGAACAGTATTGAAGGATTTCCCTTGATGCTGAATACTTGTTGGCTGCTTAGCACAAAAAAAATTAAGTACAATTTTTTAAGTGTATTATTTTTCAGAATTCTTTGGTAAAATAGAAAGTTCAAAAGAACAGAATTGATTTTAATCAGTTTTTTTTTGTAACATAAATGTATTTTATGCACTTTTTAATATTTTTTTTCAAAAAACAAATATCTTACTGACCCCAAACTTTTGAACATCAATAAAGTTTGTGAGATTAGTGTTTAAAACACAAATAAAAGTCAATTTGGCAATAAGGTAAGTCAAATTAAAATAAAGTTTTATCATGTTGAGTAGTTAAAACTACAAAAAAGAAAGCAATACTGATTAATTTGCAGTGTGGTTGCATACTGTATTATGTATCTAGTGTAATATAACCTACTGTTGTTATGGTTAATGACGACCGTATGAATTGTGTTTTTAAATCAGGTCAGAAACCCACTCTGGCCCCCTGTACGCCCAATGAGTTTAAATGCACTAATGGCCACTGTGTGGCTCTGCCTTACGTGTGTGACCACAACGACAACTGTGGAGACCTTACAGATGAGCTGGGCTGCAGTAAGTCAACAAATATTACCAAATATGATCAGTATATGTAGTAATTCTTGTACTAAGTTATAATTGAATTTTCTGAGAACTGCCTTAGATTGTGCCTGTAAGGTAGTTGATGAGTGACTCTTTTCAGATTTTGGCCACGACCGCAACTGTGATGAGAAATTATGTCAGCACGAGTGTACAAACCTGAACGGCACTGGCTTCATCTGCTCTTGTAAACCCGGCCATGCTGTGGATCCAGATAACACCTTCCGCTGCAATGGTAGACACAAACAGACATATTAAGTACCTTTCTCTTTCTCTTCAGAGTGGAGAAAGTTTTTGCTGCTAGTCTAATTTCTTTCAAAATCAGAATCTGTAATCTTTAAACAGAAAGTTTCACCTGTGTATGCCGGTACATCTGCCTTATCCCTCGCTGTTTTTCATGTCTGTCTCTTGCACCCTGCAGATATAGATGAGTGTTTAGAGTATGGCACATGCCCGCAGGCCTGCAAGAATACTAAAGGAAGCTATGACTGTGATTGTGCCCTGGGCTACAGGAAAGTGGGCACAGGCAATCAGTGTGAGGCTGAAGGTAGGATAGAAATTGTATGGAACCACAAACAAGAATTTCTGAGCATGTGTAGCATCTTAAAGCTCTTCTTTCTTAGGTCCTGGACCACTGATCCTTCTGCCAGAGAACATTCGCATCCGACGCTACAACCTCCAGACAGAGGAGTATCATGACTTTTTGCAGGAAGAGGAGCGCATTGTGGCACTGGACTATGACTGGGACCACAACAACACTGGACTTAGTATGTACTCAATTCTCGGGCCTCAGCCCCTCAAAAATATCATTACTCTTTTACTCTGTATTATGGAAGCCCATTTCCAAATAAGATAAAAAACATCCTTGGGTAAATCATAATTATGAGACAAATAGTTATAATTATGATGAAATATTTGACTTTTTTATCTCTTAATTATGACATTATATATCATAATTATATACAATTTTTGACTTATGTAATACGTTTCATAATTTTGACTTTGTCATAATTTAAACTTTTTTTGTCCTGAATTACCTAGACATTTTTTTTCTCCCCTTTGTGGCTGAAATTGGCTTCCATACTCTGTAATATATGCCCAACAATAGGCTGTTCCTCCAAAGACACAAATAATAAATTATGAATTAGAAACGTATATATACAAAATAAATGCACATAACATTCAATTTGATCAAAATGAAATTTGAGTTACAGTATTGCATTATTTGTGTTTAATGTGATTTGTCACCTTTCTTGTGTGTTTCAGGTATGGTGTATTTTACAGTAGAAGGAAATGGTGCATTGCCTGGTGCTATTAAAAGAGCTTATCTGCCAGCTGTGGATGATCACAATAATAACATTGCTGTTGCTGTAAAACTGGACATCAAGTACATCACCAAGCCTTATGGGATTGCAGTGGACTGGGTTGGCAGGTAAAAAACTAAACTAAATATTTAAACTCTTCACTGAAGCTGAATGATTTAATAATAATAATAATAATAATGATGGTTTTGGCAAAAGCAAATAATGAATCAGCCTGTAACAGCTCATGAGACTTTTATTTACTATACAGGAATTTGTACTGGGCTGATGCGCAGCTCAAACGTCTGGAGGTGGCCTTGTTGGACGGACGTTACAGGAAGCATCTGATTAAGACTGACCTGCAAGAACCCAATTCTGTGGCTGTAAACCCTCGTTTGGGGTGAGACTTACATCCTATTTGGCTGTGGTGTGTTTAAAGGGATAGTTCACACCCAAATTTTTGTATCATTTCCGTATCCTCATGTCATTCCAAATCTACATTCTGTTATTTTATTTCTGGAGCATATAAGGAAAAGTTTACAAAAAAGTAAAGAAAATGAGAAAAAAAGCACCAAAAAAATTAGAAAACTCTATTTCTCCTTCAAGCTCGCCTACATTTAAATGCAAATGTTTGAATTATGTTTTGTCATGTTGGGATGCAGCATGCTCTACTGGATAGACAATGGCAACACGCCATGTATCGAAGGCTCCTGGTTGGATGGTCAAGAGAGAAGGGTTCTGGTGGACAGTGCTTTGGGTTGGCCTACAGGCCTGTCCATCGACTTCACAAACAGCGACCGGATCTATTGGTCAGATGCAAAGGAGAGTCGCATTGAGTCCATACTACCAGATGGACAGAGCAGACAAATATCAGTTTTCATAGGTAAAAGTTTGAGTTGATTCAATTTAAAGTTTTACTTGTTTAAATTGTTTTTATAATCTTGTCATGCTTTAAAGAAAAGCACTTATCTTGACGTGTTTGCTAATATACGAAAGCACATGGAAAGTGCTTGTTTGTAGTTTTAACTGTAGTGTTATTCAAAATTACATTTAAAAATAAATATATTTTAAATTAATTCAGCACTACACTTTAACCACATAATTTAAAGACAATAGAAGTAATTTTGAAAATACATGTAATCATGTATTTAAGTTCTACTTGAGCAGGTGAAAAAACACTCAAAATTAAACTATTTGCATTTAATATCAATTTAAATTATAACACATTTTAATTGTAATTAACATGCAATTAGGCATCTTAAAAATAATCTTATAAAAGGGACATTCATATATTCTACCACATTTCTTCCCTGTCAGATGTAAGAAACCCTTTCAGTGTGAATGTATTTGAGGACCATGTGTACTGGAGCACGCAGGAGAAGGGTGAAGTGTTCAGACAGGACAAGTTTGGCAAAGGCACCAAAACCAGACTCCTAATAGCAGGACCTTGGCTTACCCAGGTCAATGTCTACCAGCAGCAGAAATACAACTCTATAGCCTGTGAGTAACCACAATAAAAGCGAGATTTGCATGATGACCTATGAATCCAGTCTTTTTAAATTTAAGCTAACTTTTATTATTGTGCTGATATAAAAAATGTCATGATGGTAGTTAGGATTTTGTTGGTAGCCACTTAAAGTGATATAAAAATGTAATGATGGTAGTTAGGATTTTGTTGGTAGCCATTTAAAGTGATTTTATAGATATATAGTGGGTTGAACTGTCTCTGCCCCACAGTGAAGAACCCTTGTAAGGGCACATGCAGTCACCTGTGTCTGCTGAGACCAGGAGGCTACACCTGCGCCTGCCCAGAGGGCACCAGCTTCTTCCCTGGCAGCAGTACTGAATGTGACACAGGTGCCTTTTATACTCCTTATCTGTCTTTATAGTCATCTTAACGATATGACCATAAACCAATTCATTTTAGCTATTGCAACCAACACCGTTGCTGCAATCTCCGGGTTCCAGTAATAATAAAAGATATAAGTACTTACACTAAGACTGTATGGCACATTTTACTGTTCAGCTCTAAATATAGCAGCCGCTCCCATCCAATTGTTTTTGTGATGTTTGATTTGATAGGTTTTGAGCCTGAACCCACCATGCCCCCTCCATGCCAGTGCAGGAATGGTGGAACCTGTTATTTTGATGACAATAAGGCGCTCTGCATGTAAGCTTGTGATCTGATATTGACATGCATGTTTCATAAGAAAAAAAGTGTTTAAAATGTAGGGATGGATAAACTTGTGGATGTGGTAATGCTAACTGTTCATTCCCCCCTTATAGTTGCCCTGCTGAATGGAAAGGAGATTTCTGCGAGACCAGTGTTTATGGTGTAGTCACAACCTCAGGTAAAATTTATGGCAGTACATGATATCAGCAAATCATGCAGCAACTTTTCAAGCTGTTGTCAAACAAACAAGACGATATGACCCAAATCCTGTCTCTCTTTCTGTCCATTCATAGTTGCTATTGCTCTTGGAGTTACAGCTGTTGTGGCTCTTTTCCTGGTTTGCCTGATATATTCTGCAAAAAAGAAGGAGAAAATTATGAACACTCTGCATAACATTAATCTGCCTATTAGTGTATCTAAATTCAGTATGCCCAGCTTCTGGTGAGAATGAAAAAAAGTGTATAATAAATATTAGTGAATATTAGAAGAGAATATAATGAATATAGATATTGTGCAGATATTATATACAGTTGCGGTATATAACAAAATAAACCTTTGGTTTGGTTTTACTTCATATAATTAGGGGTGGTAACTCTGAACATTTTAACAACCCATCTGAATCGGAGAATGACAACAGCAACTTTCCCAAAGAGGTTTGTATTTGTATCTCATCTTGTATTTTTAAAACACATATCCAAAATATAGCATGTATAGTTTATTATAAATGCACACTACCTGGGTCAGTTAGATTTTTTTATATATATAAATTGATCATTTTATTCAAGAAGGATGCATTAAATGTATCAAAAGGGACAGTAAATACATTTATAATGTTGGAAAGAAAAATCTATTAAAAAAAATCTATCATTTTGAAATTCCTATTCATCAAAGAATACTAAAAAAGAATCAGTTTCCACAACAATATTTAGCAGCACAACTGTCAAAACACTAATAAGAAGAAAACGGGCAAAAGGACAGCAAAAGGTTCATTTCAGTTAGAGGTTTGTTTGCCATGTTAACATCTTTTGTCCTTTGGTCAATATCAGGAATCCAGCACATCAGTAGAAGTGGAGGGAAAAGGGAGGAGTTTTGAGAACCCAGCATACAGTGAGGATGAACAGGGACCTACTGCTGTAGCCACTGCAGTCATGAATGGGCCTGCCAAAGTATGACCTCTACTGGCACAAAGGGTTTACTGCATGTTGTCTGTAGTTATGTCAAATATTTTTACGTTTTTAGTTCTAGACTGGATATTTTATTTATTTTTGAACTATTCCTTTTTCACCCAGACTTTTGGGTGAACTGCCCCTTAAATATTGACTGAAATTGTGAACTGAATCATTTAAAAGCTTTTTTGGCTCATTGTTTTTTTCTCTCTCTCTCTCTCTTACTTTCTCTTACTTTCAGGAGAGTGTTGAAAACCCGATGTATGCTGCTGAGTTGAGCTTTGTGACCCAGCCAATTGATGGTGCAACCCCTGTCAAAGCAGATGCCACACCAGTCAACACTGAGCCTGACAAGGTTAGCCAAAGTGACAATAACCACATGATGCATGCTTTATTGTCCTGGAAATGATCTTGCTTTGTTTGGTTGTGTGATTGGTTCAGACCTTTGAGAATCCAGCAACCATTTAGATAAAGAAGGACGGCAAGCAATTATGAACCATTAGCTCCTTCATTCAATTAGATTTAGTATACCCAACCACCCCAGCCAAAGCGCTCACAAGGCAGCAAATATACATTAGGGATGTAGCTGTGCACAAAAATGATACTTACCTCTGTTTGAATTAGCAGTTCATTATGTTTTAGGGCACAGCATATATATATATATATATATATATATATATATATATAGTCCAGGTAACAAAATTTAGAAGATCCAACCGATTTAGGCTTTTATTTACATCTAAATAATCAACACACATACATAGAGCACATAACATACTGTACGGTAAACAAGGAAGCTCAAACATTGAAATGTGATGCACAAGGTTTGTTCATGCAATGTACAACACTGCATTCATTTGGTAAGTGTGTGCCAAACCGAAAGACAAGTACCAAACATTTTTTGCTACAAATATGTGTACAGCTACTACACCTCTAAAATAAATAGTGTTAAACTTTTAGGTAAGATTTGGTTTCAGGCCTGTAAATGGGGCAAAGTCCTGGGGTTTAAAACAAATCCTAACAGAATGTTTGAGCAATATCAACATAGTGCTGCCATGCAAGCACTGTAGCAAAAAAAACGCCCTAAACACACCCACACACAAGGAGTTATTCTGAAGATGTGACAGAATAGAAAGATATAGAGTATGTGGGAGAGGACACAGAGGAGTTAGAGAGACATCAATAAGAAACAGCACAAACCCACAGGTGACCTTCATACCTCACAGCATGTTATAGAGATAGATCTGTGTTATGCCAGTCACTTCTGAGCGTGTCAGTCATTAGGTTGCATCTTAATTTCTTGTTCCTGTTTTACACAGGCTGATACTTCACAGCAACAGAGCGAGGTGGATATGCATGATATGTTCGACAATCCCTTATATATGGTGAGAAAAAGAGCTAAAGATTGAATGCGTTCAGTGAGGGACTGTGTATGGGTTTGGGTAAATACCATGAATTGGTTTCATTTTTATGTACGAGTGAAGGATGTGTCCTAATAATAATATAGTTCTGGCTCACCGATGTAAGCACACAGACAGCCCTGTTGACATCCCTTCTCTCCTTATTCTGCTGAAGGAAAAAGATGAATGCTGTAATACAATGAAAGCTATAACAGTGTGAAGGAGGGTCTCATTTAACAGCTCGTGAAGGCATGTCAAGGCCTCTGGGAAAGAGAATTTCCCTCTCTGGTGAAGAAGGCAAATAAAAGAAGTGAAAGACCTTGAAAGTCTCCTTGAAAGTGATTGAGAGAGGCATCTATTATATAGACATAAATGAAACCGATCTTTGCTGAAAAGAGCATGATTATAGACAAAAAGGACATATCTGATAATCTGAAATTATTTAAATTTAATTTACACTAAGGGTGAATATTTGGATTTATTTATGTTTTTTATAAAAGTCTCTTATGCTCACCAAGGCTGTAGTTAAAACAGATACACTATTTTCCACATTGGTAATACCAATTGTTAAAACCAATAATAATTGATAATAACTGATCACCAAATCATCATATTAATGGCACTGAAGATTGAATTAATGGCTGCTGAAAATTCAGCTTTGCCATCACAGGAATAAATTAATTTTTTAAAATATAAATTCAAATAGAAAACAGTTATTTTACTCTTTAATATTATTTCACTTTTTTTTTTTACTGCATTTTTGATAAATAAATGCAGCCTTGGTGAGCATATATAACTAAACGTATAAAATACAACTAAATATATAAAGGTCTATTGTATTATCTGAGTATTATATTAAAATTATATGTGCATATAGAATTTTAATAAAATATTCTACATTTTGTATATGGTATAAATAGCAAATCTATAATTTATTAATTTATTAATTACTACAAACGTAAATGTTTTTATTACTGTCATTTGCTATGGTTATGTTCTATGAATATGATACTTTTGGATTCTATTTTTTAACAGCTATCAAAGCATTCTCATAACATTCTGTGCTATTTAAAAGTCAATATACTGCACTGTTTAGCAAGTGAGGCATGAACTGTAACTGAGTGTCTCAAAATTAGATCAAAATACTTAATTTGAAATAGACTAATGAAAGGTCAGGCCCTCAGATGCTTAAAATATGGCTGTGACACAGATCTAGCTTGATTTGCTCCTTCGAGGCCTGCGAGGAGATTGATTTTTTGCAAATGCAGATTCATTCTCTTTTTGCTTAGCTCCTGCTCACTTATCATTCCCTCCATACCCGAGACATGATTTCCCCACATCAGCAGAAACGAAAGGCACCTAATGGCAACTAACGGCTTGGTAGATAGATAATATATTGCAGTGATTCAAGTAAAATTGAAATGTTCCTCTGCTACCTCTGTGCTACCTCTTCTAAATCTGAGGTGAAGTGTCCAAAATTGTCTAAAATTGAGGAGAGAGACCTGATACACATTTCTTGTGTCTTGTCAGGATGCACCACGAACACACAGCCAGGGAGAATCTACAATCTGAAGACAATTTGAGAGCATCTTACAGGATCGGCTCTCAATCACTTCAGCAGCTAAGATGTATGGCTGGTAAATTATGGCTGCAGTAGCATCCATCTACTCACATGGGATTTAGGTCTCTATTTGCAGGGAGTTACAACAAAGTTTTAGACAACAAACATGCCGTAAACTGTGAATAGTTTTGTTGATTGTTCTTTTTAATATATTTTTTATAGATAAAGATTTGCACTGAGATACTTCAGACGACTGTAAATTGTTGCAATGATTCATTTTAATTGACATATTCACTCTTTGAATGTTTTCGTGTATTTTTTTAGTATGTGTATAATTAACCGCAATGCTGCTTGGTCTCGTTTGATATCATAATAATAAAGTATAATAATGTCTTGCAAAATGTTTTTGGGTGAGATCTGTGAGGATTTTTAATTTCATCAAAATGTAATCCTAAAAAATCTAAACTGTGTCTTACACTAAATCATTTCAAAGTTGGCAAGATGTATATGAAAGAAGTATATCATTAAAAATACAGCAAAAAACAGTATGACATTTAAAATGTCATTTGGCAAAGGATTACTCCAGTTTAAAGTGTATCATGATCCTTCAGAAATCATTCTAATATGCTGATTTAGTGCTTAACAAACATTTTTCATTATTATCAATGTTGAAAACATCTGTGCTGCTCAGTATTTTTAACCATGAACTTTTTTGTAACCGTGTAAAAGTCACTTTTGATCAACTTAATTAATTAAATTGCTGATATAGTATGATCTAATAAAACACAACACAAATGTAAGAGGGAAAGAAAATTATGACCCAGATTCCCATGTGTATAATAACAACCTGCGATCTCAAATGATCCTCTTGACTCACTTGTCAGAAAGAACATGCCAGTGTCCATTTTTGTTGCTATCCTAGTCTTCTACCCATATGTACTACAAACTAATTTTATTATGAAAAGTTACAAACACCAGGTTTATGATGGAAGCAAAAGACTCACATAAGTACAAGGCACTGTTCAGATTCAGCGGCGCTGCCGATCAGCTCTTGCCGTTTCACAGTGAGCATCATTAGAGGAGAGAGAGGGGAAGAGGACCAGTGGGGGATGTGTTAGAGCGATAGATTGAAGAAGGGCGGGCTGAAGATTGTATGTGAGAGAGAACGGGGGGGGTAAGGAAGAACCGAGATACACTGAGCCAGTGTAGCAGGAATCGCCACAGAGATGCCGAGGGTCTCTCCATGAAAGCGGAAACGCTCTCACGCACGCACGGGCGGTGAAAGGTAAGACGTACGGGGGCGTTCTCCCTTTTGCATGCTGGGTGTATAATCCGCTCTGCAGACAGAGTGAACAGCAGGGGGAGGATTCAGCATTTAAAAGGATCTCAGCATCTAGTGATGCATTTTTCACTGGCCACATTCCCTGACGGACAGTTTCGGAGAGATTCTGGGAAGCACGTCCGCTGGAATGAGGTAGAGGGATGCTGGGTATAGGCTACCGTAATATCTCTCAGATTCCCTTTATTTTGTCACAGTAAATGCATTCAAAGGGCATTACTGAATTAGGTGAACTGAAAAATAGTGATTTAAATGTTGTATTTTGTGAGTTCGATGTTTTGTTCCTCCCGAGCTTCTGCTTTGAGACTGTTTTGAGCCGTTTTAAGGGTATTCCCTTGCACCTGTGATTTGTGTTTTGTCATGACTGTGTGTGTGTGTGTGTGTGTGTGTGTGTGTGGTCAGGTTTACCTACATTATGGGTTTTAAGAAGGAAAACGCTCAATAAACATACTAAATAATGTCTTAGTGACAATATAAAAATGCAAAATGGTTCATATAAGATGTAGGGGATAGATATTATAATGTGCTCTGTATTAAACCAGTAGAAGTCAATGAAAAGTCTACAGCATGTGTGTGTGTACAGGCATGCAAGATCATATGCAACCTGTCAACTAATGAACCTGCCTGTAACACGTTTTCATATGCAATATTGTGACGTGTTTTGATTTGATGGACAGGCTGTTTTCTGATAATCTACTGAATCTGAATAAATTAGGCTCTATCCCATAAGGCTCAATGACTCCTGCTGATGTAATTTGATGTAATCTTCTCCAAAGAGATTTAATTTGATGTGTTTGCTTGTGTCTACAAGCATTTATGTATATAATGCACACACACGTACACACACCAAAAGAGAGCTAGAGCTGTCAGCACTAGTGGTGGCCTTTAGCAGTGCGTGATAGTGAAAGGGACAGATGGTGGCAGAAGGGTGGCTGAATGACCTTGTCCCCCAGCAGGGCAAGTTTTCAGCTTTACATGAATCATTCTGTAAGGGCGAGAACTGGGCAAAATAACCCCTGTTCCTCTGGAGAAAGAGAGGATGATAAAGGTCAGACAGAACAGGCCCGAGGTCCTCAGACTGCAAACCAAAAGTAACCATTTGCAATTTGGCATTTGTACCATTCAGGTTTTGTGTTTGTTTTGTGGCATTTTCTATATGACATTTTTACCAATGATATTTTCAAGTGGTTGGGCAGCTGAGCTGCAAAGTACTAGCAAGATGACCCTGATCTCAGCATATGTCTGGTGAGAATCTTCTCAATGCAGCTGCAGCATATGAGGAAGATGGAGAGAGACACAGAGCAGCATAATCTTTCCATCACGCACGTCATAATCAGAGTGAAAGGGAAAAAGAAATAGAGAGATACTTTTGGGCCTTTGAGAGAATCAGCATGGATTAGAGGGCTTTTAGAAAACCAAAAGTCTGTAGTAAGGTTACAGCTTGTCTGGTACAAGCTGTACCAAAATTTCAGATCATGACACCTCTCAATATTTCATCACTTTTACTGGGGGTTTAAGCTACTTGAAATATACAAATTCAAAATATCTCTTGGTGTCACAGATTAAATCTTTCATCGGCACAAAGATGTGATTTCTAAAACCATAGGCCTCTGTTTGTACGATATAGGGGGAGATTTACCGTATTCAAATGAAGATTTATCATCATCATTTTCCATTAAAAAAAAAATGTACAAGGAAATTCCCAGATATATTTTGTTAAAATATTTATTTATTCTCATTTTTGTAGTTTATAATGTACTGTACCTCATGGTGTTTTTTATTATTATTATTATATAGTTAATGTTTATTGCACTATTTTAGTCTCATGTGTGTTACCTCTACGTCTATGAGTATTGGCCATGTTGAACAGGCCATTTAGGATGAACTCCGATTCATCATGGGTTTTTTTATTGAACCACCTGTATTATAATCATGGCTATCAGTACATTTAGGATACAGAACAGATTTTGGTAGATTAAGTAGGCTTGTTAATTGATACTACAGCTATTATTAAACATAGCTTTAAAGTTTGTTTAAATGGACATACACCACTACGCTATCCCATAATACCAGAAACATTCACACTGTCACACAACTTAAAAGTTTCTCCAATGGGATCACAGGAACATGCAAAGGTTATAATTGGAACTTAAAAAGGTTCTCCAATGGAATCTATGTTAAAGTGCACTGCCTTTTCAAGAAACTCGTTTTCAAGCGTTGCATTGAATGTTTAGGGCTATTTTGTATTGAGTTGTAGAAAGGCTAAATGGTTTAACCATACACTATGTTTGCAATCAAACTGAAAACCATCATTTTCAGACTAGGTAAAAAGGAACTTCTTACTTTAGTGCAGAGTATACTGTTTCATGAGATGTCTCTCTGGATGAAACACAGTGATAAAGTATTGATTGTTGTTGCCATGGGGATTATTTCCTGAGGGACTCATTTTCGAGTGAAGTGATCCTATTTCTACTTACTTCACTCATTTACTGTGAACTGTGCAGACCACCAGAATCTATATCCCCCTCTAAAGAGAGATGCTTTCCTTCAACTGACTCACAACAACATTCTATCCTGATTGAACTGAGATGACTAAGTGTAATTTAATTTAATGCCATGCAATGTCTATTGTCATATCTTTCATTCTCCCTTTCTCTTCTCTTTCTTTCTGCTTGTTTTGTTGACTGGGTACAGTCTATTTTTGTCTCATCTTTAAAAAAAAAAAAAAATTCCATGATGGGGTTTGTTACTTCATAACACAGCAAACCTCACCATGCAAACATCATTGGCTTTTAAAGCCATTTCAATGAAATGATCAAATGAGCATAAAATATTATTACCCCTAATTGTGTTGTACAGGATCCGCCTCATTGATTTGATGTGCCACATCATTATTGAACAGCTATTTACCACGCAATCCATAGAAGGGAACAGTTATAATGTTAAGGGTTTCCTAAAGTTGGCTTGTGCCATTTTATTTCTAACAGGCTTTTCAGATGAGCCCGCATTTTGAGTGACCTGAGAGAAGAGGAGAACCATTTTTCCTTCGTCTCTGTCTGTCTCATGAGCAGCAATGCCTGTTCTGTCACCTACCACAGGTACGTTATACAGTAGCTGTGATTGAAACTCACTTGATCATCATAATAAAGAACAGTAATTTCTTCCTCATTAAAAAAAAGTACATATAAAGAAATTGTTTAACAAATGTTTAAAACAAATGTTTAAAATCATGTACATTCACATGAGATTCCAGTCATTTCAGCTGCCTATTAAAAGTTTTTCATGTTTTAGGCCTACATGGGAAAATGTTGAGAACACATGATCAATTGAATACTATTTGTTTAATCACCTATTATGAAACATTATACTATGAAACAGTTTTGCTGACAGAATATTTTAAATATGACTAAAGCCTTTTTCAATACTATTGGTAAATTAAGATCTTTGTTTTTATGTGATACCGCATTCACATTAATAGACATCAGTAAGTCCTGGTGTATTGGTCAATGCAACATTATTATATTATTTATGTTTCGGAAAAGTATACAGAAAAGGGATAACTGTACAATTATAAAGTATATATATATTTTTTTTTTATCTTGCAGGTTTGCATGAGATGCTAGCCCTCCTTACCTCACAGCTGCATCCAGATGCTAATCACAAAGAGGACATGGTTTTCCTCAGGGAGGTCTTCAGTGAGAGGAGCCTCAGCTATCTTATGAAAGTGTGTAAAGCTGGAGATAATGTCGAATATCCTAATATTGTTTTTGTGAATGATTATCCATATGTAGTGACCTCTCATGCAGATCCATGAGCGACTCAGGCAGTTCCAGCTCCAGAGCCCGACCCCAGTGCTCCACAGTGCATCCTATCTGGCCGAAGACGTAAGTGGCATCTCTACTTCGACTGCAAACAATCAAATCATCATTATATGTGACCCTGGACCACAAAACCAGTCATAACTCATAAGTAGCATGGGTATATTTGTAACAATAATACATTGCATGGGTCAAAATTATCGATTTTTCTTTTATGCCAAAAAAGTAAAGATCATGTTCCATGAAGATATTTTGTAAATTTCTTACAGTAAATATACCAAAACTTAATTTTTGATTAGTAATATGCATTGCTAAGAACTTCATTTGGACAACTTCAAAGGTGATTTTCTCAGTAATTTGATTTTTTTATTTTATTATTTGCACCCTCAGATTCCAGATTTTCAAATTGTTGTTTCTCAGCCAAATATTCTCCTATCCTAACAAACCATATATCAAGGGAAAGCTTATTTATTCTTGATGATAAATCTTAATTTGGAAAAATTTACCCTTATGACTAGTTTTGTGGTCCAGGGTCACATATATCTTATATATGACTTATATATAGAACCTAATAAATATGCTAATATATATCTAAATATATATACAACCTTTCAAAAGTTGTTCAAAATCTTGGTGATATTTTTTAAAGTTTCTGAAATGTTTTATTATTTTATTTATATTTATTGTAATATATTTTAAAATGTAATTTATTCCTGTAATGACAAAGCTGAATTTTCAGCAGCCTTTACTCCATTCTTCTGTGTCACATGTTCTTTCAGAACTCATTATATGGTTATTTAGTGCTCAAGAAACATTTCTTATTATTATCAATGTTGAAAACAATCATACTGACCCAATACATTTGAACGTTAGTGTATGTAAAACAGCAACACATGTTTAAGGCTAGATGTTTTAATGAAAAATAAAAACAGTGATTGAGTGTGTGTTTTTTCACTGTACTATTAAATGTTGCCATGTTTTTGCATTTTTGATGATATTGGTCTTGTGGTTTGCACTGACAGGTCGCAGAGGAGCTACAGAATGGACCACTGGAAGAAGACGAGAGAGAGCTATTAACACTTCTTACTGCTCCACATGTGAAGGTGCAAAACTCACACTTGTGCCCATGTCTTTGTAGAGATTTTCCGGACTGTTGATTTTTCTAATTCATGTCTTTGTGGTGAATTTTCAGAAAAATACTTCATTGATCTTAAATTGCCCTAAAGTACAATTTACGATATTTTTAGAAATAAATTCAGATGCATATAAACGCTTGCCCCATTATATTATAATAATCAAATTAAAAACCTCAGCATGGGTATGTAAATTCTATAACAGATACACTATATTGCCAAAAGTATTGGGTCGCCCCCTTCTAATGAACAGGTTTGACTACTTTAGTAATTTCTATGAGTACAAATCTTAATGTTAAAGCATATAATGATATTCTAGGAAATTGTGTGCTTCTAATATTATAGCAACAGTTTGGACAGGACCCTTTTCTATTCTAACATGACAATGTTAGAAAATTATTGATTCAGTCAGTGTGGAAGAATTTGACTGGTCTGCATAAAATCAAGTCCTAATCCCAGTTTAACACCTCTGGTGTGACTGTAAATGCAGACCTTGAGCCAAAAACTCATCACCAAACACCAATGACTTGTACATATGGGTACAGTCATTTTAGACACTTCCAAAACTGTTGCAACAGAGATGGAAATACAATTTTTAAATACATGAATTATGTTCCCATTGTTGCCACAGATTTGGAAGTGCATTTTTCTGTTCTAAAGAAGGGGGTGTCCCAATACTTTTGTCTATATAGTGTATGTACAAGTCATTGGTGTTTGGTGATGAGTTTTTGGCTCAAGGTCTGCATTTACAGTCACACCAGAGGTGTTAAACTGGGATTAGGACTTGGCTTTATGCAGACCAGTCAAGTTCTTCCACACTGACTGAATCAATCATTTCTTTTTGAACCTTGTCTTATACACAGAGGCATTGTCATGTTAGAATAGAAAAGGGTCCTGTCCAAACTGTTGCTATAATATTAGAAGCACACAATTTCCTAGAATATCATTATATGTTTTAACATTAAGATTTGTACTCATAGAAATTACTAAAGTAGTCAAACCTGTTCATTAGAAGGGGGCGACCCAATACTTTTGGCAATATAGTGTATAATGCTGACACAATAATTCCTGTTAAATCAGTATTTAAATGAAGCTTGATGTAATTAAGCTTAATTAATTTCTATTTGATAGTGAGCGGCATGACAAAATAGAATCGGAGGATATTTTACAGCCTTCTAATTAGACTCACTCATTTCCTCCATGTGCCCCGGGCATCAGTTTCCTCTTCTCTGTTTTTTTACCATTCTCTGTCAAGCGATCTACACCTACATGCTAATTCTCTCTCTCATTCATACACGAGCACATTCTTTCTTCCACAGCACCATTGGGTCATCTTGTCAACTTTTGTTGGGATTTTTCTCTCCATCAGGCAGTGCTAACAGTACATGACACAGTGGCACAGAAGAACTTTGAGCCTGTGCTTCCCCCTCTACCGGATGATCTAGACGATGAACTGGAGGAGGAATCAGTAAAGATTGTGCGTTTGGTGAAGAACAAGGAGCCTCTTGTGAGTTTCAGGATTGAGCTGTTTTGTCAACAACATGGACTAATATTCTTAATGTACTGTCCATTATCATTAAGACATGCAAAATATAGGCTTATATTTAATTTCTGCAATCAATTATGTCTCTTTAGGGTGCGACCATCCGCAGGGACGAAGTAACTGGGGCAGTAGTGGTTGCTAGGATAATGAGGGGAGGAGCTGCAGACCGTAGTGGTGAGTGACAGCCTGGTTCTTTTTTTCTCTGTGGAAACTGTTTTTTTACACTGTGGCTGGACAACAGCAAAATCTCTCTCAGCAGATTTGATGTAACATAATCTATGATGACGCAATCAGGGACCATGCGAGTCAAAAACTGACCCATGACAGACGACTCAATTCTCAATGAAGAGATAAAGAGGTTGAATAACCATTTATTTTAATGTTACGCAAAGAATTTACTGAGAATCTCTCCTATTAGATATCCAAAACGACATTTTGAAAATTAGATGTCAGCAAAACGGGGAGACTGTAATCACAGCAGAATCATTATTTTTTTTCAAATTAATAGCATTCTGAGCAGCGGATTTTTCTTATCACGAGCAAAATATTTACTAAAATCCTTGAGATTATGCTTTGCTTTGGGATTACAGATTATACTGGAAATATACAGAGCAGATTTCATGGTTGCCATGGAAATTCTGTTGAAATATGACATGTACCTTTGCAAGCTAGGTTGTCCTATAATGAGTGTTTGTATGCAGTGTTATGCAGTTCCTAGAAACACAGCTTTATTAATAAATTTAAAAAGTGTACCAGAAAACCTTGTATCAGAGAGTGTTGCAGAAAAAGTACAATATCATCAAGGGGAATAAAATGTTTGATCAGAGAAACTGAGAAAAACCCTCAATTTACTGAATTTACTAGAAATATTTCATTGAATTTGAAGAAAGCAGTGGCAGCATGACGACCAAAAATGATCAGTGATCTGGAAGCTTTTTCAAGTGTGGAATGGGCCAAATTCCAGTGAAGAGGTTAAAGAAAAAAATATTCTCTATAAAACTTAACTTTTGGGGGTTGAATAATTTCGTAAATAAATTTAAAGAGCCAATTTCAGTATATAAAATATAATAGTATATAATAGTAAATTTAAAGAAATATTTTTAAACATCTTAGCTCAATTGTTATGAATTATGAAGATAATATATAGTGTATATATTATAATATTATGAAGATAATTTATCATGAAGTAGAAGTATTTTCACTATAGTGAAAGCCTTAGATTTTTTTATTTTTTTGGGACCCCACTGTATTTTAAATGCACCACGATGACTGTTCACTGAATTCTCCTTCAGGTCTGGTACATGTTGGAGATGAGTTAAGGGAGGTCAATGGAAATCTCATTATACACAAACGTCCTGAGGAGATCAGCCAGATTCTGGTGTGTTCACTATTCCTCTGTTGTTTTACAAAAGCTAAGTCATTCCCATAAGATTCCTTATCTGAAAAGGCACTTACCTGATTTAGTGTCCTTGATTGTTTATTGTTTGTCGGTCTGCAGTCTCAGTCTCAGGGCTCGATCACTCTGAAGATAATCCCTGCCATTAAGGAGGAGGATAGATTCAAGGAGAGTAAGGTGAATGTAATCACTTTATTTGAACGTCATTGGACAGAACAGATAGCAGCTGCTTCATAATATGCATGCAATGTTATATGCTCTGTTTTTTTTTATTTCTCTCTTTAAGGTCTATTTAAGAGCCCTGTTTGATTACACACCATTTGAAGACAAGGCCACACCTTGTCAGGAGGCAGGACTTCCTTTCACATGTGGAGACATCCTGCAGGTGGTGAGCCAAGACGACCCAACATGGTGGCAGGCCAAAAGAGTGGGAGACAGCAACCTGCGTGCCGGCCTCATTCCTTCAAGACAGTTCCAGGAGAGGTACACAACAAAAATCATGTCTACACCTTTCATTTACCTTTATTATTGCCTTATAAACCATATGTCTGTAATATGCAATGGTTGTTCAAGAGCAGATTTTAAGGGGAGGCTGATCCTTCAGCAATTTGGATTTGTTTGGATACATTAATATTAAGTTTCTTTCCTCCTTTTATGTGAATTACAAGCAGGATTGATGATGTATTAAAATGTAAACTAGTTTTAAAGGTCTGATATTAATTGGCTATTAATAGAACAGGAATTAAATCCTTGACCAAAATTATGTTGTATGCATTATTTTAATATCCATTCTGATTGGTAATTTTTTTAATCAAATCAGCCTCCTCTTGCAGTGTTTAATGGGCTATCACATATTGAAAAAAAAAAAATCCTTTTAAATTAGTTCCTCAGAGAATGTTAGTAGGTAAATTAATCATTTCACTTTTAATAAATATTTGAGAATACTCAACCCCGTCTCCCTGTGATAGTCCACCACTATAGATCTTCTAAAACAAAGTGTTTCATTTATTTTTTGTAATTATATTTTGACTTTTTATCCTAAATCTGCAGACGACTGCTGTATAGGATGAAAATGGGAACACGCCAGAGCCCTAAATCACCTAGAGCAACACCATGTAAGTTCACAGAAGTTACTGCATAGCTAACAGAAGTACGTTACCTACTAAATAAATACATGAGTTTTTTGTGAATATTTAAACAAACACTCTGTAAATGCAGAAATTATTTAGCAGACAGCTGAACATCTCACATCGTATTTAGGTGTGCGACTAACCCTTATAGAAAATATGGAACCGTACCAAAGCGTAATGAAGGGAACTCTGGTATTCAGACATATTAATCAGTCTATAGTCAGATATTCCTCTTTTTGTCCAATCCTATTAAAGTTTACCCAGACGATGCTGTTCTATTTGGCAGGACAAATGTTGTTTACGTTCAGATGCTTTCAAATGTTGGATATGGGTATAATCAGCGTATCAATGCAGATTCTTGATTAGATTCTGAATCGCAAGCGCACAAACTTGGGACAGTTCTTAAGATTCAATTCCAATTTCAAATGAATTCATTTAGGCTACAGTGTCAGTTTGAAAGTGAAAGTGAAGTGACGTGTGGCCCATACTCGGAATTAATGCTCTGCATTTAACCTATCCAAGTGCACACTCACAGCAGTGAACACACACACACACCGTGAACACACACCCGGAGCAGTGGGCAGCCAATGCTGCGGCGCCCGGGGAGCATTTGGGGGTTTGGTGCCTTGCTCAAGGGTCTCACCTCAGTCGTGGTATTGAAGGTGGAAGAGAGCACTGGTTATTCACTCCCCACACCGACAATTCCTGCTGGACCTGAGACTCGAACCAACGACCTTCGGGTTACAAGTCCGATTCTCTATCCATTAGGCCACGACTGCCCACTTTGCCCACTTTGCCCACTTTTAATTATATATTCTTTCTTGTCAATGCTGGAACTTATACAGGCCATTCTTTTTGAAAGAAGTTATTTGTTTCTGGAACTGGGCTGCGTTGGTCTCGCTGTATGTTTCTGATTCACAAAAAGAACCAGCTTTTGCGTAAGGCTCAGACGTTTCTTGCCAATACACAGTTATTGCATTGCATTAAATACTATATTCACAACTCTCCCAGTCTGAAGAAAGTGCTGTATAAATACACTGAAATAGTTTTAAGAACCGATAGGCCTATCTGTATAGGATAAATGAAGATTGCCAATGTATATTTTACCCAGACCTATCACAAATGGCAATACTTGCAAGATTCCTTATTCATTTGCTTTTCATACTTATTCATGTTTCAGCAATTGTGTTTGTTTCCTCACTCTGCTTACCTCAGGTGACCAAACTTGTGAAAAAGGTAGGTGATTTTGAAAAAAAATGTCATTACATATGAAATAATTAAAAAGTAACACTTTATATTATAGTGTCCTTGTTACACACACACAGTTAGTATAGTAGTAACAGTAAATTATGCATAATTACAACCCCATTTCCAAAAAAGTTGGATCATTTTTTTTAATCCAATAAAAACAAGAATCAAAACAAATGTGATTTGTTAATTCTTTTTAACCTTTATTTAACTGACAAAACTATGAATATAAGAACTAAGAATATTTTAACTGACCAACTTAATTATATTTTGATAATATAAACAAATTTTAATTTCAGTGGCTGTAACACATTCCAAAAATATTTGGACATGGGCAAAATAAAAGTGAAAAGATTATAGTTAAACAGATGAACAGGTAATAGGTAAGGGTATCATAATTGGGTATAAAAATCATCCACCAAAGTCTCAGTCTTTGCCAGCAAAGATGGATCATGGCTTGCCACTTTGTACCAAAAAAATTCTCAATTCCCCAAAAAATGAGAATTCTGCCATATTTACTTACCTTCAAGTTGCTCCAAACCTGTATGAGTTTATTTCTTCTGTTGAACACAAAAGTGAAGAATGTTGGTAAGCAAACAGTTGATTGTAGCCATTAACCAAGTCAATGGCTACCAGCAACTGTTTGGCTACCAACATTCTTTAAAATATAATATAATATAAAATTCATACAGGTTTGGAACAACAGGGTGAGCGAATGATGACAATTTCCATTTTGGGGTGAACTATCACTTTAATGAGAGAATTGTAAAAGCATTGAAAAAATAACATTTATCAATGCAAGACTGCAAAGAAGTTAAGTCTTAATATTTTACATTTATAATATTTTATATATAATATTGTGAAAAGATTAAGGAATCTCAAGCCATATAGGGAATGCTGGAAATCTCTGCTCAATGTGCATAACCTATGAGCCCTCAAATGTTATTTCATGAGAAAGCATGTATTAAATTTAGCCACATGAGCTTAGGAGTACAATGAAAACTATTGTCACTTCATACAGTCTGAGGTTGCAAGACAACGCCAGCCCTCATTCTGCATGTGCAACACCAGCTTGGTTTTGTAGATACTAATTGGATGTGCTTGACTGGCCTGTCTGCTGTCCAGATCTGTATTCTATTGAAATTGTGTAGCATTTCATGTATAGGAGAATAAGACTATAATGACCACAGAGAAGTCTTTTACCAAACAAGATACAAATATTCCATTTGCAAAATTACAGCAGTTAGTAGTATCATCAGTTCAGAAACAATTAAACAGATTATGTAAACATGCCTCTCTCCCAACTTTTTTAGAGTTTTGATTCTAGTTTTTATTGCATTTTACAAAATGTCCCAACTTTTAAGGAAATGGGGCTGTGCAAGCAGCTAACCATAAACCCTAACCCTATAGTAAATATGTGTTGTTAATTAATATTACTCAGTACTTACAGTATTTGTATCGTGACAAGGACACGTAAACTGAAGTGTAAACTAATGAAATCAAAATATTTGTAAATTATTTTCAAATTAATTCATAAATCTGTAAAATGGGTATTTCAGGTATTTGTTACTAATTATATTCATGACTAGTCCATGAAAGGAACCCTTACATTTTGAAACTACAAGACTCTGAATGAGCCCGACTGAGCCTGGTTTCTCCCGAGGTTTTTTTCTCCATTCTGTCTCAGAGGGAGTTTTGGTTCCTTGCCGCTGTCGCCTCTGGCTTGCTCAGTTGGGGACACTTAATTTCTAGCGATTATCGTAAATTTGATTTCACAGATACTATTTAAACTAAACTTAGCTAGACAATGACATCTCCGAATTCAATAATGAAATGCCTTTAACTGAAAATTGAGTGTTTAATCTTATTATTATACATTACTGACACTCTATCCTCCAACTTGATACTGTTAAGTGCTTTGACACAATCTGTATTGTTAAAAGCGCTATATAAATAAAGGTGACTTGACTTGACTTGAATACCCAATACAGATGCTGAAATCCCTGCGCTCAGTGCTTGCTGCTTTATTTTGCGGTTGTGGTTCTCTTGGCCTCTCCAATAACTCTGACCTATGATATGTCCTTGTAAAGTGTGATCCCCACTGATTCTCCTCTCCTGCCTGTACCCTTTCATCTCTTGTGCTCTCCTGACCCACCCACCCTCCAGAGGACTGTGACAGTGAGGGCAGTGTCAGTGGACAGCACGTAGGTGAGAGCTGGCACCTTACACACTGAATGCACTCCACATGGCTTTGGCTTTGGATGATGCTTTTTTGTGTGGTGTGGTGTGCTTTATACATCGTCTGGTTTTGTTGCGAGTTCTTCGGTACACTTCACCACAGAGCTCATACGCTTGGCACATCCTAAGACCCCAGCCATTGGTCACATCTTGAGCCCACTACTCTGCTGCTGGCTTCGGACAACTCCCTCTGAGTTTTAGTGGTTTTTAGTGTGTGCTTTTTGCTACGAGGAAGATTGCCAGATTGATGCACTCACTGTTTGTGGTGCTTACTGCTTAAAGGGACAGTTCACCCAAAAATGAAAATTCTGTAATTTAATCAACCTCATGTTGTTCAGTTGAGCCTGTATGACTTTCTTACTTCTGCTGACCACAAAAAGAGAAACACCGAATAATATTATATGGTAGCGTTGAATGAGGATCTGTGCCAGTATTCTATAGACATACAGTTGTTTTGTGTGAGGAATAGACATTTACATTTACATTACATTTAGTCATTTAGCAGACGCTTTTATCTAAAGCAATAATTAATTAATGAGATTAAATTAAACTCAATCTGCACTTCTGCATATTCAAATTTCAATGATTTATCATGTTATATTGACATAAACCTGACACATTGGCACCATATTTGCATTTTGTTGTATCTTCACAGCTTCATTCTTTGTTTTTCATTTTATGGAAAAAAAACTGCCAGCATTTCTCTTTTAGTATTCCATGGAAGAAACGTATGGAAGTGCATTTCCTACACATAAGAAAAAAGAAAAAGCTAGGATTATGATATAAAAAGTCAAAATTATGAGATAAAAAGTCATAATAATGACAATTAAAAATTATGGCATAAAAATCAACAAAATGAAAAGTATAACATATAACATGGTTGAAATTATGATAATGTGTAAAAATGTTGTAATTATTACTCATTTTTTGTCATGATTTTTTTGTAATTTGATTTATCTCATATTAATGATTTTTTATCTCAGGTATGACTTTGTATCTCATAAATATGTTTTTTATCTCATAATTATAATTTAGAAAAAAAAAATCTTATGTAATGGAATTGGGCTTTTACAGGGAAGGAACTTGTGTGGGCTTGAAACTTTTATTTTTGGTGAATGTTTCCTTTAAGTATGAACAACATGTGCACTGCTATAGCCAGGGGAACTATTGCTTTTGGCTAATGGCTCACAGAGGCTTTTGGCATGGCTGATAGCTTGTGATAGTCTCTATAGAACTTTTCTGGATGTGTGTTGGTCTAACATTAGTTGTAGTTTCTCCAAAGTGTAAGGCGGTGGCACCGTCCTGTGGCCAGGCCTTTTCCTGGGAGTTTTACTCAGGTACCATATTTCTTTCATACTTGTAAGGTGAATAGATGCATTGCTGCTTTAACTTTTTCACTGCATATTAAATTTTACAAAGCAGATGAACAGTGTGTTGCTATTTTCCCCTGAGATGCAGCTGTTACATAAAATCAGCAGCAGTGTGAGGCACATGGTATTTTTAGTCTGGAGGACATACCTCTTTCCATCCTTGTCTTTTTGTCTGATCTTTGTGTTCACGTAATTCTGTCATGTCTATTTCTGATTTTCTCTATATTTTTAGATGTTTTTTTACCTATGTTGATCTACTGGAAAATCTTTCTGCTCTCACAGCTGGTCTAAGGAGAAGCTTCAGACTGAGCCGCAAGGATCACCAGGGTTCAACCAAAGAGTCTCGTCCAGCAGAGTCTGAAGAGAATGAGTTCATCATATATGAAGAGGTGACACTATATCAGATGAGACCCCAGGACAAACCAAGGCTTGTGGTGCTGATAGGTAAGATTCAAGGGACGTCAGGACATTCTAAACGGCCTTCAGAATCTCATTTCCTTTTTTTTCTGCAGGATCTCTTGGTGCTCGGATCAATGAGCTGAAGCAGAAGGTGATTGCTGAGAATTCTCATCGGTATGGTGTTGCTGTGCCACGTGAGTTTACTTTTTCCATTAGTCCAACGTTAGAGACTATGGAGGTCCTGGCTGATACTGTACACCAAGAGGCTGAATCAAAGTAGAACCTATTTTTGCTTCAAGTTGATGACCTGAGGTTAAAGCTTCTAATTTTACATTTTATTTATTCTAATAACTACATATTGTGTATTTTAAAATCACATGTGACATTAACTGAAATGCTAGTATAATTTGTGTAATCATTTTCTAACAGACACAACAAGACCCAGAAAGAGCCATGAGAAGGAAGGTGTAGAATACCACTTCATCTCCAAGCAGGCCTTTGAGGCTGACATTCAATCGAATAAGTATGTATATGAAACATTTTTAATATCTATGTTGGGTGTTGCTTTTTGTCAGTATTGGAACACATCTGTGTGGCATTTTGTTAAAGGCATAGTTCACCCAAAAACTTTTTTTGGCTACCATCTGTTGTAACTGCATGGCAATTTTCTTCTTATGTGTTCTGAGGAAGAAGAAGTCTCACAGGTTTGGTAAATGATGACAGTTTTCATTTTTGGGTGAACTATTCCTTTAATAGTGTTATCAGATTTAATTTTACGGTTGTTTGAATTGGCAAAACAAATATATTGTGTATACCCAGGTTTATTGAATATGGTGAATATAAGAATAACCAATATGGGACGAGTCTGGAGTCAATCCGGAGTGTCTTGGCGAGAAATAAAGTATGTCTGGTAGATGTTCAACCTGAGGTAAATATTCTGTCATTGTAATTATTTTCAGTATTGGCTTTTCTCTGTATTTCTGATTCTGAGCTCTGGTCATATGTGATGTGAAGTAATACACAATTAACTTAAATAAGAATTACCAATTCTTATTTAAAATAAATGAGTAAATGAGTAATTGCACTGAAATTGTGATCATTTTCTTTGCATTGAAAAGAATAGCTTTGATATTTTGATAATAGCTTCCTTTGTTTTACATGGTAAAAAGTCATACAGGATTACAGGTAGATTATTGTATCCATTTCTAAGTCAAAAAGTGTTTGCTAATAAACAAATATGTGTAAATGGTGATCTCTTGCACAGTGGTAATGTTTCTGCTCAACCTAATCTTGATTTGAATCTACAACTTTTGCCATCAGCAGAGACCTTGGTCATAATTGGAAACAAATGCAATGATTTATCTTTATTTTTTTTATCTCAGGCCCTGAAAATTGTCCGTACAGCAGAGTTTAAGCCCTATGTGATTTTGGTAAAGCCACGCGTCTCTGAGATACGTCGGCAACGTAGCTCTCCCACATCACCAGGAAGGGGTGACAACGGACACATCACGGTGAGACTGGATTTATATCACCATACTACCCAAATGCAGCTACACTCTAAAAAATGCTGGGTTAAATACAACCCAGCGCTGGGTAAAATATGGATGAACCCAGCGATTGGGTTGTTTTTACCCAGCGGTTGGGTTACTGCCCAGAAGGTTGGGTTAAACATTTAACCCAACTGTTGTTTGAAAACAACCCAGCATGTGTTCTGTCCAATATTTACCCAGCATTATTTGTATTTAAAGGGATACTCCACCCCAAAATGAAAATGTTGTCATTAATCACTTACCCCCATGTCGTTCCAAACCCGTAAAAGCTTTGTTCGTCCTGGGAACACAATGAAGCGACGATAATACTTTTTGTTCGCAAAGAAAATAAAAATAATGACATTTATTCAACAATTCGTCTCCTCTCTGTCTCTCTGTGTCAGCGTAGCGCCATTTTGGAGAGCATCCGATGGACGCAAAGTGTGTACGCTATTCTCTGTCATCAGCAGGGGTGCAGATAGGATTTTTTAACTGGGGGGGACCAAGCAGCAGTCCAATTTTTTCAGTCCAGAAAAATCACCAGCTCTGTCAGAGACGATAGTATACGATCACTATGGTTACTGCTACAGGCACAATTGAGGCAGCTACCAGCTCCTCATAGGACCCCGGGGTCAGGAGCAATGTTCCCTCTGCGGCCGCGCAGAGGAAATAATGTGCCGCACACGCAAAAATTAGTTGGGAAATCCATTTGATTAAATTCTAGTAAAAGCGAATGAACTGCAATGCTCGGGTAAACCGCTATAGAGTTGATATCGCTATAGAGTTATAACCGGTGAATGCAGTTTACAGGTTTCATAGAAAGATGAGTCGTTGTAGAAACCAAATCTTTTAATGGTTGCGGACAAAATTAGCTCAAATCGAAAGCCAATGCAAACGCAATGACACGTGAACAGAGGCGGACAGTACTGAAGTATTTTTACTCTGCTGTAAAAGTACTTTTTCAAGTGTCAGTACTTTAAATTAAATTTATAGAAATTTTTCAGTGTTTTTCTTTAGAAAACTTTACTTCACAACATTCCAAAGCATAATATTGTAGCCTACTTTTTACTGCACTATGTTTCATATTAAATATCATTTAATACTTAATTACATTAGAAATCTATTACTTTCTTTCTTTTACTCAAGTAAAAATAATTCAAAGATTTACTTGAGTACAAGAAAGTACTACATTTTTAATGTTCTTAAGTATTAAAGGTAAAAAAACAACAACTTTAATTTATGAAATGTAGTGCAGTAAAAAGTATGACATTATGCTTTGGAATGAAGTGAAGTAAAGTTTTCCAAAGAAAAACCCTCTGATAAACTACAGATACTTTTTTAATTTATTTGAGTAACGTAAAAATACTTCACTACTGTCCACCTCTGCATGTGAAATAAAACGTCATCATGTATTAAAGAAGAGTGGCTTGATTAAGTGCTGGAAATAGCGGATGATGGACACAGAATGGTACATTTACAGTCACACGCAGGTGTATTGTGCGAACTGTGAATGTTTAGATAGCTATAGAAGAATTCACTTTATTTATATTTAACTTACAGATCTGAGTTTTAATACTTCCGTTTGTTTTCTATTCTATTCTATCCTATATGTTTAAATGCTTCAGTTTGTTTTGATATTATATTATATTATGTTAGGCCTATATTATAAACCTAATAAATAATTGACCTTGTTTTTAACGGAGCCTCTTATGCTCATCAAGGATGTATTTATTTGATCAAAAATACAGAAAAAAATCAGTAATATTGTGAAACATTATTGCAATTTCTAATACTTGTTTCCTATTTTAATATACTTTAAAACATAATTTATTTCTGCGATCAAAGCTGAATTTTCAGCATCATTACTCCAGTCTTCAGTGTCACATGATCCTTCAGAAATCATTCTAATATGCTGATTTATTATCAGTGTTGAAACTGTTGTGCTACTTCATATTTTTTTGGAACCGGTGAGACTGTTTTCTTTGATTAATAAAAAGTTCAAAAGAGTATTTATTTTAAATATAAATATTTTCTAACAATATAAGTCTTTACTATCACTTTTTATCCATTTAACACATCCTTGCTGAATAAAAGTATTATTTTCTTTAAAAGCAAAGAAAAAAATTACTGACCCGAAATCTTTGAATAGTAGTGTGTATTGTAACACAAAATTTATATTTTGAATAAACAGTTCTTTTTAACTTTTTATATATCAAAGAATACAGAAAAAAATATTACACATCCCCAAAAATATGAGGCAGCACAACGGTTTCCAACATTGATTATAAATCAGCATATTAGAATGAAGGATCATGTGACACTGAAGACTGGAATAATGATGTTGAAAATTCAGCTTCGCTTCATATGAATGAATTATATTTTAAAAAAGTATATTAAAATATAATTTTTTATTTATATACAGCCTTGATGAGCATAAGAAACTTCTTTAATAAACTTTACTGATCCCAAACTTTTGAACTGTATTATACTGTTAAAAAAAAAAAACCTTTTCTCAGGTAGCCTACAATGTACATCATTTAGTCAAGGGTCAAATCAAATATAAATAGCACATTAAAGTTTTAAGTATTATACTGTTAAATAAGTATTATACTGTTAAAAAAAATATTATACTGTTAAATAAGTATTATACTGTTAAAAAAAAAAAACCTTTTCTCAGGTAGCCTACAATGTACATCATTTAGTCAAGGGTCAAATCAAATATAAATAGCACATTAAAGTTAAAAGTTACACACTTTTTTGTGTGCGTGCTGTACAGTTCTGGTATAAAGAATGTTTTTTTGCTCAGGTGACCGAAATGTCCGCCCAATAGAGAAAAGTTTTGCTCAGCAAGAATAAAAATGAAAGGAAACATTGGTCAGGAGTCGTAGCACATACACACACAGAGAACGTAAACGTCGGTGGCAGCACCATCGTCATGTTGACAACAGAACAGCGTGTAGTGAGAACATGGGTACAAAGTAATGGTGACCGGTAGATTATTATTGTGCGTCAGCCTTCGTCTGCCCCGACCCAATTCTGAAGCAGTGGCGGCAGTAATTAATGGTGCACTAAGCGATTTTTGCCAAAAGATGTTGATATTTGAAAGCACCAAAACAAACACACCCATACAACAGGACCTCGCCCCTATTTTGATACCTCCGCCCCACATGTACGTACACAACCATGGCAACGACGATCGCGGAAACAAGTGAAGAAGACACAAGCATATTCAAGCAAAAGCCAACAAGGATAAGTTGTGTGAAACAAAGCAAAATCAACAATACTCACCTGTCAAAAAGGTTAGGATTATGGGTGGGGTTGGGCAATCAGGTAGCGATTTCAACGAGGGGATGCATAATCTGGCAGGGGTGCAGATTTCGGCACAACACCGGGCCGCAACTAGAGGAAACCCTGATTGATCCTCTGTTTACCGATGTCGCATTTCTAGAGACAGTGAGGGGTACGGATAGGGTCACTATGAATCTGGGGGGGTCGTGTCCCCCCCGTCCCCAGTGCCATCTGCGCGCCTGGTCATCAGTAACGTATGGATACGTATTGTACGTTTATTTACACTTTGATTTGAACGGAAACAGCGTATCCATGCGTTACTGATGACAGAGAATAGCGTACGCACTTTGTGTCCATCGGGACAGTCACAAGCCTCCCGGTTTTCATCCAAAATATCTTAAATTGTGTTCTGAGGATGAACAAAGCTTTTACGGGTTTGGAACGACATGGGGGTTAGTGATTAATGATAAAATTTTCATTTTAGGGTGGAGTATCCCTTTAACCCAGCATTTTTTAGAGTGTAGTAAATCTCTGTCATTTAACTCTTATATTGTACACAGTGAACAAAACTCTCTATTTCTATTTCTCTTTCTCTATCCTCTTGTGAAAAGGATGAAGACCTGCAGGACATGAGGCAGTCAGCCGAGCAGATGGACCAGCAATATGGCCACCTAGTGGACAGGGTCCTGGTAAAGGAGGACTCTGCCAGTGCCTGTGTAGAGCTGAGGAACATTCTGGAACGACTCGAGAGGGAGCCGCAGTGGGTGCCTGTCAGCTGGGTCCGATCTTGATCCTCCCTCCTTCCGTAAATTCAAACACTCGCATATGGTGTAATGAAAACATAGACGTCTCTGCCTCTTTCCGAGTCTGCTGTCTGCCAGTTTCTGTTTCATCCTGTTCGACTGAAGTAATACAAAGCAAAATACAAGTGCCGTCTGAATTGTTGAATCTGAGGTCTGTTGTACTGCGCTAGTGGTGAAGATTTCTGTTCATTAGATTTTGCATGGAAGTAGCATTGACAAGAAATGTATCACTAATAGCTGAAAAAAATTGTTTTCTTTGGAAAAAAATGGTTGTCCTTTCTGTTGAGTGAGCTGCACTAATAAACATCAAATGAGGACAGGACTGACAACACTGACTCGGGTTTACTCACTGTGTCAAAGCTGGTTTCTGCCAGGCAAACAATCTAGTGTGAACGTCTTTTGTTTTGTTATCTTCAACTTATGCTAGCAGTGTATATGTAGTCAAATGTAAATGGGAATGATGTACAATATCATACTGTATATTTGCAAACAATTTGAGTGTTTATACTTGTGTAAAATAAAATTTCGTATTTGGTCACAGCCTGTCATAATTTAGTTGTAATTGTCAACGTTTTTGTATCAAACCGATGTATAATGTCTGTGTAGATTATTAGACAAATTCTACATTATAGTCAAAAAGCATAAAGCATGTTAACATCTTTATGGCCATATAGTACTGTTCAAAATGTTATGAATGTGTGCCCTTTTAGAATACATGGAGTATTTTTGAATGTAATTGTTATAATAAAAATTACAAACTGTATCTCGTTCTTTCAGATTTCTCTTATTAGAGAGAACATATCATATTATTATTTGAATATTTAATATATTTATATTACAAATGCAAACATTTAACATAAATATTGCTTTGAATGTTTAAGCCAACAAACCTTGAGCATTACATCATCTTGTGCTCTTGTTGAGTTTTCAGTGACTGGTAATACAGCCATCCAGCAGCAGATGGTAGTAACAGGCTTTTTAGTTCTATATTTAAACCTCTTAAAACAAAACAAGCAGAGCATCATGAGGTAAAGTGGACCATTTTAAATACACAAAAAAAATATATATATTTATTATTATTATTATCACTATTCATTTATTGCCATTTAAGAAGTTTACTTTTTTCAAAGATACCAAAGTATCTTCTGTCCATGAATAAGAGGGCTTGTTCTATCTGAACTGACATCAGCGAGATCATATGAAACCAACATTTATAAGCACATAAAATACCAAATATTTTTGGGCTCATGTACTGCAGCACATTCTCATCTGATTTCACTGGATGGTTCTCTAAATACTGATATTCTTGCAATAGCTCTGTAAATATTGCCACACTATGCAAAACTGCCCACATTTCAGCTGGTCAAAGTCAGGTCTACTTCAGGTCACTGAGGAAGTGACACGTAAAACCTAAGACCGTAACACAGTTGTGTCTCATACTCAACAACAATCATATTTGTGCACAGTCCAATTAATGCAAGCAAACGTTTTTAAGATGGAAAAAGTCACACAGACAAATGAAGAAATCCTTGCAAGTTCTATCTTGTTCTGCTCTCTTTCCCTTAATGCATGTTTGCATGACTGCTGATATCAAGCAAACACACCCTGTATTGTTTAACCGACCTCAGGAAATCATCCATAATCAACAACACTCACTGTGAGAACCATAATCCTATAAATCAATCCAAAACTCAAAATGTTAAATAAAACACCAAATGTTGTAAATATATTGTCCTGCTTATACTAAACTGCATACTTTAACAATCTGTAATTGCTCTAACCATTTAAATTTTGAAAAACACCTGGTTAAAAGAAAACCAAGCACTTTGCTTGATTCTATATTATAGAGGTAAATTAATTCTCACTGATCATCATCATGGACCATCATCATTAGTGTAAACAGAATGTGATTTGATTAGTGTATTTTGTATCATTATGCTGATGGCCAGCTGTAGCTACATTGATTGTGCAGGCTGTCTGTACGCTTCCTGTTTTGCAAGTGAGGTTAATGGACCAATAGTTGCTTGAAGTTTCCACTCTTGAGATACAGACTAAAGTGTTTACAACCCCGAATCAGAAAAAGTTGGGACAGTATGGAAAACGCAAATAAAAAAAGAAAGTAGTGATTTCTAAATTTACTTTGACTTGTATTTCATTGCAGACAATATGAACACAAAATATTTCATGTTTTGTCTGGTCAACTTCATGTCATTTGTAAATATACATCCTTTCCTGTCATTCAGACCTGCAACACATTCCAAAAAAAGTTGGGGCAGGAGCAATTTAGGGCTAGTAATGAGGTAAATTGGTTAAATAATGATGTGTTTTGAAACAGTTGATGTCAACAGGTGATTGTAATTATGATTTGGTACAAAAGCAGCATCCAAGAAAGGTCTAGTCCTTTAGGAGCAAAGATGGGCAGAGGATAGCCAGTTTGCCAACAAATACGTGAGAAAATTATTGAAATGTTTAAAAACAATGTTCCTCAAAGAAAGAGAGGAAGAGATTTGGATATTTCACCTTCAACAGTGCATAACATAATTAAAAGATTCAATGAATCTGGAGGAATTTCAGTGCGTAAAGGACAAGGGCGCAAGCCTAAGCTGAACAACCGTGATCTCCGATCCCTCAGGCGGCACTGCATCAAGAATCGTCATTCATCTATAAGCGATATCACCACATGGGCTCAAGACTACTTTGGCAAACCTTTGTCAAGTACCACAATACGTAGTTACATCCACAAATGCCAGTTAAAACTGTACTGTGCCAAAAGGAAGCCCTATGTTAACAGTGTCCAGAAGCGCCGTCGACTTCTCTGGGCTCGGAGGCATCTGGGATGGACTATCACACAGTGGAAATGTGTACTGTGGTCAGATGAATCAGTATTTCAGGTATTTTTTTGGAGGAATGGACGCCGTGTGCTCCGGACCAAAGAAGAAAAGGATCATCCAGACTGTTACCAGCAACAAGTCCAAAAGCCAGGCTCTGTCATGGTATGGGGTTGTGTCAGTGCCCTTGGCAAAGGTAACTTGCACTTCTGTGATGGCACCATTAATGCTGAAAAGTACATAGATATTTTGGAGAACAATATGCTGCCTTCAAGAAGACATCTTTTCCAGGGACGTCCATGCATATTTCAACAAGACAATGCAAAACCACATTCTGCACACATTACAAAGTCCTGGCTGCGGAGGAAGAGGGTACGGGTACTTGACTGGCCTGCCTGCAGTCCCGACCTGTCTCCAATAGAGAATGTGTGGCGCATTTTGAAGCACAAAATGCGACAACGAAGACCCCGTACTGTTGCCCACCTTAAGACTTGTTTGCAGGAAGAATGGGACAAAATTACACCTGAAACACTTCATCACTTGGTGTCTTCAGTCCCTAAACGTCTTTTAAGTGTTGTGAAAAGGAATGGCGACATTACAAAGTGGTAAATGCTTTACTGTCCCAACTTTTTTGGGAATGTGTTGCAGGTCTGAATGACAGGAAAGGATGTATATTTACAAATGACATGAAGTTGACCAGACAAAACATGAAATATTTTGTGTTCATATTGTCTGCAATGAAATACAAGTCAAAGTAAATTTAGAAATCACTACTTTCTTTTTTTATTTGCGTTTTCCATACTGTCCCAACTTTTTCTGATTTGGGGTTGTAGATTAGACTTCAGCAAAATGAACTCAGACATCTCAAAAGGAATAGAAGACCTTATTAAAAGGTAAAATATATATTATTTTGAATATGCTGACAGCGCACCCAAATTTGAAGTACTTTCACAAATTTGTCGTAATATGTTTGTTGCTTAAATGGGTGCTGTTTCTAATGTCATTTTATTAGAGAATTTTTATTAGACAATGCATTTTAAAACTTTTTATACAACTATGCTTTGTCTTTTCTGGCTCCTGAACTTATTCAAAGCATATACATTTATCTATAACAAAAAATATTCACTATGGGATAAATATATCCTACAGATGTATGAGTTGTCTTTAAAAAACATATGATATGTTTATTTTCAAGTTTTAGAGTGGCTTTAGAAGTTAGCATGAATTATCATGAAATATTGTACTATTATACATATTATATATCATATTATCATATCATATCATATTATATTATACAAATATTATACATTTTGTAAAATGTTGCAATATGGATCTTGCTAATGTAGGTCACATTACTCAATAGGCAGCTGTCATTGCAACATTTTGACCGTCTAACACCAATAGAGCATGACAGCTTCATAAATGTTTAACACCCAATGACAGCTTGCAATTGGTATGATGTGATATTGCACATGAACAAGGTTCCCACTCATTTTGACCAATGATCTTCCATGCTTTCCAGATATTCGTGATGAAAATGTTTTTTTTTTTTTTATAATTCAAAAAAGTGATTACATTTACAAAGAGTAATTTCTAGCACAATTAATTAGAAAATGTTGAATTCACTAGGCTATAAATAAAAAAATAAGAAAAATCCAGAACTTTTTTCTCCATTTCCTGGCCTGATATTTTTTTCTATTTGTGACCCTGGACCACAAAACCAGTCATAAGTAGCACAGGTATAGCAATAGACAAAAATACACTGTATGGGTCAAAATTATCGATTTTTCTTTTATGCCAAAAATCATTCATGTTCCATGAAGATATTTTGTAAATTTCCTACCGTAAATATATCAAAACTTTCTTTTTGATTAGTAATATGCATTGCTAAGAACTTCATTTGGACAACTTTAAAGGCGATTTTCTCAATATTTTGATTTTTTGATTTTATTTTTTTCACCCTCAGATTGCATATTTTCAAATAGTTGTATCTCGGCCAAATATTGCCCTATCCAAAGCCATACATCAATGGAAAGCTTATTTATTCAGCTTTCAGATCAATTTTTTTATATATATATTGACCCTTATGACTGGTTTGGTCCAGGGTCACATTTATGAAGATTTCTACCTGTATAGTTAGGCCTAATGTTTATAGGACCTGAATGAAAGCTGAGCAAGGGAAAATGGGGCATGGCAGAGGCTGGTTTCAAACCTGCTTCTCCATGAACTAAGCCTATTTTTATGATGTGAGCACACGAAATTCCCGGTGTGCCACAACTCAAGAACCAGTTCTGTTTTTGTGACAAAAGTAACCTTAGCCCACATGTGAAACAAACTAACAACCTCATTATATGTGAATAGTTACAGTGACACGGTCAAAAAGCCTCTGTATTATTAATAAAGAAAAAGAATACAGAAAATAAATTACGTTTAACCAGAAATTACTCGTCACAGCTTCGTCAGAGGTCTACAGACTATCTAATTTTGGTTGACGCTATTCCCCCGCCTCTCTCTCTCTGCTCACTGCTGTGCCGATCTGCGGTGCACGCGGGCCCCGACTGATTCTTTCCTGCGCGCTGATTGCACGAGCACCTCGCTCACCTGCTCTCCCATTGGCTGTCAGAATGGGTTACTGTGAACCAATGCGCGCAGAGGCTTGATGAACCGGCTGAGCGCTCTTGGCTTTTGCAGTACAGCTGGACCGCGAAGGGGGCGTGCCGCTGCAAACGACGGTTCGTCAGTGGATTTTTAGTTATGATGGTCGACACGTTGTTAAATGAAGTTTAAAAGCAAGTAGGAAAAACTGTACTTGTTCAATCTATAACAGAGCAAACTGTGTCTGCCGTTTTGGAAACAAACCACGGGTTTCAATGAATTGCACCAGGTAAGAATACAGAGTGCGTCACGATGCGTCGAGTGGGTTTGTCACTGCTCATTGCGTGCTGAAAAAGTGTAAAGATGACCTTTGAATATGACTAATGATTTATATTCAATTTAAAACAATACTGGCTTGTTTAAAGTATTATTTGAACATTGGGAATGCCAAGCTGTTTTAACTTATATTAGCCTATCTGTTTATGTTACTAGTACTGAATTTTTAATAGCTGGTAATTAGTCCAACTGCGACAATTGGTTGACATTTAGTTCCATTGTTTTTGCTATTTTTTGCCAATGAATTCTATAGGGGTCTGTGGTTTAGATTTAGCTGTAGCACATATTCCAGTTTTACTGGTAACTATTCATTGAAGTACTGGTATTCTCTAGTTACTAGTCTCTGTTATAGCTTTACTATTATTTTTGTATTAGATAATAGTTTCTGTTTTTGAGACACTGCTGTGCTGTTATTAGTAATATTGCTTATCTCACTAGTTACAATAACATTTTTACTTGTCATACTGTAAATGACTAGCCAGTCATTACATTTATACAGACTGCCTACTTTATAGGTAAAATCTTAAAAGTAGTTCTACAAAAAAATTAATAGTAACAATTAAAATGCACAGTAGTGTCTAATAAGGTGATATTAGTGCTAAAAAGACTGGAATAGATATTTTATAAATTTATATTTTATAATGTGTTGCTTTTGGATTTATCCCAGTCCTTAATTTTGTAATGTATTAAAGTATGATATAAATATTATATGATAATTATTCTAATTTGAAAAGCTTAAACCACGAGCTATTACACTATAGTTGGATTGTAAAATAGCTCAAACTAGCTGCAGCTATAGTTTTGTTAACCACTTTGAGGAAAGTCTTTCACATCTCCTGCTTAATTGGTCACTGTAGTGTTCTTCATTATTGTCTTCATGACAGGGTTCTGCAGATACTGAACCCCAGGCCAATGCCAAGTCCAATTATGCCTGTGGATGTGGCAATGAGAATTTGTCTGGCACATTCGCCGCCTCTTCGCAGTTTCCTCAGTTCATATGAGGACTGCAAGTCCAGGAGCCTAGTCAACCAGTACAAACCTCTGAGATCCTGCATCAGCACCAAGATAGATGTGGACACTGATAACATAGGATGGAATAGTCCTGAGATCAAAAACAAAAAGAAAGTGGTTTTTGCTGACTCCAAAGGCATGTCTCTGACAGCAGTCCATGTATTCAAGGAATTCGAGGAAGACCCCATGTTAGACCTGCAGTTCGAATTATCAGACTTGGAGGACGCCATTGTGGGCCTGAAAGTGGAGAAGGAGAAGAATTTTATTTTGGATTTCCCTCAGCCTGCTGCAGACTATTTGGACTTCCGGAACCGTCTAAAGAAGAGCCTGGTATGCTTGGAAAACTGTATAATTCAAGAGAGATTGCTCACTGGCACAGTCAAAGTGAGCAACGTAAGTTTTGAGAAAATGGTCCATGTGCGAATAACATTTGATTCCTGGAAAAGCTACGCTGATATTCCTTGTACATACATGAATAATGTTTATGGTTGCGAGGACGTTGACACTTTCTCATTTTCCATCGACCTTCCAAGTTTTGTGCCCCCACATGAGCAGGTGGAGTTCTGCATATTCTACAAAACTCATGATACCATATACTGGGACAATAACAACGGGAAAAATTACAAGCTGGTACATGCAGAGAACGACCCCAGCCAGACCAGTGTAACCCAACAGACGGCAACAGATTTCAAGAATCAAGGCAAACGGCCAGAGATGGAATTTGATCAATTTGGGAGCCCGAGAACATCTAGTGGATTCTTCCCCGAGTGGCAGAGTTGGGGTCATATTGAAAACAACACCCCCTACTGGTGACAGTTCAAGACCCCAGATGAACTTGAAGTAAATGTTGTAACAAGGACATTAAATGCAAATGGTTTCAGAATTGATTTTTGAAAAGTCTGAAGAGTAGAAATTAGCAATGATATCCTCAAAAGAAAACCCTTTTGGCCATGTGTGGCCATCTTTCATACTGTCTAAATTAATTCAATGTTGGTGTATGATTTTGAGATACACATTTAGTTTAAAATGAGAAGTTTGGGATCTATGCAACTTTGAGACTAACCATGTTAACCATATGGCTGTTACTCAGAATGAAAAATGTTGGTTTATGTAATTTTCTAGCACACTACGTACACTATTTTGTAGATTTGACATGGGGTAAACCAATAATTGTCATAACATAGATGCCTTCCTTTGTGTTATTCTGTGATTAACTTTTATACAATGGCATTGTTTTGGATATCTTTCCAAATGTCCTTGTATGAAGTGAACAACTAGCATTTGCTCTGAAATAGATTCTGCAACATACTATTTTGTTACCTTGAAGGGTAATAATTTTGTTACTCTATCTAAAGTCACTGAATTTTGGGAATCCTGCTTTTGAAATGTGACTGGACGTTAATAATTTAAGTCATCTTTAAAGGGATAGTTCAACCAAAAATGAAAGTTCTGTCATTTATTCAACCTCCAAACATGTGTGCATTTCCTTTATTTTAACACAATAGAAGATTTTGAATAAAATGTATCAGTGTTTTTTGTTTTGGCTTTTTGGCCATATAATGAAAGTAAATGTTGTTATGGACCCCACTGACTTTCATTGTACGGACAAAACAGTTCTTCAAATGATGTTTTTCAGTGTTCCACTGAAGAAAAAAGTTGTTCAGGTACCACATGAGGGTGATTAAAAGATGACAGAATTTAAAGTTTTGAGTTAATTGTCCGTTTAACAGCAGTGCATAAAATGTGTGTAATTTTCAGATTATGGAATAATCTGGTACAATATGAGATTGCTTCATATTGAAGTTTGTGCATCTCACTTGATGGTACCAGTTTATCTGTCACTTTCTAGTGAATGCACTAAGTGTGATGCATTATAAGGGAGTCCATAAGAGAAAATAATGCCCATCAAGTGCTAAATCCCTGCTGTTGCACTTCAGATTTTTCCAACGTCTGTTCTACTTTTTTAAAGCTGCACTTTCCTACAACATTTTTGCTGCTATGGTATTGTGTATGGTGCGTGGCTGTGCGTGCTGCATTGTGATTTATGACCCATGGTGTGTGGAAACTTTCCAGTGTTATTTGGAGGATAGAAGATGAGGGATTTGGATGTAACATTATGAAGGTCGTAGTAAGTCAGGAAGAGTGGCAATGGAGAGTGATAATATTGAATGAGATTGTTGTTTTTTCATGATTGTTTTTCCCTCTTCCGCTACAATAGAAAAACATGTTGAGGCCTTGAACGAAGGTGATTATGGACTGTGATGAACCGTGAGCTGCTGTAATTGCGGAGAGGGATCACGTAGGTTGAATGTAAATAGGGGGCCTACACAAGCCACAGTGTATGCCTACATATTTTTCTACTGCAAAGAAAGATGTTTGTTTGAAAGAATCTCGTACTATACTCTGTGTTCCTGTTAGAAATAAAACCTAATGTTTCTATGATGAGTGGACTTGTGTTTTATTATGAATATGTCATGTTTTACTTCAACTGCTTCTCATTAATAACATGACTTCAATATCAGAGTGCACCATTAGATGACACCAGGCATCTGTTATTTACTAATTAATAAAAATTAATGTTTTGATTTGGAGTGTATCTACATGTTCATTCCTGAATGAGAAGTATAAATACCTGTTAAGAGATAAAAAATGTGTCTAGTGTGCAGACGACCAACAAGCATAAATGTTTAAATGAACGAAGAGCGTATTTCTAATAACAGAATGAGTGAAGTTAAGATTGCTGACAAATATTTACTCCCATAGCTACAGCTGGAAATAAACATTTTTTTAGCCTACACTTGCCACTCATTTACTAGATGTTTTATAAGTTAGTGCTGTGTTTTTGTGGGAAAATTTGGTCAGTACATTCTGTATGTTTAGCCGAATATTTAGTTCGTTCATTTTTGCTATTAGTGTTCAGTACCTCAGTTTGCTTACTAATTTGTTTACTAACTGAATCCTGTTAAGTTTTTAGGCCTGTCCTCATCCTACACATTAAAAAATTATATACCAAATGGACATTTCTTGCTAACTTATCAAATAAGTTAATTTGTGATATTGATTATGTGACTCTTCATACAGACAGTCAGATGTTCTTCCACTGAAGCTTTCTGGATCATTCTCAAGTCATGCTAGAGAAAATATTCATCAGGTTTTACACAAACTTGTGGAGTACAGCTTGGGTGCTGCTGTCATTCATGCAAAAGAGGGATAAAACAAATAAGACACTGTTTCAACATTTCACCTAAATTGTAATCCAGAAAATATAATTTCTAATTAAAAAAATGCATTAAAAATGCTTTAAATTGGAAATGCGCAAAATCTTCCACATGCATCACCTCTAGCAAATATATAAGCAAAGTCTGAGATGTCAGGATGTATATGCACTCTAAGTATAATTGTCAATTCTATTATCATTCTTGGAATCCCAAAAAAGTTGCAGAGCTTTATAATCAGATTGTAATTCAAAATGATGTGAAGTCTCAATCCTAAAGGGTTACGATTCTAAAACTGGATTGAACCAAATTGCAAACAAGCAGCAAAGAATTATTCCACAATCATAGTATTGTGTTCAGAGTAGCTAATGAAGGTGATGCAGTAATTCAAATCGTGTGTTACAAGGAAAAGAACATTAGAGAGAGGCAGTCTATGTGGAAGAAGGGCTGGCGCTGTGCTGAATTACAGGCTTCTTCCATTAGAAGCATCAGAGCAAACCAGTCTCCAGCCATTAAACCAGAGCAGCTGAATCTCCTGATGCAAAATCATTAAACCTTTGTCAAAAGATGGAACAATAATAGTTCTCTAATAATGTACACAAATATGAAGAGTTCAGATACAAAAGCCTCTAAGTGCCATTTGAAATTTTCTTCTAAAATTATAATTTTTCTCAGGCTCCTATGTTTATGTTCAGTTATTTCACTTTAATGGCAATGAAAATAACATATTCATTGCCCTTAAAGTGAAATTACTGAACCTACACATAATTCCCATTTTAGAAGAAAATTTCAAATGGCAATTAGAGGCTTTTGCATCTGAACTCTTCAGATTATTAACATTTTAACAGGGTATTGTGGTGTGGTGGTTAAAGCACAGGGCTAATAACCAGAAAGTTGCAGTTCAATTCCCATAAGTACTGTGACATGAACCCTTGAGCAGGATTATCCTCATAATAAGTCTGTTGTAAGTTGCTTTGGATAAAAGCAACTGCTAAATAAATTAACTTTACTGTAGGGATCACAATTGCATAAAGTCACAAATTGTTTTAAAAAAATCACTGCAGCCGCCATATTGTTTGTAATGACTTTTACACAAAAGGCACTAATCAGATGATTGACAGTGCAGTAACTATATGGCTTAGTATGGATCACATTCTGATTAATAACAATTCGCCCTTCACATTATATCCACTAGTCCTATCATTCTAGTCTTTGTTGATACCTTATGGTCTTTTGGTCCCTGACAATTTTGCAGAGCACTACAGATCAGTCAGACGGTTTAGTGATAGTTATAGTGAGATACCATTAGCATATATATGTAGCTGAGCCTCTTTATTTCCACACATGTTTGGTTTATATGTACAATAACAATTCAAATAATGTATGCTAAGGTACATTAATGTGCTAATAGGTGTCTGGAGTCAAACCAACTAAAGTGTCAACTTCTTTCACAGTCTCTCTTAAACTTAATGTAGCAAGCTTTCAGAAGTATGCCTGCTAAACCAACAGCATTGTGACTCTCTGATTAAACAAGACACACTGGCAAACAAGTGGCTGATTAAAATTCCAGCTTTTCATCATGCTGTCTACCACAAATAATTTTGAAGTAAACAAGTCTATTTTTCTTCACTGAATGCATAAAAATGATCATTAGAGACAGCTTTTTTGTGTGTGTGTGTGTGGGGGGGGGGGGGGGGGGGGGGTCAACAGCAATGCACAATGGTCTAGACATTTGGCTACTTTTGGTGAGTTCATTAGCCTATACAGAGATTCTAATGTTACATGGTGACTGAAAATAATATGAAATGAGATTGAATAAATGAGATTTCATCGCTTCTGCATTCACTCTTAAAAGTTTTGTACTCCCCTAAACCTTTACGAACAAAGATTTTGAGCAAAAATTTTGAATGAATGCAAAACTGGTGATGGAAATATTATGAGATGGATAAAAATTAGATTCACTTTGGAAGCACTCCAGAATTTTCCACTCCCCTGTATGACTTCAAGGGTCAAGATCAGGCTTACAAGCCCAGTTGAGGACTGAGCCCAGTTTTACTCAGCACTTGAAATCCCATGCATATGTGTATCACTGATTGGCCTGCTGGGTAAGTGTTTGCGTAGGGAGAGCTGGAAACCATTGCTCCCTGTAGATCATACCTATTTTTAGTTCCTAAGCTCATACCTCTTAGTCTTGACATGCCGGCAACTGAACTAAATGTCAAAAATCTTTCATGATACACTACAGTATATCATTTAAACAGAAATATTTTCAATGAATGCAGGACTCTATATATACCAACCAAAACAATTAGAGGTTGGGAGGTGACATGCATGTCCTAGATTTGGTGGAACTATTGGTACAAGTGTTGAAACATTTGCAAAGAAAGGAGGGCACTGTGTTTACCCAATAGTGGAGGCTGAGATGTGACACACATCCAAAAGCAAAATTTACTTTGTGTCTGAAAACTATTACATCTAGTAATAAACATTGCACAAGTTAAGATTAAAATGAACTCAAATAGAAGATGATGTGTGAGACAAGTGGTATTTTTAAACTTCTTTTAAAAAAAACTTAACATGCATAATTGTATTACTATTGTAAATACATGTAACGTGTAACAAGGACAATGTAAAATTTATTTACCAACTTTTGTACTTTATTATAAGGATTTCTAGTTCAAACATTACAGCATGGCTGCCAAATGCATAAACACACATTTCTGATTTTTTTATGGTCAGCGCGTGCTCTAAAAAAATTGGTATATTTAGCCATAAATCAGATATGAAAAAACTAATAAACTTTAATACATTTTGTAATTATGCAATGATGATTAGAGTGAATAAAGGGTGGCATATGCATAACTTTTAAAGTGCTTGAATTTTACAGAGATGACAGGCATGAACAGACATGTCTGCTTGAATACAGAGCTGCTGATTTTCACAGTGAGTCAGACATTTCTACATACACAATAATTTCACACATATAGCACATTAGCTGGAATTCTCTTTCTCAAAGAAAAGAAAATGTAAAAACAAATAAACAAACAAACAAATAGAATATACCTTTAAATAAGTTTTTAATGCTAATGGACTTTAAAAAAATAATATATTTAATTCCAAAATTGGTTTAGATGTTTTAGCAAATGCACTGAAGCATTTGTCAGCATTAAGTGGAATGGACAATAACTTGACTGTCACCTCATGATTTGTAATCATGAAAGGTTACTGTAGAGTAAAGAATATAAATCAGCCTGCCAGTGCTCTTTATTTAATCAGTGATGATCCAGGGTTCAGAAAAGTTTAAATCAATTAAATCAACATAACTCTGACCTGTCAGGCAAATTTTGCTGTATTTAGCTAAAACATACACTGTCAGTATCTATTTCTTACATTTTATAATTGCAAAAGGTGAATCTGTACTTGTGAAATCAAGAGATCATCTGTATGAAGAGATTAAATATAACACATGACAGTGGGCCGGGCCTCTAAAGTAGGACACATCCAGGGATTATTATGGCCAGTGTTTATCTCCCTAGTTTATCTCCCTTTATGCTCTGACCACTGTCACAGACAAAACACTATATTACCATATATATGGTGTTTTGTCAACTTTTAATAGCTACCATATATTGAAAGTTGTTTTCAGACAATATACCTGTCACATGTGTATTCCTGTTTAGTTCCTGTCTAAACCTTATTTGGTCTGTTTCCTGTCATTAGTCATTATCGTTTATTCCTGTCACCTGTTGTGTAATTAATCATCGTTTAGTCTTTTCACCTGTGTTCCAGTAATTATCTCGTTTACTCTTTTGTTCCAGTTTCTTTATAAGCCTTCTGTTCCCATAGTTAGTTTGTCCAGTCTTAAAGTAATGTGTTATTGTTTGAAACCCTGTTTGCGCGTCACATTTCGAGATTAAATATATTCACTTGGAAATACTGCCTCTGTCATCTTCTGAAGAGACGATACCGTTACGATACCTTTGAAGTAAATGTATTTTCCACACAACACTGGAAAATAAATAAATATAATTTATATTTTAATCATATACCTTACTATATTTTGTTACATTTATGCTTAAAACTATAAGAAAAAAAGCAAATGTGGCAAGAAAAATCAATTGTTCTTAATTGTTTCACATTGTTCCTCAAATGATTTTACATTTAACTGGAAAACAAAACAAAACAAAATACCTTATTACCCGTGTGTGTGCATTTTTATCTGCAATGCATTTTTGTAATATAATTTGAGCCTTAGATATAAAAACTATTAATCTAAGACTTACACACTGCACTTCTTGACCTTATGCACTCTTTGATCTTGTATGTGGTTGAGATTCAATTAAAATCGGTATATATCTGTATTTGCAGTCAAGACCCCCTCAGGGTTGATCTTACACCAAAAAATACTGTGCAACCAAACTATGGTGGAACAATCAGAGAGCAATGAGAAGAACAAATCCCTGAAACTTATCCTGCATTACTTGCTTTTGAAAGATCTAGTGAAACCTGCATGAAATTGGACTTATAGAATCCGACAGAATGAAATGCTCTGGGCGGTTTCTTATACTATCCCTACTGGAATCTTGTGTTTAAATCTAATATTATTTTCTACTTTAACACTGAGGTTACTCCAGCATGCAACCAGAGTTCATAACAATAACAGCATGGCCTTAATAGAAAACACATCATTCCTTCACAAACACAAACATTTGAAGATCTTGAAAAAGGCCAGCCACTGTAATCTTTTGGAGATGAGACGGAAATTGAAAAGTTGGCGGTGAAAGTCTTTTCTGAATTCTTGTCTTCTTAGTGGCACGCTCCACAGAGGCTTCCAAAACCCTTACTTTAAGGTAAAAAATCTCTCCATCACCCTAGTATTTTACACACAGGGCAACAGAAAGCCATGCCAAAGAAACACACCTGATGATGGCAGGGCATACAGAGGTCAAAACTTTCTACACCTGCCCTAAACTTTGTTGTGCTTGTAAACTGACCAAAAAATGTGATAACTGAAACCTGTCTCAAAACATACTCCACAAAGAGTGCTCTACAATGTCCTTTTGTTTTCTCAAGCAAATCAAGGGCACTGTGACCTAGCCAGGGGGTAGCATGAGATAGCAGGACTTGACCAAAACAAAATAAAATCTTGTTTATTGTGAACTGGGGCACAAGGCAAACTCTCTTCTACCTCCTGCATATAGCACAGGGATGGTGTTGAAATGCAGACCCATATCACATGTGACACATACCATGTTTTGACATCTGGATGGTTTGTCTGATCACGCTTGTCCTGTGTGCTCCGAGGTGTCAAGCCCACCTAAAAGGTCAGGGTATTTTTTTCCAGGGCCACATATTTTAGCCCAGTGACTAGCACTCACTATACCAGAACTTCTGGTATACGTGACCCTGGATCACAAAACCAGTCTTAAGTCGCTGGGGTATATTTGTAGCAATAGCCAAAAATACATTGTATGGGTCAAAATTATAGATTTTTCTTTTATGCCAAAAATCATTACGATATTAAGTAAAGATCATGTTCCATGAAGATATTTTGTAAATTTCCTACTGTAAATAGATCAAAACTTAATTTTTGATTAGTAATATGCATTGCTAAGGACTTAATTTGGACAACTTTAAAGGCGATTTTCTCAGTATTTTGATTTTTTTTTTTTTGCACCCTCAGATTCCAGATTTTCAAATAGTTGTATCTTGGCCAAATATTGTCCTATCATAACAAACCATACATCAATGGAATGCTTATTTATTCAGCTTTCAGATTGTGTATAAATCTCAATTTCGAAAAATGTACCCTTATGACTGGTTTTGTGGTCCAGGGTCACATATAAACAAATGAGGAATGTTACATTGCAGTCATCAGAATGAAGATTAAGTATGCATGCATTGTATTAATTGTTCTGTAAATGTTTTTTTACACTTACTTACAGCTGTGCAGGATTTTGCTAATAAAAATGGCACATTGTTGCTGTAATTTACTGATAATATGAATAAATTATAAACAACATACTTATTTGTGAACACACTATTTCACCCATCAGGCACATCCCGAAATTAAGAGTGTCATTTTTCATAAACTTAATTCATGATTTGCATCATTTTAAAGGGAAAAAAAAGATTGTTTTCAAACAGATTTCCTGAACACTCCCATTGGTACGACAAATTCTTCCCCCAAACTCATGTCATTGGTTATTAGGCTGTGTTGGGCAGTTTATACATTACATAAAGGTGCGTTCATGACAGATTTATTGTAATTAAGAGATTCTGACTTGTTAAAAGCATTTATATCCTCATAATGATTACTTTGAACTCTGACTTGTACTTGTACTTGTACTTGTACATACAACACAGTTTGATGCAGAGTTGGCCAACTTAATAAACTATAACTTTAATTATGCATTTGCACGACGACTATTATTTGTATTGCAGTTTTATTTATAGTTATTTCTCAGATTATACAAATTCATTTAGGCATAAATAGTGGTGCCACAGAATCACATAATTTTGACGCTAAGGATGCAAACAGCTCCGAGTATAATGTCCTGGGTCGTATATAAGGAGTCACAAAGCACCCTATTTTTGGGAGGGTTTGGTTTGGAGACAGCGCCACCTTAATGCCTGCAGCACTGGCACGGCCAAAATGTGCTGCTTCATCAAGCACCAGTACATGATTGATTCTGACTGTAGCACTGAGCTCAAAAGAGCTGATGAATGAGGGATGACAACACCATCAACACAGATTCCTCCTGACAAATCGGTTTGTTTACAAGACTCAGTACATAAGAATAAAATAATGTTTTATAGAACTAGAGAAAGTGAAGTAATCACTGAGTGAGGTTTATTCTTAATTAATAGATTGAGGCAATGTCCATCTGCCTCAGTATAATCATAGTTTAACATGCAGCATTAACCTAGTTTTCAGGTTATTATCATACCGTGAGAACTATGCTTTGGGAGTCATCGTTTCTAAAGCATGAGACACACGATAAGGACGCAAACTGATCAAATTGCTCTGTTTCAGCGCTTAGAATCTTAAGGTCTGTATGTGCTTTAACTTGACACTAACCTCTCAAAACCTCAACCCTAAGTTCTTTATATTTGATATACACTAGGAATGTTACAATCACTAATCATAAAGCTAGAATGAGTAACAATAATGCATTTACAAACTTTCAGCTGTTTGCATTTTTCAGTCCTGTTGATTTTACCAATGTCAAGCTTTTGGACAAATTTCATATGATCTCACAGGAAATGTGTTCAAAATCTCCACCTTGCCAAAGGCAAATGACAAAGATGTTTTGTGAGGACTGCTTTGAAGGAATGCAATTCGCAATTCATGCATGAATTTCTTTTGAAATGCATGTATTATGCTGTGGAACCATGGCTGATGCTTTCAAAGCACGTGCTGATCTAACGCTAACCTTGTGAAAAAGAAGTGTGCTAAATTTTACTGAATGTGCATGTGTAGTGTACTTTAAATCATAACTATGTAAAAACAACTGTACTTGCACATAATATAATATAAATGAAATAAAAGACCACTTAAGTGTACTTAAAGAGAGTACACTTTCATGACAATGTTTCTTAACACACTTAAGTACACTTTTTCAATTTCAAATTAAAAGTTTTACTTCAAAGTACATTTTAAATCTGTTTTAATAATCTTTTGTCATGCTTTTGACTAATATACTAAAACACATGTATTTTGTATTTGTATAAAATTTGCACTGTAGAGAGTTATTTGACATTTATTTGCTATATTTAAAGTTAATATATTTAAATATTCTAATAGTATTGCTAATATTATTACAAATGTGTAATTACAAACATTTAACTTATTCTACGTGTCAACAGAAATTACAATAAAGTATATTTTAGTTTACCATAAATGCTTGTCTGTACGTTTGGCAGTATGCTTTAACCATATTTCAAAGAAAATATAAATAATTATGAAATTACATATAAATATGCACTTAAGTTCAACTTAAGTGGTTCAAAAGCAATTAAGTATTTAGCCTACATTGCACAAGTATGTAACAAGCATATTGTAAGTACTCTTTTTTAAGTATGCTAGTGTACTTTTTTCACAAGTGTAAGGAAGCGAGTATTAACTAGACATGGCTGTTTTAGTACACAGAAATGATTAAAGTCATTAAGAAATATCTGTTTTAACAGTTAGTATCCACACAATCAATTTAACAATCAATCAAACATCATATATGCACATACAGTACCGCAACAGATATACATGCTGATGTGAAAATGGGATAGGCCCTATATAGAAAGACCACAATGTGCAATATCTAGGTTTCCAACATGAGGCCCCGCACGTGTTTACATAGCCATACTATAGCACCATATGAGACTGGAATTCATGGGGATTGGCATGTACCAGAGAGAGGTTGTCTAAGTTCACTCTAAACTTAGACTCAAACAGGGCTGGGTGATCTGCTAAAGAGTAACATGTTTGACATAATCGACAGGCCTATAGTTTAATCATATATAAAGGTCAATATTTTAGAACCAGGGGAAGAAATTCACATGACAGTTTCAAATTATTGTATAATCTTGCTTAACCAAGACCCATGTGGTGACTAGATGCACTCATTTAGCACAAATTATCACATTCACTCTAGGTCATGTTTCTATTATAAGCATATTTTGCACTCTAATCTGATGTAATGATAATACTAATATATTTAACTTTAATTAATGTAATGGTAGTGGACTTTAGGGTCAGAAGTCCAAACCAGACTTAAAGAGGACTATTCTGACTAAGATGAATGAATTATATTTCAGAATAAACTACATATCTGCAGGAGAAAGTACCTTTAAAGCTACCCTTGAGCAAAGAGATATAGTAAAGCCACAATAAACACATGAACCTAGCAAGTCTTCTCTATTTAAATAAACGATGGCTTGGGTATAAAGCCATCGCAGCTGCTTTTAAAAAACTGATAGGGCACTCTTTTCAAATAATGCGGTGAGCATAGTATCTGTTCTTAAAGAGATAGTTCAGCCTAAAATGAAAATTCTGTCATCATTTATGCTCCCTCATGTTGTTGCAAACCTCTTTCCTAAGTGGAATATAAGGTTATCTGAATGCCCAAGCCACTCTTTTCCATAATATTAAGTGGTAAAGATATGCTTAGTCCCCATTCACTCACTGTATGAAAAAGAGCAGCTTTGACATTCATCAACATATCTTCTTTTATGTTCCCTGGAACAACATGCAGGTGATTAAATGAATGATACATTTTTGGGTGAACTGTCCCTTTAAAGCTTATATCTCTCAGTGCTGAGAATCACACAGAATCTGCGCTGAACCTGACTCTCTCTTTCTTTGTGTGTCACAGACAGAACCAGGGCACACAGCACTGCATTTTGGGATGTCTAACAGGCCCTCTAGCACTGCAGCCAGAGATTTTATTGCACCACAGCAGTGTAGATATTTAAAGCAGGGATGTCAGCAATACTTCACAGCATCGAGCAGAAGCTGAGAATTAACCACAAGCAGGAATATCTTGTATTGATTACATTTACATTTATGCATTTAGCAGACGCTTTTATCCAAAGCGACTTACAGTGCATTCAGGCTATACATTTGTTTTATCAGTATGTGTGTTCCCTGGAAATTGAACCCACAACCTTTTGCGTTGCTAACGCAATGCTCTACCACTGAGCAACAGGAACACTATATGATTATTACAACTATAATGGTGATGATTATACCTTAAAATAATTTGGCAGTGAAACTTGATGATAATTTTTTTTGATTAAAGGCAAAAGATAAAGATGTCAGAGGATTAGGGGTTTGATCGATGCTCTGTTGTCATGGAAAATCAATATATGCATTTAAGCTGTTCCATATAAAAGAGATTACAAGCTTTCCATTTAATGTCTAACAAATACGTACTTTAGTGGGTCTGACCTGTACAATGTTATATTGCACATTGAGTTGCCGCAAACAGTAATTTGACATTTGTAACATTTTAAAAGGCATGTTATTGCATAAAATGTTTCAAGCATAACATGAACTGAACTGATTTCACAGTACATCCACGAACAACAGCAAATTATATACATACATCTATATAAATATGTGTGTGTGTGTGTGTGTGTAAATACTAAAAATAATGTAAAAAAAATGGCTATGAAATACTTTTTGGGTTCTCTGTACTTTACCTCATAGTGTGATTGTCCATTATTGCATTATGCATTGAGCTTGCACATTGCATTGGGCACATTGGGAAATAGTGGTCATTTCCTTCAAGTTTTTCTGGAGGCTAAATCAGTTTACTGAATGCTCCATTGTTCTCTCCTACCAAGCAAAGATCATGCTTGCATACAACAGCCCTATGAGAAAAAAAAGAAAAAGAAAAAAACGTGGAACGTGGAAAGCACATTTCAGGTTTCAGAGCAATATAATTCTAATACTAACAAGATGTGAAAAAGTAGAAAAATAACATTAAATGGTGATTTATCACTTTAATATTTTAAATGATGCAAAACTAAAAAACTATATGTTTTGTAACTATGCATTGAACCTGGACAGGACAGATGAACTGATTCACTATTATGTGCATGCATACAGCTAACCTTCACAAAGGTTTCCGCTGATTGATTCAAGATTTTTTATTTATTTGTCACATACCTGTCAATGTACCATTTTTAATAAGTCAGCCCAGCCAAGGCATGCAGAAAACACCTGTTAACCCAACTTATTGGCTGCCCAACCCCTCTGCTCTTCAGTGCCACCATGACTACAGGGGTAAATTTCACCCTTGACTGTCAGCTCATCCATCCACACTGGACAGCAGCCAGGCCCTCATATAAATATCTCGCATGTTGACAAGTTATATTATTACCCACCTAGTTTCCTGATATGAGAACTAATACATTAGTGACCTTAGGACAATCTCAGTCAGATCACTCTTGAGATTTCAGGAGTGTTTATTTCACTTGCTTTTATCTCAGGTAAGGACAGATGGTGTCTGTGATATTATGTGTCAAACTGCTTTGGTCGAACCGCACTGCACTTCTGTCTTTTTAGTGTTAGTCTTTACAGGGTCACATGAACACTCATTGTTTTGAGTAGCACCATTAGACCACAGCAGCTGCAGATTATGCACTGATCTCAGCAGGGCTTATTACAGCAAAAAGGTTAGACTAGACATGTGTGGAACAAAAACACCATTTATTATTTTCCATATATATTTTTGCTTTTTCATGATTTATTAAAATAGCAAAATATTAGTTTGCTTGGTCATGCTTTAAACCAGTATGTTTTACAAGACATACTCTATATCTGAATTTGTGTGCTTCTCTATTAGAGTAGGCAAAATTAGTAGGATTATAATTAATATTAATAATGTTGAATGAGCACTGTGATACGTCCAAACTAACTGCACTGTATTTTATGTATAATATTATTTTTTTTAACTGTTCTAAAATAATTTTAAATAAATTTTTAAATCATTTTAAATGTTTTTTTAAATTTCTGGGTTTTTTGTTTTGATTTTTTTTTTAATGATTATTTTACTTCCTTTTATGTAAAGCACTTTGAATGACCATTGTCTATGAAATGTGCTATATAAATAAACTTGCCTCGTCTTGCCTAATATTATAAGTATTTAATATTATAAGTACTTTTGAATATTCTACGATTTTTATAGTTATAATGCTTTTATTCAGCAATGATTAAATTGATCAAAAGTGACAATATATTTATAATTATAAATATAATTTCAAACCTTTTTGTTCATCAAAGAATCCTGAAAAAAACAGCAGCACAACTGTTTTCAGCATTATAATAATTAATAAGAAACATTTCTTGAGCACCAAATCAGCATATATTAGAAAGACTTCTGTAAGATCATGTGACACTGAAGACTGAAGCTACTAAAAATCAGCTTTGCCATCACAGCAATAAATTACATGTTAAAATATATTAAAATAGAAAATGTTATAAGTTAAATTGTAATACCATTCCACAATATTGCTGTTTTTACAGTATTTTTGATCAAACAAATTAATGCCTTGGTGAGCTTTGTTACATTTTTTGAATAGCAGTGTATACAGTGCTGTTTTATATATCCACCTATATTTTGAAATGACTATAATGAAAATATAGCTAATAGAAGATCATTAAATAGTGAAGATAAATTCATTATCTTGGTTCTTCTTTTGTAAAAACAAACAGCTGATGGGCAAATAATATGCATAAACATCACTTATAACAGCAGAAATTAGAACAAATATTTAGCAAATGAATAATATTTTGTTTGGTCTTTTAAAGAGCCAGAGGTGAAATGTAGGCAGCTCTCGCTGTGTTCTCTGCAGTTCTTCATTTGACCAACACATTTTTCTTATTTTCTTATTTTTCTTTAAGCAATGCTTCATGCTCACATTCTAGTCAGGAGGTGGCAATAACCCCAAAATTACAAGGGAACCTTTTTTCATTACATAAAAAAATGCTCTGTTGTATAAAAACGAAAACTTTGCTGTATAACTTTATTCATTAAAAATAAATGAGCAAAGTTGAAATAAATACATTGTAAATACATATGTATTCGGTCATTGGAGAACATAAAACCATAGCATGAACACTGGAGTGATTCAGATTGACAGATGACATAAATACAAATAAAGCATGAGCCCAATGAAAATCACACGACATGATGAGCCAGAAATATGCAAAAAATACACCACCTGCAAGTATCCAATCACACAAGCCAAGCCAGGATAAATAGGATGACTGATGTACACCCCACTAGTTAAAGGTCATCCACTAGCATACTAACATACTGCAGTATCACTAGGCCTTGAGTCCTAAATGAATTGTGAAACTGATGGCACAAAGCAGAGCATTAGTCATAAAAATAAATTATGTTTTTTTGTTGTGACCAATACTGCTGTTAACCACTCTATTTGAAGAATAATCGGAATCACCATCCAAATTTTTTTTAAATAAAATTAAAATAAAAACTGCACAAACAGTTTTTCCATGTTATGGCTAGTCAACAAACATGAAACAATCGCTGACACAGACACACACACACAAAATCTAGTCACATTACCAATATTCCTTTCATGCCCGAGAGCGGTTGAGAAAGGGTTGTCAACAATTACTAAACTACACTCAACAGACGTTTGAGCTCAGACCTTAAATTTTAAAGGTTCATTATTTTATTAACAGCTACATTTTAAAAGCTAATCAGAAGCAGAGGGAATGCTTGAGTTAAGGAACGTTTCACACAGGAGCTTTTATTAACTGTGGGCTCCTGTAACCCTGGAGACAGAGCGCTGTCTCTTTAAGAATGCTGGGCAAAATGTTTGCCAGGCTATTTTAGCTGAGACCAAGCCCCTTATTGACCTACATTTAACAGTAGCATGGGGCATTACCCAGGCCCATGTTGAAGAAATTTTTTTTTTATTGTAATTTCACATTGCAGTAAAATAGAGCTTCTTGAACAGATTTACACTATATTTTCCATAAATCCACATATTCTAATACCACACAAAATGTTTGGTCCTTCACTCAAACAGTCAGCAATGATGTGTGCAAATCACACAATTGCTAAAGGCGAACAGCTTAACTGGGTTCATCATAGAACCCTGGTTCACAACAAATACTACTCTGTACACACAATCCACAATAGATCATACTGTTTAAACCTTATATATAGAGCTTGCATTATCACTGCTGTACGTTATCCTCCTGCTTACCTGATGTGGCTGTCAGGATTGCGCAAAACTCAGAATGGTAGAATTGTCTCTCTACTAATTCCTTCACGAGTGCGAGTGTGAATTGAATTGAGCGCACTCAGGAAGCTGAATTGGAATTTGAATTGGCATGACAAGAAGTGGAATTTAATACAGAAATTTAAGACAGGCAATGCATTCTGGGAAATAAAGTGCTCTTGCACCCTTATCAACAAGTTAACTAAAATTTTATGTCTATATATCATCTATCTATCTACGATTTTTTATGTTTTTGAAAGACATCTCTTTTGCTCACCGAGGCTGCATTTATTTATTATGCAAAAAAATACTCAAAACATCAATATGGGGAAATATTATTACAATATAAAAATTACTTTTTTTATTTTCATTTATTTTAAAATGTTATTTATCCCTGTAATGGCAAAGCATTAATTACTCCAGTCTTCAGCATCACATTATCCAAATGCTCAATTATTATTATCAATTTTAAATATAATTTCTTTCCTAAACATTTGAACAGTAGTGTATATAATATCATTTTGTTGAATATTTAATTGATTTTAATTCCACTTCCTTGCATACAATTTCGAATAGCAATTCCGCATCTTGTTTGTTACCACAATTCAAATTAAGTAATTGCACTAGAATTTAAAAGGCATTCTCAATTCAATTCTGATGCACAGCCCTGTTGGTTGTTAAAAAAAACTATCACAGCCCATATTCTTTCAGTGAACACAGATTAAATTATCTACAACTGTAATTTACTCCAATCCGAAGCCCTCTGCATTTGAAATGGCAATAGTTAACTTTTGCCGTAGTTCTTTCTTGCTCTTGTATGGAGGTAGACAGATCTGGTTGAAGCATGTATGCGACACTGGGAGCCTGCAAAGAAAATGAATAAATAAACTGTAGAGAATGAACTTGCATGCAGTCATTTCCCTGCAATCTGCCAATGTGATGATTACCAGTCAGTGGAGACATCAATCTTGGAGATCTTGAAGTTGAGGTCGGCCATTCCACCCACAGGAACGCGATCACTTCCTGTGGTAAAGTGGAGCAGTTTCTTCTGCAGCTCCAAAGGAAATGCCAGCACCACGTCCCAAAAGGCTCTGCAACACCAGAGTGAACAGTAACATTTCCACCGATAGATATGCATGTAAGAGCATGACTATGATAAATTGTAAACAGGACATGTACCGGATGGTGGGGTCAGTCTTGCTGTAGCCCTCATACTGCACCACTCGCTGCAGAGAGCCCATGTCCAGATTAGGACTTCCACAAACCAGGATCTCAACCTCTTCTGGCCTTAGAAGCTACATAAATGACAGATTTAATGAGTCCTTATAATACTACCATTGTTGTGATTATGTTGATGCATATTTGCAGAAAAAAAAAAGTTAATTTAAATAACATGGTAAAAAATGCATTTAATTATGCCCCCACTTGCATGTGTCCTTTACAACAAACAATGTTTGGGTAAAACTTTATATACAAGTTCAATACAATGACATTGTTTAACATTGGCAATAGCTAACATGAGCTAATAATCAATATTAATTTTACAGCATTTATAAGTCTTGGTTAATGTCAGTTTCTACATATGCTAATATATTTTAAACAGTCATTATGAATCACTATTGTTCAAAAATCTGTGTTTTTAGGATTATTTGATGAATAGAAATTTCAACAGCATTTATTTAAAATATAAATATTTTGTAACATTACAAATGTCTTTACTGTCACTTTTGATCAATTTAATGTCTTTGCCGAATTAAAGTATTAATCTCTTAAGTAAGTTTGAATAGTAGTGCATTATGAACAAGCCTGAATTATTAACAGTAATATAAGCCTGAATTATAGTGAATAGTATCTTATTGTTAACCTAGGTTAATAAATGCTTTAAAAATTGTTCATTGTTAGTTTATGATACTTAGGCCCGGTTTCACAAACGGGGCTTAGCTTAAGCCAGGACTAGGCCTTAGGTAAATTAAGATATTTAAGCAACTTTTACAAAAATGCCTTGGAAGAAAACATTAAGGTGTGCATCTTGACACAGAACAATGACTCTGACCTATTATAAGATTTGTCAGAGCAAGATATTTTCAATTGAGACAGCTCAAACATGCATTTTAGTCTGGGACTAGCTTAAGCCTTGTCTGTGAAACCGGGGGATAATGTATTAACTAATATTAACAAATAGTAAAAAATAAATAAATAGCAAGACATGACAATGTTAGTCTGATTCGTATGTTAATCGAACAACAATTTAAAAAAATTAAAGCAGACGATTCCTGGTAAAATAGCTTGAAATTTTTTTTTTTTTTTACATTTTATTTAGAAGACAGTCAGAGCAGCATATTAAACAATGTTTTGCATTTGTGCTTATCACATATTTCACATCCACAACCCCTCCACCCCCTGCCAAAAAAAAAAAAAATATGACAAGGATAAAGTAAACTAAAAGTAAAAAAATAAAATTACTCTATGTTGGTGTGAAACCTTGTACAATATATATCTTATCAAAATACAACTGTTGCCACACCCTGCACGTACACAGATTGTGCTGTGCAGTGTGTTGAGAAACAGTCAGACAGTGTGAAAGACTGAAAGATAAAGATAGGTCTTTAAGCCACAGAATACTGTAGGTAGCAATGGTCCAAACCAATCTGTCACGTTCTTCCCCTCCCCTAACCCTTCACCTCACCCCTCCCGCCTCACATCACACCAAGACCAACGAGTCAGATATTACCGTTACAGAGCCTCTTACATAAGCAGCCAGGGACATAGTCAACTGTTGCGTAATCGCTAAAGACGGGGAGGGTCTAAAGTTGATCATGGCCAGTGGAATCAGGACAGAGGAGCTCTGAAATCATGTTTATCTATTCTCATTGTGACGCTATTTAAATAATCAACCGGACACATGTATAGCTGATCCTATGCACTAGAGCAACTGGTGATTGTGCAGTTCAGTGAACCCAGAGAGAAACCAATGACTCACAGGCTGAACATTCCTTAAAATGGTCAGATGAAATAACTCTCCCTCTGCTTTTCTTTTTTCTGTGTGCATCTCTTGATTAAGAGAGCAGTCTGAAGTAGCACCATATTGGGAAGTCTAAATCGAGGCTGAATCATCGCTAAGATAAACAAACGTGTAATTTATGTTTTTCCCTGGTGCATAGAGAAAAATATCCAACAACTACAAAACATCATCCTGAATACTCTCTCTTGCGTATTTTAGGCTCGCTACAAGTCACTATTGTTCTTACAAAATAACATTTTGCAATAAGAAAGCAAATGTGTATTGGTAAATGTGGTTTCTACACAGACTATTCCAGCACACAGTTTAAAACACTCCCTCAACATGTAAGACAAGAATTGTAATTAAGAACTATTAACTAGCAAACTGCATGAATGTCAAAAAAGTACCAACATGCATAACAAGCAACAACAAAAACACAACTTCAAGTTCTGCAGATAAAAAAAAAAAAATAAAGAATCACAGAGTGGGTTAATTGGTAAACTAAAAAAGGAAAGTGTCTAAAGAGTTCATGAAGGAACTCAATTATGTAATGACAGTTTTGGTCTCTTTAAATTATTCTAGGTATTTATTCAGACAATATTGTAAACTATAACAGATATTCAGTTATGAAAATAAATCTATTTACATATTGTCTGAAAGAACAATAATCAAGAATAATTTAAACCAAAACTAATATCACACTGTTGTTGTTGTTGACATTATTATTAATGATAATTATTCTCTTAGAGTTTATTATACAGTTATATTTTATTATATTGTATTATTATTACACATGCGTCGTGATAATAGTTAAAATAGTTACAATAGTTCATTAAGTTAGCATTGGCTGTGTTTAAACATGGAGGAGACCATGTTAAGTGACATACTCATGAGCTGTGCAAAGTCTGTAAGAAACTGAGTCTTTGTTCAGATTTAAATTGACATGCTAAGCAGGGTAAGAGACCTTGCAATTTTCTGGGAGTTTCTATGTATTCATTCTATATGACCTTGAGTCTGAGGTCTCTCCCAGCCAGTAGCTGAAGAGCCTGGATATGGTATGGAGATTGAACAAACAAAGCAGGCCCAGTTACAGGGCACCCTTCCAACAGAGGGGGAAGGGACAGCCCATACACAGATGTAGCCTTCACACACACACACACACACACACACACACAAAACAGCCCACAGGCCCTGCCCTCTCTCCTGCCCCTGAGACTCTCTGTCTGAGAGCCACTTGTAGAATGAATATTCCAGGGCTTGCTGTGCCTAACAACAGCACTAGCTGTTAAAAATTACTAGCTGCAGTTAAATGTCAAGCTGTTTCTTGGCTTCTGCTTACTTGCTTCCAGAGTATTCCCCTCAGAATTCCTTTTAATTACCATGTAAGTATTTTGGCGAAAACTATACAAACTCACCATCAGGGCATTTGAGGCACAAACACTATGAAAACCATGATAGAAAGCAGCAAACTGCCTGTAGATGGATTTATTCAGCAGGAAATCAATGTAGAGCTGGACGTATTCTGTGCAGGGACAAACAGATCAATCCTTCAGTAGCAGGAATAACACAATGAGATATTTCATGTTGAAAAGAGAGTGAACTAGAGACATAACTAGAGAGTGAAGACTCTCTCACCTTTTCTGTTTAGGTTGGTTACAGGGATCTTGTCCCCTCCTGGTTTCAGATTATATGACTTGACCACTCCAAGTTCTTCTTGAAAAACCTAGAGGAAATAAATTACAAAAATGACCTCCGCTTTGATTATCTGCAGATGTTATCACCTGGTTCAATCAGGCAAACACACTTATCTATTGGATACGATGGAATGGGAAACAAGTCTATGAGAGCAAACATCCTGATGCAGATCGAGTTTAGAGGGGACTCACCTGAAACGTGGTATAGAAGTCCTCTTCAACGTTTCCTTCATAGCTGAGGAGTTCCCCAAGTCCATGAGCAAGATCCTAAAATGCACACAGAAGAACTCACATTTGACAAATGTGTGATTTTCTGAATTCCTAGCTTTTTATGTGCTCCATACTGAGCATTTCTACTTTAGCAAACAATGCAGTAGAAGGGACACTAACTATACAAATCATAATAAAATTAAAATGCACTGACTATAAAAAAAAATAGAGGTTTTATCATGTATGTGGCATTATTTGAGGTTTCTGTGACTGTGAGAGCATTATATATTCTGTTAAAGGCAGCACTTCATTTTTTATATATATATTTTTTTTGTGTGCAGCTAATTAAATGGTAGCAAATGAGATGTCTGTGCTGTTTTGATGAAAATTCCCGAAATCTAGTTTTTCAGAAAGTAGCTTTAGAGATTCCACATCCACATTACCTTTGGAAAAAAGTTTGAAGCAAGGAAGCAAACAACGCCCGCAGGCAGTTATGTAAGTTTGGAGGAAGCCAGAGACTGTTAAAACAGAACATCTGGCTCATTTAAAACTGACTCTGCAGTAACACGAGAGTGAAGGGGAATCAATATGAAAGCAAAGCATAACTAGAATTTTAAAATACAATCAACCTCTTGTACGTTAAGTTTCAGCATACATACAGTAATAGTCTGTATTATGACAAAGAGCTTTACTGCAGAAGAAATAGCTAATATCGGACGCCCTCTGCTGGACACATGAAGAGAGGCACTGGCTGAATTTGAACAGGCTTATTGTCACCAAAAGAAAACAGTACACTGTACACTGGAACCATTCAGCCATTATTATCGCATGTGTTTGAAATTAAATGTTTTTAAAATTTTGCCTGTGATCTTGCTAACTTTAATAATATACCATTTTCAAAAAACAACTCACATGATATTGGGGAGACCAGGACGAGTTCTCACACACAAAATAGTTGAAACAAGACCTGTATCTCAGTAACTAGGTTTTGAGTAAAAAATTAACAATTACTTACATTTTTGTTTTCTCCTAGTTTAACGTTAGCGAAACACTGTACACTATCATTCAAAAGTTTAGAGTATATTTTTTAGGTAAGCTTTTTTAAATAAGTCTTATTCTCACCAAGGATGCATTATTTAATCAAAATTAGCATTGTGAACTATTATTACAATTTTAAATAAACATTTTCTATTTTGATATATTTAAAAATGTAATTAATTCATTCCAACATGCTGATTGGCTGATCAAGAAACATTTCTATTTATTATCAATGTTGAAAACATTTGTGCTGCTTAATATTTTTCTAGAAACTATGATACCTTTTTTAGGATCCATTGATTAATAGAGAGATAAAAAAAACACAATTTATTTGAAATTTGTAACATTATAGATGTCTTTTCTATTAAATGTAATCATATTAAATTACCCTTGCTGAAAACATTGTACTGACCATACACTTTTAAATGGTAAAATCAGAGTTGTATACATTCAGACAATCATTTGATTTTTTTGATTTTTTTTTCTCATAATTTTTCATAAACAGCAATAAGTAACAGTAATGGGATACTCTAACTTGATATTTAGCTGTATTTGAAACAGAACACAAGAAACTAGCATTTGAAGGGTTAAGGAGATCAAAAGAAAGAAAAGCATGATACTTCAAAGGCCGCTGTGAGATTCACAAGACAGGCATGACTTTATCAGCAGAGCTGAAAGCCAACAGAGCGCTATTACTGCTGTCCTCAGAACAATGCACCATCTGAGACTTATTAATCGCATCCAGGCGACTAGACAACATGAGTGTGTGAGTCTGTGAAGGCTGGGTGACACCCTGGAAGTGCAAAAGATAATGCAAGAGCTATTTCTGACTCAGTGTTATTCTGTCAGCCATATACACTGTTTATATGGCTTAGTGAGCTCAATGTCAGCATATAATGAGCATCACATCCTAAATAGTACATATATGCTATATGGGGGCTGGATTACTTTATATTGGAATAATAACACCAGACTACACAGTGAGAGCAGGAGGTTCACCCATCAGTGATTGATAAATGTGTGTTTGTCAAGATTTGGCAGGATTGAATATGATACCATGTGGTGTGTCACAGCTTGTGTACATACAGGCATAATCTGCTGGAGGTCGTCCAGGGTGAGGGTCGCCATGCCGACGGGGGTGTCGAGGTCACATGGCACAATGGGCGGGGTCAGCAGCTTCTTGTAGACGCAAGGGGGGAAGCGGATGTCCAGTGTGATGCTGTTGTACACAGCCAAGCCCATGAGCTGACAGATGGGGTTAAGTTTGCATAGCTGGAAGGATTCACAGACCTGACACACACCTCCAGCCTTCTGTTACACAATGGCTGCATCAGAAACCAAAGGCAGCTTCCTCACTGCTTGATGGCCAATGATCTAACAGGCAGCGGTTTATATGAAGGCACCTTTAACACTCTGCTTTCCATAATGATCACATAATAATAATAATAATAATCTAATGATCACCATGTAAGGTGAATTGATTTTTAGTCATTTCTACAAATTAGTTTACTTATTTTAACTACCAAACTACACTGCCATTCAAAAGTTTGGGGTAAGATTTTTTTTTTAAAGAATTTATAATTTTATTCAGTATGAATGCATTAGATTTTTTTTGTGACATTTATAATATTACAAAAGATTTTGAAACTTTTTTCAACAAAGAATTCTGAAAAAAAAAAAAATCCACAAAAATATTAAGCAGCACAACAGTTTTCAACATTGATGATAGTAAGAAATTTTTCAGCTTTGAAAATTCCGCTTTGGCATCACAGGTGTAAATTACATTTTAAAATATTATTTAACAGAAAACAGTTATTTTAAAATGTAATGATATTTCACAATATTACTATTTTACTATATTTTTGATCAAATAAATATTGTCTTGGTAAGAATCTGATCAACCCCAAACTTTTGAACAAAAGTGTATAGGCACAGGAGTGTGCGATATCAAAGGCAGTAAAGCACACATAAGCATTTTTTGGGTTTCAGACACAACCAATGTGAAAACACAAAATCCTTATGCACATCTTCTCCTGTATTCTTATGCTATGCCTTCAAGGTAGAACATTTCAATCATTACAAACTCATTAAAATAAAATCTGAAGTTTTGTTCCTCTTAGTGCATGTATGTTAGTTTGACGACTTTATACGCTAATGTACTAGTGTTCTCTTGAACAAGAATGCCCATCCACTAAAACCACCAACTTTTGACTATCAATGCTAAGTAGCAAATAATGATTCATGGCTGTAATATAAACTAAAGTCTTCAGGCTTGTGTGCCTCTGATGATGTATGGCGAACTTCTCCAATCATTTTGTGTGCTTAAACCCTGCCCCATTCTTACAATCAACTGCAAGCTCACATACAAATCTGACTCCATCCAATCAACAACCGATGAATAGAAACTAGCCCCCACCCTACCTTTTTTTTCTTTTTCACTAAAAAGTATGTCATAATTCAGAAGAAAAGATCTGTCACTACTTCCTTTTAATCTCAACTTTAAAGTCTGTAATTTTCTGTGCAACTAGTGGCAGCAAATGGAATTGTAATCTGCTTGAGCAGCCAAATTTAACACCAACTGAAGATGAAGGGAGTGGTTGAAACTCTTTAGTGTTGCACAACTTACAGAAGTTATTTAAGATTTGCTAATATCACAACATCACCTAAAGTATAGCAGCACAGTAAGATGCATGGAAGAACACCCAACAGGTGTACAATACATTTAAAGGAAAATGTGAAGAGCCCTGCACGTAAGTGCTTTCAGCTGTAGCTGACAACTCAGCCCCATGTGCTCTCCATATGTGTAGCGAGTGCAATGGAAAAAAGTCCTCAGCTCAGGAGAGAGAGGGGAGAGAGCAGACAGACGGGACAGTTTCCATGAGAACTGCAACGATGAGACAACACAAACCGAGCCCTGGCTGTTCCTAACGAGACAAAACAAAAGAATCTTTATTTCATAATTTTTCACTGATGTGACACAGCAATTCTGTGCTGAAGGAGAGGGAGCTCTGAGGCCGAGCTTTGAGAAGCCTAAGCCAGAGGGGACAATTAGAGGGGTAACAGCAGGACATGGTAGGCTTTGGCTGCCACCGTGTCTCTCCCCACACGTTCCCGAGAGCACCGTATGGAGCAGTTCTCCACTCTGACACGTGCCCGCTCACGCACCACATCACTAACAAAGCCATTTCATAACCATAACTATATCTGTGCATCTGTCATTAGCGTCATATTTCATTATAACCTTGTGTTCTTGACATTTACAAATCACATGGCATAAAAATAGCATATGCTCCATTTTCACATCATCACAGCACAGATTGGTGGCAGAAAATACATTTCCCACCAGAAAACAGAAGGACGAGAAAGAACGTCAGATGTATGTGCCAAATGGGAGCTGACTCTGTATTTATGTGCTATTTTAAGCTTGTCACACCCACATGTGACCACCTATACTGTATAAACTGCAGGGAAATGAAAGGATACGGCTCCAACCAATCGGAACTCAGAGTAGTTGTCACATTTCCAGCTGCTGAACCAATGACACTGGGACTCCTTCACATACGTGAACATGCCTGCAACATGACACACAGATGCAGAAAAGAACAATTACCATTCACTAAGAAAAAGCAGCAACCACTGATTGTGTTATTTATTTACACCACTGTCTAAATAAATTATGCAAACGAGGACTGACGACTCTTGAAGTCTTGAAGATACTTTCAACTTTAATATTTTAATGTTATCTTTTTTTTTGTACTTCATTTATTTTCCCTTATCATTGCAGTGTTATTACCTGACGGTACTTTTTGCTGTTTCTGAGCCACATAAGAATGGAGGCTTCTACAGAGAGCTTTAGTTTATGCAACCGCACAATTGCTTTGCAGGTAGTTTTAATTTAATTATGTACTATAAGTTCATCTAACTATATCACTTTTACTTTCTCTTTATTCTGGTTTCTTTACTGTTTCTTTACTCTCCTAAAATCCACAATCTTTACATTACTTTCTAAGGTATGTTTTTTGTCAGATAGTTTAACGAATTATGCTATTTTTTTTGATTGCTCTCATTAAATATCAAGGGATTTGAGTAAGAAAATTTACATTAATAAATCATTTACTACTACAAATACAAAAATACACAAACACACATGTATATATATCATGTGTGTGTACTTGTTTATGCTACATTGTGGGGACCAGCCTGCGGTCCCCATGAGGGAAAAAAATATTAAAAATAGTAAATGATGTTTATCTGAAAGTGTAACAATACAAACAGGTTTTCTATAAGGGGTAGGTTTAGGGTTAGGGTTGGGTTAAGGCAGGGGTTTTCAAACTTTTTTGTCAGCCGAACCCCTTTGACATAAATTATTTACTTAAAGTACACCCTGATATTTTAAGTAAATATTTCAATAATTTAATGGCACATTTGTATGTTTAATTTTAAAAACATTTATTTTATTAGTTTTAAATTTCAGCAATATTTATATAGCTATTCATATTCATATTACTTTAATTTACAATGTATTACATTTTTTCCACAAAAATTGTTTTAAATACAGTTTCCAAAAAGATAATTATTTTTATACATTTAAGATTTTACATTTACATGACAATTGTATAAACCTGTAACATTTATTTGCAAAAATGTTTTAATTTATTATTTTTTTTATTATTAATTCGCTAATGGTATACACTCGTAGGCACACCCTGTACCAAATCACGAACCCCCTGCAATTCCCTCACGAACCACCAAAGGGTTCGGTGTTGAGGAATGGATGAAACGCATTTGTCCGTGTTTCACTCCATCTCGAATCGCGCTCGTGGAAGGCGCTCGAGAAACAGTATCTCTTCGCGGTATGCTTTCAACTAATTTTTTATTTTTTTTCTCAAACAAGAGACTGTACGACATTCACGTTACAAGATTTTTACATAGAGAGCGTGACAGCGCACTGCATTAAAATAAATAATCATTCATGTTTTCACAACAGCTGGCCAAATTCAAAAACGAAACTAAAATTAAAACATCTTTGAGAGCAAGGGGGCCCCCTGGTCTTTCGGGGGCCCTATGCAGCCTGCATATTCTGCGTATAGGGAGGATCGGCTCTGATAAAAACAATAGAAGTCTATGAAAAGTCCCTACAATTCACAAAAACAAATGTGTGTGTGTGTGTGTGTGTGTGTGTGTGAAGTGAACACACACAATATCTGCATTGCTGATCATGGTTTTGAATATTAATGTTCAACTACTTTTTAATATTTTTTTATGATAACCTCATAAATTTTGTTACTGGGGAGACATCTTTGATAAGATGTTGAGAGTAAACATTTAAATAGTCTCACATATTTTGGTATTTTGCCTCTCAAGAAAAATATGCTTAGACATTTTTAATGAGAGAACAGATTTATTCAGATATTGTGTATTGTCAAAGACTGACTCTGTTTGTCCTGATTGTCTTACCATAGTCTGTTTGAAAAATCTGTCGAATCAGGAGAAGAAACCACTCTTTTGTGAGTCCACCCATGTCCAACCCCGCTTCCCCAACAAACGTCACTTTCAGTTTTTTCTTCAGGTCTGCTCGCTTTCTCGAAAGCTATTAAAAAAAGGAACACATTTATGGAGGGGCCTTTTTTCCAAATTAAGTCTTAGCCAGACTTAGAACTTTCCAGAACATAATGTACATGCTGTTGGCTGAAAGTCGTCTCAGCCTAGGAAAACAAAACATAGATTTGTGCTACTTTATACAGAGCAATGCATCCCATACATGTCCTCCTTTAGAGCTAAATAGTTTTCAATGGTTCAAGGGAGCTCCTGGTAACATCTACAAGAACAGACGCAATTCTACGTTTACAGATTTGGACCGAGCAGTATTACCTCATCCAGTGAGTCACTGACCAGCTGCAGACGCCTAACTTTAATGTTGAGAAACAGCAGACTCATATCCACCCTCTGCCTGCGAGAAACCTTGTCCACCAGGGTTTGCTGCATTGGACATAGAGAGGAATGCATTTGTCAGTCAACAAACAGGTTTGCAGAACATGGCCACATCTAGGTTTTATTAAATGTCTCTATATTTCTTGTTTCTGAGTAACACTTCTTAAACAGATGATGTCTGTCTACTTGCGGTGTATGATGATATTATTCTCCAGCCACGTGTCTGTTTATCCTACAGTCTGGACACATATGTTTGGGAGGGAGCCATAGGAATGGCCGCCCCACCCAAGCTAGGATTGTTATCAGAAAATACTCTCTGACTAGAACACATATTTTCCCAAACAGAGCTTTTTCATCTTAAGACAGTTTTAGCTATAGTGAGAGCTCATTGAGCAGGTGAACTCTCACCCTGGCCATGCTGATCATCTGCTGCTCAGAGTCTCTCTGGATGATGGCCTTCTTCACTACTGTGGACAGGATGAAGGGGAACTGACAGAAGGTGAACCTGAGAAGATATAGATCAGAAATTACTTGGTCTTAGGTACAAGTTTAAAGTGTTCACTGGTTTTCTTTTTTAAGCATACGGTAGTCTCTTAAGCTGACCAAAAGCTGCATTTATTTTATCAAAAATACAGTAAACCAGTTTATATATATATATATATATATATATATATATATATATATATATATATATATTATAATTACAGATATATATCTATAATATAAATATAAATATTATTATTATTATTACAGAAATACTATTACAGTTTAAAACGAATATAACTAAAAAAAATTAAAAAAATATACAAAACTAATAAAAAATCTTACTGACCCCAAACTTTTAAATGGCAGAGTATTTTAATTACATGTTTCACACATACTGTAAATCTTACAACTTAGTAATTTTTAAGCTGGAAATAATTTATGCTTAAAACATTGTGCTAATTAAAATAAGAAAAAAAACAATATTGTAAAAATAAAAATACAATATTTGCCTCTCAAGTAAATTTATTGTTTTAAGGACAAAAACAAGACAAAACACAAACTTTGAAGTGTTATGTGAAATTATATTTTTACATTCACACCTGTTTGAATTTCCATGAGCCTGCCACGTGTGGTAATCCTCCATAAAGTCTATGTGGTCCAATGTTAGGTTGTAGAAATCAGTGAAAGGGATGATAGGGGGAGAGGAAATGCTATTTGCAGCATCTGTTAAAACAAGACCAATGTTAGGATTCTTTTGGTTCAAAATCAGTTGTAAAGAACAACGAGAAAGCATCTCGCCTGTCTCCAGGCCCTCTCTAGTGGCCAGCACAGTAGTACTCACTAAGCAGGGAAAGGACTTTAGTGGCTGAGGGAATCCACCAGGAGCATTTGGCCATGGGCGGCAACTCTTCTGACTTGGCAGGAAATAGGCGGGTAGTGATGAAGAGCTGCAAGCGCTCCACCAGCTGTTTGAAACGCTTCTGAGGCAGTCTGAAAGATGAAACATATCGTAAACAGGAAGATATAATCCATACACACTTCTTTTTTTCTGTCAATTTGTGTAATGCCTTGACTGGCTAGCTCTGCTATTTGTTGGATTTACACATTTCAAAATTAAAACCACAATTACTTAGAATGCAATAAAGCCAAAAAGCTAAATAAATTAGGGCAAAGGAGCTAGACTTTTCCATTGTGAATTGCTCTCTTGTACAGACTCACTTTTTAAACCAGTGCATCAGGAAATGGTGGTCCGCTTCAGCCAGGGCTGCTATTTGCCTCAGTAAGTGTGCATAGATGACATATGTGGCTGGGCTGGTGTACTGAGGGTTCTGCGACACAGAGAGGCATTTCAGCAAACTTCAAAAAGGAAATATGACTTTTCATTTAGGAGCAGAGAAAGAAGTCTGGCTTTTAATAAGAAGTGGCACTGCAGCGGAAACCAGCTCTTTTCCTCTCCAGAATGACCTCATCCCTTACTTAGGCACAGCAAACGCAAATAATACAGAGGCTGACTGACATTAGTGGCAGACAGATCAGCCCAATAATTGCCTCTGCTTTTCAATTTCATCATGTCCTCCAGAGAAATGTAGGTCAGAGAGCCCATCAACAGTCTGGAGATGAATACCGCTATATGCAAACTCTGGAGAAGACGACATCTCTACATGCTTCTGTTTATGAAAACGTCTAACTCTCACCACCACTGATCCCCATCAAATGGAGAGAAAAAATAAAAGTTTCATAAAGCTGAAACCCCAAAACGAATCAAATCCCAGCTAACCAAGCCATCGCCTCTCTCTCTGCCTACGGCTTCCCAGGCTTAAATCCAGTGGCTGTGTCCTTATTTGGACAGTCCCAGGCCAGCCTGCGCTGGTCATGTGTGAAGTAAACACTTAACTCACGATCTGTCTGCACCAGAGCAGAGCTATGGCTGGAGTCAATGGGCCATGTGGTGAGAGAGGAGATCAAGAGTTTCCTGAAACTCCGATTCGCCTCTTACTTAGCCTGTGGTGTTTAACGTGGCTGCCAACACAAAGGGCAAATCAAAGACAGATTAGAGCAATTTTTCGCTCTAAAAAGTGCACATCTATAGGATCGCATGCAGATAACTGCTTTGGTTTGCAAAGGGAAATTACAGGTATTGCAGGAAAGTATCACATGTCTTTGGGTTCTGTGTGTAATGAAGGCAATTTTGTATTAATGGCATGGGCTTGATCACTAGTAAGAGGAGTGATCAGCAGTGTTGGGGTAACAAACTGAATTTTTAGTAGTGTGACAGTAACTGTTCTCACAACTAATTTTTCCAATGAGCACCAAAACTTTACACCACTATATTTGTTAATCACATTTTATTGTGCAAAAAGCTTTACAGGTGAGCAAACTGAGATAAAACACGCTCTCCGAAACTGTCTTCTCTCAGTTTCGTACTGTGCACTGTAATGGTTCTTTTTGTGAATCAGTTTGTTCATACGTTTCAAGTTATTAACCGATTCATAGATTGGATACAATTGACAGATTAAATAATCACTGATTAGTGCAGCCCCTGTTGTTGCACATTATTTAGTTACATGCTGATGTCACGATGTTATCAAACTGACAGCAATTCTGGTTCATAAAATTTATTAGTTGAATTTTTTTATATATAAATTATTATGCATCTTATGTTAATTCTAACACCCTAACTGAGATCCAAATTTTAGAGCCAGTTTTTCTGACAAATAAATGCAGCTCTGGTTATAACAATAAACAATATGGTTCAATATAGTTAGCTACTTTTTGATAACCTACTGCAGATCAGCCCATTATGCCAGGATGTAATAGTGAAAGAGAACATAACTCTCTTAAGAGATAAACAGAATTAATAATTTCTTTACAAACAAAAAGAAAACACACAAGTGTGCAAAAACAATGCCATTACCTGTACAAGAACAAAATACGCTCTAAGGTCATCCTTTGTGCGAGGCCTAAAAATACAAAAACAAAACTGACAGTGATTCTTTTTTAATCACTATTTTCTGCAAAGACTTCATGTCCTCTTTTAGCGCTTCAATGAGAGAACACAATGCACTACTCACCCTTTCCATTGTCTTAATAAGCTATTAATAATTCCCTTCAGGACTGATTTCTGTGTGTCCGCAGGCTGCAAATTAGCCAGATTAAACCAATTTTGTTAAAACCAAATTCAAAACAACAGACAGAGCACAATGGCTTACTGTGTAATTCAATTATAAGAGAACTTCAGTCAGTTCTTACGATGGAAAGTTTCTTACTTACCGTGTGGAGTAAGGCATCATAAACAATATTGACAAATTTGATGTTTATTCCTGAGTCTTCAATAGTGTTAAAGGGAGCATTTGCTTCTTTCTGAAAAGAAAATTTAAACATAAAAACATTAATCATACTTTCTACCATCCACTTACATGGTGCGTTTTATATATACTTCACATATAAAATGGATGGTAAACCATTCACCTCATATAAGAATAACATTTTCTGATGAAACCATATGCAGATGTTGTTTTTTTACTCCCTGAATGAGCTCATTGATTCATTTGGAGACCAAAATGTTCAGTTTTCCCCCTTTCCTGACTTTCACGGTTACTTTTTCCACCGACTTCCAAGAGTTCTCATTAAAAACTTTGGCTAAACTTAAAAGGATGTTTCATTCATATAATTGACCATTATTCAAAAGCCTAAATAAAAACACATTTAGACAAGTCAATTATATGCTATTAATAATTGAGCAACTAGTAAAATATTTTATTTTAATAATTATATTTTAAATGATTGTTGTTATATTTTACACACAGTAAATTAACTGATAATTCACAGTAAAAGCTGTGGTTAATTTGGGCCTTTTTGGCAAAGTAAGCTTATGCTCAAAAGAGATTTCAAGCAATATGAAAACAATCAACAGCAATCTAGTAAAAACTTTTAAAACATGAACAAGACACTGTATTGAGAGTTTCAACACACCTTAAATGCACCATTGAGTTCCAAAAAGGAATCAAATGTGGTCAAGTAGAAATCATGGACTTGCTTCCAATCCCCTGAGATAGTTGCCTCTTTCAACATCGTCCCTACAGCCGGACAAAGTCACAATTAAAAAACACTGTAACTGACCTTGGGAATTCTGCAGGTTGACTAAAGGAAGAAGCACGTACTGAAACTCTTTGGCAGTTTTGGTCCGAATGGGAATAATGGGTTCTGAGACAAAACGAGCCTTCACCTCTGGAGGGAGAACATCAATAGAGATACGATGCTTCTGTCTCACATCTGGACATATTGGAGGAAGCTCTCTCACTGAAAACAAACGCACACAGAATTAATTAGACAGCAGCTCACAATATGAGCAAGGTGGGCCGTTCATCTTGCTCTCCAGGGGGATTTTTGCAATCACTCCACAGCTAACAATTATTTGTCATTATCTTATCAGAAACAACTATCTGAACAATGACTCTCAGCATCCCAACAACCACCTGGTAACATGCAATCACCATCAGCGCAGTGTGTTATTATATTTAAAGGCACTCTAGTCCTTTAATTCTCAACAAATGCACTGATTAAAGCTGATGAGTTAAGATTCACAAAAAGATTTGTACTTATGGACTATAGTAGGAACAACTGACATTTTCAAGGTTCGCCCAGTGAATTTATAAGGTAAAGTGAGAACATTTAACGAGCTTTAGCACTGCGTCAGGCCTCAGTCCATGTAGAGTCTTCCTAACAAGTCCCCAGCTCATCTGTGCTACAGGCAGACGTGAACACACTTGTGCCTTGTCACAGACTTGAAGTTGAATGCATCACATAGACTACATCTTTGATCTCCAAGACAAAGAAAGGAAAACATCTGCTTGAAACAGTGAAGTGGTTATCAATTCAAAGCAGCCAGAATGGACTGCTTTGAAATGCAATTAGTTTTTTTGTTGTTGTTGCAAAAGGGAATTACCTTTAAATCACTCATGCATATCATTTTAAAACCATAGTAACCCTTGCTTGAGTTACCTGCTTGTAGACCTAAAGCACTGACTATGGATGAATAAAATTTGTTCAATAATATCAAAAATTCAAGTTATGCAACAAGAAACAGCTAAAACTGGCAGCGCTGGAAGCAGTCTGACCTTGTTTGACTGCAGGTAGCAGGAACGGAGAAGAAAGACTGTGGCTGCCTGACTCTCTTTTGTGATTCAGGGTAGAGATGAAGCTTCCATAAGAGGAGAAAGGGAGCTTCAGTCCACGATCCAAGCTCTGCCGATGAAATGATCCTCGTTATATTCCAATATTTCTAAAAAATAATTGTGCTGTGGCACACCTGTACTCTGCTGATAAAACAAATGGCAATAGAGAACAGATACTACAATAAACTATATTTAGCCAACTACTAGACTGACAGATTAACATCTAATTAAGCAAAAATCTGAAACATAAATAGCCTGCTAAATAATATATCCCTCCCCCTTATTCAAATATCTGAATAAAAATAAGTATCAGTAAAGAATACAATACATATTAAAGCACATTTAAGCAATAGTGGAGGAAATCAAAACCTTGTTAATTGAGATTGTGTCACTCATTGCGTAACAGCAGCATCAGTGTTGTTTTGTGGAAACGAAACATTATGGCTGATGTATTCTGTGTGCTTTCAACACCAGGAAAATACAAAATCACTAAAAGAAAATGCGCTGTGCGTGCAGTAGGTTGAGCTAAATATTCCATGAATCACATATGCCGATTTTACAGTGACTTACAGAGTTATTTAACACTATGTCGTTGTCTCAGCAGTAGGCTAATTTCGTAAAGAATCCAGTATAATTTCCATTAGGATAACCACAACAATTCAAAGGCAAATGTGCATTAAAAATAAAGCTAAATTCAGATTAATAGTGCATAAAAGTGCAAAAAATTTGCATGCACGTATGATATTTTAATATATTATAGTTGAATATTCAAAAGTTATATTAACCATAGTCAGCAATATTTGTACAGCAATATTTGAAAAATACTTACATGATTTAGTATAGGAGGAAGTCTGTCTCTATGCCTTTCTTCAAATGGACAGTTATTTTCGCTCATGTTTAGATGCATGTCCTCTGAAGGAAAGCCTTTCGAGCGCAGTTACATGGCTTATTTTTCTGGAAAAAAGTACTTTTCCCGTCTGCGTAATCTCAGTGCTCACTTTCCTTTTACTTTGAGAAATACAGCAACAGCGAGTGAGTCCAGTACGGTCTGTTCTTTTTGCTAAAGCAGGTGAGTTTTTGAGACTAAGATGACCAAAAAGGCTGAACTTTGCTTGTCAAAGAGAACAGACGAAGTGGGTAAGAAGAAAAGTAAAAATACAAAAATCTTCGCGACGCTGCGTTTAGTGAGTAAAGTAACTTGTTGAAGAAGTGCCGTGGCGTCTATGTGCAGTCCAGCTGTACGCTGGCGCCATGTTGTTGAGGATGATGATGATGATGAGGTTTGTAGTTACGGACTTGGATACGGCCGCTGCCTCGACGTCACTGGGGCCGTGCTGTGCTGAGTCAGATTTATTGCACACCTCTAATTAAGATCTTTCCTAGAACTTAAAATACACCCAGCTAAACTCTATTTGTATGTAACGTCAAAATCACATTTTGATTGGACTAGTATGAAAGAAAAGAAACTTGAAAGTTGAATAGTCCACTAAGTCTCAGACATTATTTTTTTTTTCACTAGTGGATTTGTTTATTTGTGTGTTTTTTAATATCTGTAAGACCACCCATGTCACTGTGTTATGTTAGAATCTCAGCTTGTCTCTTATACCTTATGCATAGGCATAGTTAGCCTACATACAGTCTATGTGAACTGTAAGCTTCAGTCTTAAGGGGGTCAGGTTCTCTTGCATCAGCTTTCTCTTATTGTGACCTTGATGAGAAGTGTCAGAGCAAACAAACCATATATTCTGCATAAATATTGCTTTGTTGTTCAATCTATTATTTTTTAACTTAAATCTGTCAGTGAGAATTTTACATAAACATAGAATGTTAAAATTGAAGTAATATATATATATATATATATATATATATATATATATATATATATGAATTAGTGATATTATAATTTGCTCTGTCTCTATAGGCTGTATTACTCAACATACTCATGTACTGCTGGTGAAACACTCGGCCAGTAGGTGGAGGGAGAGATCTGTCTTTGGAAAATGTGAATTTCAATTTGGTTGCATATGTCTTGAGATTTGTTCTATATATGCCTTGAGAAGTTCATTAACTCAACAGTATACTTCAAAGTGTATTTGTTTACCACAGATGCAATGAGCTATATAGATTTATAAAGATCTTATAACTCAAAACTTAAATGTTAAGGGATTTTTTTTTCAGTGAAACTCAACAGGATATTAAAATTATTCAGTTGAATACAATATATATATATTTTTTTTGTTGGAGAACTGCAGAGAACACATTATGCAGAACTAAAATATAACTCTCAGAATTACATAACGTTCACCTGACATAATTTATTTCCTCGGTGGAAGACGGTTAAAATTATGTAAAAACAACGTCCTTCTTTCATTATTCAAACCACACAAGAGCATATTCCTTACTTACACTAAACCATCACTAGATTTCTATATTTGATATATGCTCACCACTTGTTTTGACCATATCAGGAACCCGCCTTCACTGTCTCCCACCAGTCAGACGAACATTCCTATACAGTAACATGAGTGTTTGAGTACACGACTTGGATTCTGTGGTTGGCATTGACTAATATGGCTCAGGTGCCGTTGGCAGCTCTTAGAACTGGATAGACACCCTGTCGGACAACTGATTCTGTCAGCATGACTTAAGCCATAGACTAACACCATGCTTTACTGTTTGATTTGTTTATGTCTTCAAATTACCGCGTTTTAAAAGGCTCTTCTTTATTGATGGAACAGACATTGAAACCAGATCATAACGTCTTAATTAACAAGACAGTTTGTACAAGCTTTCCATTTAATACATCCAATATATGAAGTGAAGAAAGACGTTTGGGAGATTGCCTTTCCTAGTGTCTCATTTTAATGTGGTTAAGACACAACTGATTTAGATCCCAGTAAGCACATCCAGCCTTTTTGCATTCCAGAGAGACTCGAATGTTATCACTGAAATACTAAATAATTTGGAGCATGCCTTTGATACACTGTTTTTGAGGGCAAAGCTGTTCATTTTCTATTGCCTAACCTGACCCTATACTCCTAAACATAACCTTCACAGAAATCTGTGCAAAACACTAGATTTAAATAGAAACATGATTTTCCAGTTAATCCTTTTAACTAGTGATGTCCTGCTCACTAATCGTGTGTTCAACACGTTTTGACTAAATCAGTGAGGACATTTTGGACCTCACAAGCATTGTCAAACCTGTACACCAATAGGTAACACCATAATACTGTTTTTATATGTATTGTATTCTTAAAATATATTCTGAAATTTCCTCACTCCTAGGGATCAATCAAGTAATCACCTTTTCGCTTGAAAGAGGAAAAACATTTTTATTTAACACCTCACAATCAGTGTTTTTAAATTCTTTGCTTTGTTGTTCAAAAGTGAACCATTTCTCAAACAGCATTGTTCTAACTGAAGTAATTTACGCTCACCAAGGGTGCAGTATCACATGATCCTTCAGAAATAATTTTAATATGCTGATTTCATGCTCAAAAAACATTTATTATATCAATGTTGAAAACATTTTTTGATGCACAGAAAACTCAAAAAAACAGAATTTGTTTAAAATAGAAATCTTATGTAACATCATAAATGTCTGTGCTGTCTGGTCATTTTTCTTTTTTAGCTTTCAGTAATATGCATGCTAATAAGCAACTACTTAATCATTCAGCTTCTGAGATTCTTTCTACTTTTAGTCCTTATTATATTTAGTATATTGTTCATTTCTGATAATGACCTTAGTGATCAAGTCTGTATGGTAGAATGGTTCACTGCTGTGACATAACATGCATAAGGTGATGATTTACTCTTGTATGTCCCAGACGGCTTAGGTTTCATATGCCATCCTCAGGAACATCTTTCATTGCACCACCTCCCATATACATGTTTCAGTAATCAATGTGACTGAAGGAAAATAACATAGAGGTCATCTCAGTTTCATTAACCCCAGAACTTGCTTTTCTGAGATGTTCATACAGTTTCATTGGGATCTATTGTTAAAATTAACAAATATGTGCATGAACAACAAGAGGACTTCAACTGTGTGTCCTTGACAAACTGACATCATGCGTGATGCATTGCAGCTGTTTTACACAATCCCTGTGAACACACCATTAACATGAGGGTCCTGAAAGTCACCTGCGGCCTTGCTCATTGACTGCATCACATGAGGAATCTCACACCGTGGATGAGCGCGCTGAACTTTCATCTGTATCCTGCTGGCTGCATGCCATTCCAGAGTCATGGTGGACCCTGAAGCGAGTCAAACCCATCAGGAGGCTCTTGTCCCCGACACATCCTGACAGCTATCAATTGCCTGAAGGTTGTTATGTTATGGCTGAGCTGCTCATGTATTTTCAGAGGGGTGAAAAAAACAAGAAATAACTCTTTTTGACACAATCACGGTTGAAATTTTGGCTGATTTAGCATGGCAGGACACAGTACTGAGTTTGACATTTCACTCATGCAGTCATGTAAACTAAGCTATGTTGCACAATACCATCTATAGTCACAGAAGCCATTCGTTTCCTCTAAAAATCTGCAGCAATGCTGTGCTCAAGGTGCCGTTTCTCAAAGCCTTCGATTCATTTTTAACATCTCAGCCATACTGAATCATCTTTTTGACTTGTTGCAGTACAAAGGCACGTTTCACACACTGCATCTTGGGTTTGGATGTGATGTGTGTGTGTGTGTGTGTGTGTGTGTGTGTGTGTGTGTGTGTGTGTGTGTGTGTGTGTGTGTGTGTGTGTGTGTGTGTGTGAGTGATGTGTATGGAGTCTTGGCTCATTCTCAGCTCTCACAGTGCAAGCAGCTGAGTGCTGCAGAATGGAGGTCTTTGTCCACAGTACTGAGAAAAACCACTGCTTCATTTATGTCCTTCTCCTCCTCTACATCCATCCTTGCACAAGTGCAAATACAACATTTTAAACCATGTTAAATCATATTTTATTTAAAGTTAATCAGGTGTACATTCTGTAACAGGCCAATTAGAAGTCAAGTCAAGTCAAGTCACCTTTATTTATATAGCGCTTTTAACAATACAGATTGTGTCAAAGCACTTAACAGTATCAAGTTGGAGGATAGAGTGTCAGTAATGTATAATAATAAGATTAAACACTCAATTTTCAGTTAAAGGCATTTCATTATTGAATTCGGAGATGTCATTGTCTAGCTAAGTTTAGTTTAAATAGTATCTGTGAAATCAAATTTACGATAATCGCTAGAAATTAAGTGTCCCCAACTGAGCAAGCCAGAGGCAACAGCGGCAAGGAACCAAAACTCCCTCTGAGACAGAATGGAGAAAAAAACCTCGGGAGAAACCAGGCTCAGTCGGGGGGCCAGTTCTCCTCTGGCCAGGATATTATAATTTATTCATTGTTTACTTATTGTTTTAATTAAATTTTTAAATGTATAAATGTATTATATTTCTATTTTTATATTGTTGCAATTTCTAACAATAATAGTATTATGTAGTTAGGTATTTTATTATTACATTTTTAATTATTTGTTTTATTTTTAGCTTTATTGTATTTTAGTCGAGGTCTTCACTGGGGATATGTCTCTGGGGCTCATCGCTGACGATCAGGGCCGCAGACATCATCTCCCGGCGCCGATCCACCATCTGATCCGGACACGGACTGAGAAACAGAATAAGAAAGAAACAACTATTAGCGTAGATGCCAATCTTTTAACGATGTAACGAGTACATCGTGTGTTATGGGAAGTGTTCCCGGTTCCGGTTGATCTAATTAATGCAGCCTAACAATCCTTTAACGGATTTGAATAATAGAAGTGTAGTAGTGTGTTAGGTGTATGTCAGGTTAAAGAGATGGGTCTTTAATCTAGATTTAAACTGACAGAGTGTGTCTGCCTCCCGAACAGTGTTTGGTAGATTGCTCCAGAGTTTTGGTGCTAAAAAGGAAAAAGATCTGCCGCCCGCAGTTGATTTTGATATTCTAGGTATTATCAAACGGCCAGAGTTTTGAGAACGCAGCGGCCGTGGAGGACTATAATGCGATAAGAGCTCACTCAAGTACTGAGGAGCTAAACCATTCAGGGCTTTATAAGTCATTAACAAGATTTTAAAATCTATACGATGTTTAGTAGGGAGCCAGTGCAGTGTTGACAGAACTGGGCTAATGTGGTCATACTTCCTGGTTCTAGTAAGAACTCTAGCTGCTGCATTTTGGACTAACTGTAGTTTGTTTATTAAACGTGCAGAGCAACCACCCAGTAAAGCATTACAATAATCTAACCTTGAGGTCATAAACGCATGAATTAATATTTCTGCATTTGACGTTGAGAGCATAGGTCGCAGTTTGGATATGTTTTTGAGATGGAAGAACGCAGTTTTACAGATGCTAGAAACATGGCTTTCAAAAGAAAGATTGCTATCAAACAGCACACCTAGGTTCCTGACTGATGAAGAAGAAGAATTGACAGAGCAGCCGTCAAGTGTTAGACAGTGTTCTAAGTTATTACATGTGGGGTTTTTAGGTCCGATAATTAACACCTCTGTTTTTTCAGAATTTAGCAGTAGGAAATTACTCGTCATCCAGTTTTTTATATCGACTATGCGTTCCGTTAGTTTCTCAATTTGGTGTGTTTCACCGGGCCGTGAAGAAATATAGAGCTGAGTATCATCAGCATAACAGTGAAAGCTAACACCATGTCTCCTGATAATATCTCCCAAGGGTAACATGTAAAGCGTGAAAAGTAATGGCCCTAGTACTGAGCCTTGAGGTACTCCATACTGCACTTGTGATCGATATGATACCTCGTCATTCACTGCTACGAACTGATGGCGGTCAGATAAGTACGATTTGAACCATGCTAAGGCACTTCCACTAATGCCAACAAAGTTTTCTAGTCTATTCAAAAGAATGTTGTGATCGATAGTGTCGAACGCAGCGCTAAGATCCAGTAGAACTAATAGAGAGATACAACCACGATCAGATGATAGAAGCAGATCATTAGTAACTCTAATGAGAGCAGTCTCAGTACTATGATACGGTCTAAATCCTGACTGGAAATCCTCACAGATATCATTGTTCTCTAAGAAGGAATATAATTGTGAGGATACTACCTTTTCTAGTATCTTTGACAGAAAAGGAAGATTTGAGATCGGTCTGTAATTAACTAGATCTTTGGGGTCAAGTTGTGGTTTTTTAATGAGAGGCTTAATAACAGCCAATTTGAAGGTTTTGGGGACATATCCTAATGACAATGATGAATTAATAATAGCCAAAAGAGGATCTATGACTTCTGGAAGCAGCTCTTTTATTAGTTTAGATGGAATAGGGTCTAACATACATGTTGTTGGTTTAGATGATTTAACAAGTTTATACAATTCTTCCTCTCCTATAGTAGAGAATGAGTGGAATTGTTCCTCAGGGGATCTATAGTGCACTATTTGATGCGATACTGTAGCTGACGGCTGCATGGTTACAATTTTATCTCTGATAGTATCGATCTTGGAAGTAAAGTAGTTCATAAAATCATTACTGCTGTGCTCTTGGGAAATGCCAACACCTGTTGATGCTTTATTTTTCGTTAATTTAGTGACTGTATTGAATAAATACCGGGGGTTATGTTTGTTTTCTTCTAGAAGAGACGAAAAGTAGAACAGCTACAATATACTGTTCAAAAGTTTTAAAAAAGATGTGAAGACTCTTTTGCTCATCAGGGCTGCATTTATTTGATACAACAGTAATGTTGTGAAAAATATAACAAATTAAAATAATTGTTTTATATTTAAATTTTATAAATATGTTTTAAAAAGTGTAATTTATGATGGCAAAGCTGAATTTTCAGCAGCCATTGCTCGAAGCTGTTACGGGACAGTGGTAAGGGACGGCTATAAATAAAGGCCTCTTCTTGCACTGACTGGTTGGATTACCTGAACATGCGCCTCCTGAACTTTTTTCTAACAATGTCAAAGTCTTTGCTGTAATTTTTGATCAATTTAATGCATATTTGCTGAATAATTTCTTTCAAAAACTTTTGAATTGTATTCAAAATAAAGCCTATGAATTTTTTGAGCACGGTCTCATGAAGATGCGTATAAATAGTAGCGCCAAATAAAAACGAAAACTCGTGGTATTGATATACGCAAAAATTGACTTTGGCGTATATATGATACGCACGTGTTTTCGCGTGCATACGATACGAAATTTGTTGGCGCGCATATGCAGTTTTCGCGTACATATGATACGCATCTACACCACAATCCTACCCATTGCATAGCATATACACGCCAAAGTCCATTTTTGCGTATCAATACCACGAGGTTTTCGTTTTTATTTTGGCGTTACTATTTATACGTACGCACTTTCATAAGATCGGGTTGGTATTTTATACAGTAACACTTTAGTCATGGACCAATTCTCACTAGTAGCTTATTAGCATGCATATCATATAGTTCTTATAAAGCACATATTCATGTATTATGCTGTATGACAGTATTTTAGATCCCTTAATCCTACTCCATACTTAAACATAGCAACTACCTAACTATTAATAAGCAGCAAATTATGAGTTTATTGAGATAAAAGTCACAACAGCAAGTCACAAAAACTCTGCAGTTATCACAACATACAGATGAAGCATATTTGAAGCTGAGTTGCATGACCAAAATTGCTTCATGCATTCCAGTCTGATCATCACATTTGTTGAGCTGATATTGAAAATGAAGTATTTGGTATGAAAAAGTGCAGTGATTTTTGGTGTTTGTTTGCACTTTACTATCAACATGCAGTAACATACTGACATAGTAAATGATATATCAACATCAGAGACCTCCCATCAATAAAATCCAACCACAAGTGGTCACCGGAGATGCAACTGAGATGCATGTTAATAGCAGCTGTGAAAAGCAAACTGTCTCGGCTGACAACTTGTGCAGTATTTTCACCTATGACTGAAATATGGGCCAGTACAAAATGTACTCTTCATCCGATCGTCTGCTTGTCTGTGCCAAAACAAGTAAGATATGCTGTATTTCTAAAAATCCACTGACAAATGCACTAAAATTGAACTGAGTCACACTTTGGAGAAAGCACAATCATTTTTATTACAGGATAGAAAGTTCATTAAGGCTCACAAGGCTCAAACAAAAATTTGTGCAGATGAAAGATTGCAAAACACTTCCATTAATTTGTGTCACTTGGGCCTGCCACTTGTTTTCTTAATGGATTAAACTGCTGATGACAGTCTAATTTAACATCTGTCCATCACAATAAGGTTTGAGCACTGATGGGGATGAATGAAGTTCTCTCATATATTTTTTAAAAAAGTCCAAACATAACTATGCCAGTGGGTTAGATCTCAGACTGATTTCTCTAATCTGGGTCTTCATCATCCTGAATGTTTGACTGGAAAAACGTCAAGCCACTAACACAAATACATGCTAGTATTTGTTGCTATATGAAAACTGAGGGACTTTATTCTGAACACTAAAGATTGACTATACTGGTGTGCAATATATTTGGCTCTTGATCTTTTTCAGCTCAGTCTCACCTTGAGCAGTGTTCCTAAATGTTTATTTAGTACAGTCAAACACTGAAAAGCACCTCAGTTGAAAGGGTGGCACAAATGTTTGGTTAAACTTTAGGGGAGCCAACACAGACATATAAATGCAGACAGCTGAGCAAATAAAGACTAATTAGGCCAATCTGAGACTCCAAAATGCCTGCACAAAAGTACATTTTGACCTGAAAGCAGGGGTTTAATTTGACTGGAATTATCTAATACCATTGATTCCAAATAAATAAATAAATAAAAGAGAAATTATTGGCAGCTTGTTTGTCAATCCATTCTATTTGGGTTCTCCAATGTGGTTTGATCCATGAACACCCACCATGCATCACTCTGTCATTCACAAAATAATATTTAACCAAATGCCCATTTGTGATTTACATCTACTGATAAGCAATAAAAAATAGTGTCGTTTTGGTTCTGTCTTCCTTGTTTCATCATTTGACTTAATTTCTGTCTGTTTTTTTGGGGTGGGTGAGATATATCTTGTCAAAGGCACCAGTGTCACAACAAAATTTGAGTGTTTTCCCATCTCCAAATTCATAATTTAACCCCTGTTCTGTTTTACAGGAAAAGGGAGAAAGGTACACAAAGGTTCCAATAATCCTCTATTGTGCAGATGGAGAATGCATTTGGCACAGGTGAAGAGACATACACTTTCCTAGACAGAAGAGAGTGCTTTTGGAAAAACTGACTGGCTGGCTATAGCACAGAGTGTAAATCCAGAAGTGTTGTGACTGACTTGTTGGAGAAAGTGGGAAAAATCCACTTTCTTGAGTGCAGAGCCCAGGCATTGTCTCTGTGCAGACTGGTGCATCTTCCAGAGCATTAACTCCCAAAGCAAAGCTGAGCCGCAGTCTTGTGGACCTTTGTGTATGTGATGCTCTATGACCTTTACATTTTAGAGAATGAAGAGTGATGGACACACACACATTCCCTCATAAACCTTCTAAATAAAATGTGTGCACACTTGAATACATGGTTTATGAGAACAAAAAAGTGTATAATGACATGGGTATTACAACATTAACATGGTTTACGAAGGTTTACCATTGTAAACCAAATGTTTTAAAAAACAATGTGTTTTTTAAAATTCAGAAAATTTCAGTATTTTCTTTGAGGGGTAGGGTTAGCGTTAGAGGATATAAAATACAGTTATTCCTATGGGGAGTCCCCATAAACCATATATACAAGTATATGTGTGTTTGTAAGAGAATGGGTTATATGTCTCATTTTGAAATGATCTTTCGGCAGCATTTTCTTCTCATAAAAAGCAATGAAAGCCGAATCACTTGAAAAGTTGATGGATTTTGGCTGTAGAGAAATTCTATCCTTGGCAGATGAACCTTAGATGAAATCACAGAGAAAATATGAGGCAGTGCTGCCGCACCCACCACAGTGCAATGAGACCATTTTCAGGAGGGAGAAAGAATTGAACTGTCTGTAACACATGCAACATAATAAACACTGTGTTTTGTCATATTATCAGTTTTAATTACCATGACATGAGTATGAAATCAAAAATCACACACCCAATAACATCAATAATCATGAGAGTATTTTTCTTCTGAACAAAGACACACAAATACAATAACTGTCATATACACATTTCTAATCTCTATAGGAATCACCTCAGGGACTTTACATTGAAAAATAGAATAGATTATTCTAAGCAGCATTTGATGTTTGTTAAACATACAACATACATTTCCATTTTTAAAATATCTACAAGGGCTCTTTACAAAAATACATATTGATCATTGCAGCACAAGGACATTCAAGAGTCTATTCTAAACACATATTATTCGGCTTCCACTTAAACACAATATTTTATACTTCAAAGTTAACTTCTTTAATGTAAAAACAATTGCAAAATAATATTTTATTTTTCTTTTCTTTTCTTTTTTGACCTTGATTGTTGCTTAAGATTTCTTCCAAATAGAATCTGTGTGATTCTATCAGAAGTAAATTTTAGCGAGATTTATGAAGACATTTTTTTTTTTACTGTACTGGGGGAAAAAAATCTGAACTCTGTTTGCGAAATTAGGTAGTTTTGTTCCATGCACAGACATTCAAGCTTTAGTTTTGCCACATGGCCTCTGTTTGTAAGTATAGTTACAAGGTAAGACAAACAGTTCTTAGCATGTATCCCATGTGGTCATGATGTAGAGTGTCTTTGGTGTAATACCACTAGACTAATATACTGTAATGAAGCCTGTGTATGTGGTCAAGTAAATGCTTTAATTCTATTTTGCAAGAATAAACTATGATTACTTCCTTTACTTTGTCATTTTTTGATTCAGGATTTACTGACATAAAATTGTATTCTGACATAAAACAGGCAAGCATGACTCAATATTCAAAACAGCAATTATGAACATTATAACCATGTTTCTATAATTTGGGGGGGGGGGGGGGGAGATCCAGAGTACTACAAATTGGGAGAAAGTCATTGCCTGTCAACCCATAAACCAAAATAATGACACAATGACAGTAAAGCTCAACTCTTTTCTCAATTAGAATGCCAGGGAAGTATGACGACATTGTAAAACCTCTACTCAACGTGTTTAGCTAAGTTAATTTCACCTTTATTTTAAAAAAATGTGCATGTGCAGAGAAGTCACCAAAACCCTCAAAAGAAAAGGCATTTGTGTGAGCACAGAGGTATGGCCTATAATAAATAAAATCCCTTAAGTGGGCAAAATCAAAAACAGACCAGTTTAAAAGCCTTGGAGAATGTTGGAGGCTCTGAACCAGCCCAAAGTTTTAAACATAAGGAGACTTATAATATTAAACCACTAAATATGAACATTCTGTCATCATTTACTCACTCTCAAGTTTTTCAAAACCTGTATGACTTTGTTCCTTCTGTGGACACAATTTTTTTTTTTTCAAAAACACCTCTTTATAAATCTTTATAAAATGTCTGTCCACAGAAGCTCTTTATAAGTTGATGTATGGGAAAAGGCACTGCCGCTTATACTTGAGATTTTTATATAGTGACATTTTTTTTAAAAGGAGATACCATCATATGCACATTGGTAAAGGCCCTTAAACATGACTTTTGTGTCACTTTGGTAAATAAACCACAACACACAAATCCCTGTGGCACACGGTAAGTGTCACAAGCTTCTATGCACTAACTGATCCCAATAAAGAAAGCCAAAGTAATTAAACAGAAGAGACGGGTAGAGTATATCTTCAGAACTGGACATGTCCATTCAATTCGCTGTCTGTTAATAGGCTGAAATTAGTGCAGGATATTTCAACCTAGCCAAAGTCAATGCGTGGTCGATATTCAAGTACCATTGGGTAGGCCTGGAGAAAGAGACATGTTGTAGATAAGTATACAATGTACATTTTACAGTACAGTATGCTAACTTAAAATACATAAATGGATTTGCATACAGATTTTGTCAAGTTTATTGGGAAATGTATTTCTTTAACAATTAAACATAATTTTTTTTTTAAAAGTTGAAATCAAACTGACATACTCTCTTAATCACTGAGCTCATGGAACATCTGTCTTGAATGTTTATACATTGCTGTTAAAGAGATAGTTCACCCAAAAATGAAAATTCTGTCATTAATTACTAGCACCATTTTGGAGAGTGACACATACGTAAACCACGTATGCAACGTATGTACGCGGATACATTGTTTACGTTCAGATCAAAGCATAAACAACGTAAACAGTGTATCCGCGAACGGCATTGTTTGCATATGTGATACTCTCCAAAATGCGTTGAGGAGACAAATTGTTGAATTAAGTCGTTATTTTTGTTTTCTTTGCACAAAAAAAAGTATTCTCGTAGCTTCGTAAAATTACGGTTGAACCACTGATGTCACATGGACTATTTTATCGATCTCCTTGCTAAGATTTTTGAGCCTTGATCGTGTTAGGATCCTTGCTGTCTATGGGAGGACCAGAGAGCTCTCGGAATTCATCAAAAATAGCTTAATTGGTGTTTCCGAAGATGAACGAAGGTCTTACAGGTTTGGAACATGAGGGTGAGTAATTAATAACAGAATTTTCATTTTTGGGTGAACTATCCCTTTAAAAGTCAATCTCTCTATGGAGAAAATGAATGGAATATGGAACTCTATTGCAGAACTCTATTGTAATGGTTGTAATCTAATCATATTTTGAGTAATTATTTTCAAGAAAGCCACAGCTTTTGTGTTCCAAACAAATATTAAGACATTTTCAATCTGCACGGAGAATGCGAGAACATCTTCACAGCAGTGCTGACGGGTTACATGAAAAACTCTAACACACACACACATTCTCATTCTCAAGTACACTCAAACAACACTCTCAGAAACCTGTTTATAGAAAGCAAGGGAAGGAGTTTTCTGTACTGTACCAGAAAAATAGTAGATGAGGTGCCGGCTCTTTCTGACCCAGTTCTGTGCCACTTCAATTTACAAGGATTTCATTTTTAACCTCATGTAGCTTTTATATCCTCAGGAGCTGGTCAGAAAAAAAAATTGTTGCGGCTTTTTTTTGGCAGAATCCCAAAACTGATTATGTGTATCCTTGTTGAATTCTCAATTTATTTAAAGTCAATTTCAAGATCTAGGAAAGCTTATAAGGGAAGTCTTTCTGATTTTACAGTATGCATGAAATGTGTGATAAATTTAAGTGATAAATGTAATATTCACCAAAACCATTATAAATAGGGAATTGTACCATTATAAATAGGGACATTAAAAATTGTCAACTGATAAATTATATTATATTTATTGTTTTATTTAAAATTAACATTTTAGTCATTAAATTTAATCACAGGAGCAATGAAAATTGTTATGTGGTTAAAAAAAACATGGTGAAATGTTCATGAGCTGTACTTTGATTAAAATAGAGCCTAAGTGGTGGCTTTTCCACACAGATGGAAAGTCATACACTTATCAACAGGGTATACAGGGACCCTCATTAAGATGTGGCATTACCTATGAAGTCCCCTGGTGAGTTGCAAGAGGATATGCTTGGGTATGAAAACAGAGTAGAGACCACCCAGTGGGGCGTCTGTAACCCCCTTCACCACAACAGCGATCCCTGACCCTGAACCTCATAGCTCCATACTCCATGACAGCCTTGTGTAAAAGTGACAACCATAATGCTAGAATTAACTCTGAAGCGCATGCCCAACTGAGGAAGGGGGTGTGAGACTGACTCGACTTGTTTTGAAATTAACCTTATCATTTTATGGCTGTCTTAAGTTTATCGCTTTAAATTGTAAATACCATGCAAAGCCACACAACTTTCTGAACCTGCTTTGAGTAATAGGGTCTGCCGCACTGCTCATCCCAGTGGAAAAGATGAGAGGATTTAGATTTCACACATGAGAAGAGAGGAGAGAAGGAGACACTGGTATTCTCATAGCTTACATTTTCTCCCCGAAGCCTCCAGCGGGTCATGTAGATAAACTCCATGGTGTGGTCTTTACCCATGATCTCACCATTGCATAAAACATCTAGCTGCAGAAAAAGTTAGTGACTGTCAGAGCAATTTCATTGTATGGTAGACCAAAACAGCTAAGCAAACATGAAACAAGCAAAACATAAACAGCAGAAACATGATAAACATGAGAATATGGTGATTAATTGGTGAAACACATGCAATTAAATAAAAGACACATGTTTGAGTCCTAAGAGCATATTTCATTTGGAGTGTTTCTGTATGCCAAGGTCATGGGTTTAACTACCAGAGAACACATGTACAGATAAAATATATAGGTTTTATCACACTATATGCACTATATGCTTAGCATAAACATGTCTGCAAAATGCATAGCAACATCGTGGTGTCTTTTTTGCTTACAGGAAAAATGGTCACCTACATAGGCTAAAGATATTCAGGTGTTACCTCATAAGAACTGGGAAGCTTTAACTTCAGACTTAAAAACTTCTTGATTGTTCCAACAGTCACTCTTGTTGAGCAGTGAATAAATTTTTTCATTAAGCCCTGGAAAACAAGGCGAAAAGACAACTTTGAACAAAGTTCCAAAATGCGACTCAGTCAAACTATTATAATGTTTTCTGAAAGATTGTGTGACACTGAAGTCTGGAGTAGTGGCTGCTGTAAATTCAGCTTTGCCATCACAGGAATAAATGACACTTTAAAATACAAAAAAAAAAAAAAAAAGCCGATAGAAAGGATTTTTTTAAAAAAAGGCTTTTTTTAAGCCGATAGAAAGGATTGAGCTTTGGAGTTACACTGATTGATACCAGTCTTTAGAAATGAATGAGGATCAGCCTCGACTTTAATCTTAAAATGTCAAACACACTGATCTTGAGGGAAAAATCTGTTCCTGGATCACCTTTCCTTTAGAAGGACTAAGGGGGCAAGACCAACACAGAAAGAAGATAAAAGAAAAAGAAGACATGGAATGGCATGCATAAAGTAGCCTATAGGAGGAGGAGAGATAATTCAAGATGGCTAACCTTAGCAATGTTCTCTCCCATCTGCCCATTGTTACGCAAGCAGTCTAGACAGATGGCTATCTGCGGATCCCTCCTGTGGTAGTCTCCATCACCTTTAACATCATCATCTTCATCCACTCGGGCCTTCTTACATGTAGGGCCATCCTCTAGAAAAAAAAAAAAACAGTTGCTCATGTTAAAGGATAGTCATTTAAATCACTTTATCAAAAGGTCTGAACTGTTGTTTTGAACAGATTTCTTAAATTGTACTTTTTATTAAACTAAACTGAATCAACATTTAACTAAATTGAACTGACTAATAACGCTATTTTCTTCTATAAAGCTGCTTTACAGCTGAAATTCAATTTATAACATAATTGATTAATTTTTCAACATTAAGTGTTAATGTGTTATTTAATGTGTTAAGTGTTAATTTCTTTTTTATTACTAACTGAAACTGCTTTGACACAATCTGTATTGTATAAAGCACTATATAAATAAATGTTACTTGACTTTTATTTATTTTTACTTTAACATTTTTCTGACTCCCCAAAATGTTTAAAATGCAAAATCCCTGTATGTGTTTCAATCTACATGTGAAAATAATATCATTTGGATTTTATGTGAAAATTGCATAAATTTCTTTAAAATAAACTAAAATAAATAAATAAATAAGTGCCACATTATGTGCTCCCCTGACAAAGCAGGGCACAAAAGCTAAACATTTCAGACTCATAGCTAATGCAAAATAGCATCTGCATCTTTTCTCAGGCTTTCTTTCATATGAAATAGATAATATTCAAAATGATGCTCTTGGGAAAATCATGAATGTGGTAATTATCTCATCATTAAAGAACTGCTTACAGCTGCAAACACTTACAAGTTGCCTTGGAGACTCCAAGTATTATTAAAGTCATTCATTTTGGTTCATACATTGAGCATAAGAGCTGCAGATTACGAAGATTGTAGTACACAAACAAAAAACTCATACATTCCAACAAATTACACTTTTATCTAAATGGGGCATCCCAAACAAATAAGGCCATGTAATTTTACTACTGATATTATGTAGAAAAACAAATTAACGGCATTCTTGTGTGTCTTCACCATCATTCAATATGGTCTTAAGGCAGAAATTAAGTCATCTTCATCATGCAAACCCTCGTGAGAGCAAATTCTAACTCACTGGCCAGTGTGTTACTTAATAAAATTAGTTTGATGGCACTCTGAGGAAAATGCAGTAATGCCTAGAATAGGTGTTGAAGGTTTACTGAGGGTACACTCAAAAAATGCTGGGTAAAATATGGACAAACCCAGCGATTGGGTTGTTTTCAACCAATGGTTGAAACGGTTAAATGTTTAACCCAACCTTCTGGGTAGTACCCCAACCGCTGGGTCAAAACAACCCAATTGCTGGGTTTGTCCATATTTTATCCTGCGCTGGGTTGTATTTAAACCAGCATTTTTTAGAGTGTAGTGAGCCTAAACTGCAGGGGAAAAAAATTACTAATCAAATTTCTTTTACCATGGCAGATTTTTCTGTCAATTAGACAATTTGGAATTTTAAAAAAAATAAACTTTTAATTAGAAAGTTGCCTTTATCTTACAATTATTTATATAGCACCATTATTTACATTTTATTTACATTGTTTTATTCTAAATAAAAAGGTATTTGTCTAAAACGCCACATTAAGTCTAAATTTGGTCATACGAGTCAAGCTTTCTGCAAAGCCATGTATCCATTAAAGTCTATCAGTTTTAAAATTTCAGTGCTTATCTTTACAGTTGTAACTGTAAAAAACAGTTGTACAGAGTGACTCTGTAGTAGTTCTCTCTGAAGTCAAGGGAACAAAGTGACACAGATACATCTATACTGATGACTCGCATCTTACTACCCACCACCTCTGAGCCAAGGTCAGTGGAACACAGTGTAGTATTCATTTGAGCTGTGAAGACATTACTTGATAAGGAACAAAAGTGATACCAAAAGTCTGATGAAAGAAGTTTAAATGCTGATACAGCAGAGTAACCTGGCCCATAGGACTCATAGCCAGGAGAGCCTAATGCGTGGGATTAAAGGGATAGTTCAGCCAAAACCAAAATGTCTGTCATTATTTACTGAGCCTTCTGCTATTCCAAACCCATATCACTTTTTTTCTTCTGTAAACCACAGAGGGAGATGATAGGGCGAATTTTCTTGCTGCTCTTTTCCATACAAAGAAAATTAAATGTGACCAGGAGCTTTTAAACAGCAAAAAGGACAACAGGGAGCATAAATGTATCATAACACTAGTTCATATAAACTGTGTGTTCTATCCCTAGTCTATTTGGAATATTTTTACTGGGCTTTTTGTCATTTTCAGAGCTTGTAATTTTCACAGCTCATGGTCTCCACTCACTTTCATATGGAAAACAGCAGAGTCAACATTCTGCTAAAATTCTCTCACTTTTCTTTCAGGTTTGAAGCGAAAACAGAACATGAATGACACAATTTTCATTTTCAGGTGAACTATTCCTTTAAAATGGTGAAGCTTTGAGTTAACATGTTTATCAGGTGAGTGCAGTTGTAGATCATTTCATTGTTTGAGTCATTTACCATCGGGACTTTCTTTCGATTTGTTTCTTCTCCAAATTCAATCTCTTGCTGCTGTTCCTCTGGAAGAAAATGAAAAAGACAATTAAACACCAGTTGATATATGGTATCTATAAATGACACAAGAGTTCATTCAAATGGCAAAATACATACTTTCTCTAAGACCAGGCACAAGTTTGAAAATGACTTCTTCTAGAGTGTTGTCCAGCCTTTGGAGAAAAGAAATACACAGAAATGTGAGCTACCAGAACACCAGCCACGCTAATGTCACTGTCACGTCTGTTAGCAGGTTCAGGTTAATGCTGCTCTATGCTCTTGTTATCATGTTATCATTCTGTCTGGTGTTGGGTTGGAGATGTATCACTGGTGTGGAGAGGCAATCCTGTGCAGGGATAAGGTCTCTGCACACTAAGTCCGAAATTTTCGTCCGAAATTTTCGCACGTTAAAAAATAAATACGACCTCACGTTGTGTCAATCACGTTTGCACACTGCCTCCGAAACTTTCGTCCGTCAAAAAAAATTCGGATCAGGTTCGATTTTCTGCGTTTTCGCATCCGTTGCATGCATTTTGATAGGAAAGGATGGAGAATACGAAAAAACGGAAAAACGCATGCGAAAATTTCGGACTCAGTGTGCAATGGCCTTCAGTCTCACAGCTGACACTCTGGCTCCAGAACATAGTCTGGCTGTTGCTTGGAATGCCTCCCAACCAGGATCAAATTCACTGCTACTTTATGACCCCACACTGCTCAAAACCAGGCAACTGTGGGTAACAAAAAATCTCTCAGATCTATTATGGGAAAGCTATTAGATTTTGTTCCAGATTTCTTCAAAATCAAATAGATTAATCTCATTAATCCTTATCATGGCTTGTGTTGTTGTGTGCTCTACAATGATACACTGAATCTGATCCCAGACCACTTGAAGCAGAATTTCTGAAAGGGTTTTGAATTAGTAGTAGGATATCATGGACCAGTGTGGTTTACCTTAACATCTCCAAAGGATTTGTTTCATGAACCTGGATACCACATTTTGGGCAATCATTGCTGTCCTCAAAATGCTGGACTATACAGCTTTTACAAACTATACAAAAGCAGAAAAAAAGAACAAATTATACTTAAGTAACAGTAAAAATCTGTAAAACAGTAAAAAAACAGCAGCTGTGGCAACTTAACTGTAAAAATACAGTAACAACGCTTGTATAAGATGACTATGATTTCATCATCCTACAGTATAAGTCAGTGGTTCCCAACCCTGATCCTGGAGGCACCCCAACACTGCACATTTTGCATGACTCCTTTCTCTGACACACTAATTTCAGGTCTTGAAGTCTCTACTAATGAGCTGATGACCTGAAATGATTAAGGAGTCATGCAAAACGTGCAGTGTTTGGGAACCACTTCTATAAGTAATAAAATGACTTGTTCTTTTTTTACTTCTAAAAACTATATATTTTACATTGCTTTACAGTATTTGATGTCCTATTATATCTATTACAGATTTTCACCGTATATACGTAGCAACAGAACTTCCCATTTACCAATTACATTTCTTACTGTTAAAATTACAATAATTTTTTCTGTTACATTTAACAGTTGAAATTCCCTACATCTGCAAGAATGACCACAGACTACAATTAAAACCAAGTCTTACAAACTGGCATTTAGATAAAGCTTTAGCTGGCTTTGCTTGGCCAGTAAAACATCTATCATTTTCCACCAGCAAAATTGTAGCAACAATTATTACCTTATTGCTCTGTAAATACACACATTCAAAGCTATCAACACACACAAACTATATCAAACTGCTTTACCTCATGAGTAAGTGGGGAAAAATAGCCACTGCCCACCCATTTTACACACTGACATTGATACACGACACTATCAGGTCATCACTGTGTGTAATAATAAGTTGGGTAGGTGGCTAAAATACAGTGTATTCTAAAACAAATGCCTAGTACATTCAAGATATTAAATTACTTTTATGGCATTGATTAACATTAGATATAAGCAAAAAAGTGATTAAAATAAATACCAAATAATATAAATAATAATACATTTTACTATCTAACTTTCTAATATGCCACAATCAAACAATAAAGGACAAACTGCAAACTAACTCATCAAGAAAATATTTTGTGTGAAAATAGCTTATGCTTGAGGAGAATATCAGTTGTCATGGTGACTGATCTACAGATGACAGTGACAGTGTGTTGGTCATGTATCTTAAAAATGAGGGAGATTTCACATCTAGTTTGCCGTACCAATATAATGCAAAAAGGAAAGTAGGTCACTTACACCTGACAATGAAATAACAATTAATTAACACTAAATCCTGATGTTCGCATACTCTCTGTGGAAATACATATGTGCTTAATCAAGCATTATGAAATTAATTGCCCCTAAACTCATTAACAACAGCAGGAGTGGGATTTATCAGCTTAAACACATGCAACAAACACTGCTCTAAATAGGCCTACTGTATCAGTGAAACAGGTAGGTCTGCACTAAAATACAATAGTTTGGTTGGACACATTGATTCATATATTAAACATTTAACAATTACAGATATGTAAAGTTATTTCCTTATTCAGCTATCCTAACTTTGTATGGATAATTAAATTTTATTACTTGAATTTAGCATTGCTTCTTTTCCACATGTGCTGTCCGTGACACTATTAGAACAAATCATTTTTGGGTCAGAGCCCACCGGTTGAAAACCACTGCTAAATCATCATTAAAATTTTCATTAAATTCTCATAGAGACTGTAGATACTTACAGGTGTGCAGGCACTCTGTCACGGTGGTGGGCTTGATCAAGTACCCTTTACAGATATAACAGGTGATGAAATGGTTGAAGTCCCTCACCAGGTGTTTCCTATGTGATGTCATTGTCAAGTTACCAAAGGAGGGATGAAGAAAAAACAGATGGTGTATGGATGAAGTGGAATGCAGCTTCAGCCTCTCTGTGGCTCAACTGCAGTATTCTGCTGAAGGGCCCCTGGCCTCCTCTTCCTTCATGACATCATGGAAAATTAAACATGCCCTTAAGACAGACCTGTGGATGTGGATAAAACAATTATGATTTATATCAACATTTTAAAATCATCGAAAGTTGTTGAAAATATATATATTTTTTACTTTTATTGCTTTGTAAATCTGTGTAACATTAGCCTATAATTTTTGTATGTTAAAGGTGCATTCAGTAAGGCTGTGTTTGAAATCGTACTCTCTCAGTACTTCTTTTGAGTTTCTTATTTAGTCACCTTTAAAAGTCAGTGTTTCTCAATTCCAGTCCTGACTGACACAATGCAAATTCCAAATGCTATTGCACCCTTGAAGGGCACTTTTGGAAGGGGACGCCATTTGTTAGGGCGTTCCAAACGAAAGTGAACACCTCAATCCCTCCATGAAAGGCCCTTTCACAAGTCCGATGGCCCATAATTTATGGTCATATGACCCAAGGTGGCACATCCTCATGATTTTAAAGCTAGATATGGCAGGAGAGTTTAGGTTAACGTATGAACAGAAAAATGTAGGGTGTTTTGTTGTTATATATTACACACAATTAATATTAAGTTTAAATAAGTTTCATAAGTAAGAAATATGTTTAATAGTAGATGCATTGGGTAATTATGACCTGCAGGGTTCAAAGAAGAGATGACAACTTTTATAGCAGAGAGGGAACGCACACACACACGCACACACACACATAAAGCATATTTTAAAATCTTCATTATAAAATGTATATTTATTTGTAACATATTAACAGCATTAATAATAATGCTGTAAAATTCCAGGTGAAGATAATAAGCAAATTACATAGTCTTTCATTGCTCTCTTTGCCAAGGGCATTCCAAATGGCTTTATTATGTCACGGAATTCCCCTGCTCTCTCCAAAGTCCCCACTTCAATGGCTCTTCCCTTTGGAGTGAGCAGGGCATAGGGATGCTCACTTCCGGAACACTTATCTCTCCTAATGAGCTGATGATCTGAAGCAGGTTTGTCTTAGACAGACATTCAAAAAGTGCAGAGTGGTGGGTCGCCGGACCGTAATGGGGAACCACTGTTTTATATAGTATGAATATTCATCACGTTGTCATTATCACAGTCATGTGACCTTCAGCCATAGTCAGAGGTTGTGGCTAGAAGGGATGCAGCAAAAACCAGAAGCTAACAATAAATTAAATGTTCTACCTATTAGATTGTGTTTTATTAACGTCTACTAGGTGTAGACGTTAATAAAACACAATCTAATAGGTAGAAAATTAAATTTTTAACCCTAACAATTTTTTAAAACAATTTTTAACCCCCAACCCTAAACCTACCCCTTACAATAATGCAAAAACAGTAATTATTGTTGTACAGCGTGAGAAAAATTATGCTGTATTGATGTGTGCATGCCCAGTAGCTTTTGCTGTATCCCTTCTAGCCTTAACCATAGTCAAGGGCACTCTGGAGTGAGAACAATCATGGTCGCCATATTGAAGGGTCATTCTAAACTGAAGTACTCAAAACTGGCCACTTCAATGGGCCCTTCGGAATGAAGAATTTCGAAGGGTACAACTGATGAAGACTTTGTTCCCATGATACTTTTTGTGCAGGTTTAATTGTGCACTGCAGCAAGTAAAACGCTGTACTAGCTGTTGTTTATGCTCACTCTTATTCATGCCAAAAATACCAGTGATTTTGGATTTTATACTGACACCTACTGGCCTACGTATGTTTAAAGTGAAGCTATTTGTTTTCCTTTCAGGTCTGTTTTTCTGTCTATTTTTCTACTACTACTACTACTCATATGACACATATAATGGTCATTACAGGATTTGGAGATTTGTGCTAGTACACGGTAGGTGACTACATGTTATATTTGATCTGTGGTGTAAGCTGTTTGTTTGGACTTTTATTTTTCCATTCATGTTCATTGTGTTTATGTTGGTTGATTGTACATCAGGGTTCCTCAAATCTTGCACTGGAGGGCCAATGCGCTGCAGAGTTTAGCTCCAACCCTGATCAAACTCACCTACCTGTGATTTTCTAATGATCCTGAAGACATTATTGATTAGCATGCTTAGGTGTGTTTGATTAGGGTTAGAGATAAACTGCAGGAAAGTGGATCTCGTGGGCCAGATTTGAGGATCCCTGTTGTACATATACCAATCCATACTCTAGACCAGTGGTTCTCAAACCTGTCCTGGAGGACCCCTTGCCCTGCACATTTTGTATGTCTCCTTTATCTAACACACCTGATTCAACTCATCAGCTTGTCAGTAGAGACTGCAAGACCTGAATTGGGTGTGTCTGATAAGGGATACATACAAAATGTGCAGGGCTATGGCTAGTCCTCCAGGACAGGTTTGAGAACCCCTGCTCAAGACCAGTGGTTTTCAATCCAAACCCACCACCCTGCACATTTTGTATGTCTCTCTTAGGCTATCTGACACAGTCAGTTCAGTGCATGGAACTTTCACCTGATGAGATGATGATCTGAATCAGGTGTCTTAAATAAGGGAGAAGCACAAAATGTGCAGAGGTCCCCAGGACCAGGATTGAAAACCACTGCTCTAGACCAGTGGCTCTCAAACCTGTCCTGGAGAACCCCTGCCCTGCACATTTTGTATGTCTCCCTAATCAGACACACCCAATTTAGTTCTTGCAGTCTCTACTAATGAGCTGATGAGTGCATCAGGTGTGCTAGATAAGGGAGACATACAAAAGGTGCAGGGCAGGTGGGCCTCCAGGACACGTTTGGGAAGACCAGGGGTTCTCAAACCTGTCCTGGAGGACCCCTAGCCCTGCACATTTTTTAATGTCTCCCTTATCAGACACACCATGTCTCGCAGTCTCTACTAAGGAGCTGATGAGTTGAATCAGGTGTGTTAGATAAGGGAGACATACAAAATGTGCAGGACTAGGGGTCCTCCAGGACATGTTTGAGAGCAGTATTCCCACTGCTCTAGACTATATGCTATTGCTGTCAATAAAGTAATGTTGTGTTTGTTGTCATATGTGACCCTGGATTACAAAACCAGTCATAATGGTCAATTTTTTGAAATTGAGATTTTTACATTATGGATAAATAGGCTTTCCATCAATATGGTTTGTTAAGATAGGACAATATCTGGCCGAGACACAACTATTTGAAAATCAGGAATCTGAGGGTGCAAAAAAAAAAAAAAAAAATATTGAGAAAATCACCTTGAAAATCAAGTTGTCCAAATGAAGTTCTTAGCAATGCATATTACTAATCAAAAATTAAATTTTGATACGGTAGGAAATTTACTAAATATCTTCATGGAACATGATCTTTACTTAATATCCTAATGATTTTTGGCATTAAAGAAAAATCGATAATTTTGACCCATACAATGTATTGTTGGATATTGCTACAAATATATCCGTTATGAATGGTTTTGTGGTCCGGGGTCACATATCGTCTGGCTGTTCTTAGACGCTTTTATGTTTGTTTTGTATAGAGCAGTTGCTTAAAGTTAATATATTACTATTAGAGATATTTATTGAGTGCACCTTTAATGTTTCAGAAACTTGAACTTGTCTACAGGTGCATCATGACACATGCGCGTTAAGCCCCGCCCACGATCTTCAAAACGAAACCATTGTGTTAAAGTACAGAGGCTTCGAAAATGACATATATAACTTATTCAATAAATGTGTAACTACTTTTATCCTTACAAAAAATCATGTATAAAGTGGGGGACTGGTATTATTTGGTAGAATAAGTAGCTATTAACCGACACAAAATTTGGGCCTGTGAGCATAGCATTTTGTCGTATTTTATAGCTAGTTGTTTTTATAACGTCCCTTATCTTATGCTGCGATCAGACTTAAATGAATTAAAGGTGTTGACAAACAGATCCAACGTGGTTTTGTTATATAATATCTATACTCTAAATGTCTCAGTTGGTCCTCATCAGCTACGTCGCTTATCGTGACATCCTCACGACAATAAAATTGTCTTTTTTTTGTCAAAACTATTCGGTTCATCTCTACTTGGCCATCGTCTGTGTCATTCTGTGCGTCATCTTCCTGTAAAACCCTGCGCTGCGTTTACCTCAACAACGAATAACGTGCGATCAGTGCGGCACTCGTTTTAACTTGCTGCCATTTGTACAAGTGTCACTTTCCGTAAACGAGAGGCGAGTGCTTTATCGCTCACCAGTGCGCACTAAATAACCAGCTGTACCCTGACAACTAGTATCCTACAGAGACACAGACATGCTGACGAACTTGATATATGACACGAGACCGCATTCCCATCCCACCCGAAACTTTACGATGAAGGGAGAGCGTGAAAACGACACACAGCTGCAGTCAGACAGTAACACCATCTCTTACCTTCTACACATCATGGGTCCATGTTGATGAGGCGCATTGATTTTTACAAACAGGCTTGAACGAATTTGGGCTGTTGATAGTGATGGTTGTAGTGGCGGCACAGAATACGGAACTGCTTTCATTTGAGATGATATGGGGAAGGGGGCGGAGGACTTTCCAGTTCTTGTTTACGCATTGCTGTTTTATTCATTCCATGGCAGATTGTCTCTGATTGGACACAAACTAGGGCGCAGCTTTCAATTACCAACTAGTCCAGTAACAGTTTAGAACCAGTTTATCAATGAAGACACACAAGTGTGGCAGGCAGCCCTGTTAAAGGGATAGTTCACTTTGAAATTAAAATTTGGTATCTATCAGCTTACCCCAAGGGCATCCAAGATGTAGGTGTCTTTTTTTCTTCAGTAGATCCAATTTTGATGTTTTTAGGTCAAACCGTTCTAGTCTGTCAGTCATATAATGGCAGGTATAGGTCACTGTCTCTATAAGAGGGAAAAAGAACATGCACAGAGAAATCCAAATTAAACAATTCCCCATCGTAACTACACATTGATGGCCTAAGACACGAAACGAGCGGTTTGTGTGAGAAAACGAACAGTATTTATATCGTTTTTTACCTCTTGTACCATGTCCAAGTGATCTGAGTGCGCACACGCATCCGGTGTGTGACGTGTGTGTGCGCGCGCTCTGGCTCACGCTGCATTCACACGGGGCGTCGGCGTCAACGCTTGACGGAGGGCTTGTCTGAAGCGTGGCGCCGTCATAGTTACAACAACCAATCACATACTTCTCTGGTGTTGCATGAACAGGATTGGGTATTTGCATCTGATTGGCTGACGCCTCCGTTGGCGCTTGAAAAGTTGCGTCAGCACCACGCTGATTAATTACTGGATAAAAGTGTAAAATTTCTCAGTTTTCTAGTTTATGAAAACTATAGTCAGTGCTTGAAAATAATGACATGCCAATTTTGGCAAGTTCACATGAATATCCAAAATGTGGCTGTTGTAAAGGTCCCACTGCTAGTGGACAACAGAAAATAGTTCACAAGACCTAGACAAGAAGCGATTTAACTCTATATGAATACATAAAACAAATACATGCCATAATGGAGATACAAATGTGAGAATGAATCAAATGCCTTCAAATAAATTAACTCAATTTTACAATTACATGTAAAATACACTAAGAATTACTATTTGAATGATGAGCAGGATTTACACAATGTACAGTAATTATAAAATAGCTGTAGTGATGAATTTTCAATTTCATGCAAATTAATGTTAAATATATATTAAATATAATATATATTAACTATAATCAAATCTCAGGATCTGAACAGTTAGAAATTATGAAAATAATCAGGTAGATTAACAAGTAGTAAAGAAAAATGAGCATATGTTCTACTCTTCTTCCTAACTAACTACTTGTTGACACTCTGTGGAGAAGGTTCAGATGTATTGGGTTCTGAATCCCTCTCAGTGGCTCAGTTCATTAGGAGGCATTCCACACATTCCAGTCCCACTGCTGTCTGCTCACTCAGCACCTCACATCAGTCACACTGATCACACTGTGAAAATACAATTACATCCATCAGATAGCATGAATATGTACATACGTGTTACATAAAACAGAAAATCTGGTCTACATGAGAAATCTGAGGCACATTATACAATGCAAAATTTACTGTACATATTATTAACTACAGGGCACTTTCCATAAATATGGTTCAAAAGAAGTCATGAAGCACAAAATAAATTAATAAATACATAAAAAACATGTAAATAACAGGAAACAAACCAACAAACAAATAAATAAATGCTGTAAAATGGTTGCATGCAAAATGTGGTACACAGCTAAATATGAATATCAGTTCAATAGATTGTTTCAATTTTGACATTGTGGTATGATTTTAATTTTGACATTGTGGTATGATTTTAATTGCTGGAAACAGTAGAGAAGGTCAAGGCCTCTATGGTGGGACAGGCCAAAAACACAATTTTATTTATTATTGTGTGAAAATTTCATACTTGTTAACATTGTCAGTGGGTATAAAAAGCAATCAAAGGAAAATGTTGACAATTAAACTAAATGAGTGAAATAATATTTAGCTGTATTTATGTATTTAGGATAAAATGGTATCTATAAAAATAGCCTTAGCCATAAAAATATTATGTTCACTGTTATACATTGTTATTAGATAAATTATACTACTAGCAAGAGCATGAAAAGGTTTTTTTTAAGAGAGTAGTAGAACACTGAATGCTTGCAGATGAATTGCACTGGCAATTATTCCAATGCTCAATTATTATTTTTTTCTGTAAATGACTGCCAAGCTTTCATGCATCAACACTGAGTAATATTTCCATATGATATTATCACTCAGTGTGATGAAAGGTTTGAAAACTTGCCTTGCACATCTTTGATGTAGCCCTAGTGCATAAAAATGTGTCAGCACATGGTTAATATTTCATATTGCATATTAATATTGCTCACGGTATGCTGTACCAGAGCTGCGTGGTGACAAGTTCAACACACATGTGCCATTTAGTAGATAAATCAGTCACAGTACCACCTGACTGAAACTCAAAGCATGAACATGTGATACCTTCAGATTAGAGGCACACTCAACACTGCAAAAAAAATTACATTTAAAATAAGGTTTGTTTTTAAAACATATTTACATATTTCATGTTTAGATATTTTTACAGACAAAAAATACAGATTTTTTTTTTTTTAAGCCATAGATAAGTGGTCTATTTACTGTAAAAAAAACAACAACAACAGTTTACAGCATTGCATGTGACTGTCAGACCTAAGGTCTAAAAAGAGCAGGTAGAGGCTGTTACAAGCTCCAGAAATGGTTGATAGATATTCAGGCAATGTGTTTAGTTACAGATCATCTTTTACAAGCATTTTCGTAACACTCTTAAGAGGACAGATAAAAACACAACATGGAAGCTTCACATATCATATATCTTACTGACCTATGGTCTAAATACATTAACAAGATATTACACAATACAGAAAGTCTCATTATTATCTCATTGGAATAATTCCCATATAAATGTATTTGACCTGTTCTGAGAGATGCAATGCACTTTTTATGATTAAACTGTTTAAAATACAATTTTAAATAATTCTTAAATTAATCATAACTGACCGAATTGGAGGCTGATGCTTGGATTCCAGACCCTAATTAACTTTTTCTTGCAAATTCAAATACTTCTATTTGGTTTCTTAATGAAATGATTTTGATTAAAGTCTCCATTATGTATTTTTATAAATGCATTTACAGGATTACTAAATTATCAATCCTCTTTTTTGACAAAACATCAGGTTATGTTTATATTGATTGCAAAATCCAAAATTCCAGAGCAGTTTTGCAGCCTTTGACAGCCCTAATATGTTCATTATATATATATTTCTTTTCAAATTTTCTGTAGAACCCTACTGATGCCCCCAGATTGAAAGCCATCACACAAACATTATAATTTTATACATCCATCCAGTTGATTTCTTGATATTTATTTAATTAGAAACATGTTAATGAGAAAATGTTCTTTAACTTCTATTTTTGTGAGCCACTTTATGCAAACTTCTTGCAGTGTCTTGACTTCTTGAGTGCCTTCAGAAGTTTCAATTAATAAATGAACAAAGACACCCTTACGTTAAATGTTAGACTCCATTGGCAATATTTTTACACCTTTGTTGCTAATGCTGCAAACAAATATTAGATATTATGGAGGGAAATATCTCTCTGTCTAACACCAGTGTAACATTCTGCTTGTTAAAAGATGCTGTATGTAGCCTCCCACAGCGCTTAAGAAAGCCTTGAAAATGACACTCAATTAGACACGATACAATGCTACCAATATTAATTTTAATAGATAAATTCTTCACATCTTTACTGCATCATTTCATAGTTTTATAGACAGGAGGTTTGGAAAACTAGTAAAATAGCAGCTGTCATTCAAGACAACCACCCATGTGACTCATTACTGTAAGTGATTCATGGGCAGCTCAATTAAAAATAGTCACAGGGTGCGACAATTTTACCTGCTCTCGTAACAGAAGTAATGCAAGTGATGAAACCTAAGAAGAAAATAGCCTCATAAACGAAGACAACTCCCTTAATATATGAGACAGTCAAACGCTGATTATGATGTTATAAGTCTCCATAACACTTCATAAACATTTTCTGTCATCTTTGTGTGTGATGTGGAGTGGTGTTCTGTGTCTTGGGCTTCGTGGTCAGCTGTAAGTCATCCTTGGATAGACAGGGGGCTCTATGGCGGCACATCAAGTTCCCCCAGGTTTAATTTCCATTCCTTCAAATGTTCCCAAAGGCATCTGACTTCTGAAAATGGTTTTTTTTCATCCTCAGCCCCTTCGAAATGCATCTGACATCACAGTGACATGGGAAACCTCGGAGGTGGGAGGAGTCAGCTGAACAACAGGAGTGTGATCTCCAACTGTCGCCACCACATATATAAGTGATGCTTGGCTTGGATGCCTTAATTTTGGCACAAGGAATTTTCAAGGAAAGTCATGGGAATCCTACAGGACGATGAGCTGGTAAGGGCTTATATGTCTATTTCTAAATGTCTATTTGAAAAGCAGTTAGTTTTTAGTGATTTCCATTATGCATATTAAATAGTTTCATTTGATGCTTTTGTCGCAAGATTTCAGTTTATTTTGTGCATCTTGGATTTTTAGGTCCTGGGCTCCTGTTACCTTTAAAACAGATAATAGCAGGCCTACTTATTATATTATTTGAAATATTTAAGAACAAGATCCTCTTCAAACTACTTCAATTGCTAAATAAATTTGAATAGAGATAGATTGTATATACATATAAAACCTCTTTTGGCTATTTATACAAAACTTTTGCTGTTTTAAAATGGCCACTAGTGTTTTAAAAGGGATTGTTTGCCCAAAAATCTCATGTCATTCCAAACCTGCATAGGCCTTTCTACGGTGGAACACAAAAAAATATTTTGGGAAATATCTTCTTTTTTTCAATGATCATCCAATGAATTTGTTATTTTGTGTACCACAAAAGAAAGTCAGTCATACAGGTTTGGAAAGACATGAAGATGAATATGATTTTTAGGTGAACTATCCCTTTGAGTGGTTATTTCTTTGGTCTACAAAATATATGTGTTCTAATTTTATGTTATTTTAGGTTACAGACATCACAAGTGGAAACAAAGAGCAGGATGACACTGTGGCACAGCATTCTTCTGAAGAATGCAAAAGCTCGGTTGAACACCTGAAAGCCTATAACCTTCAGTGTGACAGTGAAGTCATTTTAAATGGTTTTAATGTAAGATATAGGTTTCTTAAGCATTCATTTGTATACCTCATGAAGCATATGTTATTAGAAGTGCATTTTCTTTAGCATATTTGAATACTTTTGCAGACTGGCAACAGCACTAATGACCTCCAGAAGATAAAAACAAGTACACCGGTCTACAGAACACAGCCTAAACAAGAGATAGTGGTAAGCATACTTCAAAGCAATCATTATTAATGAGATTTCAACCCCTCAAGTAATCATTTCATTGTCTCACAGAATGATTTTGTTGATGAGGATGACTTTCTGAAGGCAGCGCTGGATAACAAATTGCCAGTGATCAAAAGTTACCTCGCCAGAGGTGCAGACCCAAACGCCTGTGATAATGTAAGTGTTTACCCAACATATTGAATAAAAGGTACCTGACAGCACTTAAATCTGAAGGATGGAGATTAAACAAAACAAATAAGTTCAGAAATTAAGTTATGTGTAATAAAATGGAATGACAGGGAAAAAGTATTGAACTACTGAAATTTATTTAATACGTTGTACTAAAGCCTTGGTAATGACAGCTTCAAGATGCCTCCTGTTAGTCGCATACATTGCTCAGGTGTGATTTTGGCCCATTCTTCCACAAAGTCTTCAAATCTTGAAGGTTCTGTGGGCTTCTTCTATGAACTCTGATCTTTAGTTCTTATTTTCTATTGGAATCAAGTCAGGTGATTGGCTGGGCCATTCTAGCAGCTTTATTTTCTTTCTCTGAAACCAACTGAGTTTCCTTGGCTGTGTTTGGGATCATTGTCTTGCTGAAATGTCCACCCATGTTTCATATTCATCATCCTGGTACTGTAGGTGTTGGGACTGAACCAGCTAATATTGATTTTCACTGACAAGGCGCGGGATTGCTTTCTAATTACTGATAGATTTCAGCTAGTGTCTTGGCTTTCCATGCCTTTTTGCACCTCCCTTTCTTCATGTGTTCAATACTTTTTTACTTTTTCCCTGTGTCATTCCATTTTATTACACAATTTAATTTCTGAGCTTATTTTTGTTTTCTTTGTATTCATGAATTACTTGGGTTGTTACCGACATCTGGTGAAAATTTCAAGTCAACAGCACCTTTAGAAATATATTTACTGAGAAAAATGGTGACGTGTTCAATACTTATTTTACACTCTGTGTGTATGCATATATATATATATATATATATATATAATTATTTTGTTAATAATAATAATAATGTTATATATTATTATTTTACTAGTTCAACCAAACAGCTTTGCACAGAGCTTGCTCACAAGGAAATGTGGAGATTGTGCAAACCCTGCTGGAGGCCGGTGCTTCAATTGAAAATAAGGACAAGGTATTGAATAATGTTTACATAATACTTAAGTATATTTGTGCATTTAGTTTTTCTATAAATACAAATACACATTAATACTCGAGTGTGCAAGATCAAGAAAATATTTTAAACCTAAGCTTCAAATTCATGTCAATTTCTAATACAGAAATACTCTTTTATACCATTTTCAAGAAAAGTTTAAATTTAATGACTAAAAATGCAACTGGTGTAACCATCAAACAAAAGGTAGTAACATTTACCTTAGAATCATTGAATACATGTGAATGTATACATTTTTAATTCACATTATTTTTCATAAAGTTTAAAAATACATTTAAAGGTAAAAATATTTCAACAAATATTATAAATTAATTCATAAATATAAATTTTGAACCTTACTGATCTTGACATTTCAATTCAATTCAAGTTTATTTGTATAGCGCCTTTTACGGTGCAATCGTTGCAAAGCAGCTTTACAGGAAATTAAGTTTCTACAATATATTTATATATTGTAGAAACTTAATATATTTAACTTATGGCAAAACTTTGTAATTCTGTATGTTGTCTGAGGGTTGGCATCCAATTCCAATTTCATGGAAGTATTGCATGTTGGTTGCACCACGATTTTGTTTTGTGTTTATATTTTAACGAAACGGATTATAAAAAAAGATCACACTAAACTGCTCAGTTTTTATGGAAGAGTTGACATTGTATGAGTTAATTTTACTTTTAATGTATTTTTAAAAATGAGCAGCATGCATTTCTCTGTAATACATCTATTCTGTTAAGATCTATTCTATTCTTCTAATTTGCATAATATGAATGGATCATTTTATTCTTTTGGATGTGTTTAATTAGCTTCAAGCAACTGAAGTTCACTGGGCTTGTCGTGGTGGCAGTTTGCCTGTGCTGGAAGCACTACTTAACCATGGGGCAAAACTGGATTCCAGAGACAAGGTAAAAGCAGTTATTTGACAGCAAATCTGTTTTAATAATATAGCTGGTGTGGTCTGACATACTGTCTCTATCGGTCAAACTTGACGTCCTCAGCTTCGCAGCACCCCCCTTCATGTAGCGGTCAGGACAGGACACCATGAATGTGCTGAACATCTCATACACTGTGGCGCAGACCTCAATGCAAAAGACATAGTAAGAAATTTGGCAACACAGTCATTAAATAAAGTAAATAACACTTTAATGGTCACTTTAAATGTCTTTCTGCATCAGGAGGGTGACACACCACTGCATGATGCAGTCAGACTGAATCATGTCAAGCTCATTCAACTTCTTCTGTTGCATGGAGGTGACTTAAAACTCAAGAATTGTGTAAGTATTCTTAAATGTAATCGGGGAAAAGCAATTCACCGAGAAAACACGGAAAGCGGGGGCCCGAGTGAATATGCATGTATTAGGATGCTATCAGATACTAATAAATGGTGATTTCCTACTCTAAAAAATGCTGGCTATAATATGGACGAACCCAGCGATTGGGTTGTTTTTACCCAGCGGTTGGGTTACTGCCCAGAAGGTTGGGTTAAACATTTAACCCAACTGTGGGTTGAAAACAACCCAGCATGTGTTCTGTCCAATATTTACCCAGCACTGGTTTGTATTTAACCCAGCATTTTTTAGAGTGTACATACAAGTTAAATTAATTCTCACTAAATTTCACTAGGATGCTTATTTAAGCTGTGCACAGTGCCATCTTCTGGTACTTATGTAAGCTTATTACTTTTGCTAGTGTGGAAACAGCCCTCTAAAATTATTTTTAGTAGCCAAGATGTTTTTGTAAAGGCTTAGGATCAATATTGCTTCACCGCTGCTTTGTCTTCTCCAGGAGGGAAAGTCACCAATGGACAGTGTTTGTGAGTGGCAGAATGGAGCCAAAACCATCTTTGACAACTTTAATGATGGAAAAAAGTAGATGCAATACATGACCACCATATGGTTGGCCATAATACACTCAAAAACCTGCATTTTTAGATTGCCTGCATATTAGAATCTGATATCTAAGCAGGGTATATTATTGAGCCCTGCATGACATTATGCCTTTTTCAAAAGGAAAAGTTATGTAAAGGTTTTACAAGAGTTTTGGCAATTGAAGCACAGTACTTTAACTTTTTATTAAACCACAGATAAGGCAGAAAGGAATGAGAAACTTAATGGAACATAGAGCTTCCTCTTCACATGGAAATGCATTGCCTGAAATAGCTCTACTCCTAAAATTAGATTCAGTCTTTTGAGCATGATTGATTGACATTTTTGGTATTCTAAATCGTGTTTTATGACAGAATGCACTTAATGTGAAATGAGCAATTTTGTACTAGTTTAATTTATCTGTACATTTTGTTTGCAATTCTTTTAAAGCTCAGCTAAATAAATGTCATGTTTTTAAATATCTGAATCATCTTTCAATTTAAAGTGGATTGCAAGATTTTGAGGAAAAAGGATTCAAGGAATATTAATCTTCAATTAAAAAAATAATACACATGCATTCTGAAATACTGGCTATGCTAATTCAGTTTTGGCCTTTTTAGGTACTGGAGATTCTTCTTCTTGCTTCTGGGGAGTTTTAGGTTTCTTCATGGTGTAAACAACACCAGATGCAGTGGCTCTCGTCTCTGTTATAAAGAATCATGAAAATTACCAATGAACATTCACATAACACTTTACAACTAATATCAAAGAGACAGACTGAAATACCCATCGGTATAAATGCAAACTCAGCAAGTCAACTAGCTATCTAACAAAAAAACAAGACCACATGGCATAGAATTAGGCCAATACTGGAGAAATGGGAAATAGTTGAGCGATTTTCCAGTCATTTACCTCCATGAAGCAAGACAGATCGACAGTTAATAGAAACAGCAGCTTTGGCATCTCCCTCAGACAGGCTAAACACAAGCCCTCTGAAATCTCAATGAAGGAACATATCAACACAGATACACTGCCTTTTAGAAGTACCATGACATATTCATATGATTTATTCATACACAAATTAAAAAAAGGATACAAATTGGCAATGTCATATGGGCCCCTCAACTCAAGAGGCTAAGGAAAAGAACAAAAGACAACAATGTCATATTGACTATACAATACAGTAACACTGAAATGATATCAATTTACAAAATACTTTTTACCTTTTCTGCTCCACTGGACACTATGATATTCTGTGAGAAAAAAATAATAATTTCAGAACTAGCTTAACACATTTTAAAGGTGTTTGTGTAAAAAGGGACAACATACTTTTCCTTTACAGACTTCCATGAGGCTGATGGCATTGGCAATGGTGTATCTCCTCATAGTGGTGTCTCTGATGGCTGCCGCATAACAGGTCTCAAAGAAAATCCCCCTGTCAATAGCCTGAAGTGACCAACAATATAACAGTGATGATACATAATTTAAATGGATAGTTCACCCCTAAATTGCTATAATTTATTAACCATCATGTTATTTCAAACCTGTATTAAAAGGTGACATTTTAAACATATAATTAAAAAAAGTGAAAGACTGGTGCTGTCAAGTTTTGGAAAGAATGCAAAACACCATGATAGTATCATTAAAGTGGTCCATGCAGCTCAACATTTTGCAAGGACATTAATTTTAATTTTGGTGTGGAATATTCAGGACCTCATTTTCACAACTTTGTAATTTTACTTATTTTATTACAGAGTTCTATAAATGCTGCAGTGTCGCTTAAAATCACCTGGTATGCTGTTAGGTATGAATATAAAATACTATAACTCACCCCATTAACTGGAGCCCTTTTAAAATGGAAGGGCTGTTTTTCAGCCACTGCAATGCAGATAATGTCCACATCAAAAGTCATGCAGGCTGCCTGACACAGACAAATGAAAATATACAGAAACTTTAATATCACAACTGTTGGTTTTCATCAGAAATGTAAAGAAAATAAATAATACTAAATGGGAAAAAAAATAAGCTAATTCAATGCACTTTCCCTTACATGAAAGAGTTTTTCTGTCTTGGGGTGCACTGCCACAAGGTCGAAGCTTTTGTATTCATTGGTTGGTCTCTGAAGAAAATAACATACAAATTTCACTATATAAATAAAACATTAGCAAATTTCTTAGTGTTTCTTCATTATAAACTTGCAACTTACAAAATGAGATGCATCAGAGGCTATGATGGTCAATCGATTCAGTACTTTGATGGGAGAAGATTTGCCCTATGCAAAAAAGCACACAATGTCCATTAACAGTATCCATCATGGGTAAGTATGCTCTAGAAACATGCTAAAGTAATTTACCTGTACTATTGGAAATGTATCAAATATGTCTGACACACTCTGTGGCTTAGGAATTTCCTGTAATACAAGACAAGAAGAGCATCATCAAATGAACTTTTAAAGTGTACAGGTTAGTCTAACCACTTTATATCATACCTGTTTCTTCGGTTGTGGTTCAACCACATAGTTTATTGCGACTGTTGAGTAGCCAACTGAAATATAAAACAGTGAAAGTTTTTAACTGAATTCATTGTTTTGCAATAGTACATCAGATCTATGCATTTGTTTACCCTGCTTCTAGTTGATCAAAGTTGGGCCAAGCTGGTCATGAGCTTGCAGATCTGGTATGACCAACTGGTAGTTGTTTTGTTGCTAGTGCAAGATAATTTCCCAGCTCACACCAACTAACAACCAGCTAATTACCATCTTAGAGCAGTTAGAAGACCCCAGCCAAAACAGCACTAACGTTACTGGATTTCCAATAACGTTAACTTGTTTGGCAAGGTATGAGTTAAGCCTTCACAATCAAAATGCATTATTAATGAACATAATTAGTAATTAATCATTACTTAATAGAAATAGTAATTAATAAAGTAGATAGTTAACCTACCGGTGTAAACCATATCTTCAGCAAATATAACTATTTCTGCTACTTACGGTGAGCTGCTGTCTCTATGATGCTTTTGAGTCTGTTTTTATCATTACTGCTGATGATGTTTAGATCCATAAACACAGACATTTTTCCACTGTTTTTACAAACGCAAATCTATATAACGTTAGAGTTTACTTCTCACATAAATCTAAACCATTTCAACGAATGTACTGAGACCCACATGCACAAACACATTCCACGTTAAAGCGTGAACCAGAAGCATGGACCACATGAGTTAATTGGGCTTTACGGGTCATGTAGTTCGCATATGCCATTTTTGCGTTGGCTTCGCTTATCGTGTCAGTCAACTAGAACTACAGTACATTTTACTTCCGCTTTGGGGGTGGAAGCTACGTCGTAGCGAACTCTCCGATTGGTCCGATTTGAACAGAAAGAACCGCGACGGCAGGAAAGAAGCATGTTATCGATGTAAACGGGGTAACGTTACAGTTATATATATATATAACACTAAAGCGAAAAGTAGGTGAAATTGGCGAGAATTAAAACACAGTTGATACTTTTACATTTTTCCATGTTGTTCAAAACTGTTGCGTAATTGAATTGGAAAAAATCTCAGGCAATAGCTTGTTCAATTGTCTATGCGTTATCGTTGTTTCAGTTTTGTTTGTAGCCACTTAAATTTTATTATCATATGATACAATTTTTAGCTAAACGTCAAAAATATTGATAGGATTCGTCAAGATGATGGAATCGTGTTTAAATCATAAGCCTGGGAGAGTTGGCTCTATAACGGCTGAGGACCTCAGGAAAGATCTTTTCGTCGAGTTTTCCAAATTATCAAGGGTATTTATTATTATCAAACATATTTCATGTTTTAAAGCCCTCAAATTTAGGCTGTAAAGTAGTATTTCATGTTTCATATTTCTGTTTTCAACAGGACTCAGTATTGCTGGAAAAAGAGCATCTGCAGGTCTATCTCCGTGTCCGCCCATTCACTACTGCAGAGAGAACAGAAGGAGAATCACAGGTGCCAGCTAAATTCTGACATATTTTATACATTTTTATCATTTTTGACAAATTCTGTCATAACCCATATGTGTTCACTTTTATTGTGTGGATATGGGTTTGAAACTACATGAGAATGAAATGTGAATGATGAATTTTCATTTTGGGGTGAACTATACTTTTAATGTGCTTAATGCCATTTATGACTGTAATCTCTACAAACAGGAGTGCATCTCAATTGAGCCTCCAGATACTGTGATTCTGAAGGCACCTAGAACATCTCTGACAGCCAGACACAGTGAGAGATTCGGGTCACAGCTGGCACAACGATTTCAGTTCTCACAGGTATGAGGACAGCCACAGTCACCTCTGGCATTGTCATTTATTGCAAACAGGCTTCAGTTATGTTACCAAGTGTGTTTCTGTTGTAATATGATTGCTGAATTCATGTTTTAGGTGTACGGTCCAGAAACGACACAAAGAGATATATTTGATGGAACAACCAAAAGCCTTGTGAAAGAAGTCTTGGATGGAGGGAATTCCTTGATCTTTACGTATGGAGTTACTAATGCTGGGAAGACGTTTACTTTTTTTGGTAAGAATTTTGTATGAGATGTTTGTTTGTGGGGCAGTCGTGGCCTAATGGTTAGAGAGTCAGACTTGTAACCCGAAGGTTGTGGGTTCGAGTTTCAGGTCTGGCAGGGATTGTAGGTGGAGGGAGTGAATAACCAGCGCTCTCTTCCACCTTCAATACCACGACTGAGGTGAGACCCTTGAGCAAGGCACCGAACCCCCATCTGCTCCCCGGGCGCTACAGCAAAAATTACTTGGTCTCTTCACTTTCACTTAATTATATATTGCACTGCATGTATGTATACATAATACATAGCTGTCTATTTTATGTTGTAGGACCTGATTCAGATTGTGGAATTCTGCCCAGGTCATTAAATTTGATCTTTAATAGCATAGAAGGCAGAAATTATTCTCAAAATAACATCAAGCCTCACAGATGTGTCGACTTTATAAGACTCACCAAAGAGCAGCAGGATGAGGAAGCTACAAATAAGAGAAACCTTCTTCGCCGATTTAAAGATGTAAATTATTTTTATATATATTTCCTTTTTTATTATTGTATGTTGTTTTATAGCACAGAGAAGTAAATTACTAATACTCACATCTTGGCTGTTTCTTTGTTTATCAGATTGACCCCCAGAAAACCCTGTCTAGCATGTCCAGCTCCAGCTGTTCATCATTTGAAAGTAAATATTATTGAATGTTTTATGTATTTTACTCTGCCTTTGAAATAGTTTTTGAGCATTCTGACAGTGAGCATAAACACTTTACAAACATTGATTTAAAAAAATAATAATTTTCCCCAGGCTCCACCTCTAGTGACACGAATGGGGACAGTGTCTGTTTGGATGAGACCTCTTATGTTAAATTCTCTGTGTGGGTCTCCTTTTGTGAGATCTACAATGAAAACATCCATGATCTGCTTGATGTTGTTCCAAATGGCTCTCACAGAAGGAATGTTTTGCGGCTAGCCCAAGATGTTAAAGGCAATGCTTTTGTGAAAGGTAACCAACTGTTTTCTGGCTTGAAAATAAAAATAATAATTGAATGAATGTTTACATTTAAATATTTTATAAAAATATTTAATATATTTGTAATATTTAAAAATATTTTCCTCCAGATCTAAAATGGGTTCAAGTTAACAGTGCAGAAGAAGCATTAAAAGTTGGGAAAATCGGAAGGAAAAATCAAAGTTGTTCATCCACCAAGCTCAACAATGTCTCTAGCAGAAGGTGCTTCATTTTAAATCACTGTGGTGTTAATATTTAATTTGATCATTATATTATGTTTTGAACTTTTATAACATATACATTTTCTCCATAGCCACAGTATATTTTCCATTCGGATTTTGCGTATTGAAGATGTGGGTGTTCCTCGAGTTCAGACAATAAGCGAGTAGGTGACCTCGATACTAACATGCTTTAACATGGAATCATTGATTTATTCATTAATTTATTTATTTTTAAAGGTTGTCATTATGTGATTTGGCTGGATCTGAGCGATGTGCAAAGACTCAGAACCGAGGAGACCGCTTAAAAGAAGCTGGAAACATCAACACTTCCTTATTAACGTTAGGGAAATGCATCAGTGCTCTGAGACTCAACCAAACGCAAACCAAGTGAGAAAGTGTCCACTTTTAAAACAACTAATTTGCTTGCTGCATTAGATGCATTTGTCTTCTGTTGCATTAGTCCTTTGAATTCCCCTTTGAAATTGGGACTTAGAACGCAACTAATAGGTCTTTTTGCACAGGTTTCATCAGCACATCCCCTTCAGAGAGAGCAAACTCACACATTATTTGCAGGGTTTTTTCTGTGGCCGTGGAAAAGCCTGCATGATCATCAACATAAACCAGTGTGCCTCGGTATATGATGAAACCCTGAATGTCCTCAAGTTCTCAGCAGTGGCTCAGAAGGTTTGCAGGAACCATTATTTGATATTAAATTATCAGGCATTTTTACTCTCTTTACTATTTATTAATTTTGTTGTTTTACCTTTTGCCCTTATAGGTGGTGGTCCATAACCCTAAACCAGCTCCTAGCATTGCGCTCAAGAGATCTGCCAGAGATGTGTCCATGATAATCAATAACGCTGACAAGAAGGATTGGACCAGGAGAAGCTCACTCATGGGCTGGGAGATGAGCCTAGAGGACGTGCAGGAGGATGAAGATGATGAAGAAATGGGTGAGGATGACAGTGAGGAGAGTGACGGTGAGAGCATGGAGGACAACACTGTCCTAGAGGCTACAAGTCAAGAGCTGTGTGAGGTATTCAAGGTGTTTTTTTCAGTTTCAATAATTGTGTTTTAGTTTTCAATGTTATTTTAGACTATATGATATGCTAATATGATACATTCGACACAGCTTCAGTTGAAAATTGAAGAGCTCCAAGAGAAGCTGTCCAAAGAAGAGTCTGAAAAAATAACTATGGAATCTCGTATTCGTGAGGAAGTCACTGCAGAGTTTATGGAGCTGTTTTCTAACATGGAAAAAGACTACAAGTAAGTCAAGCAATACATTCATTCATTCAAATTGTGTTCAGAACAGGTTTTTTTTGGCTGTTTTTGTCACAAAAACTTCAAAAGGCTATGATTTCATGAAATAAACATGAGCGCTGCACGTTCAAAGTCTGGTGCTGTGCTGCTTTGTGTAACGTACTGTTACCAGGGAAACAGTTATATTTCTACCAAATGCTCCACCTGCTGTCAGAGAATGAATAAGCATTTTCAATAAAACTGTTGTTTTGTTCAGAGTTCAGACAAATGCAAAAATCGACATATGTTTTCACCCTGCAAACACGCAGAGTTTTAAATGTGAACTGGTGGATCGATAAGAAGACAATGCATTATAAAAATCTAATCTGTATAGGGGTGTGCGATGTATGGTCTGCGATAATATCGTAATTGTTGTTTTAAGGATGTGCGATTTGATATTATCGAGTATATCACGAAAAGCAAACAAAACACCTACAGTGCGCGCAAACATTAAGTGATGAAGTCTAGTAGATTAGACTAGTGCGCGTGTGCATCTAGAGTGCGTTCTTTCACTGCATGAATCAATCTATTAAAATGCATTTAGAATTCACATAATTCAAGATATGGGGCAGAAAATGTATATATTTAATCATATGTTAATATATGAAGAGGGTTTTTTTCTCCAAAAGTCAGCATGATTACAAATGATATTGATTTTAAAAAATAGTTCAATAAACAAGAAGTTAATATTAAGAGATAGGGCTGTCGCGGTGAAGGAATTTCCCTTCCGGTAATTTTGAGTGGCTCAATAGCGGTATGCGGTTTTACCGCATGTGTGTGTAATTACAGTATATAATATATATACACACATACAGTGTATATATATATATATATACAGTCAGGTCCATAATTGGGACATGACACAATTCTAACATTTTTGCTCTATACACCACCACAATGGATTTCAAATGAAACGAACAAGATTGCTTTAATGCAGATTAGGTTCAATTTGAGGGTATTTACATCCAAATCAGTACGGTGTAGGAATCACAGTTTGCATATGTGCCTCCCACTTGTTAAGCAAAAGTAATGGGACAGAATAAAACATAAACAAACTTTACTTTTTAATAGCAAATCCTTTGCGTCAATTACGCAGTCTGGAACATTAAGTGATCCCTGGTGATGCTCTGCCAGCCTCTCTGCAAGTCTTAGTTCCTGCTTGTTCTTGGGGATTTTCCCTTAGTTTTGTCTTCACAAGTGAAATAGCTCAATGCGCAGGTGTGACTTGCATCTAACAGTCCACTTCTTTCCCTTCAAAAACTCTTTGGTTGCTTTTGCAGTATGCTTTGGGTCATTGTCCATTCACTGAAGCGCCGCAATGAGTTCTGAAATCTGAATATGAGCAGATAATATTGCCCGAAACATTCAGAATTCATCCTGCTGCTTTTGTCATGTCACATCATCAATTACAAGAGAATTATCACATAATTCAAGATATGGATCATGGCAGTTCCTTTCCTTCTCCAACTCTTCTCTTCCCATCATGTACAAGTTATCTTGGTCTATTTCCATAGGATGTTGTTCCAGAACTGTGAAGGCAAGGAACTGCTCATGATCCTAAGCATACCACCTCATCAGTGAAGCATGGTGGTGGTAGCGTGGGCATGTATGGCTGCCAGTGGAACTGGTTCTCTTGTATTTATTGATGATGTGACTACTGACAAAAGCAGCAGGATGAATTCTGAAGTGTTTCGGGCAATATTATTGCTCATATTCAGCCAAATGCTTCAGAACTCATTGACGGCGCTTCACAGTGCAGATGGACAATGACCCAAAGCATACTGCAAAAGCAACCAAAGAGTTTTTGAAGGGAAAGAAGTGACTGTTTGCAATAGCCAAGTCAATCACCTGACCTGAATCCGATTGAGCATGCATTTCACTTGCTGAAGACAAAACTGAAGGGAAAATGCCCCAAGAAAAGCAGGAAGAAACGGTTGCAGTAAGGCCTGGCAGAGCATCACCAGGGATGAAACCCAGCGTCTGGTGATGTCTATGCGTTAGACTTCAGGCTGTAATTGTCAAAGGATTTGCAACCGAAAGTGAAGGAATTTCCCTTCCAAGTGGGAGGCACATATGCAAACTGTTGTTTTGTTCACCTGATTTGATGTAAATACCCTCAAATTAAATGACAGTCTGCAGTTAAAGCACATCTTGTTCGTATGAAATCCATTGTGGTTTTACCAAAAATGTTAGAATTGTGCATGTCCCAATATTTATGACCTACTGTGTATATATATATATATATATATATATATATATCTCTGTGTGTATGTATGTGTTACGATGTAACAAGGTCATATTCAGAAACCGAAAATAAATCACGTTGAAACAGGAAGTGAAGTAAACGGAAGATAATGACAAAATAACGGTCCACATAACAAAACATAAACCTGACAATAAGATCGTTAGTCTATTGTTAGCCTATATAAATATATATATATATATATATATACTGTATATAACAGATAGGTCTGATCCTCGAATCTGACTGACAAAATACTTGTTCTGTTGATATTTCACCTGCGTGTTCTAGACGGGCTGTCAGTCAGTGCAGTTTCATTGTTGCGCCACACGGTGGCGGTAAGGGACTGTCTTTGAGTGGGTCTTAAACCGTTCTTTCAACTACAAGTTCAAAAACGCTGATTCATTCGAGATATGTAATGAACAAGCTGCTGAAATCATTTTAACTTTGAGCGCCACATTTAAAGGCTTAGCTGACCAGCAGAGCGTCGATGCTAAGACAGATTTCGCTTTCCTTGGACATAACAACCTGTTTTCACAAATATACATGACTCAGCCTGAAGGACAGACTCAGGTAATCGCACGCGATCAGTCGATGATCTCTCTCATTCGCTGTCTGTTTAGGCTTAAGTGCAAATTTACTGAGCCTCTGTACAAATCAGCATGGTACACATTGTTATCATTACTAATATTCAGTACATATGCACGAAGTATAAAGCGAGAAGGGCATAACCTTACAAAAAAAAAAAAAAAAGGAAATATCGCGGTTGTTGCATTCCTCTGCGGTTATGCTCGTCAATAGCGCGGTATTGCGATATTGCGGTTATCGCGACAGCCCTATTAAGAGACTCACGTTTTAGACACCATATTTCCTGTTTTTGCTCTATTTCTCCAACAAAAATCATTCCAAACACAGCCACAGCGCTGTTTTGCATCTCTGAGCAACATGACGGCGTTTCGTTCCTGAATGAATCAACCGTTTAAATGATTCGGTTCAATCGCAATGACTCACTTAACAGTGACTTGCTGCCACCTACTGGTGGTTTTAATTTCACATTTAAGGTACCTTTTCATTTTTAAAATAATTTCAAACATCAGTTTTCAATGTTTTATGTTTAAAATATCAAAACATTATTTATGCATTTGTAACTGCAGATTAAAGTATTCCATGTCCCTCGGAGCTGCATTAAACAGGGTGTAAATACATCTAAATGCAGGGCTTAAAGTGTTCCTGTGGCTCAGTGGTAGAGCATTGCATTAGCAGCGCAAAAGGTTGTGGGTTCGATTCCCAGGGAACACACATAGTGACAAAACATGTATAGCCTGAATGCACTGTAAGTCGCTTTGGATAAAAGCGTCTGCTAAATGCATAAATGTAAATGTTAAAGTCCGTGCCGGATATCCGGCGTGCAGCGTTTGGCTGCGGAAAAAAAAAAAATCCTACATTTAAAAAAAAAACCTTGTTGATACACTTTCGAGTCCATGAGTTCGCCTACCAATGGTATGAGAGGAGCACAGCTTTCACTCTTAACCAAGCTAACATTACTAGCCAATCAGAATGTTTTGCTCTTATAAACACGAGATGCGCATAATAGTATCCAGTAGCAGAGCCGCAGCCCTGATGAATGGAGAAGCGCGAAATGTTGAAAAAGCTGCGAGGCGCAATGGTCAAAGATGTCCATCTAGCGCATATTTACCATAGACTGTAAAAAACATGGAAAAACTAGAAAGCAGCGGAGCTTTGTAAACAACTCCGAGTAATGTCATCTCCATAAAAACGATATGATTGCCAGAATATATTTACCGGGATTTTTGAAAAGGTCTTGTTCACACATGATCTCTTAATGGTAATTTACCGGTAATTTAACATTACCAGTAAAGTCTGTATCTGTGAATTTGAGTTAACGGTCATCTGGGAAAACAGTGTTCAGTATCTCACTAGATTTGTAATGTAAATCATTTATAAACCTTTGCCAACACAGGAGAAAACATCAACCTATTTCTAAATATGCCATTTATTGTACATCGCGATTTCAAAATAAAAGTTTCTGAGTTTGCATGTGCATGTGGCCAAATATTAAAATTGAATGGATTTAAACGTCGTTTAATCACGCTGTAAAGTGAAACGTCACCAGGCAGTTGGCACCCTCTGCAGGTATTTGTTATAATACATAATGTACTAGTGTTGGTTATGTTCATATTATGTATAGGCATATTACATTATGTATTTTAACAGTGTTTTTCAATAAAACCATGCAGTTACTTGGTTTTGATATTTTATTTGAGCCAGTTATTATTGCCTCATCGTTAGTTTATATATAAATAGTAAATAGTCATACTAAAGCCTGGTTTTCACTTAGGCCTGTTTGTGTTACTAAAAATATCAGATTACTCAATTGTCAAAATAATCAGTAGATTACTTGATTACCAAAATAATCATTAGTTACAGCCCTAGATTAGTTAAAATATTTCAAATTACAACTGCATTGTTTGACTTTTTGTAATTAAAAGTAAAATATTTTGATGAAGATTTCTTAAAAATAGTATTAAAATATTGTCTCATTCTAGTGAACCAAGTATCTGCATTTTGTCTCAAGTATTTTGTCACAAACCTAGTGTCGATAAGCAGTGATATAGCTCATACAGGTGCATCTCAATTAATTAGAATGTCGTGGAAAAGTTCATTTATTTCAGTAATTCAACTCAAATTGTGAAACTCGTGTATTAAATAAATTCAATGCACACAGACTGAAGTAGTTTAAGTCTTTGGTTCTTTTAATTGTGATGATTTAGGCTCACATTTAACAAAAACCCACCAATTCACTATCTCAACAAATTAGAATACTTCATAAGACCAATAAAAAAAACATTTTTAGTGAATTGTTGGCCTTCTGGAAAGTATGTTCATTTACTGTATATGTACTCAATACTTGGTAGGGGCTCCTTTTGCTTTAATTACTGCCTCAATTCGGCGTGGCATGGAGGTGATCAGTTTGTGGCACTGCTGAGGTGGTATGGAAGCCCAGGTTGCTTTGATAGCGGCCTTCAGGTCATCTGCATTGTTGGGTCTGGTGTCTCTCATCTTCCTTTTGACAATACCCCATAGATTCTCTATGGGGTTCAGGTCAGGCGAGTTTGCTGGCCAATCAAGCACAGTAACACCATGGTCATTGAACCAGCTTTTGGTACCTTTGGCAGTGTGGGCAGGTGCCAAGTCCTGCTGGAAAATGAAATCAGCATCTCCATAAAGCTTGTCAGCAGAAGGAAGCATGAAGTGCTCTAAAATTTCCCGGTAGATGGCTGTGTTGACTGTGGACTTCAGAAAACATAGTGGACCAACACCAGCAGATGAGATGGCAGCCCAAATCATCACTGACTGTGGAAACTTCACACTGGACTTCAAGCAACATGGGATCTGTGCCTCTCCACTCTTCCTCCAGACTCTGGGACCTTGTTTCCAAATGAAATGCAAAATTTACTTTCATCTGAAAAGAGGACTTTGGACCACTGAGTTCTTTTTCTCCACAGCCCAGGTAAGACGCTTCTGACGTTGTCTCTGGTTCAGAAGTGGCTTGGTAGCCCTTTTCCTGAAGACGTCTGAGCGTGGTGACTCTTGATGCACTGACTCCAGCTTCAGTCCACTCATTGTGAAGCTCTCACAAGTGTTTCAATCAGCTTTGCTTGACAGTATTCTCAAGCTTGCAGTCATCCCTGTTGCTTGTGCACCCTTTCCTACCCAAATTCTTCCTTCCAGTCAACTTTGCATTTAATATGCTTCGATACAGCACTCTGTAAACAGCCACACCTTTCTGTAATGACCCTCTGTGACTTACCCTCTTTGTGGAGGGCGTCAATGTTCGCCTTCTGGATCATTGCCAAGTCAGCAGTCTTCTCCATTATTGTGGTTTCAAAGAACAAGAGATACCCAGAATTTATACTGTATGGATGGTCATTTATTGAAACTCAAATGTAAATATTCTAATATTTTGAGATACTGATTTTTGACTTTCATGAGCTGTAAGCTCTAATCATCAAAATGAAAACAAAAAAAACGTTTGAAATGTTTTACTTTACATGCAATGAATCTAAAATGTTCCGGTGTTCCTGTGGCTCAGTGGTAGAGCATTGCGTTAGCAGCGCAAAAGGTTGTGGGTTCGATTCCCAGGGAACACACATAGTGATAAAACATGTATAGCCTGAATGCACTGTAAGTCGCTTTGGATAAAAGCGTCTGCTAAATGCATAAATGTAAATGTAAAATATATGAAAGTTTCACTTTTTGAAATAACTTGAACTTTTTCACGACATTCTAATTTATTGAGATGCACCTGTAATTTTCCAAGTGTATGATATAGATTTCATTCTTCAGGTCAACCATATATTCATGAAAAAAAAAATCAGTTTGCATAAGGAAAGCAATAACTATGCCATAGTATTCTTTCAAATGTTTTTGCATGTGCTGCCCGCCAACCCCCCGCCCCGCCCTGCCCCGGCCCGGCCCGTACCCGGAAAAAAGTTCAGGCTCAGGATTTTTTTTTGCTTTAACCCCTGTAAATGCCACTTCAGATGCAGCTTCTGTGTTTCTCTGCATTGCAAAGATCAATTTTGTTGATACTGATTTAATTTGCTTGGTAACAGCCCAAATGCAAGCATTTGACTCAAACAACACTTTTAGAAAAAATGGCTTAAAGGTAAAAATGCCCATAAAACTTGTTGGAAATGATTAATTTCTATCCCTGCTGTGAACTGAACACACAGAATATGAAGAATATCAAAAAATTCAGGAGTCAGCTGTCAGCACAATTAGAGATAAGATATCAGCACAATAACACACTCAGCAAAATATTGTCTAATTATCGTTATCGATAAAATCCCAGAACATTATCGAGATATCATTTTTTGTCAATATCGCACACCCCTAATTTATGTTATTTAATTGATCTAATAATTTATTGATAATAATTGTTTAAATTAATATAATAATTAATACTTTTGGCTCATCCATTTTCGTAAAAATGGTTTGAAGTCTAAAAATGTAAAGTTTATCATTTTATAAAACTTTTTGTTTTTGTGAAAACTTGTATCTGAACTGTAAATTATGCTTTTTACAGTAATTTTACAGTTTAATATGGTACTATAGACATTCCCCTACCCTGCTCATATGGTATTAATTTTATTTGTGCAGGTCTTAAAAAGGTCTTTAAAAGGTCTTAAATTTGAGCTTAAAAATCCTGCAGAAACCCTGTTATAACAGTGCACACACCTGTAGTCAGTGGGTGCAATTCATTTCTATGAATTTCTCTTATTTATTGAAGATGCATTAATGTATGTTGCCTTTTTTCAATATTTCAGTGAACGTCTTCAAAGAGAGAAAGAAATTGTTGAGGAAAGAGGGGAAAGGAGGCTTGAGATACTGAAGAATCTGGTCAACAGAACTTTCGATGAAATGGCCGCTGTTAGCAGTGATGAGAATGCTGCAAAGGTAATTGCAGAGGGCTTCCTCTAATAAGAAAAAGAGGGCAAAATCAAGTGCCATTTATGTCCACTGTTAAAAACCTATGTGAATATAGCTGTTATTTCTGCTGTCTTTTGAAAACATTTTTTGGTTCAGTGACTAAATTTTAGCTTCATTGTATTCATTGTGATTTTATGACTTTAGATAGACTGATCTACAGTGGGAAAAAAATGTATTTGATCCCCTGCTGATTTTGTACGTTTGCCCACTGACAAAGAAATTATCATTCTATAATTTTAATTGTAGGTTTATTTTAACAGTGAGAGACAGAATAACAACAAAAAAAATCCAGAAAAACGCATTTCGAAAAAGTTATAATATTGATTTGCATTTTAATGAGTGAAAAAAATATTTGACCCCTTCGCAAAACATGACTTAGTACTTGGTGGCAAAACCCTTGTTGGCCATCACAGAGGTCAGACGTTTCTTGTAGTTGGCCACCAGGTTTACACACATCTCAGGAAGGATTTTGTCCCACTCCTCTTTGCAGATCCTCTCCAAGTCATTAAGGTTTCGAGGCTGACGTTTGGCAACTCGAACCTTCAGCTCCCTCCACAGATTTTCTATGGGATTAAGGTCTGGACACTGGCTAGGCCAGTCCAGGATCTTAATGTGCTTCTTCTTGAGCCACTCCTTTGTTGCCTTGGCCGTGTGTTTTGGGTCATTGTCATGCTGGAATACCCATCCACGACCCATTTTCAATGCCTGGCTGGCTTCAATGACCTAGCCCTGACTTTGATGCGGTGCAGTTGTCCTGTCCCATTAGCAGAAAAACACCCCCAATGCATAATGTTTCCACCTCCATGTTTGATGGTGGGGATGGTGTTCTTGGGGTCATAGGCAGCATTCCTCCTCCTCCACACACTGTGAGTTGAGTTGATGCCAAAGAGCTCGATTTTTGGTCTCATCTGACCACAACACTTCCACCCAATTCTCCTCTGAATCATTGGCAAACTTCAGACGGGCCTGTACATGTGCTTTCTTGAGCAGGGGGACCTTGCGGGCGCTGCAGGATTTCAGTCCTTCACGGACATACCTGCAAACTAGTCGCTTTTCGGCAAAATTTACCGTTTTGAATCAAAATGTCATTTATGTGAATCGTCTAGATCCGAAGAGTTTTTTTTGGGGGGGGGGGGGTGTCTGGGCAGAGAGAGAGAGAGAAATTGCAAGCTCGTAGAGTGTGTTCGACCAAAGTCCCTTTCTCTCGGTTCGACTTGAAGCAGCAGCGCGCAGACCGATCGCTGTATGACATCAAAGCACCACGAGAGCTACAGAGAGCAGATGGCTCTGCATGCTTTCGAAATTCGAATCACTCTCGCGGTACTTTGATGTCATACACACACTGCGCGCTCCTGCTTCAAATCGAACACACCTCGGACCCTCCGAGCCGGTCCGTTTTGACGGCACACTTAGCTCACATCCGCATGTAAACATGTCGTCGGTGTGGAAGTTCTTCATTGTGAGTGAAACAGACACAAAGTTCACAATTTGTAATACAATATTGACTGTTTTTGCTCAAGTTCGCTAACGAAGTTTCAATCAAAGCCACAGCAGAACTGTTTTGTGTCTCCGAGCAACACAGCGGTGTTTCGTTACTGAATGAATCCACGTTTTTGAACGAATCAAGTGAGTCAATGATTCAGTAACCCATTCAAAAAGACAGTAGTCACTTGCCTCGTTTTTGAATGAATGAATAATGACTCGCTCATTAAAACAGTAATTTACCGCCATCTACTGGTGGTTTGGTTTTATATTTAAAAGTATTGCATTTTTCCCAACATTTTTAACTTGTATGTTCAAAAATATTTAAAACATTAATCTTATAAAATTATTTATGCATTTGAAATTTTGTGGTGTAAATGCATTTATGGCACCTCAGCTTCATCAAACAGTCTGTGTAAATACATCTAATGTCACTTCAGATGCAGGTTTTGTTTCCTCTGCAGTGAAAAGATGGAGTTTGTTGATAGTATGCTCACTCTGTGAACGTTAAAATTTGCAAAAATAAATTACTCCACTGCTAACAAAGAGAAGTATGAACACCGATGACGAGAGTTGCACTGTCCAAAAAAATTGTGGTATAAATGCATTTATGGCACCTCAGCTTCATCAAACAGTCGGTGTAAATACATCTAATGTCACTTCAGATGCAGCTTTTGTTTCCTCTGCAGTGAAAAGATGGAGTTTGTTGATAGTATGCACACTCTAATGTGAACATTAAAATTTGCAAAAATAAATTACTCCACTGCTAATAAAGAGAAGTATGAACACCGATGACAAGAGAGTTGCACTGAATTGTGTATAAAATAATGACTAGCTCATTAAAACAGTAATTTACCGCCATCTACTGGTGGTTTGGTTTTATATTTAAAAGTATTGCATTTTTCCCAAAATGCCCTCAAAATGTTTCGGTGCCCCCAGACCCCCCTACAAGGTTAAAATTCCGAACTACGTCACCTTTTTGACCTCTTGTGAGTTTGCAGGTATGACGGAGTAGTGTGTTACAAATTGTTTTCTTGGTGACTATGGTCCCAGCTGCCTTGAGATCATTGACAGGATCCTCCCGTGTAGTTCTGGACTGATTCCTCACCGTTCTCATGATCATTGAAACTCCACGAGGTGAGATCTTGCATGGAGCCCCAGTCCGAGGGAGATTGACAGTTATTTTGTGTTTCTTCCATTTGCGAATAATCACGCCGACTGTTGTCACCTTCTCACCAAGCTGCTTGGCGATGGTATTGTAGCCCATTCCAACCTTGTGTAGGTCTACAATCTTGTCCCTGACATTCTTGGACAGCTCTTTGGTCTTGGCCATGGTGGAGAGTTTGGAATCTGATTGATTGATTGCTTCTGTGGACAGGTGTCTATAATACAGGTAACAAGCTGAGATTAGGAGCACTCCCTTTAAGAGAAAGTGTTCCTAATCTCGGCTCGTCTTTTATACAGGTAACAAACTGAGATTAGGAACACTCCCTTTAAGAGAGTGCTCCTAATCTCAGCTCGTTACCTGTATAAAAGACACCTGGGAGCCAGAAATCTTACTGATTGATAGAGGATCAAATACTTATTTCACTCATTAAAATGCAAATCAATTTATAACTGCGTTAAATGCGTTTTTCTGGATTTTTTTTTGTTATTCTGTTTTTCCCCACTGTATATAAATCTTAATGCATTTTATATGTACAAGGGGAAAATAGCGAATTCTACCATATCTGTATCATGGCACACATTTGACATTGAAATGCCATTGGAATTTTTTATTTATTTTTTCTTCTCTGCGTCATTCTAGGGGGCTAAGATTGAGCTTTTGGACAGCATGATCGCAGCAATGCGAGATGATTTAGCTAAGATAAAAGGAGATGCAGAGGCAGTACAGAATTGCTTGACAAATGTCCCTGAATCACCCAGAACAATTAATCATCTGAGGACACAGCTGGAGGAGATGAGAGAGGAGCTTTTCAAAAGCCAACAACATCTCAGTCTTAAAACTAAAGGTGTGTTCAGTTACCATGAAGGGGGGAAAGCTCAGTGTTTTATGACATAAGTCTAATTATGTTTTCTCATTTCAGAGTTTGAAGCAATGTGTGTTCAAATGCAGGAATCAAATGACCAGCTTCTCCAAGCAAATAAAGTAATTTGAACTAAAGTTTTCTTTTAAAGGTCTAAGGTTATTGTCAATAGATTGTTTACATGGACTACCAGAATTTTGTTGTGTTTATGTTTGTTTGTTTGTTTGTCTTTTTTAGAATTATGAAAACCAGAAACTGAGATGTCAGGAACTTATGTCAATCTGCCAGGAGAAAGATGACATGGTCTCTAAATTGCAGACTGCTTTGGACCAAAACGTGGAGGCAGCTACTAAAGATGTAAGTTTATAATACACTACTGTTCAAATTAAGTATTTTCTTATGCTCACCAAGGCTTTACATTATCAAAATACAGTAAAACAGTGATACTATGAAATTTTATTACAATTTTAAATAACTGTTCTCTATTTTATTGTATTATAAGTAGTGGTATCAAAATTAGATCGTTAACTCGGGTGATACATTTTTTCAGATTAACGCGTTAAAAATATTTAACGCAATTAATGCAGGGGCGGGGCTAGGGTTGGCCACCCCACTCAAAACTGCTGCCTCTCTCTTTTTTTCTTGAAAAGGATTGTGTTTATTTAGATGCAGAACGTCTTTATGACCACATCAAACAGGAGACGTTTCAGAAGCGCGCTCTACGTCGCCTCCACACCAGGCGCGAGTCAAACGAGCGCGGAAAAGATACTGTGCTCATAGGGCTGGGCGATATGGCCAAAAAAATTATCAGTCGATATCGATAATTATCACGATAAATTTCAAATCTTTATTTCTGTTTCTGCATGTTCTAATGAGTGATATTGTTTCAAATCAAAAAACAGGTTTGGTTGCCTGATAATAATAATAATGTCACTTTTTTTGTCTCTTAGAAATGCACATTTGATAGTAGCTTTAGTTAGGATGCAGAGGTCAATTTTTGTTCATTTTTAAAATCAGTAACATCTGTAAAAAGTTATGGTTAAATTTATTCTAAAATTTATTTATTTTTATTAAGCATATGGTCTCCCATAGTAGCATACATTTAAATCATGATAAAAATAATTAAAACCACACATATAGCACCTCAATACCATGGTAAAAATTAGGGATGTGCGCTACGACTAATTTGACTGTCGTTTAAACAGAAGTTTTGTATCCGACTAGTCTAAAAGCTAGAAACCCCCAAAAATGGCAAAAAAAAAAAAAAACTGCGTGTGTCTATATAACAGCATACAGTTGAAATACTTAATTTTTGAATCACACTGTCAAATCCCTCAATGAATTCTGCAAAAAATAGGTCACGATTATGCCGTATGCTTGCCTCGCATTATCATCAATTAATTTTAGGCGGTCGTTAAACAGAAAAAAAAAGGAAGAGCATACACTCTTCATAAACCAGTGCGTAGCTTATTTATTCAGATCAGCTGGAGCAATGCAGAAATGGAAAATCAATCAATAGACTGACAGAATTCTTCATTTTCATATAACGTAAGCCAACATATTAAAACAAAAGTAAAAAACAATAGGAAAGTTTATCAAGGAATAGCATTAAAACGGCTTTTAAAAATATACTTCATGTTGGCTATATTGTCTAAAAACAAAACAAAGCTCGTTTTACTTACTCAGACCGTGCGCATTTGTTCAGTGAATTTAACATGTTAACGTGGTCTGGCGAAAGACGGGACTAGAGGCGATTCTGCAAAAAAAGCGCTCGGCAGGAACTAAAGTCACAGGCACGCAGAGAAATAACTACAAGCAAGCAGACAGTCTCGAAAAGAGCCTGGAAATCCCGCACCACCACCGAAGTGGGTCTTCGTTTAGAGGAATAGACAGCGTGGATAGGATCGCAGACCGCAGCGACAGGTTGTAGTGTATGACATGATTGGCATTTGGCTTTGGCTGGCCTCCAAGCTAACGCATACATGCCTGTATTGAATATGATTACGCATAGCTCCAGTAAAGTTATTGTAAGCCAATTTGACATTACACAGTTTACAAAAAACGTTTCCATTTCCTTCTAATTCAAAATAATCCCACACCTTGCTGGTCTTTCGCGTGGTCATTTTGAGCTTGCCGCAACTGACATGAAGAAAACGCATGTGAGGTAAAAATATAGTTTCCGCCCAGATACGCTTTTAAAAATATTTATATATTTAAATATTTTGATATGTATTCTTTTTCACAAGTTTTATTTTAACTGTTCTTTAAAATGTTTTAAATGTAACGTTAAAATGATGGTAATTTGAATGATAAAATCATCATGTTTTTTTTTCTCTCGTGTAGTCGACTATTGTTTTCAGTGTCGACTAGTCGACTAGACCCGCACATCCCTAGTAAAAATATAACTATATGTTTTTTAGGTAGCCTATTTGTATGAAAAACAGTAACTTAGTCTAAAATCATTCTGTATAAATGCACACATGCTATAGCTTAATCACAAATACATACACTATAATTATATACCACTACTCCTGTAATAAAATTAAATGTGAATATCCCACATTTCTGCCACAATACCATGGTGCAGTGAGTGTTACTACATCCATGGTAAATGGCGATGTGTAGATTGAAAAGCCTTCTGATTGTCTCATTGCACAGTGTTTCTCCTGTTTGGCTTTAAACTAGTTTAAATCAGTCATTTGTGTTTGAACTTTGAACTTGGTCTGCGTGGCGCGATTCAAATGAGTCACGCGGCTTTGTTCCGCTTTTGGCGCATGAACATTTATCGAACTCTTCATATCGTTTTATCAAGGAAAATTATATCGCGATAATTATCGTTATCGAATTATCGCCCAGCCCTATAACGCGCTCTTCAAATACACGCACAAAGGTGCCGGCGCACGCTGTTGCCTGTATCATTTCATATCAAACAGCGGAAGAAACTACGTGCATGCAATGTCCTAGTTATGCCGTCAGTTAAGGCATGAAGTTACCAAAAAGGCGATTAAAGCTGCCTTAAAACTGTGTGCATGCATACAATGTTATATATGCGTCACATTTAAGAACATGTCTCTGAAATTATTTAAAAAACTGTCCTGAGGCACCCCAGCACTGTCTCCCTCATCTAAAACACCCGATTCAACTCGTCAGTTCATTAGTAGAGACTTTAAGATCTGAAGTGGGTCAGAAAAGGTAAAGAGAGTTGTGAGAAAATAAGATGCGTGTCAGATCCGCGTCACATTCCGCTGCAGCAGCTTTTAAAACAATAGCAGGCAAATAAGCTAATAACCAGCTGCTGTGATGTCTATTAATCCAAGAACAAAAGAAAAAAGAGGAAATCAATCACTTTTATAGCTTTAAGAGGCTCATCTATATTTAATTTAGAATTTAGTGTTTGGTAACTATTCATTTTCTGTATATTTCTGCTGAAGGGCACAGGTAAATATGACATTTATTATAATGGGTTCATGTGAAGATTGTTTTAAGTTCACTTTAATTAGAAGTTAAGTCTAATAAATGTAAAAATTTATAGCTCTCAATTATACTGTAATGCTGAATGGCTACAGTCAATGGTTAAATATTAAGGGGAAAAAACTATTTTATAGAGACATCAGTAGTATTGATATCAGTGATGCTGGCCTTCAATCATAAAAAAAAGATGCCATTAAAGAAATATTAAAAATATACTGTCTTTATGATGTTTGTACATTGTACATTTGAAGACTGAATGTGAAATTATTGCAATATAAAAGTATATTTAAAAACTTTAATGTTAGGTGGGATTAATCGCGATTAATTTTAGAAAAAATTAACAGCACTAATTATAAGATCTATTTTACTCTTGTGATCGCTTGGCTGAATTTTCAGCAGCCATTATTTATTCCAGATTTTAGTGTCACCTTATACTTCAGAAATCATTCTAATATGCTGATTTGTTCCTCAAAAATATTATTATTGATAACAGTTGTGCTGCTTAATATTTTTTTTAAATCATAATTTTGTTTCCAGATTATTTAATAAATAGAAGTTCTCAATAATATAGTTTATTTGAACAATGTTTTGTGACACAAATGTCTTTACTGTCACTTTTGGATAATGCATCCTTGATTAATAAAAAAATATAAATTTCTAAAGTAAAATATCATACTGACCCCAGATATTTAAATGGTAGTGCATGTTGACCGATTCCAGTTCAGTTAGGGTTTGTCCTTATGGAATAATCTTGATTAAGAGTGGTGATCTGCAAGTATGACTGACTGAAAATGAACATTCTGTCTTTCACTTATTTAATTTCAAATCTGTATGCTTTTTTTTTTTTTTTTTTTACACAAAAGGTGAATTAAATATCTTGCCACAACTCTTTATAACCAACTAGAGTTTATAGTGACCAGTTCGTCGAAATCCAAAAAGGACATTAAAACACCACAAAAGTAGCTCATAGTAGGGCTGGATCAGAATATTCGTTCGGTAGGTTGGCATTCGATTTTCAATTTTGAGATTTGAATATTCTTTTTTTTCTTTTTTCTTTTTTTTGAACACCTGGCATCCCCCGCGAAACGGTTCTCATTCGCGCTTGAATATGAATCGCCCATGAGTGAACGTCATGATTCAGTTTGTCTGGAAGAGAAGACAAAAATGCCTAAGACCTCAGCTGTGTGGGAGCACTTTAAATTGAGTGAGGACAAGACAATGGCAGTGTGCCAAATGTGCGATTTGAAACTGGCCTAAGTTACCACAACAGCACATCAAGTTTGAAAAATCACCTGAGTTCTGTAAGTAGTATGCCTATTGTAGTAGCCTATATTGTTGGTGTAAAAAAAACGAGCTGCTTTTATCCGCCATGTTAATCAGTAATTTTACACATGATAAAAACGTGCACTTAATTTGCTTGGAAAATACTTGCGAATAACGGAGAAAAGAAAGAGAGATAACAGATGCCATAGTGGAGTTCATCGCTATGGATATGAGACCCATTCATTTAGAAATGTGAACTGTCTAGCCAGCCTAACGTTACCTTGTTCTATTTAGCCTATTATATTTTGTTTTATTCTATATAAGGGAATTCATTTAATTTTATTTAAACTGTTTGTTAATTAAAATGTGTGATGCTGTTATGGAACGTATGCTACCGCATTCTTTATTTATTACAGTTCGTTGAACTTCGTTCATTTATTTTTCGTTCTTCTTTTATTTAAATAGCCTACCCTTTACGGTGTCAGTAATAACTGTGCTGCTAATTTCTGATTTGGGAGTGATTTGTTTGTTAGAAAATTGTTAGGCTACCCTATTAAAAGTATTGCTCTTAACAGACCTGTGTTTTGTATCACTAGTGCAGTGTCCGTTCTCGGAGCATATAAGCCCTGCCCGCATGAGGCGCGCTGCTTCCGGCTCGCGCTGTTCTTTAGTTTATTAAAAGTTTATTAATTCTGAACGTGTCCATATTGCACCAAAATGTGCACTGCACTCCCTTGTGTCCGCAGCAACACACCTGCCACACGTGAAGTCGATTGGATGAACGATTCTCGACATAATAAAAATGCAAACAGACACACAGAGATTCCTGCCTTTATTAGAGAGAAGAATATGTTTAGCCCCCTCCCTCCGAAGCTTCGAATATTCAGTGTTGATTACTACCGAAGCTTCGAAGCTCAAAAAAGTGTATTCGAACCAGCCCTAGCTCATAGTAGGCTCATTTTAGAGTCTTAATACAATAGCTTGTCTGAAAAAGTCAAAAATCTGTTAATCACTGAAAATTCATTAGTAGTCTTGTGTACTTTTTATGGTGTTTTTGTCTTTTTTTAGAGTTTGACAGACATGGTCACTATAAACTACCACTATATTCAAAGGAGCTTTTTGAAAATTCTTGAATTCTGCTTTTGTGTACTAGGGAAAATGCAACCCGAATTCCGGAAATGTTGGGATGTTTTTTAAATTTGAATAAAATGAAAACTAAAAGACTTTCAAATCACATGAGCCAATATTTTATTCACAATAGAACATAGAGAACATAACAAATGTTTAAACTGAGAAATTTTACACTTATCCACTAAATGAGCTCATTTCAAATTTGATGCCTGCTACAGGTCTCAAAAAAGTTGGCACGGGGGCAACAAAGGGCTGAAAAAGCAATACATTTTGAAAAGATTCAGCTGGGAGAACATCTAGCAACTAATTAAGTTAATTGACATCAGGTCTGTAACATGATTAGCTATAAAAGAGGCAGAGTCTCTCAGAAGTAAAGATGGGCAGAGGCTCTCCGATCTGTGAAAGAGTGCTTAAAAAAATTGTGGAATACTTTAAAAACAACATTCCTCAATGTCAAATTGCAAAGGCTTTGCAAATCACATCATCTACAGTGCATAACATCATCAAAAGATTCAGAGAAACTGGAGAAATCTCTGTGCATAAGTGACAAGGCCGAAGACATTTGTTGGATGCCCGTGGTCTTCGGGCCCTCAGACGACACTGCATCACTCATCGGCATGATTCTGTCATTGACATTACTAAATGGGCCCAGGAATACTTACAGAAACCACTGTCGGTAAACATAATCCGCCGTGCCATCTTCAGATGCCAACTAAAGCTCTATCATGCAAAAAGGAAGCCATATGTGAACATGGTCCAGAAGCGCCGTCATGTCCTGTGGGCTAAGGCTCATTTAAAATGGACTGTTTCAAAGTGGAAAAGTGTTCTATGGTCAGACGAGTCCAAATTTGACATTCTTGTCGGAAATCACGGATGCTGTGTCCTCCGGGCTAAAGAGGAGGGAGACCTTCCAGCGTGTTATCAGCATTCAGTTCAAAAGCCAGCATCTCTGATGGTATGGGGGTGCATAAGTGCATACGGTATGGGCAGCTTGCATGTTTTGGAAGGCACTATGAATGCTGAAAGGTATATAAAGGTTTTAGAGCAACATATGCTCCCCTCCAGACAACGTGTATTTCAGCAGGACAATGCAAAACCACATACTGCAGCTATTACAACAGCATGACTTCGTAATAGAAGAGCCCGGGTGCTGAATTGGCCTGCCTGCAGTCCAGATCTTTCACCTATAGAGAACATTTGGCGCATCATTAAATGAAAAATACGTCAAAGACGACCACGAGCTCTTCAGCAGCTGGAAACCTATATCAGGCAAGAATGGGACCAAATTCCAACACCAAAACTCCAGAAACTCATAACCTCGATGCCTAGACGTCTTCAAACTGTTTTGAAAAGAAGAGGAGATGCTACACCATGGCAAACATGCCCCCGTCCCAACTATTTTGAGATCTGTAGCAGGCATCAAATTTGAAATTAGCTCATTTTGTGCATAAAATTGTAAAAATTTTCAGTTTAAACATTTGTTATCTATGTTCTATTGTGAATAAAATATTGGCTCATGTGATTTGAAATTCTTTTAGTTTTCATTTTATTCAAATTTAAAAAATGTCCAAACATTTCCGGAATTCGGGTTGTAAATAGTTTTATGAGGTGGTACATATAGCTATACATTTGGACTGTAATGGCTCATGTTTGTTTCTTTCATTCCCCATGTACAGAGGGCCTTAATTAATAATATCAAAGAAGAAATCCTAAATTTCAGAAACAACTGTAAGTGTATGCTGAAAGAAGATGGTGAACCTAGAGGGGAGGAAATGACAAGTCAGGAAACTCAGCAGCTTTTGCAAGAACTGAAAATGAAAGCGGAGCAGCTGAATGAACTTAAACTTGAGCGTTGTTCACTTGAGAAAAAAGTGTTTGATCTCTCTGATAGTCTGGCAGAGCTGACTCATGCACATGAAGCCACTGTGTTGATGGAGAGAGCAGAGGTCTACAAAGTCACAAATGAGAACAAGACTCTTGCCAATGAGCTACATGTACTTCAGCAGGCAGCCAATGAGATGAGCTCAAAGCTCAAAACTCTGCAGATAGAATTGAACACTCAGACAAAGATTGCCAATGAGCTTTCAGAAGAACTTGATGCAGCCAAAGGTTTGATTAAGGAACATCAAGCAGAGTTTTGCAGTGAGTCCAAAACTATTGAATCCTTAATGACAGAGGCAGATCATTTGCGTCAGGAAATCAGTGTCAGTCAGCTCTCTCATGATAAAAAGGAGGCTGAATGTGAGAAGATGGTGGGGTTATCTCATGAGAAGAGCCGACAGATCAGTGACCTGGAGCAGGAGGTCAGCCAGACCAGAGCAAACATGTGCCAGCTGGAGGAGCTCTGCAGTCAGCTTAAATATGAGCGTGATACCCAGGCACAAGAGTACCAGAGCCTACTGAGCCGTTATGAAGCTCAAAAGTTTGTTGTGGCCCAAATAAAAAGTAACTCTGAGCTCCTGGAAGAACTGACTGCTCTGAAACATCAGCAGGGGAGGATAGAAGAACAAGAGCAAGACTCCAGAGATGATTGCTGGAAAACTCTGCTGGACAAACTCATTCAAATGCTGAGCAAACTGAACCAGCACGAGGAAGTTCTGAACATAGCAAGAACGATTGTAGAGAATGAAATCTCTAAGGCAAGAGATGAGGCCAAGAGGAGAATAAATGCGATGGAGAAAGATCTGGCTCATAAAGATGCAAAACTAGAGACTAAAGCCCAAGAGATTTCGAAGTAGGTTCTCATTTCTCATCCAAACGTTTTGATAAGTTGAGAAGTACATCCTCATTTCTGTTGAGTCAGTGTCTTTTTTTAGATTTTACTGCTCATTCCCTTCAACTATTTATTTATAGTTGCTTAAGCATGGAACTGAGAAAAATGATTTGATGAACATCAGCTGGTCTGATTGATCTTTTGGTCTTTTCATAGGTTGAGAGAACTTGTCAACGATGGACTTAATAAAATCAAGACCATGAGTTGTGATTTGCAGCAGGTGGAGAGAGAGCGATCTGATGTCAGAGATCAGTTATCTGAGGCTAAAATGCAGAAAGAACAGTTAGAGAAACAGGTTGGAAAAATCGCTTCTTTTGTTAGTGTGGTAAAAGTGATATAAACAGGTTTTTTTTTTAGTAATGCCGTTTTATTCCTTCAGATTTTGATCTTAAGTGAAGAAAAGAAAATGTTTCAACAGAAGCTATGTGAAGAAAATGAGATGAGGGATCAGGCTGGACACAGTTTGAGCTGTACAGAGCAATCTATTGAGGCACCGCAGACTGTGAGCTCTGCTCTTTCTCTCAGCTTTGTTCAGTTTGTGATGTTATCAGGTCTTAAATGCTGGATTATTCCACATCTTTTTCACAGGTGAAGTCTAACCATGCCATAGAAGAAAACATTCAGAGTTTCCAAACAAGCTGTCAGGGTAACCTATGTCTTTTCATTTAAGCACTTTTTTCTGCAGTAACAATTGGTGTTAACAAAATCGGCTTACGTTTTGTCCTCAGTAAGATTGATTTTCTTTGCAGATCTTTTGGCAGAGCAGAAGCTGATTGAGAAGACGTGTGTGAACTTAAATAAAGACTGCACACAGACCGATGAGGAGGAATTGCTGGAGGCCAGACTGAATGAGATTGAATCCATAACTGAAGGTGGCTGAGTCTATTCTAATTGTGATTCGTATAAATCTCTGCTAGACAACATACTGTGAAAAGTCAGCAAGATTCAGTTTAGGGAATTTAAAACGTAAAGTTACTTCAATACCAAGTAGATACAAGAATAAAAAGATGCCAGTCTTTTTTCAGTATCAGCAGTAATCTATTATTTGTCATATTAATCTAATGTGTTAATATTAATTAAACGACAATATCTACTTTTTAATCTTCTATTTCAATTATTTTATGTATTATTACATGTAGTAACTTATATGAACACATTCTGTTATATATCTCTAAATTTAATACTAATCAAACAGCAGTATTTACAAGGAAAAGAAACACTTCTTTTTAGTTTATTTCTTTGTTCTTTACTTACTGTTTACTTAAAGTACTTGACATTTTTTTGTTAAAATATACACTACTATTTTCTATTTTTATTTATTTGGATGAAAGTAATGCTACTTTTCCGCACGGATGCATTAAATTGATCAAAAGTTACAGTAAATACATTTATAATGTCACAAAAGGTTTCCTTTTCAGATAAATGCTGTTATTTTCTTTACCAGAAAGAAGTACCAGAATTTAATATCCTCAAAAATATTAAAGTGTGACACATTTGTCAATATTGATAATAAGACATGTTTCTTGAGCACAAAATCAGCATATTAGAATGATTTCTGAAGTGTTATGTGATACTGAAGACTAAAATTTCACTGGTATTGGTGTCATCTACCAAAATTCCGGTACCATGGTAATGCTGCTTTGGTCACACTGTTCAGTTCACCTGTAACTGAAGCTAACCTCAGACATCTCTGTTCTTCTCAGATTTTGCAAAACTGCAGGAGATGTATCAGAAACCAAGTGTCGGTGTCTCGGATGAACCTCAGCAGGAAGAGCGGAGAGCTTGCAGACCTGTGGAAAACACAAAAGTAAATACCTCCAACTCTTTGATCCCTCCGACTTTTCCATAACTCTGTTTTTCCAGCAGTAGAAAATGATTTATTTTGATGTTTCAGCAGCCTAATGAGGAGCAGGCAGATGATAAGCAGGAAAAGGGTCTGGATGGAGCAGCCGTAGGGACAGTGGCTCAGGTAGCAAGGCGACTAGAGGGTGACCAATAGGACAGGCTGCAGCTGGAGCTGTTAAAATGATCAGTCTTTCCATCTCTCTCTCCCTGACTCATTATTTTCTTTTTCACAGGCTTGAGGGCAGGATTTAGCTCTAAGTAGTAATTTATTTACGCAGCAGGTTTCTGAGTTAATATCATTTTTGTGGTCCAAGTGACCTGCCAACAGGAGGAATGACAGGACTACAGCAGGACATTAATATCACTGCAGAAAAGTAGAATGTGCAAACCTCTTAATTCGTTTTACAATCATTAATTCATTACACTTCTTTTACACAGTATTATTTGCTCAAAATCCACCAAAAATTGTCAATTTGCACTACTCGGATTTTGTATTTTGGAACTGACGCTAAGGCAAGGCAAGGCAAGTTTATTTATATAGCACATTTCATACACAGTGGTAATTCAAAGTGCTTTACATAAAAGAAAGTGAAATAGTCATTCACAGCAATAAAAACAAGGAATTAAAAATAATAAAAACAAGGAATTTTAAAATGTTATAGAAATTGATTTAAAATGAAATTTAAAACAGTTAAATAGAAAATGATTATACATAAAATACAGTGCAGTCAGTTCGGACGTAGCACAGTGTTCATTCAACAAATACACAGCTAAACAGATGAATTTTCAGTCTGGATTTAAATGTGGCTAATGTTTTAGCACATCTGATCTCTTCTGGAAGCTGGTTCCAACTGCGGGCGGCATAATAGCTAAAAGCGGACTCCCCTTGTTTTGTGTGAACCCTTGGTATTTCTAACTGACTCGATCCTAATGATCTGAGTGGTCTGTTAGGTTTATATTCAGTGAGCATATCTGCAATGTATTTAGGTCCTAGGCCATTGAGTGACTTATAAACGAATAAAAGTACTTTAAAATCAATCCTAAATGTAACTGGAAGCCAGTGTAAGGACCTGAGGACTGGTGTGATATGCTCAGATTTTCTGGTTCTAGTCAGAATCCTGGCAGCAGCGTTCTGGATGAGCTGCAGCTGTCTAATGGTCTTCTTTGGAAGGCCGGTGAGGAGACCATTACAATAATCCACCCTGCTGGTGATAAAGGCATGAACAAGTTTCTCCAAGTCGTGACTGGAAACAAAACATCTAATTCTTGCAATGTTTTTGAGATGATAGTATGCTGATTTAGTTACTGCTTTGACATGACTACTGAAGCTAAGGTCTGTCTCCAGAATCACCCCAAGATTTCTGACTTGATTTTTAGTTGTTTGACCCCTAGAGTCAAGGTATGCATTCACCTTGAGAACTTCATCTTTGTTTCCAAATGCAATGACTTCAGTTTTCTCCTTGTTTAGCTGAAGAAAGTTTTGGCACATCCAACTGTTAATTTCATCAATGCATTGGCAGAGGGAGTCAATGGGGCTATAGTCATTTGGAGATAAGGCCAGGTAGATCTGGGTATCATCAGCATAGCTGTGATAGGCAATTTGGTTCTTCCTCATTATCTGACTTAGTGGGAGCATATACAGGCTAAACAAGAGCGGTGCAAGAATTGAGCCTTGTGGGACTCCGCATGTCATGGACGTCCACTTAGACTTATGCTCTCCTATACTCGCATAATAACCTCTCCCTTCTAAGTATGACCTGAACCATTTGAGTGCCAACCCAGAAAGCCCGACCCAGTTTTCCAGTCTCTCTAGAAGTATGTTATGATCGACAGTGTCAAACGCAGCACTAAGATCTAGCAGTACCAGCACTGATATTTTGCCAGAATCAGAATTAAAGCGAATATCATTTATTATCTTAATGAGTGCTGTCTCTGTGCTGTGATGCACTCGGAAACCAGATTGAAAATTATCCAGGTATTCATTTGAGTTTAAGTAGTTGTTCAGCTGATTTAAAAACTATCTTTTCAATAATCTTACCTATGAAAGGAAGATTTGATATTGGTCTATAGTTGCTCAACATGGTGCTATCAAGATTGCGCTTTTTCAGAAGGGGCTTAACAACTGCAGTTTTCAGGGAGTTTGGAAAAGTCCCAGAAATAAGTGAGGTGTTCACCACTTCTAAGAGATCTGCTTCTAAACAGTTAAGCACACTTTTGAAAAAAGATGTAGGAAGTGTGTCGAGATAGCAGGTTGACGATTTAAGATGCTGTACTATTTCTTCCAAAATTTTGCTATCAATTGTTTCAAAAACAGACATAGTCACTTCTTTTTGAGATTGCGGTCGAATCTGTGTGACCTCTGTATTACAGGAAGATGTGCCAATCTCCTTTCTGATATTACTGATCTTCTCTGAAAAGAAGGAAGCAAACTCATTGCATTTGCTGTCGGAGAGCATTTCACTAGGAATCTGACTTGGGGGGGTTTGTCAGTCTCTCAACAGTAGCAAAAAAAGTACGAGTGTTGTTTAAGTTACTGTTTATAAGGTTTGAGAAGAAGGTCTGTCTAGCTGTGGCTAGTTCCACATTGAAAGCATGAAGGATGTCTTTATAGATGCTATAGTGAATTTCAAGTTTCGTCTTCCGCCACATCCGCTCAGCTTTTCTGCATTGCCTTTTCATACTCTGAACTGCTGTTGATTTTCTCCAAAATGATTTTTGTCTGCCTGTCTTGTTGCTGACCTTTATCGGAGCTATATCATCAATAACATTCTTAACTTTTGAGTTAAATGAATCCAGGAGAAGATCAACAGAGTCTGCAGAAATGCTTGGTGTTGAAGATATAGCCTCCATAAATAGCACACTAGTGTTCTCATTAATGCATCTCTTTCTGACAGAGACAGATCTAGATTCAGTGGTGACAGAGATCAGTATATCAAAGAAAATACAGAAGTGATCAGACAGTGCTACATCCTTAATAACAATGGATGAAATGTTTAGACCTCTACTGATGAGTAAATCTAGAGTGTGTCCACGATTGTGTGTGGGTCCATGCACATGCTGAATCAGGTCAAAAGTGTTTAAAACAGTTATAATTTCTTTTGTAGTTTTGATTTCAGCATTATCTATATGAATATTAAAATCCCCTGCAATAGCAAAACAGTCAAACTCTGAGGAAATCATTGATAACAGTTCTGTGAACTCTTCAACAAAGGCTGGAGAGTATTTTGGAGGCCTGTAAATGATGATAAACAGAATGCGTGGGGCACCTTTCAGCACAATACCTAGATATTCAAAAGACAAGTACTGACCAAATGACACTTGCTTGCATTGATAAACATCTTTAAATAGAGCAGCTACACCTCCACCTCTCCTAACAGTCCTGCAGACACTTATAAAATTAAAGTTAGGAGGGGCTGTTTCATTTAGGACTGTTGCACTGCAGCTGTCTTCAAGCCATGTTTCATTTAGAAACATAAAATCCAGGTTGTTTGTGGTTATTAAATCATTGATCACAAATGATTTATTTTTTAGTGAGCGAATGTTTAAAAATGCTAACTTGATGGAATTACATTTTGTCTCTACAGCAATCTTAGATTGATGCATTACAGGCCGCAGATTAGATGGGTCAGCCGTACGGCTTGAGAAGGCCTTAGACCTTCTATCACGTGATAAAACAGAAATAGAGAAGGCTACAGGCATACTGGGTTCCCGCTTGTTTTGTAAACATTTGTGAATGTTGCTGCTAATATAGCGGGGACCCGACACATATCACTGAGAGCTGTTATCAGTGGAAAGCTAAGTGGAATGATCATTTTTATTTGGCAAGTTGAGGAATGTTATTGGCCAAAGCCTAATAATTTCTAAATTACTAAATATTGCCTCATTGATCATCCTGACCAGTGTAACAGCCTATCAGTAGTTAAGATATAGAATTATTAGGTCATTGCGAATGAGAGGAAACTGAAGGATTTTAAAATGATTTACATCAGTAACAATGTTTTATGACAGTGCTAATATAATATTAAAACATTTTAATATAATTAAATATTTTTTTCTTTATAGGATATATTAAAGCAGCAGCTGGCTGAGAAGCAGGATATCATTGGGAAATTACAAAGGGAAAAAGATTTGGCTGCTTCTCATAAATCTGATACACAGAAAGTTGGCAGTTCCAAACAGACATCAATCATGAAGACCGAGAATAAAGGCGACTCTTTTAGTCCAACACAAGAGGTCAGTAGAGTGATATTAATGCAAAATGCATAGAGCTTATAAGAAGCGTAAAAGCAATACAAAGACAGGAATAGCTCTGGTCTGTATGATAATTGGTTACTGTGGATATATAATATGTGTTGGTTATCACTCAATGCAGGTGGCAGTACTCGACTCCTCCATCCTGTCCACAAAGAGTCTCCGAGAAGAGCGCTTCCCCAAACCTGAGCTAGAAATCAGCTTCACACCACTTAAACCTGACCGAATGAATGTCAGGAAACCAGGAGAAGCAGAGTCTGTCACGATAAAACTCCGACGTACAGCCAGAAAGAGAAAGAACCCAGAGATGGAGGTATACAGACACTATATCTAAACACTTTGTTGTGGTTTCTAAACAATTAAAATTAATCCAGGTTCCCATGGTCAGGGAAATTCAAAAGTGTGAGTTTTCACATCTGGAAATGTCATGGAAATTTCTATAGTCTATACACATTTTTAATTATTTAGATATAGTTTAATTAGTTAGTTAGACCTATTAATTGATTTAGATATATAAACATGATTAATTCTAAACATGTATTGCAGCTGCAGTTAGTTGCAGTAAACTCTAAAGGTTCCGGTCTATTTTTAGAAATTCTTGTCAAATTGTGATACATTTAAAAAATGAACAATGAAAAACGTTAATCATGTGTGCTAACAACTTGGTCATCGTACATATAATGCAACACATAATCATATAACTTGTGTTATATGTGTTTGTTATTCTAGAACTCTGTGGAATCAGAAAATCGATGGCTGAAGGTGAACAACAAGGAAAACATGCAATCTATTGAGGTGACTTTCTGTCCATTAATACACCTGTGACATCTCACGTCTTTCTCTGTAATGTTTATTCGATAATACACTGAGCTAGTTGTATTCTGTATTTTTGCACCTTACCAGACTCCCACAGTGCAAGGGAAAAAGGTGAGTCAATTAAAGCAGAAAGACGCTCCTGCCAGCCTGAAAGGTAAAAAAGACGGAGCCCTGCAGAAGATTGGTGACTTTATCCAGAGCTCTCCAACCCTCTTTGGGAGCAAAGGTCAGCGCTGCCTCTTAATTTTACACTCAGTCAATGGCATCGATTAGAGCTCTCTGCTAAAAGTGTTTCATACTGTATCTCAGCATGACCCAACTTTTTACTCCCTCCTCAGCCAAAAAGATCATGAGCATGGTGAATGTTAAATCCCCCGAACCGCCGAATCCTTCTGAAAACAACAAACCCAAGAAATCCAAACGAAAGCTCTTCAAGACTCAGGTTTCCTCCCCGCTGGACATACCCTCTCATCCTGTAAGTAGTGTTTCCTGTGCGTTAGTCACGTAAGAGTGAATCATAAGCATGTATGAATAAATTAATGAAAAGCATATCATATGTTAGAGATAATGTAATGACAACTATATAACATTTTAAGCCTCAGAAAGACAAGGTTGATTGTCAATCTGCTTTAAAGATTTTTTAATTTCAGTGTTACATTTTTTTTAAATACTTTTTTTTTCAATCCCAACTTAATATGCAGAGTAAATTAAGCAGTAAGCCATTATATTTGATTGGTATCTGTTGTTTGAGTAATCTGTACACCTAGGCACTAGATGTTACTAAAAATGTTTAAAAAGATACATAAACAATACTTGCTGAAAAGTTTCGTACTTTATTGAAACACTAACATTACCCTGGTAACGTCACGCTTTGGGGAAAAAACTCCATTAATATATATTTATGAAATATCATTCTTTTATACGTTTAAGTTTGACATTTAGAAATAATTGAAGTTCTAAAGCCTTGTTGAATGTGAGTAAAAGAAATCTGTGATGCATTATTTATTTTGAGATGTGTGTGTGTGTGTTTGTTGTGGTACGGAGGTACAGTTTAAAATGTATTCAGGACTAAAAATCCATGCAGCAATGCTGTCAGGTGAATGTATATTAAATTCATTAAATCATTTTACAGATCATTGGAGGCAGTGATGATGATAAAGAGAGCGATCATCTCATAATGAAGAGAAAACTCAGAACAAGAACTGCCAAGAGATGGTCCAAATTTGATGGCCAAGTATAATTTCAGTTTTTTTTTCTACATATAAATTGTTTGTCATATATTTTGTTTGTTTAATATCTGGAGGTTGTTGAAGTGTTCATATTTGTTTCATTAACATTGGAAATGTTTGTAAATATTTTATAAATGTAACTCAAAACCATATTAAAAAATTGTTTACTTTTTTAAATTCAGCTTTTGATTTCCTGTGATTATATGACAAAATGTGACAAACAGAATTGTTTATTAAAACAAATGCTTAAAAGCAGATATCATTTGGGTTGCATTTCTTATGCTTAGAAATATAAGCTCAATATGCTCAAAGCATTGCTGTCCCTTGAGGTTGGATTTCCCATCATTATATCCTTTAAAAAAAAAGCCTCCGGTGAGGAAAGCAGTTCCAAACATTCAAGGTGAGAGGGATGAAGAAAATGTTCCAGATGAATGTTTGGGGTCAGCTTATTGTATGATAGTCATTTATTTCCTCTGTCAGTAAATGGAGGGTGGCTGTCATCAGAGAAGAGTAAGTAATACATTTTACCTGCACCTCTTGATCTCTGCACTCTACACGAACACAGGTCACACCTGCACTAATACACTCTTCTCTTTGCAAGGTGAAATAAATGTGACATTGAAAACAAACCTTTTTTGTGGGTGTGTTTGCATGTCATTATCGTAGCGGCCATGGTTGCTTGCATTTGCAAGTTCATTTGTGGAACTGGGTCATAAAAGTATGCTGTCCTTAATGCACTCAATAACACATTCAATAAAATGTCCTCTGAGATGTTCCCATTTTCTAGGGACAGTCCCGGTGTTTGGTGTCCCATCTCCTGAAATACCTCCATTTTATAGCATGACAACAATGCCCTGCAAAAAGTCTGACAAACAACCATCTGGTTACCGCAACAATCGTACAGTGATTATTTTCACAAGTAAAGGAGGCTGCAGGCTACTGATTACTTGGTCGTACACTGCTTCTTTATGAAAAACTTAAACAGAGAACAGAGCACAATTATCATCAGTACTATCGTCAAAGTGCACCCCAATGTGAATAAATAATCAAGCATTTAAGACAATTTGTGCCTGAAACGAGTCTAGAACACAATTAAGACTTGGAGTAGTACTAATAAACAGTAAAGGTTTCACATAAAATAAGTTGTATTTACTGTATATTTACTCCATGTGAAAATGAAAAATACGATTTTGTTTTCTATATAATTTGATATTTTTTAATGTTTGCTATTTTTCATAGTGTGATTCTTCTTGTGTGCGAGTTGTATTAAAGCCATTTAGGGTCAGTTTAATCCACAAACATCATGATAATTATTGATAATAATAATAGATCATGGAACCCACAAGAATAAAAAAATGAAAACATGCAAAAAAAAATTAGTTCATAAATGGTAAAAAGTGAGATTTCTTTAATATTTTGACCACTGAACTAGGATATGTCTCCAGTCACCTTATTACGATACCATGCATGGATGAATTGTTCAGAATAAGATATATGACATGCATTTAGAAAACAGACAGGATGAATTTTCATTTCATGGCAACTTTAATTTAGTTACAGTGCAACATACAGATAGCATCCACACTTACATCTGCAATGGCTCACATTGATGACTGGCTTACTAAGTCATGTCTCTACCTAAACACCAAAAAAACAGTCTGTATGGCATTTACCAAACAAAATATGAAGGTGTCACATTCTAATGTGTTCCTTAGAGGACAGGAGCTTGATATTGTTAATGATTTCAAGTATCTAGGAGTCACATATGACTCCACCCTAACATTCAAACATCATGTAAAAAAGGTGGCAAATAAAGTTAAATTCAATTTGCAGAATTTTAAACAAGTTAGACCATTTCTTGATACCAAAGCTGCCAAGTTGTTCTTATATACTATGATCTTTTCACATATTGAGTATTGTTTTACAAATTGGTCATTAACTAGCACAACTACTCTTAAAAGTATTGAATCTCTATTTAAGAAAGCCATAAAAACTTTTGATAAAAAGGCATAATTGTCATTCCACCATTGCGATATCTTAGAGAGACACATTTTTAAGCTTTGACCAATTTTAAACGTCTCAAGTATGCTTGTTTGGTATATAAAGTGTTAAATAATCTTGCCCCCCCCCCCCCTCCACTGCATGGCTTTTTCCAAAGACTTGAAAGCGGAGGTAGTACATGGGCCTCTGTAAATGAGGACTGTGTGATACCATTTAGGCGCACCACTTTTGGACAAAACGTATTGTCAATAATAGGTGGTAAACTCTGGAATAGTTTGCCCCTCCCAATAAGAGAGTGTCCTACATTCAACACCTTTAAAACTCATTTAAAACAGTGGCTTCTAGAAAACCAGAGATGTATTCATTTTTAACTGTCACACATTTATCACCCATACACTTTCATTGTTAAAATTGAATGCAGTATAGAGGTGGATGAACAAAGTCTTTTCCATTATGTATTTTTGTTTTGTTTTGTTGTTTGTTGTCAATGTATATGTCACCATTATGTGTACCTTTTCATTTATAGTGAATGAATGTTGTATTATTGTTGGCTGTCCTTATGTTAGTTTTATGTTACCTGCCTAGGGACTGCAGATGAAAAGTAGTTATTACTAATTCTGGCATATTTACATGGTGTATTTTTATGCAACAATGTTCATGAATATGCATGGTCCCTAAATAAGTTTTAGTGTGTGTAAATGTCATTACAATGCTATGGTGTCGTATTAAGTTTAACACCATCACACACAAGAAGTGGATTTTAATTGGTCAGGCTTTGCTTTGGTCTCTGCCCCTGCCACAGTGTGATGAATTGATTGACATCCTCACTGTGTCATAGCAGTTCATCAGCTCACTCTCTAGGCAGCAAGTGGTCCGTTAAGGGAATGTGCTTATGTTTTTGACCAGACTTTGTCTGTATTACTGACCAGAATAGGGGCAACGCTGCGTGGTGCCTTGTGCTAATATGGTCGTTTGAAGGTTGAGGGATAAATTTGGTAGCTGGCTCATTTCAATCTAGTCTGACCTAATTGTATTTCATTTAAATGAAATAAAGTCAGTGTGAATTTCTTGTAACTGCTGGGGATTTCAATCAAAGACAGTCATTTCAGACAACACTGGGTATTGTGTTATATCTTTGATTGTCTGTGGGTGATAAATATTAGGGAAAAACATTCATTGACTATTAGGACTAAAAGCTCATCTACATCCTTAAGTCTGGCAGGAGTAAACAGTATAGTGGTCTCACAGTGCTTTCATGTATGAGGCGCATTGGTGACCTAATGTAAACACTGTCAGGATGCCCGATTTTAGAGACAGCAGCAGGCGAAATGACTTATGAAAAGTGGCATTAAATATTGAAATTGGTGCAAGCATGTCAGCTTTCATTTTCTGCTTCATTTGTTTCAGAGTGAAAATCCCATACTCCTTCCAGCAGCTTTCTGAGCATTTTCAGGAGTGTCATATTGAGCTTCATTACTCTCTTATCAGAAGGGTCACTGCACCAGCCCAGTAACTCCACTTATCAATTACTGCAAGATCCCTCCGCAAAACAAGCAACTCATCATTCCTGTGGCAAACTGCTTTTTAAATGCAGTTGCATATTGGATGTCTAGTAGTATCTCTTCTTGTTTAAGCAACTGCAATACCAAACAAGCAAATCTGATTGTGGTATTATTCTTACTCCAGTACATCGATTCACTTCACCACCCCAAGAGCCATGTGGAGCACTTTTTTTGATGGATTTATGTTTCATTTTTGCTTCAAAATCTTGACCACTATTCACTGCCATTATAAAGTTTGGAAGAGTCAGGACATTGTTCAATATAACTCAGATTGTATTCATCTGAAAGAGCAAAGTTAATACACCTAGGATGGCATGAGCATGAGTAAATCATGGGGTCATTTTAATTTTGGGGTGAACTATCCCTTTAAGGCCCAATCACACCAAGGATGATAACTATAACCATTAAGTTTTAATGAATGTTCTAATTGTATGAGAATAGGGAGGTTTACAACACAACTATAATGATAATGACAGGGTAGAATGATATTGCTGTAATCACTTTCAGAACAATTACTGTCAAAATCCAGTCATAGCAATAATCCATGCGTTCATGAATTTCGTGTGAGGGCGAAAGATGTCCCTACACATTTTTGTTGCATTGACCAATAGAAAGCTGCTTGGACTTCTGTGTGAGCTGTTTCATGCATTGCGACACTATTGACAATCTAGAATGGACCTGTTCGTCCTTGAATTTTTGCAGAAATTTCACTGATGTGACTGCTCCTTAAAGTCAGCATATCTATTTCAGCATTTATTTTCTAAATTCATGTTACCGATCTTATTGTGAATAATTAATCTGTGAATGTTTATTTTATTTTTTTTTTTTTTATTCTACCTTGTAATTTTTAATTTTAAATGTCATTACTGGACCTTCATCTGCTTCCATTTTTGCTTGCAACACGCTATGGATGGAACCAAGTCCTTGTTCTTCTTTTTTTGGGGGGAAATGTCACATTTATGTCACAGTACGGAAGAAAAGACTTCCATTTCATTGTGACTTTAACAGCTTGTACATGGCCACTGATATGACTACAGTCTTCTAGTGTGTGTGTGTACTTTATTTGAAAAAATATTAATATTTAAAAAATCCTTTGTTTATCTTTATTTAAAATGTTTTAAATGAAAAGTTCCTTTTTCTTTGTAGAATAGTGAGAAGTGACTTTGATGGCAGCAGAAAGGCTTTTAAGACAGTGCAATTATTGTGGTGAGGGTGACCTTACTGTTGTGATTTACAAGGGCATGGATGAGCACAGTGGGACTCAAACCATGTCTCATAAGTGTATATTGGCTGCTCCAAATCTAATACCCTGATTCAGACCTACAAAAGAAGCACTAACTCTGTGATTAATGTGGCAGGGGGGCTGTTTTAGCACATGCATTTCATCCTTAATTATTATTATAAACATCCCTGTAATTTCTCATTTTTAAGAAGACTGTTGAAGCACCATTGTTTGAATTTATTATTTTTTTTTTTATTATTATTTATGTTATGTGTGTGTGTGTGTGTATATATAAAAAAGATGTTTTGATGGCCCACATAAGTTTCTTTAGCTGTGTGCTGATATGGCACTCTTTGTTCTTGTTAGCTAACATGCATATCAAAGTCTTTTTGCATGGAATGGCACCAAACAGGTACAATTCAATAAGAAGACCTAATAGGGAATATGTTCTAATAGGTAATGCTGAAATTGAATTAGCCTGTGGCTGTATGCCACCCTGTTCTTGTGCATGAACGTTATTAAATTTTGTTTTTGAGAATTAGTTTTAGCTTTGCAACCTCAAATGTCAGCACATAATCTGTGTGAAACAGCTGAGACAGCAGGCACCAGGGCTTTTTTAAATTCCGGAGAGAAAAATAAATAAATTTAACCAGTTTCATTATGTTTTTGGTTCAACCAATGGCCATTTGAAATGGGTCTCTCAGCACTTCAGGGTAATTGATTTTAATAGAAACAGTTTCACATTAATTTCGCCCCAGCACAATCAGCGAACCACTATTAACCTATTTTCTTCTCTTAATTACTCATCTAAATTAATAAATTACCAATCTGCAATAAAGCCTCTCATGAACCAAAGCTTGTTACAAATCACAGCACATATAAATGAATGAAGTGATGTTAAAAAATGCATCTCTGGCATTGCCTAATTTATTTCTTGGAGTGCCACAGTGCTGCAATAACATGACATTTGCCTTTGCTGAAGTTGAGTGATTGACTTACATAAGCATCTATGAATAATTTTATGAGCATCGCAGTACATGACTGTGCTTCTAACAGTGAGGTCGATCCCATTTAGAGGTAAAAATACAGCAATACAGCGAGAGTGGATTGGGTGACCCAAACATCGGTCAGGATAGTGGTAGGTATAAAATGGAAATTAAATCTTGCTTGAAACCAGAAGAAATATTTTGCAGATTGCGACTAAGATGATCCTGATTTTGAATGCGCTGTGTCATCAGGGGGCTTAATGTGAAAGAATACACAAATGAGATGTAACCTTGAAAAGACAAAGACAACCGTGTCATTTGATTGCAGTTTACACCCTGTGTTCCAGGCTGGCACCCCACACGTTCTCACTTCAATCATCCTTCTCACACATATAAACACAGACAACCTGCAAGGACAGATTATAATGAGTTACAGGGTTCTTTATTTACCAAAACAACCTCAACAAACAAAGCCAAGTTGAATTTTAATGATAATTCTTTAGTCCCCTGTTGACTGAAGTAATGCATGTTTGAACATAGGAGAAAGCTTGTAGATTACCTTTTTTTAGGATTTATGGCACTCTCAGACTTCATTGAAAAACATGATGTGAATAAATCCTCTAAGGATTTCCAATTTAGACAATAAACCTGACATTCTGTACAAGCCCTTGGCCCCTTGCTGCCTGATGAAGGGTCCTTGAAAATGTTGCCCTGGTGAATAACAGTATGTCAGCCTCTGCAAGTTTCTTATTGACCGGAGTGAAATGCAATTTGTCCAGTTACATGTCAGAGTATGAAGACTAAATCCTGAAATTGTCACCCAGGCCTCAATATTTAAGTAAAACCATCACATTTGAATTCCGAATGTATTTCATAAATTTAGAACATATGTATTTTATATTTAAAATGCATGCACAATGTTTATTTATAAAGTGCTTACTTTTATTATAAAGAATTTACTTACCATACCAAATGGTGAAAAAAAGAGATTAACTACATATGTTGCTCCATATGAATATCAGTAACTAATGTCATGTCAGTCATGTTAAATGAGAGATGTTTACTCACCATCTCAATATGATAATGTGTGATAGAGTAGTTGTGTCTTCAGGTTCACTGGAGAGTGAGATTAGTGCAATGGCAGCCAGCCTCTCCTCATTAGCACAGGACGACAGCTAGTCCTGCTGTGATGCTGGCAAAAGCTGAGGAGCTTAAAATAACTACAAACCTAACAAATCAACCTCTTTACCAACTTAACCAGTCAAGAGGCAAAGTTATTTGCCATCCATCTGCATTGTGAAAGCCTAGCTGGTAAATACGACTCATTATCAATTTCTTTCTTTAAACTAAACTTGTAAACTTTTATTAATGTTTTTTAACTAACAATTTGTATAAACACTTAAATCCCTGATTTTCATCTTTCTTTTTGGACCTCTCTGTATATTTTTAAATCAATTAATTTATGAGCACACTGTGGTTTATGCAGTGTTCATCAATGACATCTTATTTAAATCAAAATCATGTCTTCCTTGCTATTTAAAAAAAGAATGCAATTTTTATTCTATTATCAGCAGAAAGTATGGACAGAATATTGATGGTCTCTCTGTTCAGAGTCATTGCCAGATGCAATTAAGCCTCACATCTTTATTTCCTACAGCTCCTATCCAGTTCCTGTGACAATCGTATTCATTCCCATTGGGAACATTTAAACATTTCACAGTGGCCAGTGAATTAATAGCATAAAACAGTTGAACAAATCAATCAGCATTTATAGAGGTTGTTCTCACTCTCTCCATTATACCTGTTCTTAATTGCTGTCATCCATTATTCCCTGACTTCTTGTTAGTAATGGTACCTGCTGTCTCGGAAATCTCAGAGGTGTTATTCCTGACCGATTGTGAAGTTCTGTTAATGATGTAGTCTGATTGTATCAAAGGGCAATACTTTAACCGCCAGGACAGCTGGTCAATTACAGCTTCTCATCAAGGAAGGAGACGTTCAGGCTCCTGGAAATAAAGCCTCAATGTCAGGCACCATAACGTTCAGATTTTTTAAACGGCCAAAATAGGATGCACAGGGTGCTTAATGAGAATTTCTTGTTAGCCTGTACTTCCCGTTTGTGTGCCAGAGCCCCGATGATGTCAGGCTAATAATATCACCTCCTCTCGCTTTCAGTGCGTTTGGACTGTCCTTCAGGACTGTGTGATTTATTAGTCTTGAGACTTTTTTGTTTCAGAGGTAGGGGCGGAAATCATGTTCACATGGAGTGGCTTATTGTGTGGAATCTGCTCGGGGCCCACGGTGTACTGAAGAACAGCAGACAGGGGGTCCGAACACTGACAGGGTCATTCTTACTTTCCTTTATAAGTTTAGATTGCAATTATAGTGATGCCAGGTGGAATTTTACACTAGTATTCAAAGACATCAAACTGGTGGAGAGTGCTTATATGATATGTCTATGATAAAACACATCAAAAAGAAGCAAATAGTATGGATGGATAAAGTGTTTTTGTATGGAAGCCATACAGAAGATCGGTATCTTTGGTATCTTTCCAGGCTGGAAAACATCACTCTTTCATCCTTTGTAAATGGTGTAGGTTGAAGGACGTGTCTCTCTGATTGAACTGATGTGTGCCGGTGCTTCTGAAACTGGTGGCAATAGATTCACCTTGAAATCTTCCCTGCACTGATGTACTGGAATACATTTCTGAAATATTTATTTGTTTATTTGCAGATAGCCAAATTTAAAAGATGTTTTAAGAGAATCAATGTATTTTGAAAAAATCTTGCAATTAATGTTGCCATGCCAGTGTATGTGTGATAATATAAACCTCACCACAAAATAATGTTTAATACATCATCTTTACTGTGCAAAAAGACATACATTTCTTTTTAATTTAAACTGCATATTGAAACTAGATTTGCATTCCCGAAAGCAAAGACCAGTGCTTGCAAGACAGCAAACGTGTTAAGAGTGTTTAAGGTTTAAGTACGTTTTTAGGCTTAGTTTTTGTTAGGCTGTTGCCATGACACTCAGGACATCATTATATACTATCAATGGTTAAATGTATGCAAGGACAATAGAAAGAAATGAAAGAAAGAATATCAATTGTAATTCAGTATGTAAATAATACAAAGGTTCCAACACTGTCAGTTACAATTTGAATTAACTGAACTTTTATTAACATTTCTTAAACATCATATTAAAAAAGAACAAGCCCTAACCTAAATGTTAGACAAATATCAAGACAGTGCTGCCTTGCAAACACTGTTATTGTTCAGATATTCATATTATTTTTGCCAGACTGCATGGAGAACATGAAAAACAAAGGCATCATAAACCATATCAAAGCTCATATAATAGTGATCACTGCTAGTGTTAAAGTTGACATTTTAAAATGATGCTATACATGTCTAGAATTAAACTACAGGACTACAGTCTCTAACCTCGTTATTTACAATATTAAACTGACAGTTACAATATTAAACTGACAGATCTCCTCTGTGAATAAAGTACACCGCTATTGCATATCACATTGAAGCCTTAAATCTGAATATATTTGCAGGTACATTGATTCCAAATAGCCACCTGGAAAATGGACAGGAACCAGCCCTCATGCTGTGCCACCGTAGATGGAAAAACACGACTGAAAGACTCAGCAGGGCAGCGTGTCAGAAAGAGGTACAATTTACGGAACAGTCGTTCATGTTCAGTTCAGGTATAACATGAGAACAAAACCTCTTGACCAGTATAGATTCACTGAAACACTTGGAAAAGCTTTTTTGTTTTTCTTTGGTTTTGCAATGTGGCCTAGCTAATAACTCCTATAACATCCTTTGCTTTTTAGTCTTAGATGCTGATGACATCCCCATTCATTTCCCTTTCTATATAGAACAAAGGACAATGTGTCCTCACCATGGATGCATTCAAAGCATTTCTTTCAAATCCTTTTACAATGAGTATCGAGCCAATAATAAAAGCATAATGTGGATTCATGTAGAATAGTCCAAAGTGTCCAAATACTAAAGCACAAACAAAACTTTTTTTTTTTCTTTTTTTAATTAATCCTATTTAATTAATTGACCTCAGTAGTTTATTTGTTGCCCTCAGCATCTTAATGACACACTTCCATCTTTTCTCTTTCAGGCTTATTATTATTTTTTTTTTAGGTAGGAATGCATAGGGACAATATTGAGTATTGGTCAATATTCAAGTTTTTTTTTATTTGATCTGTCAATGTTAACTATTTATTTGTCCATGTTAATTTCTTTATTTTAGATATGCTGTCAACTCACGCTCACTTAAAGTGAATCTACTTTTTCACCTATTATATTTTTATATCACATTATATATTTTATTATATATTTATTGCTTATTGGCCATGAAATGCAATGTTAACATTGGTGCTCCTTTGTATATGTTTGTTTTTGTTATATTTGTTTATATTTTTTGTAATAGTTTCTTTAAAAAGTATTTCTACAATTAATTATAATATTGTATTTAATTTTAATAGTTCTTCATCTTCTTATTATTTTTATTATACAATAGCTTAACTGACTTACAATTAGAGCAGTCTGCTATGTTTTCTCCGAGTTGGCCCGAATCTAATATTTTTGTTACCACATGAATTTTAACAACCTATTTTAATCTCAACTCATCATTCATGTTTAGTACTTTTTCTTATAATATTAAATGTAACTTCATATGCATATAGACGCTTCATATCGAAGAACGTCGAATCCGCAGGGCCACTAAGTACATGTTGATGTATTGTTTACCATCTGTTGGCCAAGCATGCTGACAGAAATTAAAGGCACCTGCCCACCCCTGTCTTTCTCACAGCTAGAAGACAATATATGCCTTGCTTCTAATAAGACAACTATTGTTGGGATGAAAGAATGGATGAAACTCATTTGTCCGTGTTTCACTCCGTCTCGAATCGCGCTCGCAGAAAGCGCTCGAGAAACAGTATCTCTTCCGAGGCTCGGTAAGCTTTCAACTCGTTTTTTTTTTTTTTAGTCTCGAGCAAGAGACTCTATGACATTCACGTTACATGATTTGGCTGATTTTTACGTAGAGAGCTTGACAGTGCACCACATTATAATAAATGATCATTCATGTTTTCATAACCGCTGGCCAAAATCAAAAACATCTTTGAGAGCAAGGGGGCCCCCTGGTGTTTCGGGGGCCCTACGCAGCTTGTGTATTCTGCATATAGGGAGGATCGGCTCTGTTTGTGGCAATCACTGATGGTGATTTGGAGGGCAGACGGGACGGGACTGCAACGAAGTGGAGTGTTCAAAACATCTTTATGATTGCTCATACACTGTATACTTGATTCTAATGTTCTATTATGCTTTATAAATTAGGTACTTAGATACTTAAAGAGATTGTTCACCCCAAAATGAAAATTATGTCATTATTTTCTCACCCTCTAGTTGTTCAAAACCTGTCAACTTTAGATATTTGTATGTATGTATGTATGTCCATATGATGCAAGTCAATAGGGTCCAATATAACTTTTGCGACTTACTGAGGAAAGGCATACATGTTTGGAGTGGCATGAGGGTGAGTAAATGGTGACAGAATTTAGGTTTATGGGTAAACTATCCTTTTTAAAGTAATCTATGTCCAAAAAAATATTTCTTCCATGCCACCACAGGTTCGTGGTTATTAAGAAGTATTACATATATGTGACCCTGGGGGCGTATTACAGAAAGTTTCTTATCTTAGGTCTTAACTTAAGATATGATATGTTAAATTAGGATTTTTCGCAAATTCGTATTACAGAAGCAAATCTTAACTTGGTTTGGGATTCTTATCCTATCTTACAAAATTGTATCTTATCTCTAGTTAGGAACTCTTAAATGGCATAATCAAGCTCGACAATCCACTCTCAGGTCTGTTACCAAGCAACCAACACTGCTGATGAGGTAAACAAAAGCTGCTTCACTTTGAAAATCGCCTTTTGCAAAAAAACGTAAGGCATTAGTCACTTGCTCTACAACCAGTAATGCTCCGAGACACTTTTGTTGGTCTCTATAGTGCTGGTTGCAGTTCTTGTGCTAACTGTAATATGTTGTGTGGCAGTCTGTAATTACCAAAATATAACATCTTCAGGCTCCTCTAAGAGTCTTTCTACCATTAAACATCTTCGTTCTTCATTTTCAACTATTAATAAATGTAATACCATTGTCGTACAGCACAGTTGTAAGCGTTTTTTTCCGTTAGCTTTCAAATAATTTTGAAGTTAGGACAGCTATGGGGTTGTCCTAAAGTTAAGACAGTTTTTAGTTTTTTTTGTCAAGTTAGGAGGTTTCTGTAATACCCCTTTCCTATCTGTAGTTAAGATAGGATAACGCACTTAGGAAATGCTGTTCTGTAATAGCTTTTGTCCTAAATGTGGTCCTAACTGAAATTACCATGGTTACCAAACAGATAAGATAAGATTTTAAAGTTAGGATCTTTCTGTAATACCCCCCCTGGACCACAAAACCAGTCATAAGTAGCACGGGGATATTTGTAGCAATAGCCAACAATACATTGTATGGGTCAAAATTATAGATTTTTCTTTTATGCCAAAATCATTAGGATATTAAGTAAAGATCATGTTCCATGAAGATATTTTGTAAATTTCCTATCGTAAAAATATCAAAACTTAATTTTTGATTAGTAATATGCATTGCTAAGGACATAATTTGGACAACTTTAAAGGTGATTTTCTCAATATTTAGATTTTTTTGCACCCTCAGATTCCAGATTTTCAAATAGTTGTATCTCGGCCAAATATTGTCCTATCTATACAAACCATACATCAACGGAAAGCTTATTTATTCAGATATATAAATCTCAATTTGACTCTTATGACTGGTTTTGTGGTCCAGGGTCTCATATAATATAAGCACAGAAATAAACAATAAAGAATACTTCATGAAATACGAACATGATAGTGTGTATTCATCGCACTTTGATTTTGATTGCTATTTTGCTCCTTCATCAAGCACATTTTACAGCAATAAGATCTAATTTATAAAGCATTTTATAAAACATTTCATGAAGCTTTACAACCGTTCCTATTTCACATAATTGAAGTCATTGCAATTTGACTTAATTTAAGTGACAGAAAAGCTCCTCTGTGATAGCAATAAGGAATTCATCAAAAACGTCTCTCAGCCCCTGTGTGACTGCATCAGTCCCTAGAGAGACATGAAGGGTACAGACAGCCTACAGCACCAGGTCAGGTCTCTCAGCTAGTTTCAAAGCCTCGTGCATGCTGGCTGCCGATAGCTTGCGGTTGATGTTCCGATAGCGGCAGCGGATGAGGTTATGGTACGTGGTCCTGAGGTCTCTGTTGAAGAATGCATAAATTAAGGGATTGATGAGCGAGTTGGCATAGCCCAGCCAAAGCAGTGTCCTCTCCACCCACAAAGGCACGCAGCTACACTGCACCCCGCAGATGAACGGCCGTGCCGTAGAAAGCAGGAAGAAGGGCAGCCAGCATACGGCGAAAGCCCCCACAACAATCCCGAGGGTGGCCGCTGCCTTCTGCTCTCTTTTGAAGATGGAGATGTTTTTACGGTCATTTTTGAGAAGGCGAGAAAAGCTCACACACTCCTCCACCTCCCTCTGCAGCTTTAGGACCGCAGTCACACAGTTCACACTTTCCTCGTCTTCGGCTTTGGGAAAACCAGCAATTGTGTGTTTGGCAGCACTCACCTTTGCCACTCTGTATATCCGGTAGTACATAATGAGCATCACGGACATGGGAATGTAGAAGGCCACGGCGGTGGAGTAGATAGTGTAGCCCAGGTCCTGGCTGATCAGACACATATTGTCATCGTTGACATTCTGAGCCCATCCAAACAGTGGGGGTAGGGTTATGGAGGCAGAGAGAAGCCATACAGACAGCACTATTTTGGCCATGCACTTTCCACTCTGTCTCACGGGATACGTCAACGGCTTAGTGATGCCTAGGTACCTGAGAAAATGGAGTGGAGAATGGGAAAAATGAAAGAAGGAAAAAAAGAGGACTGTTAAAGTGCATCACTGTCAAAGAATGCATAAATGTGGGCACTTTAGTGGTGACTTTCTTTGTCCTTATTTGGAATAGTACAATCTAAGCTTGAAATATCTCCTTGAAAAGAGACCAGGGCTAGTTGTCATAATGAATAAATAGCTATAAAATATGTAAATAGCACAGTAAGGTTTTTAGTCAAACAAGTTTTGTCCAGCAGTGTTTTTTATTATTAGTTTATTATTTTTATTCTGCCCTTCAATCTAGTTTTTTATATATATTTGTTAGGTAAACAAGTGATTATAATATAATCACACTGACATACATGCAGACAATAGTTGAATATATATAAAAAGGGAGATTTGAACTGCAAGGTTCTCATGAATTGTGTTTTTCAAAAATGTTACATACACAGTAAAAAGTGGTAACCTTTAATTGAGATTTATCTTGAATAGATATATCTGCCTGATTTAACCCATACAATTAAGTTTATAAGCTTGAAAATAACTTAATGTGTTTAAATTGAGTGATGTTAGATAACATTAATTTTTGATTTGAATAAAACCAGTTAATTTAGATGTTACTATGTTTTTAGTGTATGCTGTCATTTATATTTACTCTCTCTCTCTCTCTCTCTCTCTCTCTCTATATATATATATATATATACATACAGTATATATATGGTTTGACTAATGGTCTGATTAATTACATTTTTTATAACATGTTTTTACTTTTTTTTTCTTTTTACTTTTTTTTCTGGTTTTATAAATTGTTTTGTGTTTCATAATTATTTTAGTGTTTTTAGTGTCATAATTAGAAAATGTGTTTAAATTAGGCTGTTTATCGGCGTGTTCTATTGTGAAACGTACAGGTATGACCCCACTAAAAGTAAATGTGCCTGTGTTTTTCTGGTCTATAATGGTGAAAATGTTCAGTAGCTTATTTGTAGTCAAGCTAAAATATGAGTCTATACAGAAACTGATTTTCAAAAATAAACCACACTGAGAAATTTTAAATGGAGTAAAAATGTGACAACTTACCCCGGTCTCCTGTACATATAATATACAGCCTAAATTAAACACTTAAAGTGTATACAGTCATCTACCATTGATCAGTTTAACCAAATTATGCTTGCATCTATTTTTAATTACAGCTCCTATATCTGGGAGACCTACCTGTCTATGCTTATGACACATAGTGTCATTATTGAAGCGGTGCAGCACATCACGTCCATGGCGATAAAAACATTACAGAAAACACGACCAAAGATCCACTGTCCTCCTATGAGATCAGTGATGCTGACAAACGGCATTACGACCACCGCAACCGACAGGTCTGCAATGGCCAGAGAAACGATTAAGTAATTAGAAGGTTGCTTCAGTTTCTTCACAAAACATACTGATATGACCACCAACAAATTCCCACAAACTGTTAAAAAGGTAAGCAAGGTCAGAACCCCTCCGATGAGCACTTTCTCAACATGTCCGTAACTCAAAATCGTCTCTCCGCATCTGGTCTCGTTATCCATGAAACTTGGCGTCGGCAAAGTTGTAGTGGTGTCGTGCATCTTGTTAAGAAAACGCACGTCCATCACTTCAGATGTCAAACTAGTCATGAGTGCCTGCACGCGATCCTTCGTCAGCGTCGAAATCATATTGGCTGTTGAGAGCTGTCCTTGGTTCTGAAAAGATATTGCTCTCATTATCCATCAGATATCCAAGTCCCAGTTAAATACATGATATATAATAACTACACACATATGCTGTACTGGTTTTCTGGCTCTATCTGTGATAAATGAAAGAACATCCCATCTACACGCGAAGAGCCATTCAAGTTGTCAAGATAACGCTCACAGAACGAACCGCGCGCTCTTCACGGCATTATTGGCGTCTTGACTGTGCGTAATGACGTGAGATGTTTATGGGTGTGACTCTTTAAAAAAATGGGTGTGCAGTATTTTGACAGACTGTTGTAATGGGATGTTAAACAGGACAATATCATCTGTGTAATCAATCATAGGCTAAGCATCACATACATTCAACTTCCATCTAAAAAAAATGCTGGGTTAAATACAACTCAGCGCTGGGTTAAAATATGGACGAACCCAGCGATTGGGTTGTTTTTACCCAGCGGTTGGGTTACTGCCCAGAAGGTTGGGTTAAACATTTAACCCAACTGTTGGTTGAAAACAACCCAGCATGTGTTCTGTCCAATATTTACCCAGCACTGGGTTGTATTTAACCCAGCATTTTTTAGAGTGTACATAAGAATTTTGGGCAAGTGTAAACAAAACAAAAAAAAGCTAATAATATTTCCTGACACTTTGCTTAAAAAAAGTATTTACTACCATCTCATGGCCTACCATAGAATTACAATTACTAATATTTTTGATAATAGTAGCCTAGTATCCATACACTATAAACTATAAAAAATGTGAACCACTAAAAGTGAAAAGGTTTAATACTACCATAAGTAAGATAAAATTGCATTGCATTTATTTGATCAGTTTGAATTTTTATCTTCTTAAAACTCAAAATTAAGTAGAACGTATTGTGGTTATAATAAAAATAATACTTTTTTTGGGGGGGTAACCTGTGTGTAGCACTGTACGAGATGTCTTAATGCAGGATCATTTCAGATAATAATTTAATGATTTAGATTTGCAGAGAAAGCTATAGTATTTGTGAATCATACAGGAGTATTTGTGAATAAGACTAAAACTGGAAGAACACTGAGGCACAGGAACAGTATTTGGCTTCCAGTCATCATTAACTCATGATAGTGTCTTCTGCCTCTACAGAATGACCTCAGCTCACACGACGAGGGAGAATGGCGGTCCCAAAAACCCTGCTGGAGAGAAATAAAGAGGTAAGGCCATGTATTATTCAAGAGGAGTAAAATAAAAAAACATTGGACAGCGAGGGACAGAGAGGACAGGTAAGAAAAAGAGAGGGATGAGTGGATAGACAGAGCAAGGAGAGGGGGAAGGAAACATGGAAAGAGGCTGGAGAGTAAGTGTGAGGATAAAGAGAGTGACAGGAGATATGTCAAGGACAAGTTTAAATAAGTTTATTTATGTATGTAAGTAGGCATTGTAGATTCATAATTTATCATGTAATGTCAAACTCACAGATAGATTTTAACAACAAATTATGCAGTATTGTGATAATCTATACTTCAGCACAATGAGAACGCATTCATCTTTCAAATTAAGTTGGCCAGTATTGTCCAAAAAATCATTGAAAAAATGTATGTGATTGTTTGGTGAGGTTAATGCCAAGAAGTGACAGTATTGTGGTTGTGATGGGCATTATTGCCTCCTCAGTTTCTCTAGACTCTGAGGCTCTATTTACTTTTGACTCTATTCATTTGTAAAGGCTGAAATAAAGAGAATCACAACCCTGTATAATGAAAAAAAGACTATTTGGCATTTAAATGTGAAATTTAAATCTGTGCTATTTATAAAATCAATAATTTTAAAGTTATTAATCCTTCTCAATTCAACTCAATGGCATATGAAAAACATGTAAAATATTAATAAACATTTAAATATTTTAATATGCCTGGATATTTTTGAAGTCCGCAATTCCTCTCATAATGTCATCTCTAAGGCCCACAAAAACAGCATTTTCTTGTTAGTTCATTTGTCTCCTTAAGCACACCTATTTTTAAACAGATTCATTGGCTTCCTGAAGGAGGCGAGTAGCCAAAGATGGACAACTCCAAAATGCACTAGATGAGAGTCAAGCTGCCAAAATAATAATAAAAAATGTCTCTTTATAACTACAACTATTACAAATATACTTTGGTCCACATAATCAAACTTTTGTTTTCAAGTGAGTGAATGAGCCTCTTAATAGGCTACTGATTTGGTCAATCGTGGCACCTAGTGGTCTGATATCAATTACCAAAAGGGCTTTTCTTACTTTAATTAGTTCACCCTGGGTCAAAAATAATTCCTTACTTCTGTCTTGCTAACGTTTTAAACTGTTCACAATTTACCCACTGTTACAAATTAATCCTGGGCAGGCTGTGTTCCAGAACCAGTTCGATGAGGGTAATTCTGAAATTATACTGTATGCAAATTTAGACTGTACTTAAGCATAAAAATAAAATAATATGTTTGCAAATATTTAGGAAACAAGTGTACATCCAGTTCCACTTTGAAATGGGTGTTCTGTGTCAGAATATCTGTTTTTGTTTTGGTCTGCGTGATTTCACCCACTGCCAATTTACCCAAAAACCCAGGGTGTCGAAACACTATTGGGTAAAAAAAAAAATGGATAGTATCCTGCTGCAGCACCACACATTTCAGGACACATGAGCCAGGCCACCTGTCTTAGGATGGAAGTGAGGGGCATAAAATAAAAAAATCATGAAGAGCACGGTGATGTGTATGCTGTAATGTAGTAAAAAGATAATTTATATATTATGTGTTTATCTCATACGTATAATCTTAAAATTTTATGCACAAAATGAGCTCATTTCAAATGTTATGCCTGCTACAGGTCTCAAAATAGTTGGGACGGGGGCATGTTTACCATGGTGTAGCATCTCCTCTTCTTTGCAAAACAGTTTGAAGAAGTCTGGGCATCGAGGTTTTGAGTTTCTGGAGTTTTGGTGTTGGAATTTGGTCCCATTCTTGCCTGATATAGGTTTCCAGCTGCTGAAGAGTTCGTGGTCGTCTTTGACGTATTTTTCGTTTAATGATGCGCCAAATGTTCTCTATAGGTGAAAGATCTGGACTGCAGGCAGGCCAATTCAGCACCCGGACTCTTCTAAGATCAAAGAGCTGTCCAAGGATGTCAGGGACAGGATTGTAGACCTACACATGGCTGGAATGGGCTACAAGACCATCGCCAAGCAGCTTGGTGAGAAGGTGACAACACTTGGTGTGGTTATTCGCAAATGGAAGAAACATAAAATAACTGTCAATCTCCCTCGGACTGGGGCTCCATGTAAGATCTCACCTCGTGGAGTTTCAATGATCATGAGAACGGTGAGGAATCAGCCCAGAACTACACGGGAGGATCCTGTCAATGATCTCAAGGCAGCTGGGACCATAGTCACCAAGAAAACAATTGTTAACACACTACGCCGTGAAGGACCGAAATCCTGCAGCGCCCGCAAGGTCCCCCTGCTCAAGAAAGCACATGTACAGGCCCGTCTGAAGTTTGCCAATGATTCAGAGGAGAACTGGGTGAAAGTGTTGTGGTTAGATGAGACCAAATTCGAGCTCTTTGGCATCAACTCAACTCGCCATGTTTGAAGGAGGAGGAATGCTGCCTATGACCCCAAGAACACCATCCCCACCGTCAACATTAAGTTAATTTATAACTTTTTTGAAATGCATTTTTCTGGATTTTTTTGTTGTTGTTATTCTGTCTCTCACTGTTCAAATAAACCTACCATTAAAATTATAGACTGATCATTTCTTTGTCAGTGGGCAAACGTACAAAATCAGCAGCGGATCAAATATTTTTTTCCCCCACTGTATATGGGAACATCTATGTGCAATATATACTCAATAAAGGATCAAACAATTAATATTTATTATTGCCTTCATTTCTAAATATATTTGTATGTATCAATATATAGCTATATATTGTCAATGCATATATTGCTGTATACTGAAAAATATAAGCACTAGTTTCCAATATATGGAAATGTATTATGTAATATATCACATTATATTTTGCAGTATATTACCATATGTTATTGTTTCTTAAGGGAAGAATGACATAAAAGAGAAATATGTTTCCAAAGAATGGTATATTTACAGTATTCACATGAGACTTTAAAACAACACTATAAAACCAGGAAAACTCAGACTGTTAAAAGCATGCAGTCCATTGCACCATACCCTAAAACAGTTCAAGAGTCCTAGTGTGCTGAAATGTCCCAATGTGAGTGTCCACCAGTGTATATAAAGTCCATGAGAAGTGATAATCCAATTGGTTGCAAAGTAGTGACTGGAAAGGTAAGTCCACAGGTTGGTAACTCCACAATCCAGCAAGTTCTATTTAGTGACTGTTAGTGGCTGCCTGTTTGTTTGGCATGCTGCTCTCTTTATAGAAATATTTCCTGCTTCACATGACGGGCCAACCATACATTTTTTAAAGACATACACACTAAAATGTTAAGAGGAATAAAATGGACTTAAGAAAACATGTAAACCAGTTAAAACGCTGTTAAAATCATTTCAATAAATAGAGCGGTAAAACATGTCTCTTGTGTGACAGTCACACTCTGTCGTATCCACTGTACTGCGGAGATGGTGAGTCAGCATTGTCAACTTCATCTATGCATCTGACTCTGACTCAGAAAACAATAATCAAAATATCTCCTTTTTATTTTTTTTCAACAAATTCATAGTCATTACTTTTGTGGGTGCTTTGTGGTAAGCTTTATGCATGCACTTGAGTGTGGAATAGGCTATATATTAAAGGCCCCCAAGTATATATTTAAGTAATTAAATTAATATAAATGTGAGATTAGTCGACTAATGGCTTAAATGAATGATGACTATTAATCGACTAAAAAAAAATATTTGGTTGGCGGCAGCCCTACTAACTACAGAGTCATTTTAACATCTTTTCTTAAGAGGAGGATAATTTAAGAGACAAGTCTCAGGAATTGCTTTGGTCCACCTTCTCTGACGATTATCACTTCGACCTTTCTGACCTTTCCATCATCTCTGGGGTTTTCATGATTAATCCTGCAGGTCACCCTTTAGCTTGCCTATCCTTTAACAAGACAACATCCTCGTCTTGCAGATTGTTTTTTTCAACTCTCCATCTTTTCACTTAAAATTTTATTTTTTTACTTTCTCATAGCGTAAGAGAAAGATCATCCATACAAATGGTCACAGTGAGAATACTATTCGTGTTTTTGCCTGACGAAGGTCTTCAGACCGAAACGTTACTATTTTAAAAAATTTTGAATAAAGGGAATAACAGTGTGCAGATCTTTTTTCCACTTTTTCACAGTGAGAATACTACCATGCTCTTTTTTGCCTTCCTGGCGATTGATATGCAATTTAAATTAACGGAATAGCTATAGACATTGCTAATGGCACATCCTTAGTAGCTTATTTGATATTCTTTATTTTGCTCTAGTACTCTCCATTGAGCTGAGCCCTGTATGCTGAATACTCTGAATTCCCTCTGATTAAATCTCTATGTGAACAGCAAGAAGGAATTTAGTCTTTGCATCATCTAGTTGTACTGTGCTTAAAGGCTTCTTGCATACCTACCATGGCAGGAAACATGTTCATGTGTGAAGGAATGAGCTATGTGTGCGTCATGCTACAGCTTTGCAGGCTGATATCCAGCTTGAAAACATTTCAAAGTGTGAACTTCCTAGGTCTGGTGTGGTAAAAGGTGCTTAGACTTAGAATGAATGAGTTCAACATCTTCCTCAAATAGTTGACAGATTTGTGGATATGAAAGGAATGTTGGACAACTGAGCCACACTGACATAGAAAGATGAGATAGTAAGCCGTTCCATAATCATCTGGATTCAGATCAGTTTGAATGTAGTGCCACTGATGTTTCTGAGATGAGTGTCTGCAGCAATAGCTTTAATTGAAGCATCACGATATATGCTAACTTTTATTTTCCTGAGCTTGTGAAAGAGAGATTAATATGTAAGCTCCTGATATCTTAACATAACATAACATGAACCCCACCTCAGTTTGTCCTTGAGCATCTATAATATTTAGGCAACAGCAGCAATAGCTTTAATTGATGCATCACAAAATATGCTAACTTTTTTCCTGAGCTTGTGGAAAAGAAATGAATGTGTAAGCCCTTAATATCTTAAACCCTCTAGATCCTGCAGAGAGGTACACAATTTTTGCTATTCCTCGAACTTGTGCTTCCCAATTGCAGACAGCAATCGATTTTATAAGCTCAACTGGAAGAGCAAACCTTAGTGGTTCAAATAGGATAATAACTACTGATAACACACCACGTCAAGCATATACAGTGCCCTCCAAAAGTATTGGAACAGTGAGTTCAAAATACAAAAAATTGAAAGTTTAAAATTCCTTTATTTTTGCTGTAGACTGAAAACATTTGGGTTTGACATCAAAAGATGAATATGAGATGAGAGATTAACATTTCATCTTTTATTTACAGGTATTTTCATCTGGATCTGATACACAACTTAGAAGATATCACCTTTTGTTTGAACCCACCCATTTTTCATGTTACCAAAAGTATTGGAACATGTGACTGACAGGTGTGGTTTGTTGCCCTGGTGTGTCCTATTAATTGATTATTCAAACAATAAATAGCACTGAATGTCTGCGCTCAGATTCAGATCTGTGCAAACTGCATTTATAGGTAGTTAGACGTGTAACCAACATGAAAACCAAAGAGGTGTCTATGGGTGAAAAACGAGCAATTGTGAAGCTGAAAGAAGATGAAAAATCAATCAAACCATTGCACAAACACTGGCAATAGCAAGTACAACCATTTGGAATCTCCTGAGGAAGAAAGAAACCACTGGTGTACTAAGTAACACACCTCGAACGGGTAGATCAAGGAAAACATCAGCAGTTGACGACAGAAACATTGTGACAGCTGTAAAGAAAGACCCTAAAACAACTGTTAGTGACATCAGCAACAACCTCCAGAGGGCAGGAGTGAAGGTATCACAATCTACTGTTCGCAGAAGACTTCATGAACAAAAGTACAGAGGCTACACCAGAAGATGCAAACCACTCATTAGCAAGAAGAATAGGAGACGAGCCTCAAAAATTCTGGGACATGGTTTTATGGACTGATTTTATCGACCAAAGTGATGGAAAGGCTAAAGTTTGGAGAAAAAAGGATCCGCTCATGATCCCAAACATACAAGCTCATCTGAAACACAGTGTACACAGGTGTACATTATAGTACACATTACACAGGTAATGTAATGGCTTGGGCTTTCATCGCTTCTTCTGGGACAGGCTCATTAATGATGTAACATGACAGCAGCAGCAAAATTAACTCAGAAGTCTACAGAAATATTTTGTCTGACAATTTACAGAAAGATGCAACCAAACTGATTGGGAGATCCTTCATCATGCAGCAAGATAATGACCCAAAACATAGTGCCAAAACAACAAAGGAGTTCATCAGGGCAAGAAGTGGAAGGTTTTAGACTGGCCAAGTCAATCTCCACACTTAAACCCTATAGAGCATGCCTTTTACCCGCTAAAGAGGAGACTGAAGGGAGTAACCCCCAAAACTGAAAGAGGCTGCGGTGAAAGCCTGGAAAAGCATCACAAAAGAAGAATGCAAAAGTTTGGTGATGTCAATGGGTCACAGGCTTGATGCAGTTATTTAAAGCAAAGGATTTGCAACTAAATATTAAGTCTTATTCACTTTAATCTATGTTAATTCTATCTGTTCCAATACTTTTGCTCACATGAAAAATGGGTGGGTTCAAACAAAAGGTGATATCTTCTAAGTTGTTTATCAGATCCAGATATGAATACCTGGAAATAAAAGCTGAAATGCTGATCTCTCATCTCATATTCATCTTTTGATGTCAAACCCAAATGTTTTCAGTCTACAGCAAAAATAAAGGAATTGGCCTTACTGTTCCAATACTTTTGGAGGGCACTGTATGTGGTTTCTTGACATCAGCCACATGGAAAGTGAGTGTGTCTGCAGCAAGGTCCCACCTGAGGCCTACACTTCATTTCACAACATCAAGAACTGTAACTGAAGTGTTTCCTACCTCTGTTCTGCTAACTGAGAAGACAAACGTCTGAACTCTGAAAACTGCAGTGCTGGATGTTTAAAAGCAAAAACTGAGGTAATTTCAAGTCAATAAAGATTAAAGAATGAAAAAGAGGATATAAGACATATACTTACTTTTCTAGCAAGACCATTGCCTCATTTACTGTTCTTTTTAAATTTCTTCTTTATCCCTCTTGCTGCAAAAAGCTTTCCTCTGACCCTCTTTTTTGGGTAATTCAAGAAGCAAGTCACTGAGCTCTCGCGTCTTCTGACTGTCTTTGATTGAAAGTTTGGGAAAGTCAAAATCTGTAGAACAGGAAGGCTTTGATGGCTTCTGGAGAACCAAGTGGTGCAAAAACAACAGCAGAAAATGTGTACATTTCTAATATTTGGATGAGAATATACATCTTAAAAGAGGATATAAGACATATACTTACTTTTCTAGCAAGACCATTGCCTCATTTACTGTTCTTTAGTACTGAGAGGTAATTTCTTCTTTATCCCTCTTGCTGTATCAGGAAGTTGACACAGCTTTCCTCGTAAGTAACCCTCTTTTTTGGTGCTAGTATTTCAAGAAGCAAGTCACTGCTTCAGCTCTCACGTCTTACCGCTTAGAATTAAGGCCAAAAAGATCTTGGTCTCTCAGACCAGAGTCAGGTGTTTTTTTTGCGGGCTTTCATTGAAAGCCACTCTGCCATAAAGCCCCGACTGGGAGGGCTGCAGTGATGGTTGTCAAATGCATCTGTAGAACAGTGATCTTTGGGTTCTTCTTTACCTCTCTCACCAAGGCTCTTTGATGGCTTCTGGAGAACCAAGTGCAGCAGAAATTTTTTTGTAACCTTGCAAAAACAACAGTTCCTTTGACCTCAGATTCTCATTTGCTCTGAATGCACTGTGAGCTGTAAGGTCTTATATAGACAGGTGTGTGGCTTTTTCAAGTAATATTCAAACACAGCTGACTCAAATGATGAGACCATCTCAAGGATACAGAAGAAATGGACAGCACCTGAGTTTAAATCACAGCAAATGTTACAGTATCAGTTTTTCTTTTAATAAATCTGCAAAAATCAACAATTCTGTGTTTTTCTGTCATGGGGTGCTGTGTTACATTAATGAGGAAAAAAAATGAACTATTTAACATCTATATATATATATATATATATAGGCTATATATATAAAATCAACATTTAAGCATGGCACACATATTTACAATGTCTTCTTTAAAACTATATAGTGAGCATCGTGCAGTGGCAGAGACACACCTTCATGATAAATGACATTGATAAGAACTACATAACATGTATAAAAATTATTAAAAATAACACTTACAGACAATTCCGTTTCAAGCGTAAATGAAGATTGGAGATGGATATCATCCATGTCTTCTCTCAAGTGCTACATGTCTGAACAGCATGTGCTCTACTTTAATAAACCAGATTATCACTAGGTCGCTAACAGCAAAATCAAGCAGGATCAGAATAGTACATGTATTTGTTCATATTGTACATCTATCTAGATATATGTTATGCTGTATAAATACAAAATAAAATGCTAATAAACTATTAAAGTATTAAAATATTCAATTTAAAGTATATGTATTCATGCATTCATTCAATAGTTTTTATTTATAAGGACAATAGACATTAATATTGGTGATATATAAATGTTCCATCAATGTCCGTGTCCCTGAATAAGGTTAGTGTACACCTAAATCTTAAACTGTTCACTAAGCCGAAGAATAACATACTGTACAGCAGGGGTCTCCAACCCTGCTCCTGGAGAGCTACCGTCCTGCAGATTTCAGTTCCAACCCTGCTCCAACACACCTGTCTGAAATTAACAAGTAGCCTTGAAGAGCTTGATTAGTTGGTTCAGGTGTGTTTAATTGGGGTTGGAGCTGAAATCTGTAGGACGGTAGCTCTCCAGGAGCAGGGTTGGAGACCCCTGCTGTACAGCATAATTCCATTCTATACCTGAAAGCGAGGGTAGTTTAACCCCCTAACCCCACTTCTAGATTACAAGTGTGAAATGTTCCTGGGGTTAAAAAGTGGGGTTTACAACAATGATAATCTGGGTGCAAAGTGCAAAGCCCAAGGGGTTTTTCCAGACAAGCGATCTGGTGACAAACACAAGACAAAGGACTGAGGGAACTGAGGGCTATTATACATAAAAGGAGTAATCAATGAAAGGGAGAACAGGTGTGAAACTAAATCAGAAGCCATGGAAACATATGAGTGGTGGTAAAACTGAAAACAGAGGAAACTAGGTCAAACTAAACATGGCAAAATGGAAACAGGGGGGACTAAACCAAAACACACTGAAAATAAACAGAATAGTGCCAGTAGCACAAAGCCGGTTTCAGATTTTACCCAGGTAAGTTTGCATTTAGTTTAAGCAAACTCTAAGTTTTCGGGCTCAAGAAGATGGTTGGTTTTGAGTGGGTTTCGTCACCATGGTAACTTGTGTTACACAGCTACCCTGCTCCGGAGCAGGTTGTTTATTCTCAATTAGCTGTGAACAAAGGGACATATATCTGATGCAATGAAGCCACTCCCCCATCTCTCTAGCTCCAAATTAAAGCAGTTACAATTTTAGAGACAAAATTGCCTGACTTTTGCAGCTACTTATTTATTATATTCATATTATATAAATTATAATTGTTTATAATTCATATAATATATTCATATAATTATTACATGAAGTGGCAATTAATTTTAAGCTTTGCATTTAGGCTAAATTAAATTAAATGTGGGTACATATAGATAAGCTTTAATATATCAAACTTTTAAAATGACTAAACATGTGTTTTCTTTCTGAGCTCTGTGTGAAACTATATAAATAATTAAATTCAGTTGATTCCTTTTCATAGTATTTTTATGCTGTTTAAAGTATGTTATGAAAAATAGTTTCTTTGTTCTGTTGCATATCAATGCAACATTTTAGCCAAATTTTAATCAGAAATATTAACTAAATTATATATACAACCTCATGTGTTTATGCTGACATATAATTGCATTTCTCATGTCACAAAGTTTATTAAATTAACACAATTTATGTTCAGCACTTCAGATTTTCAGATTTAGATGCTCCCTGGATTTTGCTGTGCATTGTTGGATTTTTTAAGGAGCAAATGTTCCAGTGCACTGGCAGGATTTTGTGATAGACTCCCTGACCCTTCACACTCAGACACACACACAAAAAAATGGTTCTTCAGTGGTTCTTTGTGGTAGCTGAGGTGCTATATTGCACCTTTAAGTGGTTCTTTGGCTCGTAATCATAGGGGAACCTCAATCGCTTAGGAGCCTTTCTTGTCTACACCCAACGCTATCTCACGGCAATTCATACGTGTTTTACGAGGTGGCTAATTCGTACGAATTCGTACTTTAGTACGATTTCTCTAAACCCCAGTGACGGGTAGGTTTAGGGGCGGGGTTAGGTGTAGGTCATTCGTACTAATTCATACGAATTGGCAACTCGTAAAATACGTACGATTTAGCAAAAATCGTATGAATTTGTACGAGTGAGGTCGTACGAATTAGCCCCACACCTGCTCCGATGTCGAAACTATGGCAGACTGTTGACAGCTCACTCAGGGCGGGTCTGTGATAAAACGCCAGTGTCAATCAACAATCGCGTGAGCGGCCTGGGTCTGTGTGACATCGCACATCCAAGAATCTGAGAACGGCTTGATTTGAGAAAGCGGTTAAATCATTTATCGGGATAAAAAAAAAAAAAAAAACGCTGGGTGGAATTTATCATTATAGGGTGGTTGTGTACACACACTGCTAACACACATTTCAGTTCAAACAACATGTACAGTGCCCTCCACTAATATTGGCACCCTTGATAAATATGAGCAAAGGCGGCTGTGAAAATAAATCTGCGTTGTTTATCCTTTTGATCTTTCACTCAATAAATTCACAAAATTCTAACCTATCATTGAAGTAAAACAATTGAAAGTGGGGAGAAAATCTCATGATGAAATAAATGTTTTTCGCCAATGAATGTTGGCCACAATTATTGGCACCCCTAGAAATTCTTATGAGTAAAATATCTCTGAAGTATATTCCCATTCATATTTAAATTTTTTAGCACGCCAGGGTGACTAGGAGCATGAAATTGTCCAGCCATGACTTTCTGTTCCACAGGATTATAAATATGAGGAACACAAAGGCCAAATTCCCTTAATCATCCATCACAATGAGAAAAACCAAAAAATATATTTCTGATGTTAAGAACAAGATTGTTGAGCTTCACAAAATAGAAAGTGGCTGTAAGAAAAGAGTTAAAACATTGAAAATCTCCATTCCCACATCAGGGTAATAATTAAGAGGTTCCAATCAACTAAAGATGTTAAAAATCTGCCTGGAAGAGGATGTGTGTCTATATCGTCCTAATGCACGCTGAGGAGGAGAGTTTGAGTGGCCAAAGACTCTCCAAGGATCACAGCTGGAGAATTGTAGAGATTAGTTGAGTCTTGGGGTCAGAAACCTAAAAAAAATATATCAAACATCCCCTACATCACCACATGTTGTTCGGGAGGGTTTCAAGAAAAATTCTCCTCACTCATCCAAAAACAAACTCCAGCAAATTCAGTTGTCAGACACGACTTGAACTTCAAATGGCACTGGCTTCTATGGTCAGATGAAACTGAAAAAAAAGCTTTTTGGCAGCAAACCCACCAGATGAGTTTAGTACAAACAGGGATAAAAAAAGTACCCCATGTCCACGGTTAAATATACTGCTGGATCTTTAATGTTGTGGGCCTGTTTTTCTGCCAGAGGTCCTGAACATCTTGTTCAGATGCATGGCATCATGGATTCTATCAAATACCAACAGATAAAAAATCAAAACCTGACTGCCTCTGTTAGAAATCTTATAATGGGCCGTGTTTGGATCTTCCACCAGGACAACAATCCAAAACAAACATCAAAATAAACACAAAAATGGGTCACTGAGCTCAAAATGAATATTTTACCATTGCTGTCTCTGTCCTCTGACCTGAACCCTACAGAAAATGAGTGAGGTGAACTGAAGAGAAGAAGTACTAACATGGAGCTGTGAATCTGAAGGATCTGGAGAGATTCTGTATGAAGAAAATGGTCTCTGATCTCTTATCAGGTGTTCTCCAAACTCTTCAGGCATTATAGGAGAAAACTCAGAGCTGTTACCCTGGGAAAAGGACGTTGCAATAATTGGGTGCCAATAATTGTGGCCAACATGAAATAGTGAAAGCATTTATTTCACAATGAGATTTTCTCCCCACTGTCAATTGTTTTACTTCAATGATAGGTTGGAATTTTTTGAGTAAAAGATAAAAAGGATAAACAATGCAGATTTATTTTCACAGCTGCCTTTGCTCATATTTACCAAGGGTGCCAATATTAGTGGAGGACACTGTAAAAGTGAATTTTGCATTTGATGACCCCTTTAACAGAAAATTTGAAGTGCTGAACATACATTGTGTTAATTTAATAAACTTTGTGACATGAGATTATATGCAATTATATGTCAGCATAAACTCATGAGGTTGTGTATATAATCTAGTTAATATTTCTGATTAAAATTTTGCTGAAATGTTGCACTGATATGCAACAGAACAAACAAAGAATTTTTCATAGCATACTTTAAACAGCATAAACAATATTTAAAAAGTTATCAGTGGTGATGTTTTACAATGTAAGTATAGTAGCATGTCGCCAGAAATTTAGTGATCAGTGTCCCAATGTGTAGTGAGCCAGAGTGCATACCAGTGGCCGAATTCTTGTGCAAAATACAACCTAGCAAACTTGGGAGTTGATTGAATCACACCCACAATTGCCCTGCTCCTTTCAGAATCCCCACTATAAAGACTGCTTTGGAGTGAGAACAGAGATGCTCACTTCCAGTTCACCCTATGTTAGACTGCTCATCTGGGTAAACTCAAACCGGTGTGGTGAACAATCAGGTCCCATACTTTTGTTGCTAGGCCAATAGTTTAGGCTGTAGTGACTTTTTTTCTCTGCATCATATCGGTGTTCTGAACACCCTGTATTGATTTGTTGTGTAGTAATGAGCGATGGACTGTACATTATCCCTTATCCACATATTCTTTGAATAGGAAGACTCCATTCCAGTATTGAACCACATCTCAGGGGTTTGCCAGTTATGTGGATTGTCTGAGGAAAGTATAAACGTATGTAAGATCTGAAGCCATTTGTCAGCTAAATTTAGAAAAATTATGTATCTCTCTAGAGGGCATCCATTTGCATAAAATATGTCTGGGCTTGGGAGATGTATAAAAGATAAAGGCAGTCTCAGAAATCTCCTCCTGCTGATGAAAACTGGGGACTTCTTCCTCCTTGTGAATAGTGAAAACACTCAAGGGATTGGGATTATTTCAAAATCCAAATTATAGTACAGACAATGGTTCCTGAATTTATACAGCAGAATAAATGTGACTGTGAGAGTCAAGGTCAGGTCTTGTTACGGAAGCAGATGGACCCCATTTTCCTCCCCACCCCACAACATTCATCCTTAGAATGTTAAGCATTAAGATCTACACAAGGACAGGTCACAGCTAAGGAGAGGAAACAATATTGCCACACATTCTATAACACCACATTTGTAAAATGTGTGTGCCAAGAACATAGATAAAGGTGAATACAAACAAACAGAAATAGAAATATAAACAACAACAAAAAATCAAGAATTTTGGCACATTACAAGCATGTAACAGTGTTACTAATCCCTTAGATTGCCTTTTTATTCATCAGTTTCCCACCGCTACCTGATCTGCAGAGGGATAGACCCACAGATACAACAGTAATTCTATCTGATAGTTACTAGATAACTCCAGCAGGCATAAATTATTCCTTCAAGTTAATAATCCTCATTGTGTACATTTGTTAAGAGTCCAAAAGGTGTGACGCTCCTATTGTTTTATTCTTATTCGTCCTGTTTCCACCACAGAGTAAAAAATAAAAAGATAATTGTCAAACAAGGTTTAAAATAAGAAATAATGTGACATAAAAAGTCAAAAAATTATCAAAAAAGTTAATATATTTAACACTTTGATGTTCTCACCTGTAATGCATCAAAGAATTGCCATGGAAGTATTAGCAGTTTCAAAAAGCAACACCAAGCGGTTGAAAAAACATTAAATATTTAAACTCCTTTTGTCATATGAAATACAATGATGCCAGTCTTCCCAAGGTCAATTATTTTCCCAGTCTGCCATTTTAAATTAATAGTTAAGTTTTTTTTTTCATGCAACATGCTGTTAAAGTTGACGGCAACAATGTCAAGCTTGAAGTGATGTTGTATCGTAACAATTATTTGGCTTATAAAGACGAAATTTAGCATGTGACCTTGGGAACATGTCTTGACAGAACTATAAAAGTTTGGCATAAGATGTTTTGAAACAAATAGTATAATATGCTTGTTCTGTGGTTGTTTTAGTCTTTGGATCATGCTTAATGTGATGTCTATGATGTTACTAACATGCTTCACCACATAATTGTTGCTTACAGCTATATTCTTAATTTAAATGTTAGGCCCCTTAAGTCCAGTGCTAAACCTTCTTTCTTCATAAATTTGCACTTGCCTTTGTTACTACATCTTGAGCTAAGCATGTGTATTCTTGAAGTAAGTTTGGTTGATTATATTCACATCATCTGTTTGGTACTTGGTTGCATGTTCTTCAGTTCTGCCAAAGAGGCTTGAGACTATTCGCCATTTTCTTATTTCAAAGTCGAAAGATCTATTAGTGACCTCCTGTTTTGACCTTTATCTTAATCGAGCATTCAGAAAACATGCCTGACCATTTATAGTCAGCAATAAATGGCATTCTTTTTCAATAATCTGTAAATCTGGATAATTTGATAATCTGAATGTACGTCGCAATACGAAAGAAAAGATATGTTGCTGTTTCCATTTCATTGCGACTTTATTTTTATTTTTTTAATTACAAATGTATAATTTAACACTAATATAAATTAAATTATCAGTTATGTAAATGTGATTGCCACCTTAACAAATAATTTACAGATTGTTGTGATTTGAAATCAGAGTAGTGCTTACCAATCAAACTCATTGATGAAAGAAACGTATTTCCCTAATATATTTCTGCACAAAGAATATATTTGACTTCCAGACTAAATGCAGCAAACACATAAGGCAGCTGACTGAATAAAATAACTTCAAAATAGTTATAGCTGTGATCTAGACCTGCCATTTGAAGCTGCTTAAATCTCTAATGAATCTAGTCTTACAGAAATTGCTCGCAAGAAGATTTTTTAAACTGTTTTTTGTCTAGCACTGGACCTCATTTTCCTTTAACACACTTTTTAAAAAATAGCTTTTTTGTGTGAATCACAGAAGAAATAAAGTCGTAAAGGTTTTGAACGTCATAAAAGTGAGTAAATGACAAACATTTTCACTTTTGTTTGAACCATCCCTTTAACAAATTAAGGAGTAGAACCCTCATGTACACTACAACGACTTTCCTTACTGATATGAGTCTTTGTGCCATCAATTTAAACATTTAAAGTAGGCTACTATTAATTCCTTTATTTATAAAACTTTTTAATGCTATAAATTATTTAAAAGAGTAAGTGCATAATTTGAAAGGGGGGAAAATGCCTATAGTAGGAGACAGTTATTGTGCTTAAAAGGCTTATAGGCTTCAGCAGACAAAACCCCTTTCCTTTCCATTGCCTCCGGGGTTTACATGGAGAGTCTGATAATGGAGCCAGTCTAATATAAACACTATCAGTCTTTTTGTTTCATTGTTATTTGGAGCTTAGGGGAGTTATGTTACTCCCAGTGGTTGGAGGACAACAACACATCATTGCCACAGTGCTTCTAATGTGTCTTGTGTTGTTTTAAGATGTAATGCACATAACTGTGTAATGTCCTATCTGGGCTGACACTAGATGATATTAACTTTTCTGAAGAATGAGTAGAAAGCATCTTAGAATAGCACAAATCAGTAAATCTCCTACTCTGAACAGAATGTTGAAATTTATGATTTATTAAAATATGTGTTACTACAGCATTGACAAATGTTGGTGTTTTTATTGTAGCCTTGAACAGAGATCTAACAAAGTATGTGGTTTTGCATTGTCCTGCTGAAATACACGTCGTCTGGAGGGGAGCATATGTTGCTCTAAAACCTTTATATACCTTTCAGCATTCATAGTGCCTTCCAAAACATGCAAGCTGCCCATACCGTATGCACATATGCACCCCCATACCATCAGAGATGCTGGCTTTTGAACTGAACGCTGATAACACGCTGGAAGGTCTCCCTCCTCTTTAGCCCGGAGGACACGGCGTCCGTGATTTCCAACAAGAATGACAAATTTGGATTCATCTGACCATAGAACACTTTTCCAATTTGAAACAGTCCATTTTAAATGAGCCTTGGCCCACAGGACACGACGGCGCTTCTGGACCATGTTCACATATGGCTTCCTTTTTGCATGATAGAGCTTTAGTTGGCATCTGCAGATGGCACGGCGGATTACGTTTACTGACAGTGGTTTCTGGAAGTATTCCTGGGCCCATTTAGTAATGTCAATGACAGAATTATGCCGATGAGTGATGCAGTGTCTGTCGTCTTAGGGCCCGAAGACCACGGGCATCCAACAAAGGTATTCGGCCTTGTCCCTTATGCACAGAGATTTCTCCAGTTTCTCTGAATTTTTTGATGATGTTATGCACTGTAGATGAGATTTGCAAAGCCTTTGCAATTTGACATTGAGGAACGTTGTTTTTAAAGTATTCCACAATCTTTTTACGCACTCTTTCACAGATTGGAGAGCCTCTGCCCATCTTTACTTCTAAGAGACTCTGCCTCACTAAGACATCCCTTTTATAGCTAATCATGTTACAGACCTGATGTCAATTAACTTAATTAGTTTCTAGATGTTCTCCCGACTGAATCTTTTCAAAATGTCTTGCTTTTTCAGCCCTTTGTTGCCCCCGTGCCAACTTTTTTGAGACCTGTAGCAGGCATCAAATTTGAAATGAGCTCATTTAGTGGATGAACGTGTAAACTTTCTCAGTTTAAATATTTGTTATATTCTCTATGTTCTATTGTGAATACAATATTGACTCATGTGATTTGAAAGTCTTTTAGTTTTCATTTTATTCAAATTAAAAAAACGTCCCAACATTTCCGGAATTCGGGTTGTAATTGTTGCCATATATTAAGAGCATAGAGCTACCAAAGTAAATGCATAACTCAGTGAAGAATTTTAAGGCTGTTGTTGGGAAGAGATGGCAGCAGGATGCAGATGCACTATGGGGAGAAGGAAGGCTGGGTGGAGGGTTACGCTCTGGGCAATTTTCTGCTGGGAAACCTGGCATTTATGCGGATAAATGATTAAAGATTGTTGCAGACCATGTACACCCTTTCATGGCAATGGTGGTCCCTGATGGTACCGGCCTCTTTCAGCAGGATAATGCACCCTGCCACACTGTAAAAAATTGTTCAGGAATGGTTTGAGGAACATATCAGCGTGCCTGGGCCACAAAATTCTTCAGATCTCAATCCAACTGAGCATTTATGGGATGTGCTGTACAAATCCAGTCCATTGTGGCCCCACGCCCCCACCTCACAACTTGTAGGATTTAAAGGATCTGTTGCTAATGTCTTGGGGTCAGATACCATAGGATACCTTCAGTAGAGCTGTTCTGGCAGCACATGGGGGGACCTACACGATATTTTGGCTACACGTTATTATATTTATATAATATTGTGGCTGGACAGTGTATGGTTGCAACTGACTGAAGATAAACTTCTATCGCGCTCATAGCGCCCTCTTGAGGCAATGCCACTCAAAATGTTAAAGGTTTACTTTTCACGCTGGTGCCTATATTTTGCTTTATTTTGCTTTTTTATTTAATATGTCTCTTCCAAAATTACGTCAGATTTAAAATAATAAAACTATGTAAAATCATTTTGTATGTAAATATCCACCTATGTTTCTTTCAGTTTGATCGTAAGTACGAATTATTAAGTCATGGGATTTGTAGAAGTTTCTTCAATAGTCAGTCCAGTAAATGTACATCTTGAAATATAACTAAAAATATAAAAGTTATTCTTATATTTACTTTGAAAAATAAATTATTAGAATTACACTAAAAGGCCTTTTACTTTCTAAAAAAAAAAGTATAAACCATCAGAAGGCAAGAACTGAGAAGGCATGTAGAATATTGTGTTCAACAGGTTTTTCAGAAAAGTTTTGATGATGTTAATCATTTAGAGGCCTTAAAAATTGTGTATCAAATATGAGACAGTAGGCTTTATAGGGTTAAAGACGTGTTTACATTATTTTTAACAGGACAAAACAAACAGAATGTCTCATACCATTTAAAAGTTATTGTAAGGCTTTGGGTAAATATAAAGTTAAGTTGTTCTTCTCTCAGGTCTTTGCTGAAGAAGTGTAATCCTGGAGTCATCGAGACCTTCATAAAATATATATTTGTTTCTTCTTGAATAATTATTAATCAAAGTTACATTTATGCATGTTAGAAAATAAGTTGAATATGGCTTTAGTCTGCCTTTTTACTTTCTAAGAAGCTGCTCTCATTGTGTGTGTGTAGTTAAATTTGATAAGATTCAGGGCAGAGCCCGGCAACCTTTGAAGTAGCCTACAGATACGTGTTCTCTGCATATGTGTGTGTGAATGTCTATCTTTGCGACTAGATGCAGAGAGAGCCCTAGGAGGAAACCGTCATTTGCCGTCACCCTGATGTCCAGGGTATTCGATATACGTCTCTGGAGAGACCTATTGCGTCTGACCTCTGATCACTTGTCCCCAAAATAATCACTAGAAGATATGCTTCGAGTTTTACGTCCATGTGTGGAGATTTTCTTAGTTTATCTATGTTTCGACCAACCAGAATCTTTCTTATCTATGTATTGACGTAATTAGTGACCTCTGTTAGAGTATAATTACTGGTGTCTAGAACATGTACGCAGAGCGGCCTACGAACTCCATCGCGAGTATTGAAGCTGACTTCTGCTGATGAAACTGCAAACTATTTTCTTCAGTAAATTTTTCTTTAATTGATCGCATCTCTGACTCCTGGTCTTCATTCAACACACCTTGTCTTTGGGTCTTAACTGTAAATTCCCCTACATTGCATCCTCAGTACGCATATTTAACTGCAGAATATACGTATACTGGAAGTAGCAACCCAAGATTTCATTTAGATGACTACGTCCATTCGGTATACATCTGCATCTGCACTGAATACTGAAGTACTAAATACTAAGAAATGTGAATTACTTAAAATGACATAAAAAACATGTTAGACCAACAGAATTCCCCCTATGTCATCCCAACAAGTCAAACATAGTTGTCTGAACAAAGAATTTCTCATTGAACAATATTGAGGTTCCCAGCATGCATTGCAGCATGAATAACTTATGTGGTTACTATCATATGATTATTGTTTCACTGTTTGCTGATAGTTTTTTAACCTTTTGTTGCTTTTTATTATCATTGTTAGTTATTTATTGTGTTGTGATTTAAAGAGCTCATCTTTTTATATTTGTTGATTGTCAAGGCGCAACAGAAACAAGCATAGTCCTACTTCACAAGTGAAATAGTCTATAAAACTATATAGCCTATGGTTATCAAAATAATAGCTCAATTTATTGTGCTAATTTGAAAAACAACTATTTTGTTGAACAAGAAATCTGTAATGCCTTGAATTTATTAGCTGAATGAGGCATTTTGCATTGAGTGAATGAACAAATTCAAAATGACATAGTAGCCCTATTAGACTTAGAATTAGTTGAGAATATATCTAAAAGGTAGGGTGAAGCCAGTTGAAATAACACCGTTGTTTGCATGCTTCTATTGATCATAAACTTGTTTTTCTTTCTTATGTTGGAATTGTGGAGAATAATAAAATATTAAGTAAACTTAGTTCAGTTTGTGAGCCAATATAATAATTCGTTACATTTATATAGCGCTTTTCTGGGTACTCAAAGCACTTTACATAGAAGGGGGGGATCTCCTCAACCACCACCAGTGTGCAGCATCCACCTGGATGATGTGACGGCAGCCATATTGCACCAGAACGCCCACCACACACCAGCTACAGGTGGAGAGGAGACAGAGTGATGAAGCCAATCAGTGTATGGGGATGATTAGGAGGCCATGATGGACAGAGGCCAATGGGCAAATTTGGCCAGGATGCTGGGGTTACACCCCTACTCTTTTTCGAAGGACATCCTGGGATTTTTAATGACCACAGAGAGTCAGGACCTCGGTTTAACGTCTCATCCGAAAGACAAATATAGGAACTTCGATGTCCATGTAAAACTTGCTTTTGTTAGCCACACATTAGCAATAGGCTAACAGTCATCACATTGCTGTAGAAGACAAAGAATCTTGCTCTGAATATGAAATCAATTCAAAAACTGAATAGGGCAAACAATTTTTCACACATGGTGTAGCCTACATTGTCTGCCAGTGTTGTATGTTTGTTTTTTCCTCTTACCCTAGACTATTACGTTATATTGTTCCTACAGTTTTATTTAATAACCAGTTTAATAACACAGACAAAGTGTAGGCCTATACACTCTTTTTTTGTCATATGGGTATTATGCAAAAGTCCACCTGAGTGGTGAAAATTTGACAATATTCAGTTTAAAGTGGCATTTGAACAAGACTTTCTTACCAGGTGGCCTAAGTATTACTTAAATAAACTTAGGTAACTGTCAGCTTTTGAATACCTGTAGGAAATGGCAATAGTAAGTTGCCTAGTATGCGATGTCTAAGTAGGCGGCTCTAAAACGTGACGTTTCAGCAAGAGGGAGTGGAGGCATTTTCTTCAGTGACGTCGCATATACCGGCTGTTTGACTCGGAAACAACCGTACAGCGAGTAAAGAAGAAATGACCGACAGTGACCTCAAATAAGATGTTGAAGACCTGTCTGTTGTCTTCATCTCTTTATAACACTTTAGCATTTATGTAGAACTCTGATAAAACTCTTGTGAATTTGGAAGGGCCTTCGAAACGTCGAGTCGTTACGCATCTGTCTGTCTTCCGAGCGTTTTTATTTGCTGCGTAAAATAATGGAAAATGCTGAAACATCCGATCAAAACGGAACGACGCACTACACGAACGGTTTAGTAAACGGATTTCACACCCTACAGTCCGATAACGGGGAGTGTATTTCATCTAACGGAGGTGGTCTGGGTGCTAGTGACAGTAGCGGTGGCCATAATGGTATTGAAAATTTCCACCATCTTCATCAGGATGTACACAACAATGGTTCGCCTGCGAAGTGCTGCAGACTCCGAAGACGCGTGGACTCGGGAAAGAAGAACAGACCGCGTAAGTCGAGTTTTCAGTATGTAATTAATGTATTCAATTGTTACTTAAATTGAACAATGACAATTATCACAATTTTTGTAAATAGCTATTTTAGAGGTAAGGTTCATTTAAAAAGATCCATAATTTAAGCAGCTAAATAAACTATTTCAGCGCATTAAACATTTTGTTTTTATTTATTTTTCTTTTGTACAACAAAATCTTGACAGACATTATTTTAGTCATTCGTTTGTCATTATAAATAACGGTTATCACTGTACGTTACAATTTCCTTTACTTTTTGATCAGTGTGTGTATAGCTAATAATCTTTTTTTTCGCATTTCGTTCGTATTCTTATTTGTACCAAGAACGATTTTTAGTGTCATTAAGTCCCGGAAGTGAACCATTTTTGTTTTCTTTTTTGTGTTTTATTTGACTAATGTTCGCAATTAAATAAATAAATAAGAGGCCTATTTAAAAGAGTAAACGCTGGAACTGTAAACACATTTCAAACTTGCCTGTATTAAGAGGTTTATTTGTTTTGAAAGACCGGGTTATTTCGTGTTGTGAAATCAATGTGATGTTGGCTGTGCGGATTTCATTGGCCAGATGAGAATGTGAGGGTGTGACCAAAACACGCCAGATATGAAGGACATGCGGTTTCATCCAATGAGAGGAAAGGATCACATAAAGGGGTGGGGGAATCGAACTGGTAGACTTTACAGTACTTGTGTAATTAACATAAAATGTAATATTTACACCTGCCAAGTGACATTTGGACGTTTATTCTTCTGACAGCAGCATTTGAATGATATATACATATTGATTAGATCGCTGCGTGCTTCATAGTGCTGTCTTCGATATCCTTTCTGTCTCAACTGCAAAGTATGAAATTAATTGTGAAGAAATCAGGTAAGGTCCTGCGTAATATTATTTAATCAATAAAAGCCGTACACGACAGAAAAACTCGAAGTAATTCCGTTTTGTTGGTATTAATTATTCGGCATCTTTTTACAGTCTAACAAAGTAGTTGAAGTAACAGCAATTGCACTCTCCAGAATCCGATAAAGTATTTATAGTTACATTATTGATTTTAAATACTGTTTTTGAATATTAATATAAATCTGTCTTAAATGTATATTCCATTGCTTTTCTACAACTTTGGGTTGTTGGCTGTAAACTGTGTAACTTCACGTTTTGTCCATTAACTGCTGTAAAGTCACTGGGTTTCTTGTGGCTTTGGAGTACTTTGCACTCTGAGACAAGAAGTACACACACCTTTCGCCTACATGTACATCTGCCAGCAACATTATCATCACTCCCTTAACTAATCAGTGATATAAGAAACTGTTTTCTCCCAAACGCTGCAAAGATATTTCACTGATTCACTACTATAGAAAATACTGAGGTTGTATCAGTAAGATCTAAATGGTTTGTGTGAACCTGATGTGTAACTTTTATTTTGAAGACAGGATGTTTCTCAGAATCGCCAGGCAATCTCTTTGAAACCACTGTTACCATGGCAACAAAAGGGCCCACAAGCTGCATTGAGAATAGACAAAAATACTCTCCCCCCCCCCCCCCCCACTACCAAAGCAGTCATATTCATTCATTAGTCATTAAAATACTTAATGCACTAAAATCTTGAAAACGGCAAAAAAGTATTATATTTTAATTATTTAATTATTACATTGTACATTATAATTTTTTCCACACCTATTTCTCTCACATTCATCAGTACCACACAGTAAAATGCAGGTAATGCTTGTCATGAAAGAACATCAAAATTTCCCTTTCTAAAACTTGAGCTTTTTTTCCAGCTTTTCCATGGTTTGGAATGGATATCGGAGGCACCCTGGTAAAGCTGGTTTACTTTGAGCCCAAGGACATAACTGCTGAAGAAGAACAAGAGGAAGTGGAGAGCCTGAAGAGCATTCGCCGATATCTGACCTCCAACGTGGCCTATGGAAACACAGGTATACGTGACGTTCACCTGGAGTTGAAGAACCTCACCATGTGTGGCCGGAAAGGCAACCTGCACTTCATTCGTTTCCCCACACAAGACATGCACCGCTTCATCCAAATGGGCAGAGACAAGAACTTCTCCAGTCTGCACACCACACTGTGCGCCACGGGTGGGGGTGCATACAAGTTTGAGGACGATTTCAGAACGGTATGTGAATGACGACATAATAATGGAATTTATTAAATTTGATTGAATGTAAAAAAAAAAATTTGATCCGTAGCAGGCTAGTGTTTTGTTGACATACTGTAATGTCTTGTTATCGTACTGCCACTTATCCTGTTACTGCTATCAGGACAATGAATGGCTAACATTAGCTATGCCTATCACATTTATGATTGTGTATTTGCTTCTTCCTGCAGGTGGCTGGTTTGGAGCTGCAGAAGCTGGATGAATTGGACTGTCTTATTCAAGGTCTGCTGTACGTTGACTCAGTTGGGTTCAATGGCCATCCCGGGTGTTATTTTTTCCAAAATCCCTCCGACCCTGAAAACTGTGTCAAGAGGCCATTTAGCCTGGAGAACCCCTTCCCTATGTTGCTGGTAAACATTGGCTCGGGGGTTAGCATCCTGGCTGTCTACTCCAAGGATGATTACAAGCGAGTCACAGGCACCAGGTGAATTCCGGCATCATGTTTATTCTTGTAGTTAAGCAAACAGGTTAATTTGAAGTTTATGCTTTTCGTCCTTGCTTGTATACATCAATTACATAAGTAAAGAAAAGAAGATCTGGCTACTACAGTGGCAGATATGCTTCTTACTGACCAGATGACACATTTATCAGATATGTTATCAGAGAACCACAGATATAGATATATTTATTCACGCAGCAGAGAATTGCCAAAGTATGGAGTCCTGCACATGACATGCAGGGGCAGGGGGACAAGATATCATGGCCATGAATTAAAAATTTGTTGCCACGACTTATGAATTTTTTTTATTTATTTTTTTTAAGTTAAATCGCATACTAAATTGTTCCCCTTTTTAATTAAATGTGGCCTAATTTTTTTTAACTAAATTACAATGAGTGAACTAATTAATACAATGTGGCCACAATTTAACTTAAACTAAGGAAATCATTAATAAAATGTGGCCATGAATTAAGTAATAGGAAGAAATTCTTGATTTGTGGCCACATTGTCTATTTCTTCTTTCAGGTCATGTGTGATGTCCTTACCAAAGTGCAACTGAAAACAAAAAGCATTCTATTCTAACTTGCAATTTTATGTTTGAACCACTGATGGCGATAAAGAGCCTAAAGTTCTATAGTGCTGTAACTGTAAAGTAAATATTATAAATTAATTAAAATTAAAATTGTTAAATATGTTGTAGAAACAAGATCTGTAATCTACCTAAAGTAATGCAACATTTTTTAAATACACCGGAATTCATTTGCTTCATTGGTTGTGATTCAGTTTAGGAGGTGGTACGTTTCTAGGCCTGTGTTGTTTGCTGACTGGCTGTGAGACATTTGAGGAGGCCTTAGAGATGGCAGCTAAAGGGGACAGCACAAATGTGGACAAACTAGTGAAGGACATCTATGGAGGCGATTACGAACGCTTTGGTCTCCAGGGCTCCGCCGTTGCATCCAGGTATAGACAGAATTGCCATCATTTTTATGTCATCAAAAATTATGATGTTTGTAATTAGAGAAGATCTTCAAGTGTTTTTTTTCCTTTAATTTGTTAGTTTTTGTCATATGATGAGCAAGGAGAAACGTGATAGTATAAGTAAAGAGGACCTGGCCAGGGCCACTCTTGTCACCATCACAAACAACATTGGTTCCATCGCCCGCATGTGTGCAGTGAACGAGGTTTGAAAACATTTTCTCTTAATGCAAAAGCTCACCTGTTCTGTTTAAGAACTGTTTTTGCGGTTTCTATTCATATTTCCATTTAGAATAATTGATTTTTGTTTAGAATGCACAAGTTAAATTCAATGGCCATTACCCTGTGAAATAAACAATATAAAGACCAAGTCTATGGTGCTAAAGATGACCTTGAACTCTGTGTGCTCTGAGCTTCTTTACAGTGTTGTCTTGTGGCATGGAGATCAAGCAGCATTGTACAGGGCTATCACAGCACACTGAACAGCCACAAGATGGATAAATGTTTTTTCTTTTCCTAAAATACTCTGGTGTAAAAGTCAAGAACAAGTGGAATGTAGATATTTCCTATTTTCTCTTCTTCAGAATTAAAATAGAGCAATATTACTCTTTATTCTAACCGACTGTTTTTAAATTTTCTTCAGAATATCGATAGAGTGGTTTTTGTTGGGAATTTCCTTCGGATCAACACATTATCAACTAAGCTGCTAGCCTATGCCATGGACTTCTGGTCTAACGGACAGCTGAAAGCCCTTTTCTTAGAACATGAAGTAAGTCTTTTTCCTTTTTATCACTTGTAATTCCTTACCAATCAGTTGCATTATGTTTGTCCATCTTGGACTTACACCATAACCTTCTTTATAGTGGTCAATCAATATATCAGCCAAGCAAGTATATGTTAAGTATATTTTAAAATTATTGGCTTCAGCCAATAAACACACCCATATCATTAATATTTTAATACACATTTTTCTAAATGGTGGAAATATTAACAAAATTACAATTAGGTGCTTTAAACAGCCAATAAAATCAAAATTTTATTTTTGTGGCTTTCAGTTAACTTTCATACAAAAATATTGATGGTACCAGAAAAGAGTGTGGTGTGAAGATGTAAATATTAGGAAGAAAGATGAAAATGAGCACCTGTTGCATGATGATTTATTTAAAAAAAAAAAACAGATGGATTGGCCTCCTGCTCTAAATGCGAGTTATTTATGGGTCTATAATAAATGAGAAATATTTTTTTTAAAAATTAAAAGTAAACAAGTTGCAAGTACTGTTTATACTGTACATGTCTACTCTGTGATGGTCAGCGGCTGTCACTGCATGACCACTTTGCAGATTAACAGAACTTTTAGCTCCCCCTTGTGTCAGTTACAAAATCTACCCTCAGACCCTCAGTCAATGGATAGTTGATTTCTGTTGTCAAATGTTGTCAACTTATTTATTAGAAAATATTAATTAAAAATGAGTATGTAAATTAAAATTATATTAAAGATTAATAAAAGTTGTGTACATCTCTTAAGAGATTTTATATTCATTCAAAGGTTTGGGGTTGGTAAGATATTTATTTTTAAATGTTTTAAAGGTTTCTTTTGTGCTCACCAAGGCTGCATTTATTTGATCAAAAATACAGAAAAAACGGTAATATTGTGAGATGTTATTAGTTTAAAATGACTGTTTTCTATATATAAACACACATACATATATATACTGTATGTATGTGTATTAATGTAATAAAATAATTTTCTTTACAAAACATTTGAACAGTAGTGCATAATATCAGTCACAGATTGCTCATTAGGCCTTGACAAATTCCATCATATCTCATGAAATTATATTTATCATTTAAATATATTTATTGAAATGCTCTGCTTTTTTACTGCAGGGTTATTTTGGAGCTGTTGGTGCCTTCCTAGAGCTACTGAAGATGACTGAAGACTCCTGAAACACTGAGGAAACCCCAACCTTTAATCCAGAAGCTGCTGTAAGATTTCAGGAAAGCCACATCCCCTAATAAGGAAAAGCCATTTAATAATGTGACGAGTTTCCATTTCCCTTCAAATCATCTACATGCTGGCCCTTCTATGCTCGTGACAGGAGCAGGTGATCATGAGGTTGTGATGCAAATGTGCACCGTTTTCAGTGGTGATAAGCTGCACCTCGTGCTAACTGTTCCTTGTCACCGTTGCCATAATCCCAGCTTTGCCTTTGCCGTGTATTGATGATTTGATTGGAAGATGATTTAGGACACTAATGCTTATGTACTCCCTCTACTCCCTGTTTGTGAGCTTTATTAAAACAATTGTAACATGAAAAGGGTTTGGAGGTGAATATTATGTGTATTAAGCATGCTGTGTAAAACAGCCTTCCCCAATCCGCTCTGAACAAATCATGCTTACGCATAGATGAGCAGTCCGTAAGAGCACTCCATTTATGCGAGACTTTGCTCTCCCGGTTCTCCCAGTCACATATGAGCATTTATAATACCTGTATTACATTAAAAATGCTAAGTTGTATCACTAAACGTAAAGTCATTTTGGACACTAAAGCGTGAGTCCAAATTCATAATTCTGACATTTTTGTCATTAAATTTAGACTTTTTTTTTTTTTTACAATAATACATCAAATACCAATTGAATTTCAGTACTTTTCAATTAGATAAAGCTTATATTTGAACACTTTTACAGAATTAGCAAAATGTTGTCAGGTAGAATTGTTTTATCTACATTGGGCCTTGTATGATTAGTGGATTGTTGACATGAGTAGCTGTTTCTAAGATATATTTACCTCCTTTTAACTGGTCTGTGTAATGAACAGAGAACATATGCACCTGAGCTGACACTGATTGTATTGGGACCAATTGTCTATATTGACTGGAAAACAGTATCTTTATCAGATGGAGAATTCTCATAGTTCACTACATACAGTACAGTAAGTCCTTTCTTACCCTGATAATGATTTATATTTGGTTTTGCAGTCCCAAATGCTGAGATTTCTCTGATCTGAATGTGTTAACAGTTTACCCTGTGTATATACACTGTAGTGTGTAATGTTTTGTTGTTTTGTTTTTATTTAATTTGCAAAACCATTTCGTCATATTCATGCCATTATGCAGTAATGTCTTACATTTAATTTGAGACAGCTAACCAAGACATATATTTAGTCAAACCGCCTCACAAATGCCTTCATCCTTTTAAACATTTTCAGTTTAAGCATCATCTATTACTGAAAATAGTTTGCCTTTTTTTCTCATGTATGAACATGAGAATCTCTAACTATATGCCTAAACACCTTTTAACTCTCTGTATTAATACTGGACAGCTCGGTCTGACTGTGAATGCTCCAGGTTGTTGTTCAGAACCAGATATATGTTAAACGTGCTCCTAAAGCTGGAATCAGAAATTCCAAGTCACTATAATCTGTTTAAATATGCAAGATCAGAAACACAAGCACTTCTAAGAGAAAATATATTGCACCCCCCCCCCCCCCCCCCCCCCCTTGAGCCACACAGCATGACAGCAATCACATTTGTACCAATTTCATTTTCTCATTTTGCCTCAACACTGTAAATATGAACTAAAAAGTTAATTTAATCCTTTATTTTTAACGGCACTGAGATATTGTGTTGATCATCAGGAATGCAAGCAAGACCAAAACTCCTAAAAGGAGGTAATATGAGGAATATTATCATAATGCAATTTCTTTTAGAGGATTGTGTCTTTTGTGTCAAAAATAATCACCTATTGTGAGTGTACTGAACCTACTATATGCTTAACAACAGACCTGTGCTGGCATTAAAGTGTCTTCTAGCTGCTGGTAAGATCTGTAACAGCACATTAAGCACACTGCCTCTACATCTGTTCCTTCTGTCTGTTGATTCATGCTTTACTTCCTCTCAGTCCTTAGAATTGCCTTATGCAGTGGAGTGCCATTTTGTCTTTGGATGTCTGGATTATGGCACCTCAACATCTCTCTGAGCCACAAAAGTAACTTCCAAGTGTTACGGGGTGCCTTTTACTGATAGAGAAGGCTTTATCTCTGTATTGTTACTAATGCTAAATCCAGATGTCACTGGACATCTTTAACAGTATATTTGAGATGTTCTTTTTCTTCGTTGAGGGGGTATTGCTTTACCTATGCCACAGCAGACTGAATGCATGTGTCGGTACATTGTATTTTAACTGAGCCAATGCAAAGCATGTAAGCGATTTCTGAACAGGTGTGTCATTTCCTTGGACTTGGATGGATCACTCCATCTAATGTAGTCGAATTGCCTTTCTTTCAGGTTTTGTTCTTGTAAACCAGCATAACGCTTGGATCGTATGCCAGCGCATGTTCATTTCATTGCGCTATATGTTAAATTGTATGGATTGTCCTTTCATAAATGTATTCTGTCTGTCCCAAACTGTACATGTTTGTTGCCCAGTTTTCAGGAAGCATGTTCTAAATTACCAATGCTGAAGCGCCATTATAAGCATTTTCTAGAGCTAAATTGTGTCTTTATAAATCATCTCATTTTAGATTATTAGATGTTAATTTTCCTTGCTAATACTCCTCATTAATGACCTCAATCTCCTGACAAACTTGTCTAATGTATGTGATCTGAGTGAATATGTGTAATTCCGTGCTGAACATTATTTTAACTTAAGTTTATTCAGTGTTCAGGCAATCATATTAATCTCAAACTGTATCACTACACAAATTTTAAGTGTATTTCTTATGATATAACATTTGATGTTGGTCATCTTAATTTACTTATGCCTCCTAGGGAATGAGAAATCACATTACTGGCTGAAAAATGTCACTAAGAAGTTTTTATATTGGTTTTAAGTTACCATGTGAAAAGCTAACTTCATTTGTCAATAAACTATTTTGTAAATATCTAATAAACGTGTTAATTGTGGAAATTGTTTTACTGTTGTGGCTACTGTTATCATTTAATTTCTTTCTTTTCATACAAAAAATCAACATTTAGACCAGTTTACTGCATATTCACAAACATGAAAAGAGAGACGCAGCTATCATTACATTATTATATTCACTTACTGTATATCAATTAATTAAAACTAGTAGTTTTTCATTTCATATTTTTATTACTTTCTTACTCACTATCCCAGTTTTGACCTGCAACTATTCAGCTGTTACTGGAAACATTGCAATTTCAAGAGGAAAAATATAAAAAATGGTAGACCCTACTGTTTATTCAGGATAAGAAATAATAGTTACAATTTAAATAGTTACAAACCCCATATCTCTATATAATTTAATGACAAAATGTGCAATTTGTTAAAAATAAATACTTGATACGTGAGAACAGCCATGGTTTTTGCAGAAGCAGAAACGTTTGTGTGACACAAAAACAAACCAATTTTTATTTATTTATTTTAACTTCTACAATGTCCTTATGGACTGTTTGAATCGTAGGTTGGACAGAAATCTCTCAGGTTTAATAAAAATATATCCGGTTTGGAAGATTTATGAAAGTATGGGTTTGAAAAGTAAATGACATAATTTTTCAGATTGGTCACCCAAGGAATTCAGCTGTTTCATATTTCACTGACAAAAAATTATGTAGGTTTTTGTTTACATATATGTATGTGTGCTGTGTATATTAATAATGTATGTTAATAATATGTTTATATAAAATATAAATAATATGAATATAAATATAGATGTAAATATTTTCCAAAATATATACTATTTGTGTGTGTGTGTGTGTGTGTGTGTGTGTGTGTGTGTGTGTGTGTGTGTGTGTGTGTGTGTGTGTGTGAATATAGACAGTACACACACATATTATGTAAACAAAAACTTTTATTTTGGATGCGATTAATCGTTCGACAGCACTATAAGAAATGCCAAGAAACACATTGAATTAAACTTGAAATTTTGAAGAAAGACTGAAATGGTATTTTCTTGAAAAAGTGGACCAATAAGCTAATCTTTAATTTACTACTTTGACAGATCGTGTACATTATCCCTACACGTCTATTGAATAGTTACAGTATTCTAAATGTATTTATCAGAAATGAAAACCAGGTTGGCCTGAGATAGTACTTATGAAATGATAAATTGCTGTAGGCTATGCTGAGCACGTTTATAAACTGTGGCGTTGTTCTTCAACAGCAACTGAAACTAGGGCAACTCCCAAGCAGCCAGTTTTGTAAGCTAGAGAGGGAAATCCACACTTTTGCCCTGCCACGCAAGGCTACTTGCATAATTTTCTTTTCACGTGTAGGGGGAGTGAAGTCAAAGGTAAATAGGTTCACAGCTCGCACGTCTAAACATGTCAATGTACCCTGGTCTTGATGTTCCGAGTCCGACAGCTGCAAAGTTGTTCGCTGGTGGAAGCCGTTGATGAACATCCTGCACCAACTCAATTAAACGAATGTGCAGAAGAGTTTCAAACGTCTGGACCAGCTCATGCGATTGCAGAGGAGTTGAATGGGGAAAGTTTGGACCGTGTTTGCGGTCGTTTTATAAAATGGTAAGTGCCTTTATTTAGTAGCACTTTGAGTGGTTTTTCAAACATCTGGTTTCAACAAGCGAATGACGTGCACTGGTGAATTTAAATTCCGTTGTTAAAAGAAAAACAATAAGACATGAAACTTTCTCAGTTTTCTTACTTTATAAGAAGTAATTATTAATTTTCTTACGATTTGACGCATTCTTTTAAAGACAAAAAAATAACAACAATATTAATTTATTAGGTTTTAACTACGTCAAATGTAATAATTTGCGTTTATTTTTGATCTTCTAAAAAAACGGTATAATACGGTGGCCGAGAGAGCTCAACGCGCTGCAACTTCAGAAAACACATGCAAATAGAAAAAGCACCAGCAAAATCAAGAAAACATCTTCATAAATTTGACTGCAGGTGCTGCAAATGCTCACAACACAATCAAATAAAGAAAAGCACTGCAAATGAATGCTCACAACACATCCAAATAAATAATTTTATTTGCAGCACGTTTCTTTGTTTGGTTGTGTTGTGAGTATTTGCAGCTTGTGTTGCTGTCAAATTGATGAAGTTGTTTTCTTAATTTGCAGGTGTTTTTTTTCTATTTGCAGCGCATTGAGCTCTCTCGGCCACTGTAGGTATAACCTATTTGATAATTAGGCAAATTCAGGACAAGATTTGCAGGTGCAAAATGTAATAATAATATAATACTACTTAATATTAATGGGGGGACTATTTTGGTTGTGTTGCTTTCTACACGCATAAAATTATTTGCTAAAGCCTACTGACAAAGCATACTTTAAATATAGGAAGAGGAGAGTAAATAATCCCAGAAATCAACAGCTAGACAATTAGACAAGCCTACCTTCAAAGAAATCTGTTGAGTTGATGTGTGTTTTTCATGCTGCATTGAAATAATGGGCAATTGGTGCTGTTCCCACAGTCGACTGATATCTAGATTAGAAGAGTCATAAACTACAGTACAAGTTCAGTTGTATAATAAGGGGGGAAAACTGGTATCATCTTATCCTGACTGTGTACATTGTGTACATGGCCACATTTTTATTTTTTTTTACTGTAGCTCTTCATGGTTCTAAAGTATGCGTCTCATTTTCCACACCGTCACTTATTTTAATAGATTGACAACTAGTGTCAAGGTATATTTTTTAGGATACCGAAAACTGGATGGTATTTAGGGGGGAAAAGCAGCTTTTTAATTGGGACAGAGAGGTCAGAAGTGTCAGGAAGGCAGACTGCAAGGTCTCAAGGTCTATGACAACCCGTCATCTTAATTTTGTGCTCTCTCTCATAAACACTTCCCATGAATGCATTCATGCATCATTTCACTTTTCACTGTGAATCATTTGTAGGAGCAAAAATGAGCCCCAAACCCTGGAAGATGTCACATTTTCTGAGTACTTACATAACATGTCCATCACCCTTTGTGCCTGTTAATTTTAGCTGAGCTCGTTACTTATTCCTGCCTGTTTTGCTGTCTGTGTCATCTTGCGCTCAGCAGAGTCACTGACCGGGCCTCACATCTGCAGAAGGAATTCCATGAACGGTGTTAGTGTGGCGGCAGAGAGGTGCAACGTGTGTTTGGGACCGGGAGTTTTGGAGTTTGAGGGAAATAAAAGCGTTGGGAAGGAATGGCTCAGGAAAAGAAGAAAGGAGGGGTCCTTCCTCCTGATGGAGGGTGGGGATGGATGATCGTGGCTGGCTGCTTTGTGGTAACTGTTTGCACAAGAGCTGTTACAAGGTAAGCTTTTTGGAAGGTGTATGCTGTTGTTCATACCTGTGTAGAACTAGAACAGTTTTAAGCTAACTTAAGTGATAGGTGGGGTTTTTCAGCTATAATTAAACCATAAGGTTTAACATGATGTTCAGTACCAAATATTGTCATGGTTTGTTTTTCAAATGGGTTTAACCTGTTAAATAGTACATTTGTTTAGTACTGTCCATGAGGCACAACTATATTTAGTTCATTCCACGCTGAGAATTACCTAGAATGAGTCACTGGTTCACAAAGTGACAAGCGCTATCTGATGTTTCTGAGCAAGCCTTTGAGGTCAGGTTACATTTGACAGACTTGTAAACAACGTTCAGGCCTTCACACATGGATATAGATAACACAGTGTTGTTTTTTTACATCTAATGGCCTGCAACTCTTGGGTGTTTTTACTTATTTTATTATGTTAACTCACTTGTGATGTTTTTCTGTAATATGTTGAGATTCATTCCTTTTATACTGCTTTGAACAAGCTGTTCTATTCAGCAGTATTTTGTCTCTACCCCTCAGGCAAGGAACGTATTGAACTGACTATAATTATTTTTTTGTTCAATTGAAATGTTCAAGTACATGACTGACATGGAAAGGTGTGAAATGCGAGAACCTGAAGAACAGGTCTGCAAATCCATTAATGATGTTGGTAGGATGAAATTGCAAACTGGCTGGTGGAAACAAAAGAGTTTGTGACCTCTCACCTCTTAAACAAGGACTCTTTTGACCATTTCTTAAGTCCTGTTGAGATAAGTGGTAATAATCAACTAGAGAAGTACCAGATGATGAAACTCTTTTAGCGCTTAAAGGGCAGCCGGTGGTCTTCGGATAAAAAAAAATGCCTTTTTAACCTCTTCTTTATCTTATGGATATTCTCTTCTTTGCCCTTAACCCATTTGAAAGCTCTTATCATCCACATGTGTGTTATTTATCTATTTATGTGTGTGTATCTTGGCTTTGCTGACTGTTTTTTTTTTTGTTACTGTCTGTGGAACAGTTGACTGAAGGACATCTCCTTCTTTGATGGCTGATGGCCAGACATGTCTGTCTTAGTGGCGGAAGACGTGAGAGTTTCTGGCTGTCATAACCACACTGAGTGCTCTGACCCGACTGACCTGCATGGTGATCTAGTTTTGTTTGTTCAGGTGCAGAACAGGCTTGTGCCTCATTACCTCGTCTCAGCACTTCATATCCAGGCACCCACGATCCGCTCGGCTGTTCGTTGTTACTGACTGTGAATGGCACTGGACTTTAAAGCATGTTGTTAGTTTGAAGCGTCACAATATGGTCCTTCAAAGACCACAAACGTGTGTTGTGTGTTTTGTCTGATCAGAGTTGTCTTTTTCTCTTTTCCAGATGCATCTCCATATTCTTCGTTGAGTTTCAGATGCACTTTGCAAGAGATTACTCTGGGACGGCATGGATCCATTCATTAGTAGATTGCACAACCATGCTGTGTGGTATGTAATGATCATATTGGACACTAAAGTCATTGTACATTAGTGTATCACAGTCATCATTATTTGCCCGGTCTGAAGTAGGGATTCCGGCAGTTACAAATTCTATTTTCTTAATTGGTCACAAAGTTGGTTCATCTGAGACGATACCGTTGCATAAGACACTAAAAAAGACCTGCAGCCTGTGGGAGGCTGAAAACATTCTCTTGAAGTCAGCAACACACAGCGAACATCTTGAGAGGACACGTCAGTGTAAGCTTGACCCAAAAAAACAGGCCTGTTTGCTTTCCTTACACCCAGTGCTGTCGGCTGTTGACAGTACAGCAATCTTAAGACTTACATTGTTAAGGAAGGGCTGTCTTTAGATGGCTGACTAGTAAAAAAAAAAAAAAGAAGTAAGAAAAGCTGTTGTTATTATTAAAAGCTTTCCAATATTGTGTTTGGCTGACATGTTCTCTTTTATCACAAGGCTGATATGTTTGATATGTGCCATGCAGGAGTCTGTAGAGGCACGTAGTTGCATATCATGTAATACTGTATGTTGTCATGTAGTATGAGAGAGCGGCTCATTAGTGGATTATTCACAATATTACGAATATTACAATATTAAGATGATTACCAAATAAAGCATTTCTATCCCATGTGTTCAACATAAAAAATATCACCACTTCTGAGGAAATTGATGACTGATGACTGTTTAATTAAAGAAAAATATATATATATATTTCTTGTAATGAATGTTGTGTAATGTAATATTGCAAAATGTGTAATGTAATATTAAAAAATTAGTGGCCATTTAAAACACAGACAAAACAATCTGACGAAATTATGTTTGCTTAGTGGTTGGGAGCATGACACTTGACATTTTTGATGTGAATGTAAATTTATTCCAGAAATGTGTAATTTTTTATTCTTCTTGTTTCCATCCAGCATTTTTCTAAGAAACATTCTCAGAAATACACAATTTATATTAAATACACAATTATTATAACTATTACAATAACACAATTAATATTGTGAAATACTATTACAATTTAAAATAACTGTTTTCTATTTTTAAATACATTTTCAAATTTTATTCCTGTGATGGTGAAGCTGAATTTTCAGCAGCCATTATTTCAGTCTTTAGAGTCACATGATCCTTCAGAAATCATTCTAATATGCTGGTTTGGTGCTCAAGAAACATTTCTTATCAATTTTGAACTGCATTTATTTAAAATAGAAATCTTTTGTAACTATGTAAAAGTTTTACTGTCACTTTTGTTCAATTTAATCCAACTTCTAATCCATCTCTCTGAATACAAATATTGACAAATTGTCTATAAAGAAATTGACCCCAAATTGAATGTATAGTAGTGGACGTGGATGGAAACCCATCTTACAGTAAATATTTAAAAATATTGATTTTTTTCTATCAAATTGTTCAATATGATTTGCATAGTATGTTTATTTACATGTTGCTTTTGCAGCTCCACTCGGAAGCCTGATCGGGAATCAGTTGTCATGCCGTGTAGCTGTAATACTAGGAGGATTCCTGGCCTCCATAGGTTTAGTCCTCAGCTCCTTCGCAACAAGTCTGGAATATCTTTACCTTACCCTGGGAGTGTTAACTGGTAAGAGCCCTAAGAATAAAACACTGACCTACAGACCCATATTCTATACTTTCTATATTCTATGTTTTATATGCTTCTTTTTTTAGGGCTTGGCTTCGCCCTTTGCTACACTCCAGCTATTGCCATGGTCGGTATTTATTTCTGTGAGAGGAAGTCTTTGGCCTATGGCATTGCCATGTCTGGCAGTGGCATCGGGACCTTCATCCTGGCCCCAGTAGTGCAGCTGCTAATTGAACACTACTCGTGGCGAGGGGCCCTCCTTATTTTAGGGGGCTTTGTGTCTAACCTATGTGTATGTGGAGCTCTGTTACGGCCTATCATTCTAAAAGAAGAGGAGGCCTGTCCTCTTCCAGTAGACTCAGAGTGCGAGTATGGTGTTACGCCGCACGACGTTTCTACGGGGAAGGCTGTGGATGACAAATTAGAAGTGGACTCTAAACAACGTTGTCTTCAGTCCATGCAGGAATACCACTTTTTGCTCATGCCTGACTTCCTGGTGCTGGCAGGCTCCTTCCTGCTGCTGGCCAGCGGGTGCAGTCTGCCGTTTGTGTACCTTGTACCGTACGCGCTGGATGTAGGTGTTGATCATCAGCATGCTGCCTTCCTGATGTCCATACTAGGGGTCATTGACATCGTTGGCAACATCACATTTGGCTGGCTCACTGACAGGAGGTATGTTGTTTTCCCTGTTGAAAAATCCAGCATATGCTGGTTAGGTATGTTTTGAAGCATGGCTGCTGGTTTGAGCTGGTTTAAGCTGGTCATGTGCTGGTCCTAAGCTGGTCCTGAGCAGGAGCTAGTTGCTTAGGACCAGCACATGACCAGCTAAGAACCAGCTTAAACCAGCTCATGACCAGCTTATGACCAGCTAAGGACCAGTTTAAACCAGCTCAAACCAGCAGCCATGCTTCAAAACATACCTAACCAGCATATGCTGGTTTTTTTCAACAGGGTTGTGCTGTGTTAGTATTGCATTACAGTCAAAAACAGGAATAGGTAATTTATTGACTGAGCCACATGTTGTTTGTTTCTTCTTTAACTTAAGATTTGATTATCAGATTTAGTTTTAAATAAAAAGCTGGGTCAATGACATTGACACTTTTCAAATCTTAATACACATGCAATGAGCTAAGCATCAGTTAACATGAATTAACCTATTCACTGATGAGCATATTTTTAATTTCTGTATTGAAATTAATTTTTATATATTTTTTATATGGTCAGAAAATAACTGTCCTGATATCACAAATTCATTAAAACTACAAAATTAAAAATTGAAGAAAATAATATTAATGACAAATAAATATTAAAATAAAGAGTAATTATTAAAATTTGAATACTCGCTCATATTCAAGGTGTAAGGAAACATTTTTTGACACATTTAGAGTCATTAAATTGAAGCCTTTTTTAAATGATGTAAAACGTTTTCTAAAACAACATGAAGACAGACTACATTTTAATACCTTAGGACACATGTTTTTAGATGTTAATTTTTTTTGTCTTTTTCTTAATTTTTCATTGACCCAGCTGTCAGTTTAGAGTCAAAATTTACAAGAGTGTACATGTCATGGTTTCTTGTCTGATGAATGATTCATAGAGGTCAAAAAGATAAAAAAAAAAAATGCTCAGGTTTTAGAAAAACAGACAAAGATTGTTGGTTGTTTGCTGATCATGCTGACTAACACTTTCTGTATCTCTCCCAGGTGTCTGAAGAAGTACAGGAATATATGCTACATGTTTGCTGTGGGAATGGAGGGACTATGCTGTCTTTTTATCCCTCTCTTGCGCACATTTGTCTTGCTGGTACCCTTCTCTGTGCTCTATGGGTACTTTGATGGTGCCTATGTTGCCCTCATTCCTGTTGTAACATCAGATGTTGTAGGGACAACATACCTGTCTTCAGCTCTTGGAGTTGTGTTCTTCCTCCACGCTGTTCCCTATCTGGTCAGCCCACCCATTGGAGGTAAAATAGTCCAATAATTGGTTAACTATTAATGTGCAGAGAAACATTAACCAGCCAAACTGTTCCCATTTCACCACATTAAATGTTTTTTCTTGGAAGGATAAAGGTTACTTCAAAAAACCCTCTGAACTCTCTCTTTTTTTTTTGCATAGGTTGGTTGGTAGACACCACAGGGACTTACACGGCGACATTCTTTCTGAGTGGGTTTGCCATGATCTCCAGTTCTCTCCTGCTGTTCTCAGTCGCTTTCATTCGCCGTTGTCAGAGAAACCAAAAGAACAGTTTGAGCAAAGACCCAAAATTGGTGTCATGTGAAGGCAAACTATGTGAAGTAGACTATTATACTTCTAAAAAAAAAGACTTGATGATAATTATACCAGCCACTTCATAGCGTTGGGATAACAATTTGTATTTTTTTTTATTTGCCTAGTTCTTTGTTTTATCAAATTTTGTTAGTATATATAGAGTCAGTAATAATGTTTAATTGACAGATGAATTGTTTGTGTATAAAAATGCTTATGTGCCTCTTATTGACTTTCTGTTCAAAATAAATTCTCATCTAAATTAGAAAACTTAAACACACAAACAAGGATTTTTTAATGTATTTTCTCCATCTCTCAAATTTCATAGTAATGTGTAAGCAGTCACTGAGTTTTCCTCTATACAATTACAAATGAAAGTCATTATAAGTGAAGCTCCAGTTGTAGAATGTTATTTATGTCAGTAGAGGACAGTGCTGATCCCTAGATAATATCTTGACAGTCTGAACAGTTTAATTCAGATATAAATGGTACATGTCATGGTCTGACATTTTTATTAAGTTATGTATTTTGTTATGATCACAAGTTTGCTACAGCTAAGCAGTACATCAATGATTCTTCAGATAACAAATGATTTATAGAGTTTACAAGATTCTGATGTATGTATGCTACTAATGCATGGGAATAATACCTAAAACCTTTAGAATTCAATGTTGACATTCTCAACTAAATGTTTAGTAATAGCGAATTACTAAACTATTAGCTGCTAAACTGTAATATAAACTGTTTCATAGGTTTTAAAAACAGACTACATAACAACCATTGTAAAAAAAAAAAAAAACATTTATAGGAAAAATTTCACATATTTTCAAATTTCAAGATTATGAAGTGTGGTTTACATCATAGTTACTGATAAAAGAATTACCACAGGCCTTTATCAATTTTCTTAACATCCAGTGCACAGAAAGCAGTTTGTTTTTATATTATTTATTTGTTTATATTTTAATTTGTCAAAGTGATACACGTTTAAAAGTAATGCAACTATACAGTTCATCCAAAAATGAAATTCTGTCAGCTTGTTCCCAATCTGTAATATGTTTTCTTCTGTGGAACATATAAGAAGATAAATTGCAAAACAGCAAATACATTTAGTGATATTCAAATCAACCAGCAGGTGCTCATGAATAATTACCATCGTAAGAACTTGTCAACATGTCAAAAGGTAAGAAAACACAAAAACAACCAAAAGTTAACAGAGGAACAAAAATATGTAACTTCTAAAAAGAAACAAAGTACAGTATCATCCATATATGAACCACTGCCTAATGCCATAGTGCTACTTTTAGCCACTGTAATCAACAATACCCAGTATTTTAAACAAAGCCCCAGTAGTAGGATAAGTATCAATGAACAATATTTATTATCAATAACATTATCTGATTCAATGGACACATATATTTCTCTGTATCTTCAGCTCCTTTAAATCTCAAGCTTTCATGAAATTTTGTTTTTTATACCTAATAAGCAATTAAATATCCACAGTCTATTATGCAATAAAGATAATAACTTCAATAACAAACTTCAAATGAAACCGCATAATGACCTTATTAAGAAGCAACTTAAGAGCCAAGGAAACTGAAATACAGAGAAAAGATGAGTACATTATAATCAGAAATATAATCAGATGTAAGACCTGACATACAGTTTCCTAAAAACGAAGTACGCCTGCAACATCAATATGAATGAAAAGAAGTGCCACTGCAAAATCTATATTGAATTAAGATTAACAGGGCTGCATTTTAGTTTATTTATAGTTGTTTTTATAAATAATTATTCACTACACCCAGATTTCTGTTCAAAGAGGCTACTTGTTTTAAAAAATAGATCTGAATACATTCTACTATTCTGAAAGACTGTATTACAACAGGTGCTTTTTTTTTGCCTTAGAGCACAATATACTATAGTTAAGACTGAATAAATCAAAAAGATCTGTAATGTAAAAAGTAACATTTAAAAGATAACAATAACTCGTTTCATATTAAGCCTTGTTCACTATCCACACTAGTTTAAATCTGTTTCCGAGCATCTTCACACAGAATTCATGAATTATCAAATGTACTGTATGACAAAATTTAGGCCCAATAACCTACTATATAAAAAAGTTGTTGTCTTCAACTGGTTTTGAGAATGCCATACTCAAAGATCCTCCCGCACATGCAGTCATGAAGTGTATGTGAGAGAGAAAACTAGCAAGAAAATGTGGGACTATATGGAAAAGCCTTATTTGCACATAGTTTGGGCATGATTATGCAAATCAGCTGCAAAGACTCACTCCCTCATTTGGAACCACCTAGATTCATTAACATTAGAATAAGAGTAACAAAATGTATGTGCATGTTTTCTTTGCACATACACAAATAAGGCCCATTGTTTTTCCATTAACAATTAATTATGCATCCTTGTAGAAAGTTTATATTTTACAATTAATCTCACAAAGATTACTGAGGGACTCATCCTCCTCTTCATTGCCTGAAGTGGCTGCGTAGCTCTTGGTGTCCCCAAACATTTCCCCTTTCATTTGATAAATGAATCCCAGTATTTCATTGGCCTTCCAATCATCTGGGTTATCGTTGATATATCTCTGGGCAATGTTCTTCAGTTTCTTTGCGCTTCTATCCCCCTCACTAGTATGTGGACTCATTTCCAAACACTTCTTGTAGTGGCTGATTGCTAAGTCCTCACGTCTGTTACTATACTGCTGGAACTCAGCATAGAAATAATGTACTACATGCACACTATCATTTTTCTCTCTAGCTGTTTTAAATGTTCTGTCAAACAGTTTCTCTGCCTTGGGCAGATCACGTTTCTCTCCATATTGAAGTGCAAGCTCACTCATGGCAATGATAAAGGAATCTTTTATAACAGTTGCCTTTTCTAAATAGTAAATGCACTGATTTCGTGAATGATTTACCTCTGACTTATTTACTCCGCGATTTTCTTTCTGTAAATTAATTTTCTTGGTCTTGTAGCACATTGCCAACTGATGATTTATAAAACCTGAGTTTGGTGATGTTTCAAGTGCTTTCTTTAGCAGTTCAATTGACTTGTCTACAGATCCTTGATTCCTGAAGTATTTCCCAACATATCTTACGACATGTGGATGTTCTGGAGAGCCATTCAGAGCTGTCTCTATCAGTTTCTCAGACTCATTCATCAACTCTTTAGAACATAACAAAAGTTTAACTCCCAGAAGAACTCTAGAGGCATCATCATCTGGGTCGATGTCCATGGCCTGTCTCAGCTGCTTGATTGCAGGTGAATCCACGGTGCATAATGGACCAGTTTCAGTGCGAAACAGAGCTTTCGCATAACCAGCATTCCACTCGCTATTTTCTGGATCCAGTTCCACAGCCTTCTGAAAAACTTCTGTGGCTTTGTCATAATATTTGCGAGAGAATTTAAGATAGGCCCACCCCTTCTCACCAAGCACCTCTGGAACAGAGGAAGGCTCAGCTGAAACTTTTTCATTTATCTTCTGCAGTTTCAGCAGGTAACTTTCACTCTCTGTGTAGTTCTTCATATGGTAGTATATCCAGGCAAAATTTCCATAGGTGACAATGAGAGTCTTGTCACAGTTGACACCGAGGTTTTCTTTAATGAGTGTCTCAGATTTCATCAAGTGAGTAAGGGCCTCTTCTTTACGCCCAAGAAGAAATTTCACATATCCTAAAGAGCAGTGAGTTCGTGCAACTCCTGGCTCCTTCCCTAGACCCATCTTGACCTGTTCCTCAAGCCTATTGAGGATATCCGTCAAGACTAGATCCTCTTTTTTAATGTCCCATGTGAAGTGACACTCCAGCTGATCCAGTTTCGATTGTAAACTGTCCTGAATTGAACTAACAAGAAAACAAATCAATTGGTTAAAAGAATAAAAATAACTGATTTAGCCTTTTAACAGAATGTCTTCAAGCAGCACCCATGTGAACACCCACCCACTTAAATATTTAGTTTTAAATAATAAATAACAAAAATACTGTATATTAAATATTGTTTAATAAATAATAATAATACCACCACAGACAAAAACATCTGTCTGAATGTTTAAATGTAGTGATAGCTTTCCACAGTAATTAATTACACACATATTTATATATTTATACATAGTATAATTCAAAGTGCTTTAGAGTGACAGGAGAAACTCTTGAACTCCACAAGCACATGACGTGATCAATTTGGCCAGGATGCCAGGACTACACTCCTATAGTCATTTAGGGAAACACCCTGGGTTTTTTAAATAACCAGAGAGTGTCAGGACCTCCGTTTAAAAAAATAATTTAAACTGCAGGGACTTTTATAGTAGGCTGTTTGTCCTACCACAATACTAGTAAATTTAACAAGCACGCCCCCTGCTGACTGCATTAACACCTTATCCACCAGCGAGTGCTCAGAATTCAGAATTCTCCCATGCAGGGATTGACCAGTCCCAGTGCTGAATGACAAAGCTGCCTAAATAAATAAACTAAATAAATAAATAAATGCATAAATACATTTACAAAGAAATGTAAAAACAGACACACACAAATAAATATTTATACTTTCATTTCCTTATGTATAAATGTATTTTTTTTTCAACATTTTTTCCAACATTCAAGCTATGAGGCCTTTGAGTAGTGCAAGTCTATGAAAGAATGTCTTAGAAGTGGGTAATATGGCCAAAATCTTATATCCTGGTATAAGTAATTTAATATCATGGTAACTGTTTTGCATAGTATATAGGATGAAACATAGACTGTATGGATGAACATACATACTCTTTTCTGGATAAAACAATGAACGCATGATGAAGCTTGCGCAACAGCTCAGTCTATTGATCTTATTGCATAATCATATTTGATCAGTGTGTTTGAAACAACTGCAAAGGTCATGTTTGCTATTTTTTTTAAAAAGATTTATTTTTGACAAAAGCCTTTTATTGTGATAGGATAGTTTAGAGTTGACAGGAAGCGAATTGGGAAAGAGAGAGGGGGGCAGGATCAGGAAAGGTCCTCGAGCCGGGATTGGACCTCTGGACGCCCGTAGCGCAACCGTGCTGTATGTCGGCACACTGCCCACAAGCCTATCGGCGCTGACCATGTTTGCTAATTTTGCAAAGCTTTTTAAAGCTTCTTTCTTCTCAAGGTCGCAACTTTGAGGTCGATTGCTACGTCTGAAGTAAAACACGCCCCTTCATTACCATATGGACAAATAAATGGGGAAATATATAAATGTGAAAATAAATTAATGTGGAAATAAATACATGTGGAAATAAAAGTGGAAATAGGCTATATATAAATAAATGAAAAAAATAAATATGTAAAATAATACAATCATACATAAGGCAATAAAAGTATAATCTATCTATCTATCTATCCTATCTATCTTTTGGCATGCAGCTTCCAAAGGTTTCAACAGAAATCAGGAGAGCTGCAGCGTCATAGTTGCTGGTAATGAGTTCTTCCTGATCAGACATGACATTTTCATTTTTGTACTTTTTAACAAGTAGCCTAGATAAAAAAAAAAAAAAGCTTGTGTGGTTGATAGATATCAAATGGAGCAAGAGAGCCTTCTGATTCAAATGATACCACTCTTTTATTTAACATTCATTGCCATATCATAAACTTGACATTAAATTATAATTTATTACCGCATGTTTATATTTTTTATAAGAGTTTTTTTTTTTTGTCTAGTAGGCTAAACCTTATTGTTACACGGAGACAACTTTTCTGTCGCCTCGGGAGAGTGATGTTTTTATTTTGTAAACCACATTTACTCTATTCGTCAAAGCATTTCATTTAATTATCGTTTCTGACCAGCATACGTTTTTTCGTCTCGTGATAAACTGACGACAATTTCGTCATAATTTTCGTTGACGAAAGCAACACTACTCAAGGCTCCCTTAATATAAAGCTATTAATAAACTACTACACATTTATATAATAAAATAATAAAAAAAACACAGTAGCCTACTGTTATTATGGGAACTGAGACTGAAGTAGCTATAACCTGAACTGTTATTTAAACGACAAACTTAATTGAAACTCGACCGTGAGCAGATTCTTCAGGTCTTCACGGCCAGATTAAAAACTTTTCAGCTATTGTTATCATTAGGCTACCGTTTATCATTTAGTTTCAGATAATCAAGACAGACATATCTTTAGTTCATATTTAGAAAAGGCACTCACCTCATCTCTGACATCCTTTCACTTGGAGCTTGTGGAAAAGTATACGGATGGGACAGCGATGCTTCACTAGCTCAGCTCAGTGTGCAGTTTAGTGCTTTCATTTCCTGAAAGACGCGTCATGCCCGTTCAGTTGCATGCCAGTTTCGGTTTCCGAGATGCACAAAAGGCATATGCAATCCAGAAACATCATGCTTTCTAGGAGCTACTCATGACATCCTAAAATAAATTACATAGCCTACATAATAATTGTACTTTGCTTGTTCAAATTGCTGACAAATCCTGCATTCCACTCATCCATAAAAGTTTCATGGCAACATAACGACCCAGGCCTTCTCAGCAAGCACTTAGTGATGAAAGACATGTGAAACAATAATAATAATAAACACCAAAAAGTTCTCATATATTTATAAGCTTGCCTTTGGGCCTAATCACGATTGTGCTCATGACAAACGAGCTATTTTTGACTTATTTTCTTATATCCCATGTGATCCAACTGGGTCAGTTATTTATTTAGTTATTTATTGGTTTGTCTTCAGCTGCACTGAGTAAGAAGTTTAAAGGGATAGTTCACCCAAAAATGAAAATTCTGTCATCATTTTCTCACCCACAAGCTGTTCCAGACCTGTATGAATTTCTTTCTTCTGCTGAACACAAAATAAGACATTTTGAAAAATGTTGTTGTGGTCCACTTAGACTTAAGTCATATTATCATGGTCATATTATAACAGTTTATTTTATATGCATTTTGTGTACTTGAAGAAGAGCTGTAAAACTTGTCACATGATGCTAAAATACTTAAAACATTGTTATAAAGAACAATGGTAAATGCAATATACTTATGGCATGAAATATGACATGAAAAATCAACATGAGTTTATATGCTGCATGTCTCCATTGAAAAAAAACAACAAAATACTGTAAAATATTTTTAGCCATTAATCTTAGAACATAAACATAAAGAAGCAGTATATTATATATTTTCTGGTTACTTTTTCCTTTATCTCCATTATACAGTTATAGAATAAATAATCATAAAGTGTCAGTACATGTAACACACCCAAATGCATATTGCATAATGTACATCTGATAGTGTAAACACATAATATATGATGACTTTACTGTAAGGACAGCCTGAGTGCACTAAGGTTACTGAGGAACTCATCGTTGTCTTCATAACTCAGAGCTTTCACATAGCACTCAATGGCTTGATGTTTCTCCTCTTTTATCTTATGAAGGAACCCTAGTATCCCATAAGCCTCCCCTTCCAGCGAGTTATCTCTTAATCCGGTTGTCAGCGATATTCTTTAACCTGTAGGCACTTCTCTTCCCTTCGATCCAATCCGGGCTAATCTTCAGACATTCCATGTAGTGTTTGATAGCTAACTGCTCACATCTGTGGCTGTACAGCTGGAATTCAGCATAATAAAAATTGACCACATTTAGACTGTCGTTTTTCTCTTCGGCTGCTTTGAAAGTGACCTGAAACAGCTCCTCAGCCCGCGACATGTCGTGGTTTTCTCCGTACAGCAGCGCTAGATTGCTCATTGCAGAAATGAAGGAGGCCGTCAGGCTGGTGGCCATTTCTAAATGATAGATGCATTGATCGCGAATCTGTTGAACTCTTGACCCTCTGGCATGGTGGCTTCCCTCCTGCAGAAGTTGGATTTTCTTCATCTTATAGCAAAGAGCTAACTGATGGTGTATGAAACTTGAATTGGGTGAGCGTTCAAGCGCTCGCTTCAAAAGAGCAATTGACCTTTCCACATTTCCTTGTTTCCTGAAGATTTTCGCAACATATCGCATGACATGTGGGTGATCTGGAGATCTTTCTAAAGCGTTCTCTACCAAGCTTTCAGCCTCTCTGAACCTCTTGTAAACAATCAGTCGCATGCTTAAGAGGACTTTGAGAACGTCATCATCTGGATTCGTGTCAATGGCCCGTCTCAGTTGCTTTATTGTAGGCGAATCCTCCAAAGTGAAACTCTCGTTTTCGGTGCGATACAGAGCAATGGCATAACCAGCATTCCATTCACCTTCTTCAGGTTCCAGATCTAAAGCCTTCCTGAAACATTGTTTGGCTCTATCGTAATATTTGTGTGAGAATTTAAGAAAAGTCCATCCCTTCTCACCAAGCACCCCTGGAACAGATGAAAACTCAGTTGGAAATGTTTCATTTATCTCCTGAAGCTTCTTCAGATAACTTTCACATTCTGTGTAGTTCCTCATGTGGTAGTTTAACCAGGCAAGGTTTCCATAAGTGACAATGAGTGCCTTGTGAAATTCATCCCCATGGCATTCCATGTGTAGCTCCACAGATGTCATGAGGTTGTTATGTGCCTTCTCGTGAAACCCCAGAAGGAACTGGACATATGCCAGAGCACTGTAAGTTCGGGCAAGTCCTTCTTTCTTAAAGGGGTCCAACTTAATCTGTTCTTCCAGTCTATTGAGAAGATCATTTAGATCTATATCATCTTTCATCAGAGCCCAGGTGAAGTGGCATTCCAGCTGGTGAAGTTTTGTTCTCAGAGTTCTGTCCGGATCCATATCTGGTAAAAGTGAAGAAAAAAAAGTGGTAAAAGTCATTCTCAATTCTATATATATATATATATTTAAACATGCAAAAACTGTCCAATATAGCTTTTATAGTATATTTACATAAATGTATTTTCAATCATTTTAGTTACTTATATTTCTTATGCATTTTTGGTCATTTTAGTAATGTATGTTTTATTTAAATGTATTTATTCTGTCCAAAATATATTTTGAAAAAAGTAAATTTATTAAAAATGTAATATTAAAATTGGAAATGCATTTATTAATTATTTTGCCTCTCTAAATATTAAATAGCTTTGCTAAAACCACTGTAGACCAACTGCAAAAACCTTTGTAATTGTAGGCATGCACTTACCTTATCTAGGACGTCTGTGACTGTGCGATAAATGTTTCAGAATCTACTTGGCGAGGAAGTTGTGCAGGCTTTATTGACCTCTCCTAGAGATGGGAGTGTTAAACTCAGAATGAAAACTGAAACCTTGGCTGAAGAGAGAATGAAAGAGAGATAGCAAAAGACAGAGAGCTAAGGCTGCATAAAATTAAGTGTAATATTTGGTAGTTAAATGAAGGCTGTGTAAACCAGACATATTTCTTTAGCATACGTATTTCTTTGTTTTACCGTCACATTCAGCTAAGAGACAATGACAATAAAACTGTACATAAAAATCTTTTTTGTTTTATTTTTTTAATTATATATATTTTATTTATATATAGTGACATGTATATATAAACACACACACACACACACATATATATATACAAGAGATTGTTTAAAGTAAAAGTAAGTTTGCTACTGACTCACTCATAAAGACAGTCTTGTCACCACTAACACCCAGAATGTTTCTCAATTTCAAATACTATTAAATACTACTATTAATTATATAAACATTATTCAGCCACTGACAATATATATTACATATATATATATATATATATACATACTTTATTTTATTTCCACTTTTTTGTACTATTCTAGCTTATACACTGCATTGTGTTCTTCATTTGTCTCTTTGGATAAAAGCATCTGATAAAAGAATGAATGTAAAAACGAATAAGTCCGCATTAAAAGCATTACAGTAAGTCAGGGGTGCCCTACCCTGTTCCTGGAGATCTACCTTCCTGTAGAGTTCAGCTCCAACCCTGATCAAACACAACTGAACCAACTAATTAGGATCTGAAGGAGCACTTGAATAATTACAGACAGGTGAGTTTGATCAGGGTTGGAACTGAACTCTGCAGGAAGGTAGATCTCCAGGAACAGGGTTGGGCACCCCTGCAGTAAGTTTTTTTATAAAAGTATGTATAAGTAAGAAAGTTAAAATTTCAGTCCCTTAGCAAAGTCTTTTGACAGCTCATCAGTATGTGAGCAGTGCTGTTGGGCTCTTTGCTGATACTCCTTTGCTTGTGTCTCCTGCTTATCTTCAGAGGATATAAAAGCCAAAATCTCGAATGCTTCTCTGACTTTCTGCCTGGTATTGAGATTCCTTTCTGCGATTAATCTGAGCTTCTTGCCAGCTTGTTTTCTTTTGTAGCTGTCGATAGGAATCATGTATGCTGACTTGAACTGACTGACAGCTTGGTCTTCAACCTTTTTCTTGTAGAGCAGGAATATACCATAGGATGTGTAGCAGTGCTGCTTATTAGACTCACTGAGAGCCTTGTCATCTATCAGGCTGCAGAAAATCTTCTCGGCCTGTTCAAGTTGCCGGTCCTCCCCATAGGCCTCTGCTAAATTTACTTTGGCATAAATATTGTTAGGCTTCAGCTCTACAGACTTTGAGAAGTGCTGGATACATTCGGCCACCTTAGCAGATTTTTGAGCAGCAGGAACGCGTCTACCGGGCCTCCGCTCCTCCAACATCTGAATAAGCAGCTGTTTATGGCAAAGGCCGATTTGATGGTGCAGGAAGGAGGAGTTTGGGGCCTGCTCCACTGCCCTAGTGAGGACAGACAGTGATTCTGTAATGGAGCCCTCTGCCCTGAAATATATAGCCACATATCTGGTGACTTGTGGGACGTCAGGAGACAACCTGAGGGCCTCTTTTATAAGGTTCTGGGCTTCCTGTCTCCTTGACCTCTGGAGTTTCAGAGCCAAAAGTACCATGATCTCAGTGTTTGTGGGATCCAGGCTGAGAGCCTTTCTTAGCTGTTCGATGACTGTTCCAGTGTCTTCTGCTTTGTTCATGCCGTCTATCCTGTAAAGCACTATTGCGTAGCCTACATTAAAAAACATGTTGTCTGGTTCTGCCTCAAGAGCCTTAGAGAAACTCTCTTTTGCTTGCTCATAGAACGTTCCTCCAAGCCTCAGAAAGCTCCAGCCTTTCTCACCATGTACTACGGGCAAGCTGCAGGAGTAATCTGATGAACCTGGTATGTCCTTGCATATACTTTTCATCTTGTTCAAGTAATCTTCCACATCATTTAGCCTCTGCAAGTGATAATGTACCCATGCAAAGCTGGAGAACGTCACAAGGAACTCAGCTTTCCTTCTCTGGTCTTCCCTTAATGCCAGTTCAGCCTTTTGAAGGTAATCAAGTGCATTCTCAGTTTTACCATCCAGGTGGCTGATAAAAGCCAGAAGGTTGAAATATGTAGCATGATACTTTTGTGGAAAAAAACTGATCCTATCATGGAGTCTGTCTGGTAAGCTGTTCAAATCCCTTATGTCTGATTTTTCTACTCCCCATGTAAAAAGACACTCCAGCTGCCTGAGCTTAGCTTCCATGTCTTTGTTGCTGGAGACATGAGGAAAAGAAATTATGTGTTTTTTATAATACCTCTGATAATTTTCAAGGTATGTACTGGCAGTATATTTTTATAAATAACCACAGTACTGCACATTGCAAAACAAATTAAGATTGAAAGTTAGATATGTTATGAAAAAAAGACGAGATATAGGCCTACATCAACTGAGGAACATGCAAATGACCTATTGACTACAGGGTGATTTTAGCGTGTTTTAGACATGTTTGCTTAAGATTAGTCAGCACATGCGGAGTCAATAGGCTACATTTAAACTGCACGTTTGGTTAAATGTATTATTTACAGTAGGTTCTATTCCCTCCTACCTCATTTTATATTTCAGGATGCGTTCTTTCCATTCGGTCTGCGTATTGAGACCAAAATAAAGTCATAATTCGTACCATCCCAAGTCACGAATGCTTTGGGGGTGTTTTAACATGGGAAACTGTATTAAAAAGGTATTAGAGATAGGTTTCGCTTTCGTGACACGCTGTGAAAGCAGACGTGTTGATCTATATTTAAATTACTTTTGGTTTTTGTTTGTCATAAACCCATAATGTATGAAAGTATATTATTTACACACACACACATATATATATATATATATATATATATATACACTGCCGTTCAAAAGTAATACAATAACAAACAAACAAATAAGTAAATAGAGCATTTATGAATATATATTGCCCCTGCAAATGCTCTATTTACTTATTTATTTGTTTGTTTGTTATTGTATAGGCCTAACTTTTGAACGGCAGTGTATATATATATATATATGTGTGTGTGTGTGTGTGTGTGTGTGTGTGTTTATATATATATATATATATATATATATATATATATATATATATATATATATATAAATAATTTTTAGCATATAATAATGTCTTAAACCAAGCATTTTGTCATGTCCCTGAGGCACTTCACTGAGTTTGTACTTAGACATTTATTAACTAAATGTGCATAGTTTGTATGATTTTTTTTTTTTTTTTTGCAATAATGTAAGCATTTATTTGTGTTCCTTTCTTGTGAAAAATATTTTTCAAAAAAATAAAAAGAGAGATATTTTTATAAAAACAGACTTTAAAATTATGTCCCTCAACCCCGTCACACAAACCATTTTATGCCCATAATAATTTAGTCTCCACACATATGTGACATTATTTACCAGAAATCATTCATGGCAAGGCGAGGCAAGGCGTATTATAGTCAGGGAGGGTACTGTCAAGCTCAATACTGTCACATAAAACTAAGATGGAAAATTATTATTTTTCAACATTTTATTTTAATCCATAAGTATATACAATGTATTTATTTGCTTTATGGTACTCTCCTACACTACATGAGGAGCAGTGGCCATTTTGAGTGCAAAACCACAACCCCGTATATTTCTCATTGTTACATGGATATAAACTTGTAACAGGATCATCATTTTAATTTAAAATAAAATTTAAAATAATAAAATAGTCATGGTTTCAGTAAATATATACTTACCAAAATCATGGCAACTCTTGGCATGGCAACTTTTTGTTATGAATAGAAGTTTTGATAATATGTCCACTTAAACTTTTTCAAGCATCATACATCAGAAATTGCACCCACATTTGCAGCAGAAAGACAATGTTGGCCATGCAGATATGTTGACCCAGAAAGAAGGGGATAATATGAGAGAGAAACAAAATCAAAAATTTTAATTGGAGGCAATGTATCCCTTCAAACGTGTAACAGTCTTCAACCCCGTCACACCATGTCACATTATATATATATGAAGAGTTCATTTCCAAAAACAAATTTAACAATTTTCAAAAATCATGTTTTTTCATTGTGCATTCCAAATAATCTCAATCAAACAAGCAGTTGGATTATTTTGATTAGGTTAAAAAATAACAACAACAAAAATTCAGCTAACAAAATAAAACACAATAAAAACATGATAACATAATAAAAACATAATATTTGAACATTTAAAAAAATGTAGTTATCTCTTTTTGCAAATAAACTCTTCATATATATATATATATATATATATATATATATATATTTGGAAAAAAAATAGGGAAGACGATTAAGAAAGCATTTCTTGCTGATTACCATCTGACATGTTAAGGACTAAAACAATAAAATTGTGGTTTTAGTTAAACTTCTAAATAAAAGATTTTAAATATATTTTTTACAAAAATAAAGAGACCATAGACAGTTTTTTTTAGATTCAGTCCTATAAAAATGTGATAAATATTACATTTTTTTTATCATTAAATTGTTATGAGGGACACATGACCAGACGGTATGTTTGTTTTCTAACAAGTTCTGTGTAAAATCTCTTTTAAACCAATCCCATTTTGTCCGTTATGGGGTTGATAAAAAAGGTGTCTAAATCAAAAAAAAAAAAAAAAAACTGAAAATAATAAAAGTTCTTTAATGCCTGATGCTTTAAGACTTGAAGAAGTTTGATATGTGCCTAATGATGTGGGGTATTTTGAAAATGAATTAGTTGAAAAAAATGTAGGCCTATATTCCAAGTTGTCCTGTAAAAATGTGAAAATTATTGATAAATATTATAATATATATATATAACGAGAGAGGGCGGTATAATGTATAATACGAGTATAATCAGAGCGTGTCAAACAAATAAAACAAATCTTGATAACTCGAGTGTCGCAGCAGCACGTACCTCTTAAAAACAGCAGACGGCGGTGTTTACCTAATAAAACTGGAATAACTAAGTCTCATTCTGTTCCTGGAGATACTCTTACAGAAGTTGAAAGTGACACACGGAAATTGAATATTAACTGTCATATTTTGTAGGATTAATAGATATTTTATCAGGTTAAAAAAAAATCGGAATTTGGAATATCAATATCAAGTGGGACTGTGCGAGATTAACTGCTTGAGCTGCTATCTAAACAGAAAAACAGTGCCATCTCCTAATGGTAAGTTCGTTTACAGGTTCTGAATCTTACCTCATTCTTTTGTGTCGTTTGTTTAGTTATTCTCTCTGCATTGTGATTCAACACACTGGCTTTCCATCATCGTTTATATTATAGTTTTTTTTGTAGGCTAACAAACAATTTTCTGTCTCTATAGTTGCCTCTTGCAGAATTTTTATATTTATGGATTTATATAGTTACCTATCTGATTAAAATGACAAAACTGTCAAAATAATATTCTGGAAATTCCAACAGGAAGAACCATTTTAGGAGGGTTGAAGCGCATGCAAGTGGAAAGGGGCGGGGCTGTATGCTTTATAAGCAGCATGTGCTGCCATTCAGAAACAGAACTGAAAAGAAATTACAATGTTTGTACTACAGTACATCTGGGACAGCATTCTGCAGTACGAGACCGTGCTAAGGTCTCCATATTTCCCGGTTCTCTTCTCAATTACTGTCTACCTAAGCTTCTGCCTGCCTTTTGTCGTTCTGGATGCCCTATCACCTAGGGTGGCACTGATAAGGAGATACAAGATTCAACAGAAAACCAGCGTGTCTTGGACGATGATATGGAGCTGCCTCGCACTCTCACTCTACAACCATGCCATGTACATCTTCCCACTGAGTATCCTGAACTGGTACTGGAGACCTGTCAGCTACTCAGCCATGGCACCTGGGCTCCTGCGAGTCATCTGGGACCTTGCTGCCTGCCTGCTTCTCTTTGACTTCCAGTACTTTGTATGGCATCTGCTGCATCACAAAGTACCTTGGCTCTACCGCACTTTCCATAAGGTGCATCACAAATACACGTCCACCTTCGCTCTGGCCACTGAGTACTCAGGGGCTTGGGAGACTCTGTCGTTGGGTTTCTTCGCTGCTGTGAATCCTATGTTACTGGGCGTTCATCCTATGACAGAGATGCTTTTCCATATGCTGAACATGTGGCTGTCAGTTGAGGACCACTGTGGCTATGACCTGCCATGGGCGACACACAGACTGGTGCCTTTTGGTCTGTATGGAGGAGCTCCGCACCATGATGTCCACCATCAGAAGTTCAAGTCCAACTATGCTCCGTACTTCACTCACTGGGACAAGCTCTTTGGGACACTGCACTCTGAATGAACTGAGCAAATGGAACAAACTACATGAACTGATTTCATCTGTCTTTTTTGTAAAAAGTGCATTACCATTCTATGAATGAATACCTTTGACTCTAAAACTTTTTGGAAAAAAAGTTGCTTTATAATTCATGTGTGTTAAATTAATGTACTCATTTATTTATTGAATGTCTGTATTTAAGTGTGACTAAGAAAAATGATCAGAGATATGACTATGCTATGTCTAAGGACTATGTGAAGTATATTTGTTAACCTTAACCTCATATATTTTATTTATTTATAAGCCTGTTTTGATACTGGATGTTTTAAACTGGAACATGAAGAACAAATCTAACTAATGGCAATAAAGCTATGAGGTAAATAATAATTCTATGTTTGTGTTTTCATTTTGCATATTAAGAATAGTGAAAAGAAAATTATATGATTATATATCATGACTTATGTTACAATTATTTCTCAGAATAAAGTATGGCTAAATTGATTTGGGGAAGTTAGCTAAAAATATATATTAAAATAACCCAATATTAATGACACATAAAATTAATTAATTCTCAATATGTATTATAATTGTATTCAATAATTCAAGTATTTAACCAACAAATAATGACTAACATAAGACACTGAAATTATACATGGGTACATTATTTATCTTATTAATGAAACAAGTTAATGAATTACATACAGTATGTGCAGATACATTATGAAACCATGCCAAATAACAGTGAAAATGACATGCACTGCAATCTTTTTAAATCATGCTTTACAAGTAATGAAATATGACTATGTTATGGGCTCATGTCTAGCAATTGTGGCCCTGGAACTGTTTCTATTAACAGGGGAAAAAAGAAATAAAAAGGAGAAATTATCAGATTCAGATTTTAATTTTGCTACAAAAAAATTCCCAGTTAGGAAAAGATCTTAAAACGCTAAACCAAAACCATCTAAAATAATAATCATCACTGACTGAGTTGTCATTTTGGTATTATTAACTCACAGTTCCAGTAGTTCATGCCTCTAGAGAGAGTGTGTGTGTGTGTGTTATTACAACGGACATCCTGAAAAACACAATGGAGAATTTCCCAAATCATGTGAGAATTCCCAGATTTGCTATAATTCCTGGCAATCACTAATTGAAATCCAAGCATGCTTTTGTTCTTTGCTTCTGGTGATTGAGTTCATATTTATTATTTGATCAAATCTACTGTGGATGGCCCTAAACAGTATTTGGAGACCTTTGCACACTTAACCCAGATATTCATAGACTAATGTCTAAAGTATCCAAATACCTTTTCTGGGTCCACTGTACGTAGACGTTATTATTGTGAACTCTCTTCTAGTCCATATTTACTTCCGTGAAGACCACTATAATGTTCTCACACTTTATTGATTTATTTATATTTATTTATTTGTGTGTGTGTATGACAGCTTATACATAAGCTGTCAAATTTTTACACCAATGAAAATCAGCAGAATTTCCAATCATCCTTGTGGAACCTGTTTATCTTCATACATGCTTTTCTGCCCTTACCACTTCTAGCGGTTTGTGCAGTAATCTTAAAAAACTGGCTACCTTAATATACTCCTTAGTTTGAGTTTCAGTGTGTGGGAAGAAGACATTGTATGCTTAAATGACCGTCACTAACTGTGAATGTAAGAGGAAATAACAGATTTAAATGCGCAACTGTCAATTATCATCACTCTGTTAATAATATCTGCATTCAGCATTCTTTAGCAGATCTCAAATACACTTGTACATATTTTTGCTTATCATAAATCACAACAGTGGCTGCCAGAACTTTGCTATAAAAATTTTGGTGGACCTGTATATGTCATTAAATGATTTAATTTTAATATGCTAACATATTTGAGCTGTTATATCTGTTTTGCTGTAAAATGTGCTATTAATAACATAATGGAAGGACTAAAGTTCATCAGATTAAGGCCTCCATCATTGCTGGCCAATAATAACAAAAAAGTACAGGGTTACTCACACAAATACAAAACACCATTATGGTAACACGTATCACACATAATTAATGCAATAAACATTAACTGAATGTGTATTACAACAGAAAACACTACAATTTACATAAATGATAACAAAATTAACTTTTTTTTTCATTCTAAATAAATGTGATGTTTTATGCTGGGAATTGAATGTCAAGTCAAGTCAAGTCACCTTTATTTATATAGCGCTTTTAACAATACAGATTGTGTCAAAGCACTTAACAGTATCAATGTCCTTTTCCTTGTTAATTATAGGGGAATTCATACTTTTCATACATATTTTACTGACAATGTATTGCCTTCTTGAGTATAATACAAATGCATACTCTATAGTGGTAACAAATATTTCACAGTTAAATTATACGTCTTTTAAGATATAATTTTACCATATGATAATATAACTTTTTACATTCTTTTTCAGTTTAAATCACTAACAATCACGGTGTAGTTCATGGCTGCATTTCAATATACAACAACATAAAAAAATCAATGAAATATTTAAAATAGAATGCATGGTTTGAAATTGTATTTTTTGTGTGAGTTTTCTGCAATAAATTATGAATACCTGTAAAAAAACAAAAAAAAAAACAATGTTAACAATGTAAAAGAAAAGAGATCAGTGCTTGTATACCATGTCTGCTGTCTGTATATGTGTGGTTTCCAGGAGTATGGGGGACTCCGACGTGAGGTTACACATCCTTTTTAGCAGACAAAACCCAAATATTTTTGAAAAAAAAAAGATAAAATCAGTTCTGATGAATCGTGTCATATCAGAGAATATGAAACTGTAAAACTGATTTGCCAATGACCTGAAAAGCGTTTGAAAACTTTGATGTTTTTAAGCACAAACAATCACTGATCTACAGGAGAAATTTCAAAAGTCAGACAGACAATGATAGCTATTCTTAACCACAAAAGTGAAAGAGGAAAAAGAACCAGAAGAAACAGCAAAAGTGAGAGTATGCTAAAAATTCCTTTCCTCTATGTAAAAAAATGTAACACACATCCTCCTTAGTCATGAAGCTTGCATAATACTCAGAGAACAAAAGGTTGGCTTTTGATCTTGCCTTTGGGGATACTGAAACAATATGACGTATTGTGCAACTTCCTGTACAAGTTCAGACAGACAGTTTTGTAAAAGGAGATCTGGCTCCTACGCAATTATTATGGTTCCAATCTGAGGACACAAAGAGATCCATCATAAAGATTTTTTAGATTTTGACATTTAGACATTTTAAAACTAAACTGCGTTGTATTACCAAGTGCATGTACAAGCAATGTTGATGCTAACCAAGATCAGTCAGACAGAAGGTCTGCAATATAGGGTTTAACCTAAGCTAATTCTAAGAAGCAATGATAAGAAGGTAAAATTCAGCTAAATGTCTCCTGTCCCTTCTAATTAAAATATTTTATTTCAAATAATGACGTTGCAATGTAATCATCCTTACAAAGTATGTAAATACATGAATATAAAACTACATATGTTATTATAGGCCAGGCTTAAAATGTAACACAACATCCCCCGGTTTCACAGACAAGGCTTAAACCTAGACCCAGACTAAACTGTAAATCAGAGCTGTTTCAACTGAAAGCAACTTGCACTGACTGATCTTAAAATATCAGTGCCTTTGTTTTGTCTCAAGATGGACACCAGCAATGTTTTTTCTAAGGCACTTTATAAAAATTACTTAAATGTCTTAATTGATCTATGGCCTAGTCCTGGCTTAGTCTAAGCCCTGTCTGTGAAACCAGGCCCATGTCTTTTACTTGATAAAGGTTTGGGGACCCCTGATTTAATGTGTACAGTGATGCTGAAAGAGCAAACATCTCTCACACTTTCCACTGCATGATAGTGATCAATAGGTAATGGGTAGACAGTCCCCTATAACTGATTATGTGAACTGTACCAAATGTCAGTGCAGAATTCTTGAGTATATTGGGGTTTTGTTGTGGGCAGGAAACATATCTTATAGAACTCAGGGGAAAAACACTGGTGCTCAACTAAACAGTGGTATATGATCTGACTAAAACACAAACCCAGAAATTGTGTATTAGATACTGGTATATAGTAAATACTTGAAGAAAAGAAAGACAGAATTATAACAGTTTCAGTTTTAATTTTACAACACAAATGGGGTATTTGTCCTCAGACAAGTACAATTCAACAGAAAGTGTATAATGTGTATGCAAGGGGGTTTCCAGAGTCAAGGCCAACTCGCCTCAAGCATTTAATGGGTTATACAGTAGGCACCATTGTGATATCCACCATATAAATTATTGCTATAAAAAAATACAAGCATTATGGCATTTTGGTGGACCTGTATACTGTGTCATTTAATGATTTAATGTTAATTTGCTAACGTCCTTGAGCTGTCGCAATCTGTTTTGCTGTAGAATGTGCTTTTAATAGCGTAACGGAAGGACTAAAGTTCATCAGATTAGGGCTTCCATCATTGATGGCAATAATAACAAAAAAGTACAGGGTTATTCACCCAAATACAAATGGCATTATGGTAACACGTATCACACTAAATTTATGCAATAAACATTAACTGAATAACATATTGCAAACTTTGTTACAAACTTCATATTACTAACCCAAAATTTGTATTAAAATACTGGTGTATATAGTAAAACGCTTGAGGAAAATAAAGAGAGAATTATAACAGCAGTTTTCAATTTTAATATTTTTTTATATATATATATTTTTTTTTTTTACAAAAATGGGGTATTTGTCCTCAGACAAGTAATAATCAACAGAAATGATTAATGCGTGTGTAATATCCATATGCAAGGGGGTTTCCAGAGTCAGGACCAACTGGCCTCAGGCATTTAATGAGTTATACACTAGGCACCAATGTGCTATTGACAATCTATTTCAAAACAGATGTAAGCTGTTTCCTGTAAATGTGTGAGAGATCTGATTCATTTTCCAATAACAAATACAAGTTTGCAATATCATGCAGCATAAAAGGCTGTCTTTGTACAGATAAAACAACTGGAAGTGGCTGACCGGAAGCCTTGCACATTCAAGGTAAAATGATAACGTAAAAAAAAACCCTAAAAAAAACGGATAGACTAAACCAGGTTTAGTCCTCCAGGGAAAGTACAAGTTCGGTTTGGAGACAATTATCATCACCTGCCTGTGCTGACATCAGTTTCTTATGAAATGAGGAACTTGTGACGTGAGCAATGATCATGCTTCTGTACGAATACATAAATCTGCCAAAAGACTTCACCGTAATCAAAAGTGCCTCAGAGAACACACACACAAAAAAAATGTTCCTACTCATTTCCAGACCCAAGGATATTTCATTTGATATACTGGCATGCATATCAGGAGCACCAAATCAAGTTTCTACAGGCATTTTACAGTTTAATTACTGACTAATAGAGAAAAAGGCATCAACTGTAAAATGTTTAAACTTGTTTCATTGTCACTTAAAATCTGTATCATAAAAAATGCTTTTCACAGGAAACTTTCTTGAGAAATATTTGACCTATTAAATACCTTTCAGTATTGTAGAAAGGATCCGTTAAGCATGTCAAAACAGACAGCATTGAACATGCACATGCAGATGCACTGGATAAAGTACAAATTACACCTTAGTTGAAACTGGATGGTGGCAGATTGATCCTAAGATATTCACACATATATCTGAGCCCATTGTGTGCATTTGTCATGCTTAGTGAGCACTTTCACACCATGATTCCATGATTCTTTGGTAAGTGTAGGCCTAAAAAAGATATTTCATTACTGAACAGGATATGAGCCAGGCTAAGTCCTTAATGAAATCCATGCAGCAGATGAATGCTGTAAAGCTTTTGAGTTTCTGGGGTATGGCAACATTTATGCGTCACAGATTTACAGCTTAACGCCATAAAGTATTTCTCAGAGAACAAGGAAGGTGGGGGATGAGGGATGGTGGATGGGGGTTACTTCAATGGCTGTGTCTGAAATTGCCCCATCTACATTTTTCCTAGCGAGCCAACTGCATTTTAAATTAGGGGAGGCACTTTTTGGGGAAGTTGCATTCAAAAAGACAATAACAAATTACTTCAAATCATGAAGTTGTGAGACAAATAATCATTATCTCTCAGTGACTGAACGAGCTGTAAATTTTCCTTCATGTTCAAGAAATGCAGTTATTAGAGAGAGAACCAGAGAGAGATGTTATGTGTATATAGCTACCAAATGGTTAATCCATTGTATTTGTTTGCTTTATTGTATATAATTGTAATTGTTTATAATTATTAGAGACATTGTCTACTTTTTCCCTATTTTGTTGTTGTTGTTTCCCTTTTCTTTTATATTATTACTTTTAATATAAAATTATAAGTAATAAAAGGTGATGTAATTATATTCTGTATTTACATATACTTAAAATGCTTTGAAATAACTTAAATTATTTGGTAAGGAATGCGGTGAAGACTTGCCTAGAACTACTCTAGCCTTGCGTTCCATTTCCCTAAAAATAATTGCATGTCAGTTCACTTCAGTTCCAGTCCCGCTCAAATACACCTGCCAGTAATTATCAAGTAACAGTGAACACTTTGATTAGCTGGTTCAGGTGTGTTTGACTGGGGTTGGAGCTGAACTCTGAAGGACAGCAGGGTTGGAGACCCCTGGTATATCATATTTGATATATGAGGCCTCTAAATTATCAATGTGACCAAAACTTAGCTGAAAATCTTTTTCACAATCTACTACATGCCTTCTGGCCTCTGATTGATAGTCATACTGTTTTAGCAGGTAAAAGGCTGTTTAGTTTCATTCTAAACCTGCAGGTCATGGTATACGTTGTCGCAATCATTTTTTAAATTTATTTATATAGCGCTTTTTACAATACAGATTGTGTCAAAGCAGATTTACATGGTATACGTTGTATTAAACATGCAATCATTTTTTAAATTTATTTATATGTCTTGTTTAGTTTCATAGCTTTTTACAATACAGATTGTTTGTCAAAGCAGATTTACATGGTATTAAACTTGTTTATTTATGAGGTTTCAATTATGTCTTGTTTAGTTTACTTTAGTTTCACTGTTCGCTGCTGGTTGTCATGTTCTGTTCATAGTTTCTAGGTCAGTTCTAGTTTATCTTAGTTCTTGTTTTACAATTAGCACTCTCTATTCTATTTCTTTTCCATACAATTACTTGTTTTACTTAAATATTCTTGCGTTCTGTATTCTTTTTCAATTCTATCTCTTTATTTATTTAACAAATACTAATAATTGCCCAACTCAATCCGAGCAGCTGAGCTCTCTCTTATTTCTATTCTACTTATTTATAGCCATCTTATTATTTATTATTCAAGACACAACTCTTCCATCTACACTTACAAATGGGACTTCAAGCACTCTCTATTCTATTTCTCACAGCACTTACTATGTTGCTCTTTTGTTGTTTTCTTTTTTATTTATTAAAAAACTTAACCTTCTAACACTAGCACTCTCTATTCTATTTCTTTTCCATATCTCCTTGTTTTCTTTTTATTTAATAAAAAAACAATAAAAAATAAATAATTTATCCCACTAATACTTGCGTTCTGTATTCTTTTTCAATTCTATCTCTTTATTTATTATAACAAATACTAATAACTTGACCCTCCAACACTAGCTCTCTCTTATTTCTATTCTACTTATTTATTCTTATTATTTATTATTAAGATTAAAAAACTTGCTACAAATGGGACTTGTCACAGCACTTACATTAATGTTGCTCTTTAGTTGGTTCGATTGCTTCTATTATCCTCATTTTGTTAGTCGCTTTGGATAAAAGCGTCTGCTCAATGATTAAATGTAAATGTAAAGTCTGTGTAGTTCCCATTCATTTTGCGTCACTCATCTTGTATCTAAACTCTTGGATCTAAACTACAGGCACCTGTGACACATGTTTTTGCTGTGAAATCTAAAGTAAAAGAAAGAATAACTTTTTAAATTGTTAATAATATATCAAGACATTTACTGGACTGAAACAACTTTTTAGGTTTACATATACATTTTTTAAAGACAAATCACATTAAAACATAAGTATTAAATGTGATACAACAAGCTTTTGAGTAATGTTTATTTGTACATCTCTTAATCATCTTTGTATTTTATTGCATTATATGTTTTGCCCCCCCACATTGAAAACTACTTCGACCATTAAACTTCACCATAAATATCATCTTAATTAACAAATTATTGGGAGATATAGCGTGACAACTGATATAGTGTTTTTCTGTAAGTAGGTAGTGTGTTTTGTAGGTAGTCTGTTATAGTCAACGAAGATATTCTAGCCTACTGTTAAAGAGATCGCTTAATCTGGGATAAAGAAAATAAACACTTTTACATCTTTAAAGTAATAAATCATAAACCTGTTTGTTCACCAGATGAGGAGCTCCTTTAAAAGAAGGAAATTCAAATTGAGGAACCTAATGACTAGAAAACCACAAATGAAAATGGAAAACAATGAGTGTTGGAGGTGGAACAGCCTTAAGGTTCCAAACCGCAATGGAATCTATAAATATATCATGGGTGACTCCAAGAGATTACACCCAGTTTAATTATAGGTGCGTTATTTTTGGTCAATGAGAAATAAAATCAGATCAATACAAACACATGATGCAACAGTAAAACACTAACCCAAAAAATTCTGAAACACACTCTAACTTACATATACTGAGTGCTACCTTTTTCAGCACTAAAATATTAGGCAATTTTTTTTACTCTCATAAAGAATAATCACTGTATTATTTACTGAGGTGTGATGCATGCTTACTGTAAACTCACTCCAAGAAGAACAATCATTACTGGGTCAGACCATGACATGAAAAGGCCTCGGGGCCAATTATCCATCAGGGTCCATAGTATTCATACTCCAAGGGCTGTAATCAGACATTTCTGTCATTGGTGATGGGGCCCTCTATTTCACCCTGTACCCGCAGGCCTTTGTTGCTATGTTTTCCTGGCTGACATATGTATGAGATTGACATGTGTAATGATAAAAGCCCATGATAATCCCCTGTAAACTGGTTATGTGACCTGTCACAAATGTCAATGCATACCAAGCCTTGAATATCTAGGTTTTTTTGTAGACACGTAACCTAAAGACCTCAGGGCAAAAACATGTAATACTTAGAATAAGGTTTGATCCAACAAAAATAATCCTGCAGTAAACTGTATAAACTTCAGTAGTGGAAAATTAAGGCTGCAGTCAGGCGACTCAGAGAGGCTTTTGTTTTAGTACAAAATGTGAATGAAGGGTGTGATAGAGTTCAAGAAACATCACTCAGGCCAAAGACATAGGCCTACATTAAAAGCTTTACTTCTGCTTTTTACAGTCAGCCTTTAGGGCAACTTGAGCTGTGGAAAAACAGTTGAATCATATGTTGCATGGTTGTGAAAGCTATTAGTCATTTAAACAAACAACTTATTTGTCATGTTACTAATTATCAGTTAAAAAAATTCCATTACTTAAGATTAAGTAGGGTGAATGCAGCAATCCTAAACTAACACACTAGATTTTACTCTACAATGATTCTAATTATGGAGACTTCAATGCTTTGAGTCTTGAATCGAAGTATTTTTTAACCAATTCATTGAAAAGAATGGCTCAACTGGATCAAACTTTCCAATACTATGTTAGACTGCTGATTTCCAGAGAAGATATGAACTAACCAATGTCTGCTATTCCACCCATACTCTCTCCACCAGCTCACTCTGACTTTGTATGTTGTATGTTAAAAGTGCTTATTTGAATATCCTCAAAATATAGTTGTGTCACTATATTCATTTATTTATAATTATTACTCATTTCCCCATTTGTTTTATGCCATCACACACTTAATCTTACTGAATTAAATAATGGTCACACAGGCCTGTACTTGAACCTTATCTCAGCTATGAGGAACTGAATCTGTCCCTGATAAGCAGCCTGTTACTAATTCAAAGAGACACCATAGAAATGAGTCAGATTGTTTCAAATAGACAAGTTCACATTTCATTTCAGCTGAAGGTAAAATGTGGTCACATGAAGAAACTGTGAGAGGAAGAGAGAAATTAACATGAGAGTAAATACTTTGATGAAATATGTTGCTAGTCAGTCTCTTTGATATGGACCTTAACATTTGCTTGATTTTTGACCAACACTCATTTTATCCTATACAGACTATAGTTTTGTCTTTTTATTTAAAGTCCTTTTTATTGATTTGGTCCCTAAATCTTGTTTGGCATTCAGAACTCATTGCATCAGAAGTCATTGTTCACGCTAAAATATTCCTTGACAGCACTGTAAAAAAATATATTATTGAAAAAAGTTTTAAAAAATCCAAGGTATCTTGATGCATTCACATTTTTACATTCAGGTATTATCTTAATAATTGTACTAAGTACACTACTTGGTTTTGCAAATTTGAATTTGTTCATTCACTAAATGCAAAATACCCCAGTCAGTAAATTTGTCAGGACAATAACAGATTTCTTGTTCAGCAAATTTTCACCAGTTAATTACAATTATTGTTTCAATAGCCATGTAGTCTTGTATGACACTTATTATGTTATGTGAATTATGTTAATTTTGTTAGTGTAGTATCAATCATTATAACAGATAACTAGCATGTAGTGTACTGTAGGCCTCAACACTTGACAAACAAACCAATCAGTGACATTTATTTATTTATTTATTTAGTCATTTAGCAGACGCTTTTGTCCAAAGCGACTTACAAATGAGGACAATAGAAGCAATCAAAACCAACAAAAGAGCAACAACATGCAAGTGCTATGACAAGTCTTGGTTAGCCTAACGTAGTACACGTAGCAAGGTTTTTTTTTTTTTTTTAAGAAAACAAATAGATAGAATATAGAAAAAATAAATCTAGTGTTAGTTTTTCAAGAACAGCTAGCAGTTACAGAATAAATATGCAGTTGATAGAGGGTCAAGTGTGTGTGACAGATAGATAAAATAGAATTAGAGTTAGAGGGTCAAATAAAGATGGAAGAGATGTGTTTTTAGCCGTTTCTTGAAGATGGCTAAGGATTCAGCTGCACGTATTGAGTTGGGGAGGTCATTCCACCAGGTGGGAACATTTAATGAAAAAGTCTGTGAAAGTGATTTTGTGCCTCTTTGGGATGAACAATAATGCTTCGTTCACTTGCAGAACGTAAGCTTCTAGAGGGCACATAAGTCTGAAGTACTGAATTTAGGTAAAGTGGTGCAGAGCCAGAGGTGGTTTTGTAGGCAAACATTAATGCCTTGAATTTTATGCGGCAGCTATTGGTAGCCAGTGCAAATTGATAAACAGATGTGTGACGTGCGTTCTTTTCGGCTCATTAAAGATTAACCTTGCAGCGGCATTTTGGATTAATTGTAGAGGTTTGATGGAATTGGCTGGAAGACCTGCCAAGAGAGCATTGCAATAGTCAAGTCTGGACAGAACAAGAGCTTGAACAAGGAGTTGTATTGCATGTTCCGAAAGAAAGGGCCTGATCTTCCTAATATTGTATAAAGCAAATCTGCAGGACCGGGCAGTTTTAGCAATGTGCGTGGTCTGAGAAATTCAGCTTATCATCAGTGACATAAACAGTGACAATCAACAAATGTAGAAAGGTGAGCTCCTTATAGCACAACACAACAAATAACTAACAATAATGACAAAACAACAGCAAAAAGTCAGCAAACAACAACGATCCTTTAACCGTATAATTTATTCATGCTGCAATGCATAAAAAATAGACATATAGAGACATGCAGAAAGCTGTATGGTTGATAGAGTTGTAATATCGATATAAATCAAAGCAGCCTTGTACAAACTTGTTCTTCTTGAGACTTGCATTCTTGCGGCAATAGGAGACATCAAGCTTATCACACATACTGATTCACACTGCTTACTTGCGTCAGTTCAAGGCTTTCTCGTGTGATTTACTGAAAGTTAATATGAGCCCTATAAGGCTGAAGTATGTTATTGAGCAATCTGATCTGGCAATGGAGATGACAGTACAGAGGAAAGAGAGTTATGGCGAGACAAACACATATGTTATAGTGATGTGTTAAACAACATTTCTGAGGAACAGAAACAGGAAGTTATATTGTTACAAATAAGTTACTATAACTTCTCCAGGATCCAAGGATTATCACAACAGTCTGATACCCTGCATGCACCCATAGGGACGTTTTGTAAAATGCAAAAAAAATCAAGAATCTGTGATTTGTTCATTCTTTTTAACCTTTATTTGATTGACAAAAGTACAAAGAAAAGATTTCCAGTGTTCTCACTGACCAGCTTATTGTATTTTGTAAATATATATATAAAAAAATATTTTAATGGCTGCAACACACTCCAAAAAAAGTTGAGACAGAGTCAAAATAAAAGTGAAAAGGTTATAGAATATCCAAGTTAAACTGTTTTGAAACAGTCCACAAGGAGCACGTGAATTTGTAATAGGTGAGGGGATCAGTACTCATGGTGACTGGCATATGCGCCATGCTATCATTGACATTGAGGCATATACTGGGATTGTACAGAGACATATACTGCTATCAAGATGACGTCTTTCATAGGAAGTCCATCATTATTAGATCAAGACAATGTCATGTCTAATGCAGCATGTGCTACAACAGCATGGTTTCGTAGACACGTGTGGATGTGACTGACTGGCCAGCAGATCTGTCTCCTATTAAAAATATATCAAGAATCAGACAATAATGGCTACGGACTGATGAGCAGCTGTCTTGTATCAAGCAAAAATGTTGCATGCAAAACTTTAACAATTAGTATCCTCAATTTTCAAATGATTAAACATTGTAATTTGTTTATATTTACAAAATTCAATGGTCAGTGAAAACATTGGAAATCTTTTCTTTGTACTTTTGTCAATTAAATAAAGTTGAAAGAGAATTAACAAATCACTGATTCTTGATTTTTGCATTTAACAAAATGTCCCAACTTTTTTGGAATTGGGGTTGTAAATAAAAATAAAAATTAAAAAAACTGTAGAGCTATCTAAATATTTCTCTATTTGTTTGAATGAACCAATACATATAGGGGCTTGAACCAGTGGCATGTGGTCTGCTTAAAACATTATTAAATGTGCCACTGGACAAAGTTTCAGCAATATCGTAATGGTCTTTGGCCTACATTTAAATAGATTTGAAATTCCCTTCAATACTTTTTTCCACATGAAGAAAACCACAAAGTAAGATAGAAACAGAGAGGAAATCAAGCAGATGTACATAATTACCACAGAATATGTAGATGAATACACTAATGTCTTCCGTCTTGTCTCTAATATTTTCCTTCCGATGTGTGACGTAAGAGCTCAGTTCATTTTCAATGCAAAGTTTAAAGAGTGTTAAGTTAAAATAATATTATGTGCCCTCAAGCATAATAAATTAGGTTTTTTTTCAGGTACTGGTCTAAAATTTAGTTGGCTGTGTGTATTCTGTTATGTTGGATTTCTTGTAATGGCTTGTTCTGATATTTTTCACGGGTAGTTTGTGGTGTCTTTATACACGTCACAACCGCATTCATGCATTTCCTGCTGGTTTAAACCACATTGGCTCATCTAGGTCAAAGGATTATTACAAATGGCAAATTTGTAATATTTATAAATGTTAAAAATTAAACATTAAAAATGATGGTTTGGAATTAAAAATTCTGACTTTGCTTGGTATGTAAATAGCCCTACTCAAAGTGTGGGGGGGGGGCACATTTCATTATGATTAGGCCTATTAGATTATATAGCCTACACTCAAAAACCTTTCAAAGAAACATGCATTTCAGTTGTATGACAATTTTCCATCAAATTGTTTTATTTTATTTTAAAAAATGTATTTAAAATAGTGTGCATGCTATACATTCAAAATAAATGTACAGTATAAATATATATGTAGGCTGGCTATCAGATTTACAAAGATCTGGAAATCCTAACCACGTTACATCGGTCCTCCTTCAGAGAGTCACACGGAAGGATGAATGGAGCGCCCCGTGAGGATCTTTGTTTAAGTGCAGCGTGATGATTCACGTGATAAAGCGAAACTGCTCTTTCAAATCAAGGTAGTAATCTCCTTTCATCATTGTTTAACCTGAAGGGAAAGTCCATGACGCGTTCGCTTTCTATTGACGGTTTCCTTTTCACAACGTGATGAAATACTCAGAAACAACATGCCATGTGTAAGTCAGACAAACTAAAAAAAGTGCGTTTTTTATTATTGAATAGTGGCAATGATTTATTAAATAAATAGGGGAGACCGGAGCTAGTAGGCTTTATCTCAGCAACTGTGCAGCACAAAATAAAATATTTATTTGAGAATTGTAATTTCCAAACTTAAACTTCAATATCTTCATAGTTTGCTAGTTGTTGTGAAACAAAGTGGTAGGCTACCTATTAAACCATAAAGGATAAGGCTGTTTTTTCTCTCTCGAGATGTCTGGCCAGGGCAAGTTGTCACATTTTAAATGCTATACATGTATACGATTTATTATTTACAGTATTCACTGGCTAAAATAATGGTTTGATATTTTTGTGCAGTGACAGATTTTCTTATGACAACTTACCCCATGTGTGACGCCATGCCTTTTTATATTCAAAGAAGGTTGATGTGTGTTCAGTGAATGCTTGAAATTGTTTTAGCTAATAGTTTAAAGTATGTGGCTACATAACATATTCAAAATTCAGAAATTTTCACTAGAGTTAAGTGTGACAAGCCCCGTTTGACTAGTTTCATATTCATATGTTTATAGGATAAAGTATAGGCTAAGCAAACATTTTTCTGATGCACGAAAAAGTCACGAAAAGATGTCTGAAAATAATTGCCACAAGGGGGCAAAACAGGAATGGATGCAGTGAGTGGACATTGATATTTTATTGGTTTATGAGTAACTGAAATGTGGTTTAAGAAAATTTATTAGGAGAAGGAAGCAGTTTGCCATATAATAGGCTGATTTCCTGATACCCTCTCTCTCTGCCTCCTTCCCTTTAGGTTCTTGTTTTATCTCTCAAAGTTTTAAAGGGTTGAATCATCAGTGGAGAGTTTTTAAATGAGAAATGGCATAATGAGGATTGTGAGATTGAGGAACAGTGTAGTGCACAGCATTGCACACATCTGTCATAAGACATTCCAGAGCTGCTTGCGAGGAGATGCATGTTGATGCTAGGTGTCCAATAAGACACAGGCTGGACTCCATTAAGAGCACAGCTGCTTTGCCATTTTCGGTCAAAGCACATTCCAAACAAGCAGAGTTTTTGTCCACCGCCCAGTAGCAAACTCTTCTACATGTTGCTACTGATGATAATTTAGCTTAGTACATTAAATGTATAAAAAGTATAACCCAAAAACAAAACAAATATGTTCATTTAATTAACACTCATGTTGAACCAAATCTGTATGACTTTCTTTTGTCTTTGTATCATAAAATTTTACATTTTAAAGAATTTTTCAAGTGTTTTTGTCTATACAAAGTCAAAGAGATCCAAAACAACACTAGACTTCACTGAATTTAATTTTATTAACATGAAAAAAGAGGCATTCTTCAAAATATGTACTTCGGTGTTCCACATAAGACAGAAAGTCATACAGCTTTGGAACAACATAAGGATGAAGTTAATTTTTGGATTAATTGTCCCTTTAATGCATTTAATTACAGACTTGGCTTGAAATGCTGGTTCATTTTGTACCAAGAAGGTGTGGTTGACTTACTGATGAAGGGGGAAAAAACACAATTTTAAGCATTTAAGAAACATAATTGGCCCAGTCTACATAAGTATGTGATGTAAATAAAATAATAATAAAAATAAAAAAAAAAACAGCTGTTATAATTATTTAGACATTGTTGGTAAAGTTGTATGATGCAAATGTAAAAAAAGTGTCAAAAAAGATTGTCTTCATGCCAAAATCCATTTTCACATACTATTCCTTATACTTTGAGTTTGAATCTTATTGTACTTCCAAAACAGAATACAAGGCAGTGGGATGGGAGTCGGAAGTACATCTAAACATGGCAATGAAGCTGCAAGGTCTCATTAAGGATATCTACAAATCGCTTTTTACAGGGTGTGTAAACATCTTCCTCTGGCCTTTCCCCCATCCAAGGGGTCTTCCTCCCTAGACACAAGGACAGAGACAATTGTGTACAACATACACTGTATTTCTCTGCAGCTGACCATGTTTTGTGTGATTTCCCAGACCACACCTTCAGAGGGGTCATTTCTTCCCCTACATGCCTCTGAGTGCAGTGGACTGCCAAGACTTTCTTATTTACAGAACAGTTCCTTTTTTGGTGCGACAAGGCTGCGCATACTGCTGAAGGGGAAGGGAAAAGCGAGCTCTTTCCTTGAATGAGGACAACCTAGCAGAAAGTGGCCTAAACTGAGACAGACGCATTCTGCGAGTTTGTTTACTTGAGAATAATCCAGAACTGAGCTCTTCCCAGGAATCTATCCAAAAAGAAAAGACACAGGCCAAACCTGTCTAAAGTGAACTGGTGCGACTAGTTGGGTGCGTGTTGCATCAATTTCCAGGCTGTCATTTAATTGTTTTCTATGCATCCGTGTGAACTTTCCATTTAAACTGAATACATTTGCTGACTGTTATTTAATCAGAAGCATTCCATGGAGTTTTTCCATTGTAGGCTTGAGCCAGAATGTCACGTGATCCAAGGGCAGATACTAGAAACTTGTAAAGAAATGAAATAACTGAAACTGTCGTAGTAATTAGTGTCAGAAACGAAACTCGCTTAAAGCTCTAATGATATAGAACTTCATGAGTGTAATTTTAGCATTTCAGGAGTCAACAGGCAAGGCAACTGGTTGGTTGATAATGCTAGATGTCGTTCTTCATACCTATTTCCTTCTGTAACTAGATCTTATCTTTTGTTTATCCTATTTTTTGTCACCTTAATATAGGGTCCAGTACACTGTATAAAAGATTAAAAAAAAAACTTTTCAAAGTTGTTAATAAAACAAAGATTATTGGAAGATCAGATCAGATTTTCATGTTTAATTCAATGTGTTACTTATGACTTCTCAGGCTGAAAATTTAAAAGAGCTGCTATCATTCTTCAACAAGACTGCATTCATGCATTTTCTGTGATTTCTTCTTCTGTCATTAGACATCTTTGTTGAGAAAAAAAATCAACAAAAAATTCAATTTCCTCTACATAGGACTTTTTAGCACTGATTGTCATGCTTTAGTTTACTGCAATATGCTCTTCTTGTTTTCTTTTCCACAAAAATCTTTTTAGAAGGCCTGTTGTCACAGTTGAAGCTTGTGAGTTGGTGCCACACACATTCATGCTACCTTTTTTACATCTAGATATCCCAGCCTTATATAGTGTACAAATGTTTATATACAAATATATACAGGTTTTTTTTGTGTGTGTGTGGTTTTTTTGTAAAGGGGATTAATACTTTTATTCAGTAATGATGCAAAAAAGTAACAATTATGTTACAAAAGATTTCCATTTTTTTATTCTATTAATCAAAGAATCCTGAAAAAAGTGTATCACTGTTTGCACAAAAATACTAAACAACAACTGTTTTCAACATTGATAATATCAAGAAATTTTAGCTTTGCCATCACATGAAAAAATTACATTTTAATATATATTTAAAATAGAGAGTTCTTTCAAAAACATTACCAAATCTTACTGACCCCAAACTGCTCAACAGAAAGAAGTAGCCTAAAAAGGTTACCAGTTTTTGTGGCATTTTTACTACATGTTACTTTGAACTTTCCCACTCCCAAGTGCTTGTAGTGTGTGACCTAACCCCGTAATGACGTGATCTAAATTCACTTAGCTGTTCTTTCTCTGTTTCAGGTGCGGCCTGTGATATGTGTCTGTAGTAGAGCAGGGCCCATCTCTGTGTTTATGTTTCTGCATGGTGAGGTCCCCAAAATTTCCAAGGAGAAAAAAAAAGGAAAAGTGCCATTGGAATGCCCTGAGTGATGAGGCAGGAGGCCGCCCGGATTGGAGTGTTTTCTCCCAGTCATCCCTATAAGGCTTTAGTGGAGTGAGGCTACCGATCTGAGTGCAGCCCAGGCTCCTTGTTTGGGATGTGGGAGGGTGCGGTGAGCAGGGATGGGAACTACATAAGTACACCACAAACCAGTGAGTGGTACACCATCACCAAGTGGCTAAATCCCCCCCCGGCCCAGCGCTGTCAGGGTAAGTGTCATTCATCTCGCCTCACACCACTCACATCCTCTCTCTTTTTGTCTCTCGATCTCCATCTCTTTCTGTCCATCCGGCTTTGTGCTTTGCTAAGAGTTACCTGATGCTGATAGACTCATATGAGGTTTCTTCAAGCTTTAAGCACTTGAACTTGAAACATGTTGAAACTGTTGTTTAGAGAAATGATTTCTGCACAGGTGTAAGCTGCTTTTATAGTGTTTTGAGTGTTTTGTGAGAATAGATTCATCTTAATTTAAGTAAATATTATTGTGTATTGAGAAGTGTTTCCAAGGATTAGCACAGTGGAATGATTTTCTTTTTGCAGATTTACCAATCAAAGGATAGTACTGAACGTGTTTATGTTTAAGAGGAACTAATATGCACATATATGTCAAAGTCATCTTTATTTTAGCATCTGTAATGTGATTGTATGATGATGCTGATTGTTAAAGGCTCTGAGTTGACAGTGAAGGCATAGAATTTTGGACAAGTGTGGAAGCCCATTTGATTTGTGAGGTTTATGACTAAATATGGTTCTTCTGGATCACTGACCCATCCCCTATTTTCCTCACCCACTCTCTTTTTTCATAAAGTAATGTAGACAGGCAGAGACAGAGGGAGGGAGAGTCCAAAGAGAGACATGCTTCCCCATCATTTCCAAATTAGGAAGTTTTCCCATGGTGCACTCAGTAAGGGCTGCAGGATGGACTTTAAGGAGATGCGTGCGTGCATGCGTGTGTGTGTGTGTGTGTGTGTGTGTGTGTGTGTGTGTGTGTGTGTGTGTGTGTGTGTGTGTGTGTATACACATTTTCTTTAAGTTTCACCAAAGTTTAAACAATATTTAAACCATTTCTGTTTTTCCTTAATGCTTTCCCCCCAAAAAAAGAAAAAAAGAAGCATGAATCAGTTTATGAATGGACTTACCTGGTACACCTTACATTCTTTGAAGTATTCCTTTTCATGGTTCAGTGGGTGTGCACACAAACTCCCACCTACACACGTACACGGTTATTTCCAATGTCATACACATACCATTGACTTTTGTTTTTATATTAAGCTAATTATAATGACTATTGACTATGCCTACCTTAAAAGAAAACTTTAAAATTTTTGCAATAACATGTATTTATTTAATTTAGGAATAATTTTTCCAAAATTAGGACAGATCCAAAATGTCTCTAAAAGGGGATTTAGCTTCCTTCTTGGATCCATTTTTTACCCATACTGTAGCTAAACATTCTCTCATGCTTGACATTAGCTATTACACTTCAAGACAAATTGCTCATAAGTATGTATACAGTATAGCATTAATAATGAACTTTCTTGTAGTGATTGTCTCCTGTAGGAGTAAGGAAGGAAATCTGAGCTGAAAATGTGTGACGACGAGGAAAGCACTGCCCTTGTGTGTGACAATGGATCAGGACTGTGTAAGGCAGGCTTCGCCGGGGATGATGCTCCCAGAGCGGTGTTCCCCTCCATAGTGGGTCGTCCCAGACACCAGGTGAGTGTCCTTCAACACACCACTAGGGGGGCAATACGCACTGCAGTCACTCACTGGCAACATCAATGAATACATTTTAAAGGAAACAACAATATAAAATGTATTTTAGTTTGTATTCGAGGTTAGCTATAGCTTAATGTGCACTTACAGTTGAAGTGGGTGGCAACTAACATTCATGTTATGCCCTGCACATTTTACGTATATTTGTCTTGATCCGCTTCCAAATGCTTTGTGGAAAGTTGGACTACAGCCCAGATTGTCTGCATTGTACAAGATTATAAAGATAGAATTAACTATAACTTACTCTCACTTTTCTGGGGGTTGTTTATTGTGTGACTTCTGTATGACCTTGTTTTTATTGCTGTGATTATTAATTTTAATGATTATTTCACTTTCATTTATGTAAAGCACTTTGAATTACCACTGTGTATGAAATGTGCTATATAAATAAATTTGCCTTGCCTTGCCTTGACCAGTTTTACGTTTTCCATAGGGAGTGATGGTGGGAATGGGGCAGAAAGATAGTTATGTTGGCGATGAGGCGCAAAGCAAAAGGGGAATCCTGACCCTCAAGTACCCTATCGAGCACGGCATCATCACAAACTGGGACGACATGGAAAAAGTAAGCAGATCCTATCATCAAGCCAACAGACACCAAACCAAAACAAAATGAGTGCGAATAAGGAGGGACTGTAAACAGTCTACCAAAAATATCTCTTATCTTTCCATGAACATGCCTTATTGTGCTTCATGCTTAAATTTATCCTCTGTGATATTTCCATAATACTGTACTACATTTCCATATTACATAAAATAGGCAGCATTTGCTATAACAGCCCTCAAGGTCTTGAGATTGCGTCAGATACACCTACATCACCTCTAGTCTCACACATACATTCTCAACCCTACGTCCATCAAAAGCATTTTTCCAAATAACTCCAGCTATTGCCACTAACGACTCACACTGTGACAATGTCCCGCATTTCATTCCACATGGTGTTATCATTCAACACATGTACGCAACAGATGATATTTTTCACTATCTCTCTCGGCCCACGCGGTACCTCCTGATTGTGATCTGTTTGTTAAACTGTTATGAGAATCAGCTTTCACTCTCTACACAATAACACAAAGTGATTAATTTGCCCATCTATTATACTAATAGTGCATTTCATGTGACAGTGGTTTGTTCATTAATCTCCATTGTTTATGTTCACCAGATCTGGCATCACTCTTTCTACAATGAGCTCCGTGTGGCTCCAGAGGAGCACCCCACTCTGCTGACAGAAGCCCCTCTCAATCCCAAAGCCAACAGGGAAAAGATGACCCAGGTTTGAGCTGAATTCAAGGTTGATTTGGAAAGCTGATCTGTAGTATATAAAGCAGACAAGCATTTGCTTTAACTCCACCAAACCTCCTTTAAGCCTTCAGGGTCTTGAGATGTTATCAAGTACGCCTACGGTAGTATCACCAGACAAACGGTGAATTCACTTGTGTGTGGTATTTTAGAACAAAAGCCTTTGTCAGTGCTAAGTTATGCAGAAAGAACATAAAAATAAACTGTGGAGTTGTGATTAACATTATTTTGCACAACATAAATTACACACTGTCAAACCGCAAACGTTCAGTGTAAGTAATTATTTAACTGCTGCGATGTCAGTAGTAAAAATAAAAACCCACTGTGGCTTTGGTAGTAGAAGAAAATTCCCCCACGATGGCTTCAAAATGCATGTTTGAGGTATATCTACATGTAATTTAGGTTGTAGAATACAATTTGAAAGTCAAGTAATGTCAACCACAGACCTTATTGACCTTATATTTCAATAATATTCAAAAATTCTAAAAAAAATCCAAGGCAATTCCCAAGGGCACAAAATTCAATTAAATGTCACGATTCTGCAAAAATCCTTGTAATATGCTGATTTGGTGCTCAACATTTCTTCTTATTATGAACTGTTGAAAACAGATGATACATTTTTTTCATGATCCTTTGATGACTAAAAAGTTCTAAGGAACAACATTTATTTTAAAGGTAATCTTTTGTATCATTAGAAATGTCTTTACTATCACTTTTGATTCTTTTAATGCATCCTTGGCGAATAGTATTAATTAAAAAATAAATAAAAAAACCAGAGGGCAGTTATGAAGTGTTCAGATTACTTCAAACTGGCAACTTGTCTATTCAAATTGATCATCAACATAATTCATACAGTACGTCATTTGTTTAGGGAAACAGCTACACTAGTTGTGCTGTTTTAGATTACCTAAAAATAACAGCTAATTTATTTGTAATTCACTTTAGACTGGTTACATTGTATGCTTGTTTTTGCATGCAGCCACTGATGACAATTTTATAAAAAGACACATTTATACAGTATACACACAGTGCTTGATCTACAGATTTTAAGAGTCAATCTATTGGCATTGTCGAAGAGAAGATTAATCAGAAAATCAATATTTTTTAACCTACTGTTCAGTAAAACCGAAAGCACTTGGTTGATTGTTGGCTCTGTTAATAAACACAGTGCTGGTCTCACTTTGCAGATCATGTTTGAGACCTTCAATGTTCCAGCCATGTATGTAGCTATCCAAGCGGTGCTGTCCCTGTATGCTTCTGGACGTACAACAGGTCAGTTCACCTGTCAAACAGATCATAGCTCACATGTGACTTATGCTGCTGTGCATTACCAAGCACTTTATTCTTGTTGAACAGGCATTGTCCTTGACTCTGGTGATGGTGTCACCCACAACGTGCCCATTTATGAGGGCTACGCTCTTCCGCATGCCATTATGCGTTTGGACTTGGCCGGCCGTGATCTCACTGACTACCTCATGAAGATCCTAACTGAACGAGGCTACTCATTCGTCACCACTGGTGAGTTTGGACATGTAGAGAACCAGCATAATATGAAATATATTTATTTTTTTAAGCATAAATTTTGTTTTAATGATTTATGGCTAAAACAAGAAACAACTGACAATGGGATAGGAAAAAAAAACTTAAAATGTGTTCTAACTAGTATCATTTAAATGTTTCAGTTTAACAAATTACTATTCTCATTTGCCTTGTATAGCTGAAAGAGAAATTGTCCGAGACATCAAAGAGAAGTTGTGCTATGTGGCGCTGGATTTTGAGAATGAGATGGCCACTGCAGCCTCTTCCTCCTCCCTGGAGAAGAGCTATGAGCTTCCCGATGGACAGGTCATCACCATTGGCAATGAGAGGTTCCGCTGCCCTGAGACACTCTTCCAGCCGTCCTTCATCGGTAATAGCTCAATCCTCTTTCTTCACTTCTCTTTTCAAATGATGGATTCAGAGCACAATGGTATAAATGCATTGATTTGCACTTATTGTTAGGAATGGAATCTGCTGGCATCCATGAAACCACTTACAACAGCATCATGAAATGCGACATTGATATCCGTAAGGACCTGTATGCCAACAACGTGTTGTCTGGTGGTACCACCATGTACCCTGGCATTGCAGACAGGATGCAGAAGGAGATTACTGCTTTGGCCCCCAGCACCATGAAGATCAAGGTCAGCACAGGCAGATTATGAATATCTGATTAGATCATTAATAAGTACTATCGCAGTTTCTCATTTAACCAGGGTTATTGTTAACTAAACTAAAAGTCAAGTCAAGTCACCCTTATTTATATAGCACTTTATACAATGAATATTGTTTCAAAGCAGCTTTACAGTAATAAACAGGACAATGCTGTTTTAATAATGAGACAAATTCAGATTCTCTAACAAAAAAACTATTCATTTCAAGTCAATAACTGTATTAATTATGAAACAAGTTAATTTCAGCTATAAGCAGCTTTACAGAAGGTCACAATGTTGTTATTCAGCTCAATTCAGTTCAGTTTTGGTTTAATTCAGTTCAATAAAAGCGTTGGTGTTATATTCATTAATTATGAAACAAATTCAACAATAAAACTGGTTTAAAAGCATTAACTGAAATAGAATATATGAAAAAAAACTTATTTCAGCTAGTTGCCAAAGAAACTCAGTTTAAGTTGAAGTACTAAAATAGCTAAAACTGAAAAATTAATAAATTATATAGACAAAAAAAAAATACTAAAGCTCTAACTAAATTAAAATGAAAACAGAAAATAAAGTAAAAACTAGTTCAAATTATTAACTATATCAACAATACTAAAACTCCACTGCTTCTACCTTGTCAGATCATCGCCCCACCTGAGCGCAAGTACTCAGTATGGATTGGCGGCTCCATCCTGGCCTCCCTCTCCACCTTCCAGCAGATGTGGATAAGCAAGCAGGAGTATGACGAGGCCGGGCCATCCATTGTGCATCGCAAGTGCTTCTAAAGGACACCTCCAACTCCCTCCTGTTCCCCTAATTCTGCTATTGCTTCATAGCCTGTAAACTGTGAACGTACCCTTTACTTCCCTCTATTGTTTTGTCTTTGCACTGCCCACATCTGTTTGAATGTTTTGATTTAATTATGCCATGACAATATAATGTTGTTCTCAATGGGTTAAAAAGCTTGATTGTGCTGCCAATATGAAAGATTTGGGAGATTCCTTGGGGTAGTAAGAATCCAGAGATGAGGAGAGGGCGTCGAGGAACAGGGCTCATTCTCCCTTTTGTGTTCAAATGCTACGAGGTAACACAACTGCAAGTCTGTATGGATATCATATGATAACTCCATGAAGGAATAAAGCTCTGCAATAATAACCTGTGTTTCACTTCTTTTGTTTCTGCAACAAATTACACAGCTCAAGAGTAATATTTGTCAAATACAAATGATCTAAATGATATTTTTTTTAATAAATCATTTTAAGAAGTAGATATAATTCTATATACTCGCAGTCACTGTTATTTAGTTCAAACTTCCGTATACACAGGGTTTCTATGATCATGGAAAACCTGGAAATATTTAAAATGATGAATTTCAGACCTGAAAAACTGATGGAAATGAATAAAATTGTAAAAGGTAGATCTAGTTCATCTCTAATCTTTAATCAGCTTGTGCTTTTGAGTGAAATTTCTGTTAAAGGAAACTACTATTCTTTCTATCTATAGTGTCATCAAAATGATATTTTTTTTAAATGGGAAGATGTTAATTTAACGAAATGTTAAAGGAAAATGAATCATCGACAATCATGATATGTTGAAGCATGTATGAGCAATCATTAACCTCTGATGAATCATGCTAAATGTTTGCTTCTCATTTCATCATACTATATGCATCTGTTAGCTTGGGAAGGTGAAGTTTCCCACTCTAAATCAGTTACAGATTATTAAAAAAAACATTGTCATGCTGTTTCAAAGCAGAGGCTGTTATGCTTTTATTAAGAAATGCACTGAGGAAAAAAATGGTGCTTGTACAGACACATAAGTCTCATTGTACTCTCTAGAGCACAAAGACCCACAACATCACAGCACATCTCAGTGGAGCCACTGGCACACAGCCACACACTGGAGAAACAACCCAATGCCACATTGTACAAGAACTACTCGTTATAGTCAACGCTCTCTGAACTGCATGAATCAGTTCACGATTGATCATACATTGAATTTCATCTTCCGCTGGTAACAAAAAGTTTCCTTCTCAAACCATAAAAACAGTGGAGACAAAAATCAAGTTGTTAAAATGAGGGAATGTAACCCTGAGATCAGTGCATTCAAGGCCCTCTGGTAATGCCTCTTAGGTTTCTTTGCTTATTCTGTTACGGGAACTTTAGTGTGGTCTAAAGAGATCCCAATCTTGTTTATACTTTTCAAGAGTCACTTCCCTTGTAATTAGATCCACATGCTGAAGTTGGAAATCAAAACGGCTCACTGGCCAACTTCATATTGCGTCATTAGGCTGAAGTTGGAAAAGACAGAAATTATCTGAACTGACTGTATATACAAAGATTAATTATTAACCATCCAACCACAAAAATTATAGTAATATGTAGTAAGGCCTAGAAATGACTCTTGTAGCAATTCATTTTATTTTTGTACTGGCAGCATACACAAAACTAGAAAATTCAGTTAGGTTTAAAAAGAAATTTCACTTCTTCAGTGTATATTGTGTTAGAATGAGAACTGCAAGTGATATCACTGGATATCAAAAGGCAAATCACACACACACACAACTTCCTTTCCTGTCCTGAAATCAATTCACATTGTAGCAGCCTCATACCATAGTATGCCTTGATAAAGGACGCCCCCTTGAGGACAAAGACAGCACAAAATTATTGAATAACACCTGGCCACGAACAAAAAGCGCATGATGACCTAAAAAAACACAAAACACCATTGGAACATCTCAATAACTTCACTAAACCTGCTCACAGCAAACTGTGTAGCTGAGGGATTCTGTTTCACAGTACCTTTTTGTAAAATAAATAAATACAAAAAAGCCTTCAAGTAAAGAAAGATATAAATATTCTCAATGGTTTGCCGATACTGAAATATTTCCTCTCTTCCTCTGTCACCTGAGGTCCAGAACTGTCGTTTTCGAGTCCTTCACCACAACGTGCTTGCAAATCTGCAAATAGAAAAAAATGATGTTTCACTTCTCTAAAGGTGTTTCTATTTTGATATCAACATTTGAAACAGAAGGCACATATAGCTGTTGATTTTCATATTCACAGCAGGAACAGAGGGTTCTTACAGTGAACAGAGGAGGGTCTTTAGAGTGGGGGTGAAAACCTTTCAATCTGCATCCAGCCACTTCTCCCATTCCAGCACTGGTGAGTCGAAACACTCCCGTGCTGAAGAAGCAAAATTACACACATATTAAATGATCTCAATGATAGTTATATATAAAAAAATTATATATATATATATATATATATAGGTGTAGCTATATACGTTTCTACATACTTTTAATTTCTTTACATTTAACATTTCAGAAATGTATCCATTCAAAAAAAATCTATCAATTTGGACATATGATAAAATATATATTTGCAAGGTGTAATTTATTCATAGTCTAATGCGAGTCATTCGTTAAATTTATTTGCGTTCATTCAATGTTTTTTAACAACCAAAATGCTGAAATGATTCATGGATATTTAAATGATAAACAATTGTTAAACCATCAAACATCTACTGTTAAAAAATAAATTAATTTGCATTAATTTGATGTAGCACTTTAGAGGCTGCAGATAAAAAAAAGCCTTTAGGTTGTGTGGACACAATGGAGGGTGTGGGAGTTTTGTAAGTGTTATACTCACTCATTGTGTTTAGGTGCACAAACAATAGCGATGGCCTCAGGTAGCATGAGCTGATAAGAGCTGTGTGTGTGTAGATCCACGCTGGAGAGGAACGCCGTCTGTGTCGGGTGTGTCTATGAGCCAAAAACGTTAAAAAAATATTAAAATTAACATCATTTAGTAGTCTTTGTTCTTATGCAGCCATGAAATAATTGACCGTGAAAAATGATCACCAGTTGACCTGGAGACTAAGAATAAAAGTTGAGTGAATTGTTAAACAGAGTTTCCATGGTGATCCTTAGACTGATGCCCCATCATATTTGATTATTCAAAAAATAAATTAATACAGTTGGGTACAGAATCAGTTTAAGTACATGGTCTGCCACTTTACCATTTTCTATTTGTATATGTTTATTGTTCCTGTGGTGACAAAGCTCAGTGTTAAGCAGCCATTGCTCGAATAATCAGTGTCACATGATCCTTTAGAAATCATTATAACGTACTGATTTGGTGCCAAAGAAACATTTTTATTAATATCAGTTCAAATGAACAATATTTTTTTAAACAGAAATGTTTTGTAACATTATAAATTTCTTACATCTTTACTGAATAAAATAATTAATTCATATATATATATATATATTAAAAAAAAATCTAACTGACCCCAAACAATTGAACAGTAGTGTATACAGTAGTGTAGCCTACTTGAAAGGTTTTGTTAAAAATGACCAGGCATAATTTTTTCACATTCTGTCTACTGATTTTGGAGTAGGGGTTCAACGGATCACAAAACTCACAGTTTGGATAATATTATGGATTAGATAATTTTTCAAAAAATTACTTAAAGAACATTTTAGTTGCTTTTGGGAAACGCCTGGTCCTTACGGATCACAGACCAACTATGATTCCTTGAACCCCTATTTTGGAGGGTACGGAGGGTACACTGTTATCACAAGCAAAAAGGATAATTAAATAAGCCAAAATATTTTCAAAATGAAAACACAAGTGGAATAGGATGTGAACAATGGCTGCTCAAAATCTGTGAAAATATGTGGCGCTTTCTGCAGGCTCAGATTCTGTGTGGGTCTAAAAAAAATTAGTCACCAGCAAGATTTTCACCTGCCAAAGGTGTGAAAAAAAGAGGTGCACAGCTCTAATTTTAGAAAATACGTGACAGCCAGAAAAAGAGAGACACCCACATGGATCCAGCCCAGGGTCAGAAGGTTATGATGGTCCTGATAGCTGAACAGCTCTTCCACGTTCTCCATGTCACAGTAGTCAGGGCCAGCGGACTGCTTGGGGACGATCACATGAGTCAGCACAAACTCATTGTGCGTCTGCGCAACAACAAAACAGATTTTAGTTTGTCTATTAACGCACCACATATCAGGGGGTCACAGCGTCCCACAATCACACAATGCATCCTCTGACACAAATCGAACAAAAAGACCAATTCATTCTATAAGGGAGCTGAGCAACAGCTAGGGGTCGCTAAAGATTTACAAGGAGTCGCCAAACTCACTATAGATTGAGGGTTAGTAATAGGGATGAAACAGTTACAGTTTGAAGAAAAATACCCAACGGTTAAAATTTCCATTTAATATTTTAATTATTATTAAACTATTTGAAAAACTAATCGCTGTCCAACATTACCAAAGTTAGCAACATTCTCATGCAGGTGCAGCATGCAGAGTTTCGTTTTGTGTGAAAATATGAAGGAAGGCAGTGGGAGGGAAATTACATGAATTGAAACTGTGGTAAACTTTTACTGGTTGATGGAAAATAAGCTAATGTGCATTCAAAAAAAATCTAAATTTGGATAATAAAGAATTAAGAATTATTAACAGAGCAGATAAAATACCTATAATCATTCAGCATTTTGACTCATCATATCCCTTTTCTTTAAAATGGTTTTAAGTCTGAGAGGTTTATCATTTTTATAATCCATTTTTGTCCAAATTAGATATGTTATTTTTCACATTTAAAATTCAGCCATCAATGTTAATGTCATTATTTTAGATTTTCCGCTGTTGTTGCAATTATTAAAAACGTAACTTCATTAAAATCATTAAAAATTTTGAATGTTAAAATAGGGGTCCCCTGAAAAAAAGATTGCCATATGATGACTGCCGTAGAGGATTGTGGGATAGACAGTTAAAGCAAGTGATGAAAGTGTACAAAGGGGAAAAACGCTTAACCGATGAAAAAGATGAAAAATGCTGGGAGGAAGGCAATTTCTGCAAGATTCAGATGGATTGCAGGTGGTTGGTGAATAAGACACTGAAATTCTGTGTAATGCTCATGAATAGTTTCACTTGTGGTGAAAGTATGAGGAAGTCCACATCCACACCTAATATTTACAATGATTGTGCAACAACGAAGCTCCTAGATTTACAGTGAATAAGAAAGGCAGCATAAAACTAGCTAAAATATAAGCACAATTGACCTTTAACACTCCCCAAACCATATTTACACTCACTCCAGGAAAGAATTAGGACAAATCAGCAAATTCATGAACAAAATAAATCTCCACTCACAAAGAGGAGGTATGCTCCAGCTGAGGCCTTACCAGTTTTCCACAGAGAACTCCACACGTCTCAATCCCTCTCGCTGTGTTACTGTCAGCCAGCAGAAGGAACCTGTAAGTCAGGTCTCGTGGGATCAAAACCCGCCTCAGGCCTTCGACACGCTGATCTAGAAACACACAAGAACATACTGTAGTACTGTAAATAACACAAGTAAAAGATAATGTACAGAGACAGGTACTAATGCAAAATAACCCCCTTCAGGATCATTAAAACCTTTCTTTCTAGCTTTCTGAAGTGGTTTATTTTGCGATAACAACTATCTAACTGTACATTATCCTACTTATTAGTGTTACTTATCTTAATAAATGTACTACCGATCAAAATTAAGCTTTTTATTCAGCCATGGTGCATTCAATTGATCAAAGATGACAGTAAAGATTTGTAAGTCTTTGTAATCCTCATTCGTAAGTCGCTTTGGATAAAAGCGTCTGCTAAATGACTAAATGTAAATGTAAAGACATATACAGTTCAACACAACAAACGACTTCAATTTTAAATACATTTTTATTTTGAACTTTCTATCCATCAACGAATCCTGAAAAAAATTTATCAGTTTCCACAAAAGTATTAAGCAGCTGTGTTCAACATTTTTTGAGCACCAAATCAGCTTATTAGAATGAATTTCTGAAGACTGGAGTCAAGACTGAAAGTAATGGCTTGCAATCACAGGAATAAATTACATTTTAAAATATAACCAGTCATTTCAAATTGCAATAATATATGATAATATTACTGTTTTTAATGTATTTTGATCAAATAAATGCAGACTTGGTGAGCATAAGATAAATTCTTTTTTTTTTTTATTTACCCCAAACTTTTAAATGGCAGTGTAAATACATTAACATGAATTATTTGATTATATAAGAATATATACCTAGAAATGTGCAGTTTAACAATTAAAAAAAACAAAAACACAACTGAATAATCAGAGAGCTGGGTAATAAATGACTACAATTATTAACAGGCAAATATGAGCTAGATGAGGGCACTCACTTTGTACAGCTGCTAAGGTGGCTGCTGGTTTGGGGCCGGGGGCCGCTGGTTTGTTACGATTGGGGTCAAGGCGCACGTGGTTTCTCGGGGTCTGGGATAAACAGGACCCGTCGGTTTGTTCAGGCACTCTGGGGACAGCCTCATCCCTGCAACTGGCCAGCTCTTGTCTACGCAGTTGGTCCTCGAAGTAGCGGAACTGCTCGGACTCGATTTGCATCTTCCTGAGCTGTGCTACACGTTGCCGTTCCTCCTCCAACATAGACATCTTTTGCAGTCGTTCACTACACATGTCAACAGCCATGGCTTGAGTCTGCAAAAACATTCACACATCATGACTAATATTTACAATAATGAAATGAATCTGAAATTTGATTAACAGGTAATTTCATCAGCAGTGAATGAGAAGTACTCTGTCGAATGTACCTGACTCTTCAGATATTCACTGTGTTCTTTGCTGTATTTCTCATGGAGAAGTCTCTTCAATTGGTCCTTTCGTGGAAAGGCCACTTCCTGCAATTTCTGAACATAATGAACAGATAATGCGACAAACATTAGGGGTTGTGTTACAGACAGCGAGTACCAGATCAATATGCGCTAAAGCTTTCAGGGACATAATGATTCTTTTAAAAGCTCGGAATAGAGATACTTAAACCAATTACTCATCTTTTTTGCATTCAGGGACCATCAGCAGACATTAAGATCAATAGGTTAAAGACCCCATGAAATAAAAATGTGAGTTTTGTGGCTTTTAGCCACTGTCTGTTTTTACAGTATACGCCAGTGGATGAAACTTTTAACTGATATTCAGCAAAATGTAGACTATTTTACCTCCAAAAACTAGTGAAAAATAGATGACTCATGTTGCACTGCAGATGTTGTTTCAGTATAAACCTGTAGAATAGGAGGAATTCCTCTACCAATACTACTTGCCATCAACTAGCAGTAGCAACAAGCAAATCATGACTGACATATACCTCAGACTATTAGTTTGAAAAAAAGGACACAATCTTTGATATGTCACATCCTAACTTTTTCATTTTTTTTAAATACATTGCCATATAACAAGGCAAAATTAATGCTTTGAAACATCCATAAAAAAATGCTTACACTTTATTTTAATGTGTCCTTGTTACAGTGTAATTATACAATGAAGTACTGAGTAATATTAATTAACTACATGTACTTACTAGCCTAAATGGTTACGGTTAGGATTAGGGTTTGGCTTCTAGGGTCACTTGCATGTAACAATGCATAATTTGTTGTACTAATAGTAACATATAACATGTCTAACAAGAACACCTTAAAATAAAGTGTTACCAAAGAAATAAATACTGTTTTAATCAGACTATTTCTCTTAAACAATGATTGATACATCAGGTGACTAGGAAGAACCTTTTGACTGAAGTTAGTTTCATGTCACTATGCTGAATTGAAAGCAGAACACGTGCCCACACAAGGCAAACCCACCATGTGAGCAGCTGGGAGCCTGACAAGTCCTCTAGCCAAGGTAATTGAGCATGATGCTAATCAGATTTACAGTGGGCTGAGCGCCACAGGGCTCCATCAGTTTCTATGAGTAACATGCCAGGGGCTTACCTTCATTATCACTTGCTTCTCAGGGACATTGCACTGCTGATAGTCCCTGTGACTGGGGAGTTTCTCAACAAATAAACTGCACAAGAGTGAAATAGGAAAATGAAGTTGAGGACTGATTGCCATGGATTAGAAAATACATTTTATGACAGCTCTGAAGACAAAACAAAAATGGGCCAAGATGCTGGGATAGTCTCCAGCATCCCTGTGACCCTAAATACTGTAGGACCAGTAGTGATATTAAATAAAATAAATAATAAAACATACGTGATGAAACTATCCCAGCATCCCTGTGACCCTAAATACTGTAGGACCAGTAGTGATATTAAATAAAATAAATAATAAAACATACGTGATGAACTTGTTGTAGAGGACAAAGGCATTCTCCAGACTGCCCTCCTCTAGATAAACAGCTGCCATACGCTCCATCTCTACGCCAGAGCGGAAGTAGCGTCTTGGGGCGATATCTTCATTTATTTCAATGTTATAGCCCATTTTGCTGAGGGCCCGCACACGTTCGACCGCTGGCAGAGTAACGTCAGTGTGATCTGGCTCGGCTGCTAACTTCTTCTGCAAACGGAGAGGACAACAAAAACCATGAGAATACAGAGCAGTGACCTAATGTGCAAGAGTTTTATCAGCTACGAAATACTATTGCTGATAAAGACATACAGCGATGTTATTTTGGACAATTTAGCCCTCTATTCTAAATACTTTTTTCCTTATTTAGCCTTATTTTGTGTGCTGAAATTTTTCTAGATTTCTGACAGGCGTCAATCTGATGGGCTACATTCAAGCTCCGCCAAATAAAATTGCTCTAGATAGGCAAACTGAACTAGGATCTGTCCCCATACACCAGTGGCACAGAACATTTGGTCCCAATGACATCACAGGCTTCCGATAAACACAACATAAGCTCTGTTCATCACCCAGCTTGAGCAAACCGGAACACCCAGCAGCACCCACGCTGAGTTTGCTTCCAGCTCTCATACTAATGACTAAACAGAGTCTCTGTTTTAGGGTTACTGAAAAGAGTGGGCGTCTTATCAACATGCAGCAGGACATTGATGGACTCCAACGAGGGACTGCCGAGCTGTTACACTTGTTGGACATGACAGCTTGCTTGACTTTTGAACAGTACGGGCACAAAAATCTGCAAATGTTGGTGTGGGGCCACATTAAAAGTCTCTGCGCTATTGTTGGAGAATAGGATTCTGGGTGGCAAGAATAAGAAGCCTATGTTTGATCACGCATTCACGAAGAGGGGAAGCGAAGTGTGAAGGGGGCTGCATCCGTTCCTTCCCTCCCGCCCACTCCAGGATGGAGGGATCTGAATGACGGAGCAGCTGCAATGGGAATACTAATGGCAGTGAGTCAGAGGAAGCCATTCTGTCCCTGTGACCCACCTCCGAAGTAATATCAGCTGTCCCCCACCACTCCTCCTCCTCCTCCCACAACGCCACTCACCAGTGTGCTGAAACTGAAGCCCTGGTCCATGGTGAGTTTACAACGTTGGCTGGCAGGCTTCAATCCTCCCTATGAATCCATCTGTCATCTCCCAAGACGATTCCGAGCTGAGGAGCAAGAAACATCATATCTGGCATTACAGCAGTGCTATTAAGAGGCCGCTGGGTCGATACAGTTTTTGTTTTCAGTTCCTCAACACTAGCTTTGGATAACAACTCTATGCTGTATTATTCCTAGCGTATTCTTCCTAATCTATTAACATGGTTACTGTGGCCTGTGCATTTCCATGGGAATTATGGAATATAATTCACCATCTTGGTCCAAATAACACAGTTATTCGTTCCAGAATCTGTGCTACAGTTGCTATGACAGCTTGTTACCATGCAGCAAAATATGGTGACTAATGGATATCTTCAGCTGTGAAAAAAATCCTTGGTGAGCTTTTTCATTTTGCACAAAGCTGGGTACATATTGGACTGTTTCTTTCTCTTTTACTCTTTGAAAGCCGAGTACAGCAAATTGCAAATTAACAAAAGGAAAAAGTATCATCACCATAGAAGAATTAAATGTTCTGATTAACGATGCCATGGCAACTTAAAGTAGATGCACTGTTAAAATAAGAGAGCGGTGTAAAGGAGATGTGATAGATTTAACACTGAGCAATCTCTGACCATTAGGGCCTTGCATAATGTCAATTTGCATTTGATTAGAAAATAAGCAGCAGAGATTACATGCATATAATATATGAGGTGTGTATTAATGTTCAGGTAATGATTAAGTAGTACATAATGACTCAAGCAGATGTCTGGATTCACATGTCTCAATACTAGCAAAAGGATTTTAAGTGTCATAAATGGAAAAAAAAGCCAAAAATACCAAAAAAAAAAAAAAAATAATAATAATAATGGTATGTTTTATAGACTGAAATAATAGCCCTCCCAAACATTAATTTATTATGGTGTTCAGCTGAAGTCTAAAGAGGGTTTATACAGTAAAAAACACAAGCATTTTCAAGGAGGGATGAGCGGTTCTTCAACATATTTTAAGATCCAGGTAAATCAAACCACAGTCCACATCTGCAAACATGTTCGTGCTATGTAAAAATACAATCTCTATGACTGTGTCTCAAACAATGTCTAACGATTAAATTATTAACATAATGACTGTTTCTACCATGTAGCTAGCAATTGTTACCATATTCCTGAAATGTATTGTAAAAGTTTATGAAGAACTCATTCCTGCTCAGCACATGATTCAGGCTCTAATACTGTATAATATATTGTACATGCATTTGTAATTAAATACATTATTTTAACAGGGAGTAGCTACTATAGGTAGACGTAATATTACCCTAAAGTATTTTTTTTTATACTTTCCAATCTCCTCTGATTCATGACTTGTAACTTCTGCTTTTCTCTGTCACTATAAACTTATGATACAAATGTATTTTATATGATGAACATCTAAAGTGCTCAAAATTGGAGCTCCTCCAATAAACAATCAATATCAGACGTCAAGCCAAAATCCTACAGCACAGATATGATCATCATAATCATACAGATCATACAAATACTATTACTTTATCAGTAAACCAGTCACAATGATCAGGTCAGTGATACATTTCCCACCTGACAAGATTGCAACAATTTTGATATAAACATAAAATAGTTAAAAAAATTAAAAAAACAGTAATGATCACGGGTCTAAATTAAGACCACAAAAATTAAATGTATAAATACAATAAAATCCTCACCTGTAGGTGAAGAGCTGCTGTGATCCCATGCTCCACATTCCTACAATCGTCACATGTGGCACATGCTAGAATTCAGTTGGAAAACAGACAGCTCGCGTAAATAAAAGAGCAGGTTTTTTATTATTGTCTAAAACTCTCGGTCTTTTGCCTTTGTGCCTCATGGAAGCTTTGTTCTTTTGGCATGGATATGCACGCAAGGCTAAAATGGCTGATTGCTGTGTTTCAGAGCGAATAACCCTGCGATGTCAGATGGTTCGCCCGGAGCTCTGCGAGTCAGATAAATGCTGCTGAAGCAGCGGTGCTTTTACTGGCTGTGTTTCAAACCCTCACCAGCAGCCTATCTAGTCAGCATCCGGATTCTTCTCTGATGCCCAAACGCTGTATAGTTCTCACCAGTGTGACAGCTAAAGGGGGTGGGAATGACTGTACGTCTGTAAAGGTAGATGTATATCATGACATTTACAAGCTTTTACTTGCAGAAACAGATAGCCACTCTCAGACATTACATTATTCTCAAGCACTGACCAGTTACAGAGTCCATAATTCACATTCTAAAGACACTGTAGCCTAACACGTTCTTCTCGAATTGTTTGCATTTAGCCTATTTTGTGAAATTGTTACGCCACAGAAATAACTAGATTGTTTGTATATTTTTATCCACCAGATGGGGCACTCCTCCGAATTGCCAAACTGCAGGACTACTGATTGAAAATCTCTTAAAATAATAAACATAGGCTACGTCTAAACCAAAGCACGTTTTTGCAAAAGTTGAGTAAAAGTATGATTCTGTAAATCATAACAAACAGTACTGCAATGTCAGCCAATTATTTAAGCTTTTATTTCTTGGAAAGTTTCTTATAAATATGGAGGGGATTATTTCTAAAATAGTAGCCTAATGTTTGTCCTGCATATTACAATAATTTATGGCCGCTTCGCTTAATTTTGTCGTGGTTAAGTTCTTAAGCACCCATCAGTGCGAATGAGCGCTGTAATTGAGGAGCAAGACAATGGGCTTATGGACCACAAAACCAGTCATAAGGGTCAATTTTTTGAAATTGAGATTTATACATCATATGAAAGCTGAATAAGCCTTCCATTGGTGTGTGGTTTGTTAGGATAGGACAATATTTGGCTGAGATAAAACTATTTGAAAATCTGGAATCTGAGGGTGCAAAAAAAATCTAAATATTGAGAAATCACCAAATGAAGTTCTTAGCAATGCATGTTACTAATCAAAAATTAGGTTTTGATATATTTACGGTAGGAAATTTACAAAATATCTGCATGGAACATGGTCTTTACTTAATATCATAATGATTTTTGGCATAAAATAAAAATTTATAATTTTGACCCATACAATACATGTATTGTTGGCTATTACTACAAATATACCCGTGCTACTTAAGACTGGTTTTGTGGTCCAGGGTCACATATTTTACCGGTAAATTAATGACAAAGTTTTTCAGTAAAAAATATTTTTTTACTACTATCACAATTTTATAATTAAAATTTTAGTATTATGAGTCAGAGACATTATTCTCTAATAAAGTGTGGAGGGCTAAAGACAGGCAGATGTAGTCATTATACCAGATAAGAATTTGTTGGTTTCTTACACATACATTCACAGACAGTAGGCTATAGTAACTGAAAAACAAAAACTAACAAAAAAAAACCAAATACTTGCTCAACTTAAAAAATGATTTACAGGCAGTGCCAGATCTCGCTATAAAAATCAGATCTCTTTTACTGGTTAATTGTGGTTCTCAAAGAAACTAAACTATATGGATGTTATTATCCTGATGTGTAATAACAGAAAAGTTATTAAAAGTATATTTGTCAACTGCATTGATTGATTGATTGACAAGGCCAGTTGTCATTTATTTATTCGTTCGTTCGTTTGTTTGTTTTTCTTGGTTCTTCTTACTTAAGAAACTGTTTTCATTATACCTGTTTGAACTGGCATATTAGTCAGTTTATTCTATCTTCTGTTAAGAGGAAGTGAGTGCATGTTAATGGACGGGAATCCACTGCTACACACCTGAACAGCACTGATTGCGTCATGACGTATGCGTCACTGTTACATGACCACACCCCTATCTGAGGCGCTGTTCACACAGAAGCAGGGTAGAAAGCAAACAAGTTAGCAAAGGGCTGTTCGTTTTATAACCTCAGATTCCACATTAAGGATTTACGAGTTTAATTTCGTTACCCTTTAGTGACATTGGAAGCCAAATGGGAATCTTGTACTCAGAGGTGAGTAACTCCTTTGAAACGTGTCTTGATGTTCCTTTCTTTAGAAAACAACTGACTTGGCTCATATAACTGATGATGATAATGATAATCCACTGATCATGTTATGCTAAATTTAATCTCTAACAATTTAAGGAGTTTTGTTCTTCATATCTCAATTTTGTGTCAACATAATGTGTTTCTACTGACTAAAAAAATAATTATGCTTATTTTAACTTTTGTGACATGCCAATACCAAATAACTGTCCTCTTCTCAGACACTTTAACACACGTTCACAGACAATACAGGACACAGTTTCACATTGTACCAGAGAATCATATTTTCTCTTTTTTTATGGCTCTGCTGTTGTTATTTTCATTGCGGTGTGACCTTCTAGATCTTCAGTCCTTAAAAGACATAATATAGTTTACTTGTGCGTGAAAAGGACAATACTTTACTGTTTATGTACCTTTATGTATAGTGTTTGTTTTTGCTGTAATGTTGTATTTGAAAAGGGTGTGTTTATTTGTTAAGTTATCTATCATGCTTGTGATGTCACCAGACCTGTTTTGCTCATCACCCTATCTGATATAAAGCCATGTTTCAGGCCAAAATCGCACGCCTCCTTAATTATACTTTAAGTCATCTTAGTCCTATTAGGCATAGGATAATTAATTGTTTCATGTGCTTATTTCTAATCATATTCTGTGCTACTTTCTTTCCATAGCCAATGTGTCAGGCAGCTTATGACGATGACATCCACAAGTTGCAAAAACTGATCTCAGCAGATTCCAAAAATGTTAATGTTCGAGATGAAGGAACAGGAGACACACCGATCATAGCCGCCTGTAGACAGGGACACCTCAGGACTGTCAAATACCTTCTAGATTACAATGCAAATGTGTCTATTAGAAATAAGGTATTGCATAAGTGAGGAGACTGAAAATAGACCTGTTGTTATCATAATCCTGCTGCAGTTGTATTGTTATGAGTGAGTCTAATGTGCAATGATTCATTTTAATGCATGTTGTTTTTCTGACTCACCCTGTGGTACATTTTATTAATGATTGTTTATTTTGTGCGGTCAGCTTGCTTGTTTAAACATCTATGTGTATGTTCTTCCTTTAGAAAGAAAGGACTTGTTTGCACTATGCCACGAGAAGAACATTTTCCTTCCTGGACTACTTGATGATTGCCATATTAATGCCTATCTTGTTAATTGGTTATCTTATAATGGTATGTAGGTTATCCCTCAGACATGGCATATCTGGAAGAGACTAGTTACTGTCTGAATTTTTTTTTTTTATTATTAATCTTAACCTGTTGAGATCAGGAATTTCCCTGAGATTAGTGTACAGGATTAGAAAGTGTTTTATGTGTTCTTGTCCATCACTTACGTAATCTGACTTTAATTTATGACCGATCTAAATGTTTAATTAGACTATATTAAAGCATTGCACATTTTATCTCTCAAAAGGAAGAGAAGCAAAGAAAAAATGTGAAATTGATGGAGCTTCTGTTGGCCACTAAGGTGGAAGTAAATGCTGTAGACTATGTAAGTAGAACACTCATCATGTTTTATTTTTTTCAGTGGGAAATTAGGTAATTAAGAGATAATTATCATGCTAAAAAGGATGTTCATGGTATAATTTGTGCAGCTTTGCTTTTTTCAGAAGGGGAACACTGGACTTCACTATGCATGCCAAAGAAAAAGTCAAAGGATCATTCCATTGTTATTGGAGAAAAATACAGATGTTTCAGTACAGAACAAAGTAAGTTAATTATTTATAGCAAGTATTTCAACATGAACTTCTATATAGGGATCCGTAATCTTACCGTCTTCTTTATTAAAGTAACTTCAAAAATGTTAAAACTCTCTTCACGGTAGATAAGGTGAAAATTAACAAAGTAGTGACAGGTGACATAGAGGTGTTGTACTATATTTAGCAGCAAACCATTCTCTTAATGTCAATTGAGAACTTGGTAAGTGAATGTTAAATGTAACCAAAAGTATTAAAGTGTAGAGAAATTACATTTGCTGAGACTGACAGGATTTGAAACTGGTGTTGATCTGTGATGTAAAACAAGAATACATTTTGTTTTCTCTCTGTTAAACACATTGTATGACTCTTTTAATAGTTTGACATGTTGTTTCTGTCTTCTTTACAGAATCATGAAACCCCACTAGATATTGCAAAGAGACTACAATTCCACAAAATTGTTACAATGTTAACTAAATCAATGTGAGTATTAATAGAGGACATGAGAGAAGAGACTTGTTTCATGTGCAGCAGCAGTGGGGTCCTTTACAATTCACCAGTTGAGTTTAAGATTGGGTTTTCACCAATTGTCACAGTTTTTTACACTTTGAACCGCACATTGTTACACTTAATGTTATAAGAAATGCATTTCTCAGATGAAAGATGTATTTAAGCATATTTGATTTAGTTTTTCATTTGATTACTCATATTTGTGTTGTTGATTTTCTCATATTGTGTATTGATAATGTACTGTATATGTATATTCAGTTTGTTTTAAAGTGTTACAAGTTTGTTTTTATCACTGTAAGATTGCAAATGGATTTGGGTTGTCAAATTGTTGGTTTAAAGTAAAACATCTCACTAAGCGAAATTACTTTTTGTAAACACATTTTCTGCATCAATGTATGTTTATTTCCAGTCATGTTTAATAAAATCAGTTGATTACATGACAAGGCCATAAGACAGGTCATGAAATGCTACAGTATAGTGAGACTAAGGATGTAGTGGTTAGTAAAAGCTGAAGTTTAAAAAAACACATTAAACAAGTGCATGTCCTTTAAAAGGCAACCCCTGATCATGAGTGTAAAACTCAGTCTCTGGGTAATGGCTCGAAGGCTTAATTCAGTTTGTAATATCAAATTTACATTCGCAAATTGCAGATTCAGTTACCAGCACCTCAAACAAATGGGTTCATCTGCTTGCAGAAAGAACAAACAAAGAGGTACAAAAGTATTAGCTCAAGCTCAAGGAATGTTTATAAAACTGCTGATAAAACCTGCTGCTCAATCAAAATGTCTCTTCACACATTCTCCCTCATCATTTCGATCATTTTGTTGTACATCTCTTGAGGGGCATCCAAACCCCAGATGAAATCCAGGTGCTCCCAGTGTTTAATGTAACGGTGGTACACCAATTTGGGTATCTGTGTTAGCAGTAGAGCCACGTCCTGAGGATCTGCCAGAGTGTCCTGCCCACCAGACCACAAGGCTGTGGGTACCGTCATGTCCCGCACGTTGTACATGGGAGGGGTCGACTGATAATGGAGAAGCAGGAAGATACATTAACACTTCAAGCACTGCTCAGTTCCACTGCTGACTCTCAGAGTGACAGCAAACATGACACATTCATCCTCACGAGAGTCTACAGTATTTCAAAAATGCCTTGGATAGGCAAGTTAGTATAGTTAGTGGTGAAACTAGCTTAAAGGGAAATTATGTCATCATTTAGTCATCGTTTCCAAACCTGTATGACTTTGTCTCTTCTGTGGAACACAAAAGAAGATTCAGTATTTTGAAGAATGTTGGTAACTAAACAGTTTCGGTTTTGGAAGTCAGTAGGAGGCTGTTTGGTTAGGATTAGGGCTGTTTTGTGTTCAGCAGAAGAAAGAAATGTGTATATATACATGAGGGTGTGTAAATGATAACATACTTTTCATTTTTGGGTCCCTTTAAGGGCAGAAATAGTCAAGTCCTCAATGTTACCTGATTATAATGTGCCATATTTCCAGCTTTTCCATAATCATATGCCATAAGCTTACTGGATTTCACAGCCTGTATAAAGAATACAAGAAATGTATTTAAGAACAGGTTAAATTATAAAGTAGAATGTTCAGATGTTTGATAGTGCCTTTTGTATCAAAGAGCAGTCTTTGTGTGGCTTTAATTGGACCATGTTGGCGTTTGTAGGATCAATTGTGAACATTTGACAGTTGTTTCTTAACATAAATCCAACAGACATCTTTACATTGTCTGAGTTGTTGCCGTTTGTTAGTCTTTGGTGGGGCAGTGTGAACCAGCCCTAAGACATACAGAGTAAAGTGTAGTCTGCATTTAATTATCTTTACAAGTAATTGCTGCAATGTAGAACTATAGTCTTACTGAATTACTCAGTGTTTTGCCATATCTACAAAGGTTGTGTTCACAATGGAGTCCTTTCCATCCACTTTAAAGTTTCCAAACAGTGGTAATGATAATATAAATTTATATATATATATATATATATATATATACATACAGTCATGGCCAAAAATATCGGCACCCTTGCAATTCTGTCAGAAAATGCAACACTTCTCTCAGAAAATTGTTCCAATTGCAAATGTTTTGGTATTCACATGCTTATTGTTTTTGTTTGCACTGCAACAACACAGAGAAGAAAAAAAGAAAAGAAAAAAAACTGGACTGGACAAAATTATTGGCACCTTGTCAAAATTGTAAGAAATAATTGCTTTTCAAGCATGTGATGCTCCTGTAATTTGTATTTAGACACACCTGTGGCAAGTAACAGGTGTGGGCAATATAGTAATCACACTTGCAACCAGTTAAAATGGAGAAAAGTTGACTCAACCTTTGTGTTGTGTGTCACACTGAGCATGGAGAAAAGAAAAGAAGTGTAAAGAGTTGTCTGTGGATTTGAGAGAAAAAAATGTGGAAAAACATGGACAATCTCAAGGCTACAAGTCCATCTCCAGAGATCTTAATGTTCCTGTGTCCACTGTGTGCAATATCATCAAGAGGTTTACAGCCCATGGCACTGTAGCTAACCTCCCTGGACGTGGACGGAAGAGCAAAATTAATGAAAAATTACAACGAAGAATTGTTCGAATGGTGGATAAAGAACCCCGATTAACATCCAAACAAATTCAAGCTGATCTGCAGACACAGGGTACAACAGTGTCAGCTCACACTATCCTTTGCCATCTGAATGAAAAGGGACGCTATGGTAGGAGACCCAGGAGGACACCACTGCTGACACAAAGGCATAAAAAAGCAAGACTGGAGTTGCCAAAACTTATGTGACAAAACCACAATCCTTCTGGGAGAACGTACTGTGGACAGATGAGACAAAAGTAGAGCTTTTTGTTAAAGGACATCATGGCACTGTTTACAGAAAAATAAATGAGGCCTTTAAAGAAAAGGACACAGTCCCTACAGTCAAACATGGTGGAGGTTCAAAGATGTTTTGGGGTTGCTTTGCTGCTTCTGGCACTGGATGCCTTGACTGTGTGAACGGTATCATGAAATCTGATGATTACCAAAGAATTTTGGGGCGCAACGTAGTGGCCAGTGTCAGAAAGCTGTGTCTCCACCAGAGGTCATGGGTCTTCCAGCAGGACAATGACCCGAAACACACTTCAAAAAGCACTCAGAAATGGTTACAAACAAAGCGCTGGAGAGTTCTGAAATGGCCAGCAATGAGTCCAGATCTGAATCCCATAGAACACCTGTGGAGAGATCTCAAAACAGCAGTTGGGAGAAGGCATCCTTCAAATCTGAATGACCTGGAGCAGTTTGCAAAAGAAGCGGTGTCCAAAATTCCAGTAGAGAGGTGTAAGAAACTCATTCATGGTTACAGGAAGCGATTGATTTCAGTAATTTTTTCCAAAGGGGGTGCTACCAAATATTAAGTTAAGGTTGCCTATAATTTTGTCTAGTGCATTTTTTGGGTTCTGTGTGGAACTGTATCAGATTTGACTTTTCTTCTGGGTTTTTTTGTGCTGTTCCAATGCAAACAAAAAAATAAACATGCGAGTACCAAAACACTTGCAACTGCAACAATTTTCTGAGAGAAGGGTTGCATTTTCTGACAGAATTGCAAGGGTGCCGATATTTTTGGCCATGACTGTATATATATTATGTATGTGCGCTTATCTGCTCTGTCACTTCACACTGATATTTTACTCTGAGACAGATTAAGGAACTGTTGCAACTTCTGGTGGTTGTGCTTTCACTCATTTTGAGGAAATAATGTGGGGATGTTTTAAAATGTATTGCAGGTGGAGAGGGACATTTCGTAAGGCACATAGACATGTCACATAAAAACTGTAAGTTGTTGTTTTAGTTTTTTTTTACCTGAGCCCAATGAACCATGTTCTGGACTGAGGTTCCTGCTGGGCAGTGTGTTGTGTACACAGGTGTTCTGCTCTGAAAGAGAGATGAAGGAACTCATGAAGGAACATTCTCAAATTCACTGACATTAAAAAGCATGATCTAACAAAGCGAGTGCTATACCATGTTCAGGTTCTTCTCATCAAAACCACAGAGAAGAAAGAAGACGTTCCCGCACAGCACACTCAAAGGCTTTCTGCTGCAGAACTCGGTGGCAAAAAACTTGATCAACTCATTCTGAGGAAAGAAGTCCTTTTGTCCGAAGAGATCCTACAAATGTAAATAAATAAAAAACACACAATATATTATTCTAAAAAATTATCATCATGGGTGTAAATAACCTTAAAAAACATAAACCCACTTCATTTGTAAGGAAAATACTTTTTTATTGACTACTGATTTATTTTGAATGTGTAAAAACACTATAAATATGAGTTATATGCTCTGTTCCAAAACCTAGTGAAATGCCAACAGAGGTTAGATTTTAAGGCATCACAAGAGCAAAAGAATATATGTAGTACATATAAAATTAAAATGTGTAATTTAGAATACACTATTTTATCCAATATTTGTATTTTTAGTTTATTTCTTCATGCTGTTAGCTTGGCAAAACTGTAGTGTCAAACTATAAAAATCAATTGAGAGTATTGCTACTTATGTAGAGCGTTCCAAATCCTTTCTTTTAAAGGACAGATCCTTAGATGGCAGCTGCCTAGGTAGGCAATAAGGTAGTTTTCTAGTTTCTGGAACAGAGCTATAGTATAGTTTTATAAACAAAATGCTCACCCAAATGAGAAACTCTGGAATAACAGACAATTTGGTCATGGGGCTTTTGGTCAACCCCACTGTGGCGACAGGAGCCAGAGCAAAGAACATCTTGATTTTGCTGGCCAGCTCCGGCATTGTGGAGAAAGCGATGAACGCTAAGAAGCAAGAATAGGAAGTTATGCATCAACATTTCAAGAAGAGATAAATATATAATATATAAATATAAAATGTAATATAAATATAAAACTATATCAGGCTTGGAATCACATCATGCATAGCAAAACGTGTGAAGTACTGTAGCTGATGTGAGCTGTGAGATATACCAACACGATAACACGTATGATAATGCATTTGTCTACTGTCAGTGTGAGAAGATGCATAATGCACAACACATCTCTGAGCATATTTTGTAGACAAGTGATTTGATGAATAGCAGATCAAAATAATGAATCACTCTAAAATGCTTAGAGAATATGTGATACCTATAGTGGTTCCCTGGGAATGGCCTACATAAAAGATTTGCTCCTGGCCAGTGGTCTTTGTAATGAAGTTTATCACTGCAGGAAGATCCTTCTTAGCCAGTTCATCATAACTGGCTCACACACACACACACACACACACAGAAAGAAAAAAACAGATTTTTTAGTTCAGTATTCTGGCTGATATATTATTAACCCAAAAAATAAGAACTGGATCTGCATTTTCTGAAGGAAATAGCAAAGCTTGCAAGGCAAGAAAAAGAGTAATGTGAAAATTTTAAGTATGACTAGGTTTCAAGCTCTGCACACAAGTATCAGCTGAAAAGAGGAAATTAATGCTTGAATAAATACACGGAAGATTCACAAGTAACATATTTCTATTTTAAGTAAACTGCTCTTTTGAACTTAAATAACCCTGAAAAAATGTATCACAGTTTACACAAAAATATTAAGCAGCACAAACTTTTTCAAAACTGATAAGACATTATTTTAGAGTACCAAATCAGTATATTAGAGTGATTTCTGAAGGATCGTGTGACACTGAAGACTAGAGTAGTGATACTGAAAATTAAGCTTTGATCACAGGAATAAATTACATTTATAAATATATTTAAAAAGAAAACAGTTATTTTAAATTGTTATTGTATTTTAACAATATTACTGTTGTACTGAATTTTTGATCGAATAAATTGCTTTGATGAGCATAAGAGACTTGTGGATTGTAGTGTATGTACAAAAATGATTTTCAAACTTTTATCTTAAATGTCTTAAAAAGTAGAAAGGTTGGTTTTTGATGAGAAAGTGTAAACCACAAGCTAAACGCTTTCATAAAAATGTTGTTCTTGTACCTGAACTGCCAGTATTTTTTCTGTTTAGGGTCAAGGCTGACATGTTTTCTGGACCAGGTGTTCCCACGGCTGTTGCCTATCCACACATCAAATCCAGCATCGGCTAGCAGGAAACCCAGGCTGGTGTTGGGCAGGTTTGTCACCCAATTACTTCCAGCAGCAAGAAGACCATGTTGGAGGAACACTACAGGCTTGGCTTCTGAAATATGAATTAAGAGACCAAAAAATGTCACTTCAATGGATGTAAATTGAATCAAATATACTCATATATATATTTAGAGATCACATGTTTGGCCAGCAGAGGGAGTGTGTGCATTAGCTTTATACTGATAATGCCATCCTTTCTTTTTTGGGACCTTTATCTTGAATATCTGTCAGAAACAGGATGTGAGCTGGTCCTCTTAGTAGCACAAACAGACCTTGAGCTGATAGCATTGTTTGACTTCATACCAGCCATTCCTTCTACCCCTAAAACTTTACATAACTGCAGAATAATCCCAGGGGAGCAGCTGCACAATGAGTCAGAATGGTTTTATGGGAAATGAAGTTCAAAGAAAATCACTGCTTCAGACCTAATATATGAATCTGTTCGTGTTGATTGTGAGAAATTTCATACAATTTTCAGGAAAAGTTTAATTTAAATGACTCAAGTCATCAAGTAAAAAATCTTATATTTTTTCTTACACCTTGAATACATGTGAGTTTACAGATCTTAGATATTATTTTCCTTTTAAATATATTTTTAAATGTAAAAACTAGTTAATCCTGCCTTCTCATAAAACTCAAGTTATCTGATATTTTAAGAGACTAATACGCTGTCATGGGGGTCTGCAGGTGTGTCTCTTTTTGTTTTCTTTATTTTTTCCTTTTTTACTGTTTCTAATTGTTTGTTGCACTACAAGGTTTTTCTAATATTAATTATAAGTGAAGCAATTTTGTTAAAAATCACAATTTTATCTAATAATATAAACAATAAAATCAACACAAATAAAATAATAAATAAACTTAATTATTTTAATTTTTAAGAGATCACCCTGGCATTTTTTACTTAAAAAAAATCAAAATGATTTTAGCTCCAAAATTGTTACAGAAGAGTTGTATTAAAGTCATTGTGTGTACGGATTGCATTTTTAAAGTGTTTTTGAATTAATTACTAGATCTGGAGAAAAGAACAAGAGTGTATTTTCTCAGGTTAGACTGTCTTTGTGAAACCTCACTTGGTGCTAAAAAGTATTGTCATTCCTTGGTGTTCTTTCGTGCCAAGCAGTACAGTGTCTCGTGTGACTTGGAGAACTGGGACAGCAGGAAATGAGTTGCATATCCCATGTGCCACCTCAGAGCTTCAGTGCTTATCACACCCAACGTCACACCACTCAGCACCAGCCATCCACTAAAAACAAACAGCTTGATGGCTCTTTACTTATTTATCATATTTCTGAATTTATTATTAACATTTACCAGCTCTCTGCACACACAGCTTTAAGATCACCATAAAACAAAAACGGCTCACAGGGTTTGTCTTCTTAACGTGGTCTTCAAAATTCCCAGTCTTCCTGATTAAGTACGGCTATAAATGTACCGAACAGATTTCCACACGTTCATTTGCATAAGCCAATTTTATTCTGAAGGTCAAACACAAGAACGCAGCCAACAACGCTCTTAATCTAATACAATGAGTGAAAAGCAAAGATGCACAAGGCCAAAGTTCCTCAAAGGCCCTCAAATCCTCCAGCAGAGGGATTTGTGTCGGGGAAATGTATTCTCATTTAGAAAAACATGAGACATTGTGTTAGCACAGCGAGGGAGAGTGGAAGCTGATGTATGGCTGTTGAATTGGTTTTCCGCTCCAGTGGCATCCCTGGCGAGATTAGTGTGAGAGCATGAGCTTTAGAGATCTCTCTGCTCATTAATGAAATATGGGGAGCGATAAATATCAAACTGAATACTGATTCCAGAAGCACTATTGTACAGGACCGAGAACATTAACACCACAATAACACTCATCTGAACTGAACTGATTTCAGCCTGATTTATCATCACAGAGATTCCTTTGATTTTCAGCTGATAATGTCATAGCTGGTATTGATGTAATGTATAGACATCTACTACTTGCTGATACATACAAAAAACTGATAAATGGCAGATATTTAGTTTTATACTATTTTTTTCTAAATGAATTAAAAATAAAACGCTTAACTAATCAAATGTATTACATTCCACACATAAATTAAGCATCACAACATTTTAAAGTAAAATATGAAAAATGGATATTCATTTTGAGATTAATTTTGCTCAAGATAATATTTACTTGTGTTATTTAATTAATTGTGTTTTAAAATATTAAACTATATATAAACATTAAAAATTAAACTTTAAATTTTAAACTATATTACTTATATATATAAATTGTATGCATGATTATTATTTATTTTTTTCTGGATTTTTTGGATTTTTTAAAGATTTACTCTAAGTGAATACACACACACACACACACACACACACACATACAAATATATACATACTCCAAATATCTATGAACACTTGTGGGGCCATATGAAATTTAGGCCAGTTTGAGACTTCTGCTACACTAGAATTTATATCCCATCAGATTCTTAATTATTTTAAAGGGGTCATCAGATGCCCATTTTACACAAGTTGATATAATTCTTTAGGGTCTTAATGAAAAGTCTATAACATACTTTGGTTAAAATTTCTCAATGGTAGTGTAAAACTACACCCTTTTTACCTTGTCAAAATCAGCTCTGTTTTAGAGTCAAGTCAAGTCACCTTTATTTATATAGCGCTTTTAACAATACAGATTGTGTCAAAGCAAATTTACAATATCAAAATAGGGAAATAGTGTGTCAATAATGTAAAATGACAAGATTAAGCACTCAATTTTCAGTTAAAGGCAATTGATTATTGAATTCAGTGATGTCATCGCCCAGCTCAGTTCGGTTTAAATAGTATCTGTGCAATCAAGTCGACGATATCACTGGAAATGAAGCAAGTCGTTTTAGTCCATGTTCCTTTAAATGCTAATGAGCTCTGCTCACCCCGCCCCTCTCTTCTGTGGGGTGACCAGCCATTCTCATGAGACTGTTTACTTTAGCCGTGGAACTTGCTAACTAGCACGTTATTAGGAAAGGCAATTTGCAAAGATTCATAAAAGAACCTTATACTCACTTCTTCTGAGGCTGGATCATGAATGATTCGTGCGAACATAAACGCATTTAGGTAGATCGGGGGGCGCATTCCCTTCAAAAACAAAGGTAATCCACCTTCAGCGTTCTTATGTCGGGAGTAAATGACGACTGCTATGTTCATTATTACATCCAACAACAAAACACCTCAATCTCTTAGGAGCCATTCTTATCTACTCCTGCTCCGGCGTCGAAACAATGGAGGACTGATGACAGCTCACTCAGGGTGGGTCTAAGGTAAAACGCTAGTGTCAGTCAACAATCATGGGAGGGGCCTGGGTCTGTGTGACGTCACACAGACAGGCATCTGAGAATGGCTTTATTTGAGAAAGGTAATTAGATTTAACGAGATTTTTAAAAAAAGGACACAGGGTGGATCTTTATCATTATAGGGTGGTTGTGTACACTGTCAACACACATTTCAGTTCAAACAACTTGTAAAAGTGCATGTCGCATCCGATGACCCCTTTAAAATCATATCTCTCCCAAGTACTGTATAAAACAAGAAAAAAACTCTAACTTAATTAATTTATGAAACAGGATCTTCTAATAACCTCACACCATCACGAGAGGTCATAAGATCTTGATATTCATGAGAAGAAAACCCTAAGAAGACATCATGTGTGGGTTGCGTTATACGAGCGTGTTACAGGAGGTCCTCTTCCATACACCACTGACTCATCTAAAACCACTTCTCTCCCCTCTTTAAATTGCTACGTGACTATTAAAAACCATGGGATGTTAAGATGTTAAGGTTCAGATGTGAACATCTCACCCAGTGCGTTCATGTGACAGTGTGTGTTTCATAATGCTTCACAGTGAACCAGTGAATGTGAGAATTCAGAGTTCATCTTACAGACATTCCTCTTTCAGCCGGCCACTTTAGTGAGGACAAAAAGCTCCCATCTTTAATAATTCACGCTAACCTAAGCCAAACAGAAGCATGAATGGGCTCATTCAAATCTTTTGGCACGCCAGCTCAAACCTTTACCTTGTCCATCCTTGTTTTTGACCCCATGTGGGATTCGGTTGACGCTCAGGATGTACTCATCCTCAGTGACCACTTCAAATTCTTCAGCTGGGTAGCCCCAGTGTCTGATGATCTCACTCTACAAGAGACAAACACAACAGTGAGCAATGGGCAAAGTCCATGAGAAGCATGACAGCATGGAGAAATCAATAGAAACACACCTCCATGTAAGATAAATGAAATTAAATAGGACAGCAAACATTCCTTCTCTCTTTAGACAATACAACACTTCAAAATAGCACAAGCATTGTTCTATTTTGATGAAAGCAGTATAATGTCATCAACGTGGCAGTATTTTTAAATGTAATGAAAATAGAAAACACCAGTTCAGCTTAAATTCTTAGTTTAGTCATTTGTCTTTTCAAGAGCACAATTATTTCAGCTGTATGGTGTCACACTGCTCCTCCTCCTCCTCCAGATATGAGATAAATTATAATCAGAGACTTCAAAGAAACTGTGTGAGCTTGTTGGTTCCAGGCCTGCCATGCAATCTCCCCATGCATAATTAAAGGCTCTGCAATTTCCCTCTCCCCCTGGGTCTTCTGTCTGCTCATTCTACTTTAGGCCACTTAAGGATAAACCTACTGCTGGCTCAACACACATTATGGGGAGAGTAAGCACTGGGGGAAGTGCTTCTCTCTCTCTCTTTCTCTCATATTCGTCCTCTTTTCAAGCAGAAATAGTGTATGTTGGAAACAAGAAATATTTTGTGCACTTCTGCGGAGTGAAAATGCAAAAGCAAAGTCTGATGAAATGCAGAATGTGACAAACAACTGAAAATAAGGACAACAAGCTCCTTTCTACATTATTCATTCATTCATTCACTTTTTAGCAGTCCAACATAGCAACACTTAACTAATAGGTATTTACACACTTTAAAAATTACACACTTGGTATTTTTTTCCCCAGTAAATCTTCTCTCTGATGATGTATAATGGACTTCTCCAGCCATTCAGTCCACTTAAACCCTTCCAATTACTTTCAATTGCCTGCAAGCTCACATTCAGATCTGCCTCCATCCAATCAACAACTGATGTATAGAACCAAGCCCCTGCCCAACATTTTTTTCACTGAGATATACATCACAATCCAAATATTTGTTGCTACTTCTGTTACATCATGACTTTGAAGGGAAGGTTCACCCAAAAATACAAATTCTGTAATTTTTTTTAATCATCCTGTACATTTGTATGTTTTCTTTGGAAAACAAAATGAATATTGTATGGCTTCAGAAAATATGGAATATGGTGTACAAGTCATATGGATTGTCTTTTTTTGCCTATGGATCTAGACAGATATTGCCACTACAAACTGTTGTTGTATGGAAAAGAACTGTGTACAGAGTATTTAAATTCTCCTATCAAGATTAAATGAAAAAATAACAACAGAATTTTATTTTTGAAGGCTCAATAGTCTCCTTGTGAAAGCAAGTAGGTGAAACGCAGTTATTGTATTAAAACCAACAAATCACTGTCTTATCAGCATTTCTGCAAATGGTTACTTGACCTGTGCAAATTGTCAAACAATGATTATGAGATATCATTATTTAAACCAAGAAATCTTGTTTCATATCTAACCACACATGAAAGTGCACGGATGTCACTTAGAGTACAATTTCCTTTCAGAGTCCGTGGGAAAATATGTTACATAAAGCTGTCTAATGTCAATTATGAAAAATAAAAATAGCTGAACTGGTGAATTATGTTTCTCTTCCCTGTTTCACATACTGAAAAAATATTATTTGAAACGCTTATGAACCAAGATCTAACCCTAGTAAAAAAAACAAAAATAAATAAAAAATGCCATAATTCACTTAAAACACATTTATTCCATACTAAGTATGATGATGATGATGATGATGTACTTTAAATCCATTAACATATTTATTGACATATCACTTAAGACTTATATGAAATGATTTCTTTATTGCACATTGCACTTAATTTTTCTTAACATTTCTTAATATTAAGCCTAACATGTGTTTTAATATCACAATTTATAAGAATTGTATGATTTCAGATATCAGTCTTTAAATGCAAGATATTTAAAGTGTACCTGAAGTATAATTTCATTAATTCCACTTTAGCACAATCAAATACTTATAATAAGTATATTTTTATTTGGTCTTCAGCACTATTTCTGCACAATTAAAGCACAAAATTTGTTTTTCCAATGTAGCAGACTTTAAGTATACCAAAAGTACAACTACAGGGTAGTTTTATTAAGCACATACAGGTAAATATGTAAATGTATTTCAAATACATTTTAGTATATTTTTTTCCACTAGGGGAATATTCACTTTTACAAGTGATAACATGATGATGTGTTCTGCATTCAGCTTCCAAGAGCCACACTGAATCATGGGAGGACAAAGTGCAAAATGTATTTTCTTATAGAGATGGTCAACTAATGAATCCACTTCTCTTTAGAGCATGTGACAAAACGGAGAACTGGAAATAATATTACAAATGTAGTGCAAAGTTCACTTAATAAGACATGACATTCAAAGGTCACCTAAAGCAGTTAACACTAGACAAATAGACATTTTTGAGTACATGGTGCATTTTATGTATGTCTGTTATACTGTTATAAAAATCTCATTGATTTACATTACAAGCTATGATAATTTTATCTTATTTTTGGCCATATAAATAACAACATCTGCACCAAATTGCATTATTTTTTCTTAGCTTGGGTTTTTGAATAAAATTGATGCCTTTTTCTACTTTAAGCACAAGCTCTATATTCACACTATATTACAATTCAGTGATTTGTAATATAGTGAACTGCTGAATTGTTGACTTCATAGGATGTCATTGCGATGCAATTAATGGCAAAAGTAACCCAATTTACCTGAATTTATTCTCTGGTGTTTTAGCACTTGTTGACAATTTGCTGGATAGTCATGAAGAACACTCATTGCAGCTTATTACATGTTATTTATAACTACTGGCTACTTACAATGTTCATGTTTACTTCAGGGTCCAGTCCTTTCTTGTCCTCAACAGGCGGCCTGCACTGAATGAGCCCAAATGTAAGCAGTACCAGAGACAACACCAGCCATGACATCTTTCTGTCAAACATTCACAAACAGTGAATTAACATACAGCCCTTATGAAAATTAACCATGATTTTACCACAAATAAAACCAAAAAAAACATGGTTATTATGTGGGTAACCACAAATTAACCATGGTTTTGCTACACTAACCATGGTATTTGTAGTAAAACTGTGGTTATACAAATGGCAATCAATACGCACTAAACTAAAACAGTGTTAAAAAGCTATGCTAAACTTCAGCAGCAATAGATTGTTTAGTGTTGCTCAACATGTAACACATGACTGTATGTAAGGATATAACATAAAAATACAAGGTCAATGTAGCTAAATCTTTGTTTGTTCAGACAAAACAAGCTGCCAAAACAAACATCACTACTGTACTTTATTATATGAGAGCAGGAACCAAATACAAAAATATGTTTGGAAAATGCTTACTTTTTAAAAAATGTAAACATTCATATCACCAAAAGATATTAAGGTAGGCTATTACATGTGTTTATGCACATTATAGTTAAAGCAAGGTTTAAATGTTTAATTGTACAACCCTTTGTTTTCACAAAACGAAAGCAGTTCACGTAGCACATCTGAATGGTTTTGAATGACAGGTAGCCAAGCCAATGCATTTGACATAATAACAAACGCACGAAAGTTAGTCGGTGCAAACAAAACGTATAAATCACTGTAATTAACGTGTAATAGTAGCTCCACACCTTCATCGTAACACACTTCATCGTACAGTAAATTCGTTTATTGCTAATTCATTGAGTCGCCACAACGTAATTCCTTGCAGCTCATTAATAAACAGGATCGTTTTAAGCTGGTCGAGACTAATGATCTGATGGAGTGTGTTTATTAAATGGCCATAAGCACTGAATAACGAAAAAAACAAGCTCATTTAGTGAAACTCACCCAACTTCGGTTGAGACCTCCATAGCAGCGTAACGTTACTGAAATCAAAGTGTGTGTGGAGCCTCAGTTGACACACACACACACACACACACACACACACACACACACACACACACACACACTGATAGCGATGAAAATGCTTTAACATCAGCTGACAATGACATCATGACCTGATCACTGTTCTTGGACACTTTTAATCAATCAGTCCCCCTCCTGAAGAAGTGCGATTCATTTATGTAATAGCTGCTTTCTTCCTGATTTAAGTACCCCATTATTATTCTAATGTTTGTCAAACTGACGTCGTCATTAGGTTACTTTAAATTTTTGTTTTTTTGATGAGACTGAAAAATTATAACTTGTGCATTGCAGTGTAATAAATATTTTTAATTGCTGTAAATGCAACGAAGAACAAATAAATACATTTCAGTTCGTACTCTGTCTTCAATGTACCTGTAAAACTTGCAAATAACTTTATATTATTATTATTATTATTTTGATGTTTGGACATGTTGTGCATAGACATCAGTCAAATATTGAAAAACGAAGGGAATGTTTTGTTTGGCCAACTCAAACATTTCAGCCTTTCATAATTCTTAAAGGGACAGGGTCCTAAATCGCGTGTGATCTTCAAACGAGCAAGATCGCTTTGCTATTTTACATAAGCAGTTTTTTATGTACCTTTTCTAAAAATGTCTCGAGTTCTAATAGTTGGTGCTGGACTTACAGGCAGTTTATGTGCCTGTCTGCTGCGGAGGGAGCTGCCCAGCAAAGTAAATATAGTCGTGTGGGACAAATCTCGGGGTGCAGGTTAGCATGTTATGTTTTCACTCACAGAATGTTTATTTTATGTACTGATGTGAAACCCTTTATTGAGTGGCGGGTGTCTCGTGCGTTTAACTCATTGAATTAGTGGTATGTGCAACAGACTGTCATTCATTAAGGTTAAACACAAGTCAAAACGCTGATAAACTGGTGACCAGCTGATCCATAAAGGAGGAAGGTGAGCAGACAATAAGCAGATATGATACGAGGTAACTTCAACTTTATCATTGAAAGTTTTCGACATCAAATTCCTTATTGACTCTTCGCCTGAAAGAGCAGACTGAGCAAGTCCTCATTGTTTTTCAATGCACGATAAACAACCTGGAGGTAGGTCTTGAACTTTGTCCTTTGATTGACAGGACAGGCCCATAGTGATTAGAATGTGGATGATTAGATGTTAATAAAACAAATTAGTTAACGCTGACCCATTCTAGCCAAATTACAACACTTGTTTTTAAGTAATTAATAATGCCATTTTTAACTCAATATTGATAGAAAACTACACAGAACAAATGTGGTTGGAATACATAATCACACAACAAGACCAGTGCTTACTGACAATGACCATGAAAGGTTTGTACACCAAAAAAAAATTAAAATAAAAAAATACTCCCCCTCATGTCATTCGAAAGAAAGATATTTCTAATGAAACCTGAGAGATTTCTGTTCATCCATTCAAAGTCAATTTCACCAAAACTTCAAAAATACAATTTGAAAGTATTCCATATTGAGCAGCTTAATTCAAGTCTTCTAAAGAGACACGACTTTAAATGAGGAACAGGTTTAATTAAGGCATTTCTTTACATTTAAACGTTGATCAACATGCATAGATAACATCAAATATGTTAAACAGAAGATCAAACATTCTTGTTTCATGTAAGAAACCCGTTAAGGTTTTGGAACAATTCTAGTAGTTTTTAAATCAAGTATTTGGCCTGTATTTTGAAAAAATAAAATCCCCAAAATATAACCCAACTCAATTTTTTTTCCATAAGCATTTTTATTGCAGTGAATTTTGTTTTTTCATATTATTTACACAATATAGGCTATATAGGAGAAATTAAGTTTATCATAGACAAAGTGTGACAAAGTGAGCTGCTCCGAGGAGAATTAGTTTTTTAAAGCTCACTTGAAAGACCTATATAGATCAGTGCTGAACTGCACTGTGAGCCTCTATGTACTGAATGCCTTTATAAGTGTTTTACAAGGCTAATGAGATGTAGAAATATCCCATGACCATGAAGAAGAGTGTTCTGACATGCATGTGTCTAACTTTTAGCCTTTCAGCTTTTTTGCGAAGGCAAGTCAAAATGTTCTTGCAAACTTAATTATATTGGTAACATCTCTTACAATGATTAAAATGTTCCAAAACTCAACTACAAATATGCAAAAAAAAAAAAAAAATGTCTTTTTGATTTTTGTCATTCGCAGCTTCCAAAAAACAATTTAAGGAAAAAAAACAATGTTATGATGCTTTGAATATATCATATCTAATATAATCACTTATTTACGCTATGTATACTGTATTTTACAATATTTACTGTACAATAATTTTTGCAAGTTTTTGCAATAGTAGTGTAATTACTGATGTTTTATGTATTTACATTGATGCTAAATCAATGTATGTTTTCATTCAGATGTTTCATTTATCTATAATAATTAAAAAGCATAATTTTATGTGTCATATTGATTTGACCTGGTGATATTTTGAATAGATGGTGAAGATATTTTGCGTTTATGTTATAGGGGGGAGAATGTCCACAAGCAGAAGTCCAAATGATCCTTCATGCACAGTTGATCTCGGTGCTCAATATATAAGTGCCACACCGTACTACGCTCGTATTCACAGCAGGTAGGCTTCTTCTCTGAACTAGCCTATGATGCTGAGATGGCATTAAATAAATATATACTACTACTCTTCTCTGAACTATGTCTGATCTGTTATAGTGTCGGTCTCATTTTATGCGTTTAAAAGTTTAATGTTTTTTCAGTTTAATTAGGTAAAAATAAATATGTGGATCTTGTAGTGACTAATGCTTTTTTTGTATTTTTAGTTTTTATGAAGAACTCTTAGCACAAGACATTTTAAAACCTCTCATTGCTCCTGTTGAAGCCATGATGTTAAAGGAAGATGAAATTGTGAACTATGTGACACCCCATGGAGTCTCCTCCATCGTCAAACACTATCTCAAAGAGTCAGGTAGATCATTTGTGTTTAACTACTTCTGCTGATTTTTTTCTTCTGGTTTTGCTTCAAGTCATACTGATATTCACTACTATGCAAAAGTTTGGGGTCACCAAGTTTTTTTTTTTTTTTTTAATGAAATTAATACTTATTCAGCAAGGATGCATTAAATGACAGTATATTAAAATAGAAAACAGTTAATTTAAATTGTAACAATATTTCACAATATTTACTGTATTTATTGTATTTTTAATAAAATAAATGTAGCTTTGTGGAGCATAATAGACTTTTAAGCCATGCAAACTGTTTTCCATCAAAAATGCCAGGCAATTTGTTATAACAAAATGTCTACATTTTATTTAAAACATGTATTAAAATAGCAAAAATAACATTCACTGCAGCGTTTTCTATCAGGGCAATTTCACACAGAAATGCTTTTTATATATTTACACAATCAGAGAAGCAAGACGGATTTAATAACCGATTTTATCGCTGTTCATAAAGCAGCTGTTTTTCATCAGCTGTTTAATGACAGAAATGTGCTGCCAGAAAATTATTTTTGGGTCAGCGAGACCCGAGTCATCCAGCTGTTGTTCCTCCTAAATGTTACCTTTCTAGAAATATGTCTGATTTCCTAGAGAGAGCGCAGAAGAATTTGGCCAGACCATGCAAGCTGATTTATGAACTCCGAGATTATGACTTTTAGTCAATAATCTGACTGAGTCTTTAAAAACAGTTCAGAATGTTTTGATATTGTGCAAATAACAAAAAACAGCAGTCAGATGGAAGTGCTTTAATGTGTGCAGCAACATTGAGAAACAACACAGTTATTTAAAGATCAGCAAAACAGTAAGGGATTTACGTGAAAGGTGAATTATGTGTATTTGCACTCTATTTATCACCATTGCCCTAATATTGATATCATATACTGCTGTCAACATTGTTCTGTCACCTTATGCCTTTTGTGATAAACGATGTGTTAATTCATTTAAGATATAGGCCTATTTTCCATGTAACTCTGGGATTGGGTTTCTTTTCACCATTGTTCTTGTATCAGATGAGAGATCATGTAGAACTATTTGCATGTGCTATAAACCAAATCTTGACTTCTCAATTATACATAAGCTGACCTTTCTTTCTGTCAGACTTTCTTTGGAATTCTTTCTTTCCCTGTTTTTCCTTTTCATCTCCTTTTACTTGTTTTGCTATGTGCAACATTGCCACATGTGCTTCTCCGCACTCAAGCAGGAGCAGAGGTGCTCTACGACCGACACGTCACTCACATTCACCGGAAAGACACTGGCTGGGAAGTGTGTCGCAAAGAGGGAACACCAGAGCGGTTTGACATAGTGGTTTTAACCATGCCAGTACCCCAGATACTTCAGCTGCAAGGAGATGTGGGATCTTGTGAGTACATTACCACACTGCCGCAAACACATATACTGTACACACACATGTTGGCCTTAAAATTGGAATATGACTTTTGTTTTTTTCTCTCTGTCATTGTTTCTGTTAAAAGGTATCCCTATGAAGTCACATTTTATTATTTTATATAATAAAATATAATAGAGCTGAATTGACATTCCTAATAAAGAAATGAAGAGTTTATTTGCAAAAACAGATAACTTTTTATTTTTTTAGTTTTTTTTAATTTTCATAAATCATGTTTTTTATTGTGTTATCATGTTTTTATTTTTATTGTGTTAGCTGTATTTTTTTAGTTATTATTATTTAATCGAAACAACACCACTGCAGTTTGATTGATATTAATTGGAATTCAGGATTAAAAAAAACATGATTTTTGAGTTATTGCTTTTGCAAATGAACTCTTCAAATATTCCCTTTAATGCATGGTGTTAACTGCAGTGGACAGATGTATTTTTAGTTATGGAAACTAAATGACAGCAAATAAATTCATGATAAATCTGTTTCTGAGATTAAGGGCCAGATTTACTAAACAGGGCAAATTAGCGTTTAGGCCATTGCACACTGAGTCCGAAATTTTCGCATGCGTTTTTCCGTTTTTTCGTATTCCTCATCCTTTCCTATCAAAATGCATGCAACGGATGTGAAAACGCAGAAAATCGAACCTGATCCGAATTTCTTTTGACGGCCGAAAGTTTCGGAGGCAGTGTGCAAACGTGATTGACACAACGTGAGGTCGTATTTATTTTTTAACGTGCGAACATTTCGGACGAAAATTTCGTACTCAGTGTGCAGAGACCTTTAGAGCGCAATTCCATAAAAGCTCGGATGGGAGGGGAAAATTCTGCGTGTGATTTACTGACAATTCGCACATTGGAGAAAACAGACGCAACCTCTCATTTCCATAATGACCAGCGCAATTACCAAGAGTGGCGCAACTTAAATAATGAGTTAAATAATGCCACGAATACCAGTGAATTGACGAGCGCAAATCTTAGTAAATCACATTGCGTGATTCATTCAAATACTCTCCTCCCATAAATTTACAGATCGAAACATTTACTCCTACAAATGCATATTCAATAAGGTGAGTCGCAAAAATAACTGTGTTCATGCCTTTTCAGTGCAAATTTCTCACTGCATATCTTTATTAATCCTGACAGTAGTTTTTTTTAAACACCAAATGAGGTTTTGCACTGGCGCAAGCTGATAGTAAATTTGCCCCTTAGTATTTTTTACCTGCCTGGATCTCCTGGAATGAAAGATAAAAGTAGAAGATACATTTAATGCTTTACCATTTTTGTCAGCCATTTGAATTGGCTTTGTCTTTAATTAAACACACACACACACACACACACACAATCATCTTTGCTAGGGTCAAAGGTCATCTCCTGTGGTGGTTTGGATGTGTCTTCTTATCCTAAATGCCTAAAAACATTTGAACCATATGTCACGTTGACCCCACCATTGGTTTTCATGCAATTTGCCAAAAATCAACACTTTGAAAAAGTGTCAGAAAATAGAAAATCTTTATAATAGTTTGTAAAGCACTAAAATGTAAGATACATGGGAAGTTTTTTATTTTATGACTAAAATTTTACTCAATATTGAAGACACGTCTGAATTATCGAAGCAAAATTCACTGTTTCTTTATAGTTGATTTATAGATATTTTAGTTTGTTAGATTGGATCTCAATTACTAGACTGTTGAAGCACTGAACATTTTGCCTTCAAAAGGGTTTGAGAAGGGTTTAGTTCTTTCTATTTTTACACAGATCTTTATTGTTTTTCATAGTGTTGGTTTTTAGCAAATTGCATGGAAACCAGTAGTCAAATCCAACACCAAAGTTGTACACAGTTGTTTTAACATAACAGGTGGGTTGAACAATAGCCGGATTGCGTGTTCAATAATCTCAGATCTGCTTTCAAATGCACACGTCCACCTCTCCTTTACATCCATTCAGACTTTCCCTGGGCCGGTGGGCTTCAGAGACCCCCATATCGTCATCTTAAACTGTTTTCCAGCTGCCTCACGGCTGCAGGTTAGCATCAGGGTCCAAATTGGTATTCTCAGTATGACGTGTTTGAAATGGTAAAACATAAGTCCTTAAGTAGAAATATGGAAATGGAAGAGTCAGATCTGGGCCTTCTGGGTGTTGGAGCTTCTGAGAAACTGTGAATAATGCAGGGTGTGAGGAGAAAGTCAGGCTCAGAAAAAGAGCTGCATCGCAAATTAAGGGATGAATGAAAAATGGAATGAGACAGCTGAAAATGGTGGAGGAGTCGCTAGCGAAAAAAACGGTGCTCTAAATGGTTGTGGTGTCACGCACAGCAGCAGAAGTAGGGCAGAGGCGGATGGGTCTCTACGCCGTTGATACGCTATGAAACGGCTGCGCTGGAGCAGCTGAAAAATTAATCTGAAGTGGTCTGGATGGAGATGGAGGCCATGTGATTGATGTCACAGTGCAGTTGCACATAACCGAATACAAGAAGAGGGTCGAAAATGTAAGAGGGCCATAAGATGTGATTTTTTTTTTTTTTTAATTCACACAAATTGTTGGCCAGATTTCTTCTTAAATTCCCTTTCAGAGTTGGAGGTGATTTTTTCCATAGAGATTATGTTGATTTATTGTTTGGCAGGCTGAAGTCAATGTAGGCTCTCATTTAACTGCTTCTCTGTCAAATCATAGTTATTTTAAAGCCACTTCAACAAGACATGGCTTTTTTGGACTCGTTTAAGTGTTATTCTGTTTTGTGTCACGACTGGTTTTACTGTGAGAAAACCCATGTGTTCAGAAAAACACTGCTCCTGGGAGACATATTACAGCCATTTCTTGAAATTCCTCAAACCCTTCTGATCTTTCATTTTTAGTGGGCTGTGTTTTTCATTTGTGACTCTTTTTTCTCTTCTGCGTACATCTTTGTTTTCCTAGAACATATTATCATATTCGGTTGGAGATTTTGTAACCTTTTGTGACATAGCTGAATCTATATTCTTTGTTTTTTGTATTCATAATTTTAAGTAAATGAGTCATCTAGCAGAGGTGTACTTTATATATTTGGCTTCTTCATAATTTAAGATGTAGTTATAGTGCCTTTGAGACTGATTTATGACAGAGCTGATTGTCCAGGGCAAATTGTTTAAATTTGTGTAATTTTTAAACTACAGCATTGGCCAGATCAAATATCATTCCAAATTTTGGGCCAAGTAAGATTTATTTTATTAATTTTTTTTATCATGTTTTTTTTTTATTATTATCATGGTTTCCACAAAAATATTAAGTAGCACAACAGGAATAAATTACCATTTAAAATGTATTAAACTAGAAAACTGTTTTTTTTTTTTTTTTCAATTGTAATAATATTTCACAATATTACTGTTTTACTGTAATTTTATCAAATAAATGCAGCTTTGGTGAGCATAAGAGACATCTTTCAAAAACTTACCAACCCACAAACTTTTAAGCTATAGTAAAATGACTAGAAAGGTTGAGAAAAAAGCTTTATATTCTCAGAGATGATGGGACCAGCCAACACATGGATATAACGTATTCATTTTGTCTTCATTGTCCTGTTTGCCATGATGTCACTGTGTTAGTGGTCCTGTTTGTAGTGGCGGCTGCTGGACAGTTGGGGGCAGCAGGCAGGTATGAGCCACTGGCACTTGCAGAGATGCAATCTGGAAATAATTTTCACAGATTGGAGCTGCATGCTCAAAAAAATGGATGCCTCACACTTCATGCTTCATCACAGCATGATTCCACAGAAGTGTCTATTGACCTCAATTTTTAGGTCTTTAGGTTAATGTGTGTGAAAATAATTATGAATGCAAAAGCAAATTGATTGGAATTGTTTTAATGCTGTTTTTAGAGGTTAAAGAATGCTATAAGCAACTCTAACACTAAATTAAGAGAATATGTTTTGCTTTTACTTTTTATACTTTCATTGTTCACGCCAACATTTGTATATCTTTGCCCTCTTTGTCAGATAAGACAAAAAGAATCAGTCTCAAAAAAAGAATCTGCAGATAATAATACAATTAAATTTTAATGACTATATTATATAAAATGACAATGGCTTTATTTTATATCATAGACTTGTAAAAATATTTATTGCAGGTTATTATTGTAAGTTGTATTTTTGATGAAGTAGATCATTCTTCAATGTAGTGGCATAGTGATTCTCATGAAAATGATTCATATTCATATTCATCCACATTAATTTTGTGTATTCTTTGCTTTTAGCAAGGTTTGTTTACATGTTTTGCAGTAAAATGCAAATATGACACTTTTATTTATTTATTTTACATATATTTTGCCAGGATTTTCAGGGGTTGATTTGAACAGTTCTTTATATAGCTGTTGCATCCGCTTATAGTTTGTATGTAGTTATAAAATATTAGCAGAATAGCCATAGAAACCGATGAAACCCAGAACAGCCATATTTCTTTTAACCTGAATGCAGTGACAATCACCTCATTCAATGGACTTTTGGTTTTCCCAGTGGCTTTCCATGTGCAAGGGAAATGAGGAGGAAATATGAGTGTGTATCATTTGCAAAAGATGAATGAACTCTATGCGTGCTGCTGGGCTGTGGCGTGCCTGATGTGGAACGGAACCCTCTCTGGACTTGACTCTGATTTGTTTCCTCTAATATATTACTGAACATTTGGGGTTAGCGGTTTGACTGGGGTTATGGAACATACGTTTGGGCCAGAGGTGCTTTGCCAACTCTGATGCGTTCAGTTGCAGCCGACTTCCTGACACATTCTGCTCGCTTCTTGGCCAGAAATTCCCCTCCTTAATGTTTGGATGTTTTTCATCATATTCTGCAACACTTTCTTCCTTAATTCTTTAATTCTAGCTGTCTGCTGTCACTGACATGCTCCACCAGCTGCCAGAAATGAACATGAGAGAGTGGAATGCAGCTTTTGCAAGCGCTGACACAGTCCCTTTGAATTGGAGTGACATAACATGTTTGAGTGCTCTCAGACCTCTGATTTCCTCCATAGTAACTCCACAATCACATTAGAGACGTTTTCTAGCTTAGGAAACATGCCACACACACACACACACACACCCTAACCCTGCACATGTACTTACACAAACTAAGGAGTGTGCATTTTTGAACATAAAACACTGGGTCTGGCTCTTCCTGCGCATCAGAGGATGTAATCTATGACAGGTGGTTGGGCCTGTTCTCCAGAGAGAGGCTGAATAAGTACATTTCAAAATTAGAATCTGATCAGCATTCACTTCCACTTTGGCAGGCTTGCTTAAGCCTATGCAGAACCATTTCTGCTTTTGTGGTTAAAGACAGAGAAGACCATAAAGAGGAAGTTGACTCAATGCCTACAAAAACGGTTTATATTTTCTGCTCTTTCTCCAGTGTTAAACGCTGAGTAAATGCTTCCCAAACCATATTATTGTTCATTATATACACTACTATTCAAAAGTTTGGGGTCAGTAGGATTTGTTTTTTAAAGAAATAATACTTTTATTCAGAGTGTGATTGGAGACATTTAAGGTTATGAAAGATTTCTATTTTAAATAAATGGTGTTCTTTATAACTTTCTATTCATTAAAGAATCCTGACAAAAAATGTGTCCGTGTTTCCACAAAAAATATTAAGCAGCACTGTTTTCATAATAGAAAATAATAAGAAACGTTTCACCAAATCAGCTAATTAGACTTCTGAAGGATCATGTGACACTGAAAACTAGAGTAATGGCTGCTGAAAATTTACCATCAAAGTAAAAAAATGACATTTTAAAACATTAAAGTAGAAAATAGTCATTTTAAATTGTAAGGCTGTTTCACAATATTACTGTTTTTACTGTATTTTTCATCAAATAAATTGTTCAGCATAAGATACTTCTTTCAAAAACATTATCAAATCTTAACTTTTGAACTATAGAAGTGTACTTCCATGTGCTCATTCTCTGCGGTGAAAGTGGGGCATATTTCTTTTTAGACATTTTTATTATATTGAATGATTGATCAATTGATTGTTATATATTGTCTTCATGATTCCAAGCAGCTCTTAAGTTTTACAGTCACACTCCCTCCAAAGTTTAAGTTCCCCTTCCAAGTGCTGAATGACCACTTTTAACCTCTTTATATGAGATTAAAGCTGTGAATCATAACTCCTGATTCACTCAATGACAGTTTATGGGCCACTTCTAAATGCATTTATGCAAACTGCATCTTGATATTTAAGGATGACAAAGGCAATATTGATGTCTGCATATAGGAGTCATTGACTCAATTGCCCGTTCTGTTACTCTCAATGAGTGATGGTGTGCCTACACCCTTTCCTATTGTGTGCTTTTACTTCCTGTCTGGCCCGTGTGCAGGTCTGTCAGGGTGCACCGAACTTAGCAAGCCTTTGTGCCTATAAGTGATTACGTCATTGTGCTGAAATAGGGCATTTTTGCAGCTAACCTCTGTGTGGCCGGCAGTTACACTCGTGCAGATCTTTTCCACGGCCTTGAAACTCTGCTGATGTTGAGAAACATGATTCTTCATTTCTAATGAAATTAAAGCTCTATTTTTGGCAGTCTCTCCCTCTCTCTCATGTGGTAATCAGTCTCCCTGGCTGCGTTATTTGATTTGGGGTCTGGCTGTGCAAGATAGGTAGCATGCTGATTATTTCCCTTTTTTCCAGTTGCCTTTAAAGAGCGGTTGTTAATTAGCAGATATGATAAAAGGCATGACAGGATGCATCGTTAAACTTAAAACGGCGCTTCTTTTGTTTCCCGCCACCAAACATAAATATCCAAGCTTTTCTTTTGGCTAGCAATTACCTTGAGCTCCTCCCGTGCTCCGAATACAATAAATGTGTCAAGTTACATCATCCTCCTCTTGGTTAGAGATTCTCTTTTTGTCTCTCATCGAGTGGCTGTCTGGGTCTGCTGCTTTCAAGTCTGGAGTGATGTAATCCCTTGTTCTGACTCCTGACAGAAAGGCACGCTTATTTCCCCTGCACTGTCTGGGTGTTGTGCGCTAAATGGATACTTAGTCCTCCTCTCTCCACAGCTCTCTCAAAGGCACTCAGGAGACCAAACAATAGAGGGATAGTGTTTTTTTTGTTTTCTCGTCACTCTCTCTGTTTGTAATTGGGTCGCTTAACCCCATCAAAGTAGTGCTTGGTTTGTTGTTGACAGTTGGTGCAGTACCTTTGTTCTGCGAGTCACCTTTTGATGCATCAGACTGATTTGACAGATCATGTCCATTTTGAATGAAAATAATGGTGGGTAGTGCTAAGAAAAATGTATTTACCATTGATGAATTAGCAGTTAATTTAGATGAATATGTCAGAATAGGAGTGCCACTTAAAAATAAAACAAAGAAATCATTTATCAGTGTATTAAAAAAATAATTAGACAATTTTTAAGTAAATTACATCAATTGACATATTCAAAACAGTTTATTTCATATTAAAAAGTAATTAACTAGTTACTTTTGTGCAATAAATGCAATAAATACTGCATCTGTAAATGTAAATTATATTTTAAAATATATATTTAAATAGATTTTTCTTTATGTGTTTACTTTTATGTTAACGTGGTGGACATTATGCGTCAAAAGTGCATGTCTTGAAATTCAGTCATAAGTTCATTGGTTCTTTTTTTGTTAAAATTATTTAAAAAACAGTAAATGTTGGCCAATGCTAACTATTTTTTTTACTGTTATTATTTCATTAACATTGTAAACATGAATTTATATGAATTTATATGCATCACTATATATTTGTCAATTTGAAAAGTGATTTATAATTTTTTTTTTTTTTTACATTTTACTACACTTAAACATTAAAGGCTTAGTTTACCAAAAGTGCAAATTCTGTCATCATTTACAAACTTTTATGTCATTCTAGATCTGTATGACTTTCTACGGTGGATAAAAAAAGACGATATTTTGAGGTGTGTGTGTGTGTTTGGACATAAAGTGGAATTCACTGTTTGGTTACCAACATTCTTTAAAATACATTGTTTAATATTCCACAGAATAAAGTAGATCATACAGGTTTGGAATGGCATTTGCATTCAGAGTTAGCATTTTTGAGTAAACTGTCCTTTTAATTAAATAAATAATTTTAAAGATGACATGAAACAGAAGTTGTTATTGTCTTTTCTTTCCTTATTTTGATGTATATTCGAGTGAAACTGCTTCTCAAACAAGAAAAAATATAGGGCGGGATTTAATTTGGTCCATCGGAAATTGATTGGATCTTTGGATCTTAATCTATCTTAATTGAGTGACAGGTTGTCTGAGACACACATCATCAGAGAAGAGAAGAGATGTTGTAAGAGGGAGAGGAAGTTATTTTGATTAAAGATTACGAGGGCACATGATAAAACATTAATAATGTGCACAGATCAATCTTGATGTCTTGATAATGTGCACAGATCAATCAGTGTTTCTTGCATAATAAACACTGCTGTAATCCATAAGAAAATAAGAATTTTGATTTCATGGTGACTTTAAATATTTTTGTCAAAGATTAATTATTGATTTATTTACCTTTTTAAATTAATAAACAGATTTTTTTTCAAGTGAAACTCCAACTGTAGAGAACAGAACTTGTTTAAGGATGTCAACAATAACATACTTCATACACATTTGTTGCAGAAACATGCTTTTTTTGCATGCGTTTCAATATATTTTCATACATACCTCATTCAGGAAACTCTGCATAAAAAGAGGAAGATGTAAGGTGCACAAAGCTAAAATTAGAGTCACACCCAGAAAAGAAGATACCATAGTCAAGCATGTGAGAAATTGAGCCCAAACCTCAGAGTTGTGAGTGTAAAATCCTCTGCTGCCTGAAGAGGCTCACTGTGACTTCAGAGGCTTGAGATAATCTCACCCCTGGTGTGCCAAGAGCGAATGCCATTTTTGGGTAGTGCCATGATCTGTATTTGGATTAGAACAGAAAATGAATGAGCAGTGAATTGCTCTCTAAATTAAGAGGAATTTGTGATGCAGAGAAAGAGCTTCTTTTGACAAGGCCGGGAAAGGCTCTGGCTAAGTCGTGCTCCTAATAGCAGTTCCCTTGCCAAGCCATCTTAAAACTGAAATGATCTTTTATGAGTAATGGCGGCTCTTGCACATTTGCATGTCAGTTCTCTGCTTCGTCTGTTTCATCATGCATTCCCGATTTAACTTCAGCTATAATGCACAAAAAAAGAACCGTCTGCCCTTATAAAATAGAGCCTGTCCTGTGAGACACTAAAGTGTTATTTTTTTTCCGTTTAAATACAGGAAGAATGTGTGTTTTACACTTATTAGTCATACATTTGAGGAAGCTCATAGTACCACATTCTTATAATGTTTTTGTAAAAAACTGTTTGTACACTCTTCTCTAAGACCCGCCTTAAAATGTTACTTGCTGACCAATCCTGCCTTAGCAACTGTTGTCAACTGCCATTTTGTCAAACAGCCTTTTGTTATTTAAAAAAAAAAAGGCTCGGATCTGTTATAGACGGTACCTTGATTTTAGCAACCCAGGCTCATTGGAAAAACATGCCACTCACTACAGTTTTTGCAAAACTCCAAAAATCTATACATTTAATTCATGGCAGTAAAACGGCAACAACTTTTACTCCTTTTTACACAAGTTATGATTATAGGGCAGCTTATTGATTTAATATGGCACACTACCATAGTGCATGATTTGTAAATTTGTAGATTTGTAAATTAATACATTTTGATGTTTGCATCACAAACCAGCTCCAAATGTAATTGCGTTTTTGATATAGTAAACTTGCTCTGTAGCTCACCTGGTACAGCATTGCACTTGCAATTTGGAGAGCTCTGGTATGAGTCTTGTGAAATGTGAGTCATGATAAAAAAAACTGTTGGTTAGGTTTAGGTGGTATGTTATTTTCAAACCCGATTATAGAGCACTTTTCACATTTTCGAACTGTCGCAATACGTACAACAAGCAACTTTTCATAAAAGTTGCCATATTCACATTCATTTGTTTCTGATAAAACTGAACACACATTTAGTGCCACTTCCCTGACATTTCACTTTTAAAGTGTCCTGAAACATACAAGAAGCAACATAATATAATTTTGCAATCATGTCACCACAGGCACGTTTTTCCAATGAGCCTGGAAAGGATTTTAGATAGTTTTAAAAATGTTGTATTACATCCAGAAAGCTGAGTTGTAGCACTCCTGAAGTAATTTACTATAATTTAGATAACCAAATTGATTGCGTTGCCACACTAAAGCAGCTTTTATTTGCTCTCTGAATGAGTCTGGAGTTAGAAATGGGACGTATTGATTTCCTATACCACATCACTGAAGGTCCACTGCAGCGCCAGACACACTATACACATTTATGATGAAGGCTTTTAGCATCGTCCATTAGATAAAAACAGACTTTTACGCTGTAACATGGATTTCAGCTCGCCATGTTGGGGCAAAATATTCTGTAAAAGAAACAGGCCACCTTTGACCTACTGCTTAAAATAACCTGTGGCTTGACGTCAACGCCGAAGCCCTCAGGTAGCTGCCCTAAATGTCTCTGTTTGGTCCCAAATTACACTTGAGCTATCTATGAAACAAACCACTCGGGCATGCTGGCAGTCGCCTTTGTTTATCTAGCAGATATTTCAGCTGACATCAGAGCGGTTTTGTCTTCGTTTACCTGGCTACACAAAAGTGTTCATTATTGCCCTGTTTGCAGGGAAACCGAAAAAAAAATCCCTCCAGCAAAAAACATTCATAAACATCCCTGAAAACCTGTGCTGCTTTAAAGTGGCCTGCAGCTGTGGAGGCACATCCGTCTCTCTAGCGGCCAGGGCTCAAAGTCCGGATATAAAGAGCTGAGAAGTTTTCATTTATAGCATCGGCCAAAGCCTGCGGTTTATGGATGATCTGTAGTTGGCCAACAGAATCCTCAGTGTTCTGGGCCAGTGCTGTAGGAGAAAACCTGGATATGTGCTATAGTGAGGGCCATTATCTCTAATGTGTCTATAAGCTTCTTTAATACATGGAGAACATTCTCAGGAACATCTTGTTGCAGATGAATTACAGCACACATTTTGTTTTTTTACACATTTAATCACATTTGGCAGACATATGAAAAGACTGAGCATGTGTTAAAGACTTTGGCGCATTCAAAATCAAAAGTGCCATCATTTGAAGTTGGTTTTCTTTTCAGGCTAAGACATGAAGGGCAAAACCTCATCCACAGGATCAGCATTTAAGTAAATCCAGCCTACATGGAGGCCTTTTTATGAGTCACATTTAATGAAATCACATGGCAAATAAGAGTGGTGATTTATCAGTGTTTGGATACTAAATGTTTTCAGACAACTTGGAGGCATCTGTAATGCTGCTGGCCTTCACTTCTTTAATTGCATACATGAGATAAAGTGCTTTCGCATCCAGGTGGTTTGGCAGCGCTAGCTTCAGCTTGCCTTGGCACCGAGAGTATACATCTCATCGGCTTTAATTTTTCAAGTGACTCGAATATAACATGGCTCTCGTGAGCAGTTGGAAAAGCAATTCAGGCCTCTTCCCACCCAACGTGTGCTGTACATCATCTCAATCACATGTCATTGGAGCAAATGTGTGTTGAAACGTGGTTCATTAGGAGCTACGGTTAATGATGGACCTCTCGCTCCTGTGCAAAGCCCCTTTGAATTTGAATGGTGTCAGTCCCCCTCCACTTCACCCAGACTAATAAATACTTCTTATTGTTGGACACAGTTCACCAACAAGTGCATTAAAGGTTAGCTAAACAACATTTGACTCCCTTTTTTTGTTTGGTTTTGTTTAATTTTTTCTCTCTCTCTTCCTTTTTATTTTCGGGAAGCTTTCCAGAACCTCTCAGGCAAATATTAAATCAACCTTTAAAGGGCTGAGAGATCATAAATTGGGAAATGGTTCAGCTCTCTTGTGCACTCTGTGTAGCCTTCCAGTATGCTGTGCTGCTGTGTGGCGTCCCAGAGGGTAGCAGCAAAGGCCAGCCCTTCCAGGGAACAATGATGAATGCTTGGGAGTTGGTGCGCTTGCAACAATGTTGCCTCAAACAATCAAACAATGCCAATGAGAGAAAAAAATGACCACCCAAATTCAAAAATAAACTTGTTTTGAATTTCTCTGCATGCTGGATGTGGCGTTTCATTCAGTATTTAAGCTTGAATCAACCCAGTATGACATTCATCATATGGCCAAATCTGTATACAATCCATGTTGCTGCTTATTCTCAAAGAAAAAAAACGAACATTGCCATTTTGTGAATGCTGTTTCTGCTGAATGATACTAAATGAAGGTAATATAATGACACAAAAAAGAAAGTCATACAGGTTTGGAACAACATGAGGGTAAGTTAAAGGATATTCTGCTCAAAAATGTCAATTCTCTCATTTACTCATTCTCATGCTGTCCCAGATGTATACTGTGTGACTTTCTATCTTCAAATGAACACAAATTAAGATTTTTAGAAAAATAATCTTGCTCTACGAGTCCATAAAATGGCAGTGTATGAGACCTCCAAAGTTAATGCTTCAAAAACCACACAAAGTGAACATGACAGTATACAACCCCAGTAGATTGCCTCTTATGTCAACTAAATGGATGTCAACTTATTTATGCCCTGATTTTCCACAGTCTGGAGAAGTTGACATTAGTTGCCAAAGGTCAGAGCCAGTCTGCAGATTTGAGATGACTGATTTAATAGAAAATCATGTAATGTATGATGGTCACAGACGCCGATTATTTTTAGTTTCAGACTATGATTCCATCCAGACAATCAGTTAATATTTAAAGTCTGTTTATGAATTATTTACATAGATGTTCATTGTGGAAGAGCTTAAAGAGGGAAAACACTGAGCTTAATTTGAGCAGCAACAATTTTAATTAATAAATATTACATGAAATTAAAGTAAAGATTTTTGCAAAATAAATAATCTAGGTCATGTGTTAAGTTTATAAATAATTTAATATGAACAACTATTATTGACAATATCTATGAAATTATACTTTTTCTTATTGATGTCACACTGAAGCTGTGTGATTTTCATAGTAGTGTACCCTTTAAGCTCACCTTAAAATAATATGAAATCTTTAAAAATTACAGCAGTGTAAAACCACAGACCAGCAATAAACAGTAAATGTGTAATATTATGGATTTAAAAGTACAAGTCAAGTCAAGTCAAGTCACCTTTATTTATATAGCGCTTTTAACAATACAGATTGTGTCAAAGCACTTAACAGTATCAAGTTGGAGGATAGAGTGTCAGTAATGTATAATAATAAGATTAAACACTCAATTTTCAGTTAAAGGCATTTCATTATTGAATTCAGAGATGTCATTGTCTAGCTCAGTATAGTTTAAATAGTATCTGTGAAATCCAATTGACGATAATCGCTAGAAATTAAGTGTCCCCAACTGAGCAAGCCAGAGGCGACAGCGGCAAGGAACCAAAACTCCCTCTGAGACAGAATGGAGAAAAAAACCTTGGGAGAAACCAGGCTCAGTCGGGGGGCCAGTTCTCCTCTGGCCAGGATATTATTGTTTATTTATTGTTTTAATTAAGACTTTAAGTGTTTTATATTTCTATTTTAATATTGTTGCAATTTCTAACAATAATAGTATTATGTAGTTAGGTATTTTATTATATTTTTAGTTATTTGTTTTATTTTTAGTTTTATTGTATTTTAAGTCGAGGTCTTCACTGGGATTATGTCCCCGGGGCTCATCCAGGGGTCCGGCCTCCGCCGACAATCTGGGCCGCAGACATCATCTCCCGGCGCCAATCCACCATCTGATCCAGACACGGACTGAGAAACAGAATAAGAAAGAAACAGACTAATATTAGCGTAGATGTCAATATTTTTATGATGTAACAAGTACATCATGTGTTATGGGGAGTGTTCCCGGTTCCGGTTGATCTAATTAATGCAGCCTAACAATCCTTTAACGGATTTGAATAATAGAAGTGTATTAGTGTGTTATGTGTACGCCAGGTTAAAGAGATGGGTCTTTAATCTAGATTTAAACTGACAGAGTGTGTCTGCCTCCCGAACAGTGTTTGGTAGATTGTTCCAGAGTTTGGGAGCTAAATAGGAAAAAGATCTGCCGCCCGCAGTTGATTTTGATATTCTAGGTATTATCAGATGGCCAGAGTTTTGAGAACGCAGCGGACGTGAAGGACTATAATGCGATAAGAGCTCGCTCAAGTACTGAGGAGCTAAACCATGCAGGGCTTTATAAGTAATTAACAAGATTTTAAAATCTATACGATGTTTAGTAGGGAGCCAGTGCAGTGTTGACAGAACCGGGCTAATGTGCTCATACTTCCTGGTTCTAGTAAGAACTCTAGCTGCTGCATTTTGAACCATCTGTAATTTGTTTATTATGCGTGCAGAACAACCACCCAATAAAGCATTACAATAATCTAACCTTGAGGTCATAAACGCATGAATTAATATTTCTGCATTTGACATTGAGAGCATAGGTCTCAGTTTAGATATATTTTTAAGATGAAAAAATGCAGTTCTACAAATGCTAGAAACGTGGCTGTCAAAGGAGAGATTACTATTAAATAGCACACCTAGGTTCCTGACTGATGACGAAGAATTTACAGAGCAGCCATCAAGTGTTAGACAATGTTCTAGGTTATTACTTGTGGGGGTTTTAGGTCCGATAAGTAACACCTCTGTTTTTTCAGAATTTAGCAGTAAGAAATTACTCGTCATCCAGTTTTTTATATCGACTATGCATTCCATAAGTTTCTCAATTTGGTGTGTTTCACCGGGCCGTGAAGAAATATAGAGCTGAGTATCATCAGCATAACAGTGAAAGCTAACCCCGTGTTTCCTAATGATATTTCCCAAGGGTAACATGTAAAGCGTGAAAAGTAACGGCCCTAGTACTGAGCCTTGAGGAACTCCATACTGCACTTGTGATCGATATGATACCTCTTCATTCACTGCTACGAATTGATGGCGGTCAGATAAGTACGATTTGAACCATGCTAATGCACTTCCACTAATGCCAACAAAGTTTTCTAGTCTATTCAAAAGAATGTTGTGATCGATAGTGTCGAACGCAGCGCTAAGATCCAGTAGAACTAATAGAGAGATACAACCACGATCAGATGATAAGAGTAGGTCATTTGTAACTCTAATGAGAGCAGTCTCAGTACTATGATACGGTCTAAATCCTGACTGGAAATCCTCACAGATATCATTTTTCTCTAAGAAGGAATATAATTGTGAGGATACAATCTTCTCTAATATCTTTGACAGAAAAGGGAGATTCGAGATCGGTCTGTAATTAACTAGATCTTTGGGGTCAAGTTGTGGTTTTTTAATGAGAGGCTTAATAACAGCCAATTTAAAGTTTTTGGGGACATATCCTAATGACAATGATGAATTAATAATAGCCAAAAGAGGATCTATGACTTCTGGAAGCACCTCTTTTAGTAGTTTAGATGGAATAGGGTCTAACATACATGTTGTTGGTTTAGATGAATTAACAAGTTTATACAATTCTTCCTCTCCTATAGTAGAGAATGAGTGGAATTGTTCCTCAGGGGATCTATAGTACACTATTTGATGTGATAATATAGCTGACGGCTGCATGGTTACAATTTGATCTCTAATAGTATCAATCTTGGAAGTAAAGTAGTTCATAAAATCATTACTGCTGTGCTGTTGGGAAATGTCAACACCTGTTGATGCTTTATTTTTTGTTAATTTTGCCACTGTATTGAATAAATACCTGGGGTTATGTTTGTTTTGTTCTAAAAGAGACGAAAAGTAATCAGATCTAGCAGTTTTTAAAGCTTTTCTGTAGGATAGGGTACTTTCCCGCCAGGCTAAACGAAATACCTCTAGTTTTGTTTTCCTCCAGCTGCGCTCCATTTTCCGGGCTGCTCTCTTTAGAGTGCGAGTGTGCTCATTATACCACGGTGTTGGACTCTTTTCCTTAATCTTCCTTAAGCGTAAAGGAGCAATTGTATCTAAAGTGCTAGAAAAGAGAGAGTTCATAGTTTCTGTTACATCATCAAGTTGTTCTGAGCTGTTGGATATGCTGAGGAATTGAGATAAATCAGGAAGATTACTTACAAAGCAGTCTTTTGTGGTAGAAGTGATCGTTCTACCATATTTATAAGAAGGAGTTGAATTTACAGCTTTAACTATATGGAGTTTACACAAGACTAGATAATGATCTGATATATCATCGCTTTGCTGCAGAATTTCAACACCATTAACATCAATTCCATGTGACAGTATTAAATCTAGAGTATGATTTCGACTATGAGTAGGTCCTGAAACGTGTTGTCTAACCCCAATAGAGTTCAGAATGTCTATGAATGCTGATGCTAATGCATCTTTTTCATTATCAACATGGATATTAAAATCGCCAACAATTAAGACTTTATCTGCAGCCAGCACTAACTCTGATAGAAAATCAGCAAATTCTTTAATAAAGTCTGTATGGTGCCCTGGTGGCCTGTATACAGTAGCCAGTACAAACGTCACGGGGGATTTATCATTAATACTTTTTTCTCTAGATAATTTTATATGAAGCACCATTACTTCAAAGGAGTTATACTTAAAGCCTGTCTTCTGAGAAATACTGAGAATATTGTTATAAATTGTAGCAACACCTCCCCCTTTACCTTTTGGACGCGGCTCATTTTTGTAACAGTAATCTTGGGGGGTGGACTCATTTAAAATAATGTATTCATCTGGTTTTAGCCATGTTTCTGTCAAACAGAGCAAATCTAGGTTATGATCATTAATCAAATCATTTACAAAAAGTGCTTTTGTAGAAAGGGACCTGATATTCAGTAAACCAAGTTTTATCAATTGTTTCTGTGTATTGTAAACATTTTTTATTTGTTGAACATCAATTAAATGGTTACTCATAAATAGTTTTTGACGTTTTCTGTATCTTCTAGCTCGGGGAACAGACACAATCTCTATAATGTGATATCTAGGTGAAGGAGTCTCTATGTGCTGAGAATTAACTGACTTCTGTGACGTGAGGCGGCTAGCAGACGGTCGGTTTAGCCAGTCTGTCTGCTTCCTGACCTGGGCTCCAGTTAGTCAAGTATGAACTCTAAGACTATGTGCCAAATTTCTAGAGAGAATAGCGGCACCACCCCAGGAGGGATGAACACCATCTCTTTTCAACAGGTCAGGTCTGCCCCAAAAACTCGTCCAATTGTCTATAAAACCTATGTTGTTTTGCGGGCACCACTTAGACATCCAGCCATTTAATGATGACAGTCTGCTATGAATCTCATCACCCCGGTAAGCAGGGAGGGGGCCAGAGCATATTACAGTGTCTGACATCGTACTTGCAAGTTCACACACCTCTTTAACATTATTTTTAGTGATCTCCGACTGGCGAAGTCGAACATCATTAGCGCCGGCGTGGATAACAATCTTACTGAATTTACGTTTAGCATTAGCCAGCACTTTTAAATTTGCCAAGATGTCAGGCGCTCTGGCTCCCGGTAAACAATGGACTATGGTGGCTGGTGTCTCTATTTTCACGTTCCGTACAATAGAATCGCCAATAACTAGAGCACTTTCACCAGGTTTCTCAGTGGGTGCATCACTGAGTGGGGAGAACCTGTTTGATGTTCTGATCGGAACGGAAGAGCGGTGTTTTGACCCGCGACTATGCTGCCTCACAGTCACCCAGTTGCCCTGCTGCACAGGCGCTAATGCCGGAACCGAACAATGTACAGGAGTCCCTGAGCTAGTCACATCCAAAGCAGTATCTACAGCCCTCACATTCTTACTATCCTCAACTAAAGTTTGGATGCGTGTCTCTAGTTCTAAAACCTTCTCTGTCAGCCTAACTATTTCCCTGCATTTATCACATGTGAATCCCTCATCGCCGACAGAGATAGATAAACTATACATGTGGCAGACAGTGCAAATAACAATAGCAGGAGAAGAAGCCATTACTCACCGTGATTGATGAATGATACCAACTTAACTTACCACTTACCACTCCACTTACCACTTACCACTGTTGTTTGATGAACTCGTGAAAAACGGAGCGAGAGAGAAATGAAAACGGAGCGAGAAAAAAGAAAACAATAATAGGCGCGAATAGCAACGCAAATGGAACCGCGAGTGACAAGCTATCCGGCTAGCGAACGCTAACGCGCTGCACTCGCGGTTTTAAAAGCGAACGATCAGATTAGTTTGATAGATAATACCAGAAATATGGTGGGAATTAAGTTATATATTATCACTTTAAACAACAGAGTGAAAGTAAGGTAAAGATTCAATAAAAAAGCAGAGCTACAATCACAAACCGCACAGCAGCACAACAGACTGAAGCCAAGCCAGTAATGCCTGTGAAATAATATATTAGTGTAGCACACAATACAGCTAGTCAGCTAACTATGTTCTGTAGCATGTGTGCTATGTTGCTAAAACTATGTTTTGGATCTAACTGTAATTACTTCCCACATCAAGTTCCAGGTTATAATATGCAAAAGTCTAAACATTAATCTCTTAATTTTGCAGTAAGTAGTGAAACTTATCCAAAATAAAGGCTTAAACATCTAAATAAAATGCACATTTAAGAAGTTACTCTTCTGGTGAAAGTTTTCAGACAGCTTTCAAAATAGCCACCAGGCAGTGTGAACACATGAATACCCAGATCTCAGTGTGCAATGGTCTGACTTGAAATTACAGGAGGTATATAGTAACAAACACATCAATTGGTTAAGACATCAAGTAGGATAATACTTTTTTTTTTTTTTTTTTTTCATAAACTGAGCTCAAAATGGTAGTGTGCTTAATGGTTACGTGAGCTTAATAGGTATGCTTACCCTAAATGTCAGTTTGTGTTCCACAGAAGAAACAAAGTCATATACATCTGGGATGGCATGAGGGAGAGTAAATGATGAGAGGATTTTAATTTTGGGTGGAGTACTCCTTAATAATAATGATAGAATTTTTATTTTGGGATGAATGACCCGCTTCATAGTAGACCCTTATTTTTCACAATGGTCCCTTTTGTAATCGCTTCTCCAGCGCTGAACGCCAAAGAGACCAAACTTTACTTGACCATGGGACAGCCATACCTCCTAAAAGAGTTTAAATCACATCCCCTGACACCCTAACACTGATGTCTCCAATTAGGCCAATCATTGACAAGGGAAGAAAACTTGATCCCCAAGACCCATTTCTTAAGGGAATATTCACACGTATTCCACAACCACTGCTGGAACAGTCCCGGCTGACATTGTGTGCTTAGAAATGACACATTAGTAGCCAAAATATGCACTTTGTTTTGTGAGAAAATGCCCTTGTATCGTAATTCATCACCTTCTCCCTTTTACCCCTCATTGATTGCCTGTGAACCAGAGAGGTTGTTACAAAATAACTGGATTTATATTTTCAAGCCAAGCAGCATTTATGATGTGTAACCAGCCCAGCAAATAATATGCAGCTCTGCATGAAATCACAACCCAGATTGTTTACATGCAAATAGCACTTTTCATCAGCCTCATTGTTATGCTAACTATTGCTAATTATATCCACACAAACTCATTTGAAAATGGCACATTTACTTGTTCCAAAATAGAGGCTCCCTGGATAGAAGTAGGAATAAAAAATGGTCTCTCTTCAAAAACTCAGTGAGCTATCTTGCTGTCTACTGCCTACATAGGCAGCCATCTAGGGAGCATTTTGAAACGGAATCTCATGAGTGACTGATTTTAAACTTTGTAGTAATGTAGTATTTATATTTAATTAAATTTCAATGTTAATTGAGTATTAATAATAAACACTTATATTTAATTTTATGTTTTGATTTTACGGTTATGATACATCTTGCACTGTCCACCATCTTGGATTGATTTTTCTTTACTGAGCATTTTGTGATTACCTTCGGCGCTACTTTAGAATTTGGCAAAAACAAGGTATCTTAGAAGGCAGGATTATCATGCTGCCTACATTTTGGCACAGTCCTTGAATTGGTAGTGTGCCTTAAACGCTTTATAATGCTTCCTCCATAGAAAGCTCACTAGGTTTTGGAACAGAGGCTATATAGGTGCCAATAGAAATGCAATTGTGTATATATTTATATTATGTTTCTGAATATTCTCATCGCTGTAAACATTCTGCATTCATTCTGAGAGACAAGAGGATTGTCATGTATACACTGAACATAAGCATTTGGATGTGGGTAAGGTTGAACACCTATTCAAGTTCAGATACTCGTCTCTGGAAACCACAGCATTACTGTGCATGAGTAATTTTAGATCCATTATGTGTGTGTATGTGTGTTTGTGTATGTTTGTGTGTAGATGTAATGCAGATGTGCATAACTGCCTGGCCTTGAGCCAGATTCACTCCCACAGGTTCCCTTGGGGTCCTTACTTTTCTAATCACCCCATAGCTCAGTAATTCTCCACCCCCTTATGCGAACACACACACTCAAAAACACATTTACACACACAAACACACACATGCACGTGCTTATGAGAGGAAGCTTTATAAGGAAGCCTCATATCTCATGCTTTAGCATGAGACCACCAGACCTTTGGTACTGTGCACACAACTTCTGCATTTTATTTGCAAGGTTTCTTTTGTGGATTTTCTGTTGGATAAGAGATCAAAACTACCACCTTTTTTGCTATCTTCTTATTCATGTAATTAACTGAGATGTTAGATGTCTTAACATGTTCCCGACATGATATGCTGCCATTTTTTATTTAAAAGTTGGTCAGTGACTTTGATGAAGTATGTAAATTCAGTCACTTTGCAGACATTTGTAAGGGTTTATTGTTTATTAATTTGTAAAAGACATATTGTAAGACGCACTGTATTGATTAAGAATCGCTCTGTCAACAAGCTGAGTTTCGTGAACGTTTCACCCACTCCCACATCAAAGAACTAGGGGCCGCAAGTGCAGGGTTCAACACATGCCCCCGAGCGGCCAACTGGAAAATGTTAACCTTCTCGTCCCAGAGCTGCACACACACAGGCTCACAGATACTAATGTAGTCACTCTCACAGCCAAACACGTGTCAATGACTAGCCTCAGGTTCCTGCCGTAGAGCAGCAGACAGTTTGCTTTTCCAGGTTAGACAAGCAAAATGCTCACAATCAGGTGTCGGCTAACTTACAGGCGGCTTATGATGCTTTGGTATTTACTGGGAGTAACTGGAAATCCAGGCTTTTGTCTCTTAGTGTGCTTTCAAAGTGTGCTGCATATGTGTGACGGAAATTTAAAAGCAGGTGGTGGTTAGCATTGCACTATTTTTTTTTTTTTTCATTTTATCTAAACTACTTTTGAAAAGTTTGGGGTCAGTAAGATTTTTTTTTAAAGAAATTAATGCTTTTATTCAGCAAATACTGAATAAATAATTAATTAATATGAATTAATATTTAATTATTAATATTAATTCATTATTAATATGTATTTATATTTATTAGAATTATTTTAAATAAATGCAGCTCTTTTGAACCTTCTATTTATCAAACAATCCGGAAAAATATCACAAAATATTAAACACTACAACTTTTTTCAACATTTAATTTCTGAAGAATCATGTGACACTGACGACTGGAGTAATTGCTGCTGAAAATTCAGCTTTGCCACAGGAATACATTTCATTTTGAAATATACTGTATTAAAATACAAAATAGTTACTTTAAATTATAATATTTCACAATATTACAGTTTTTACAGAATTTGCTGTAAATAAATATAGCATTGATTGGTATAAGAGATTTATTTTTAAAACTTTTTTTTTTTTTTTTATCCTACCACTGTGTTCACATAGCAGAAAAATGTGGTATGTTAACTTTCTTAAAGTGGTTGTTAACTTAAAAGTGCAGACTAACCAAACTCACTCTCAAAATTTGGTCGTGAGTTCTGAAAGTTAATCATCCTCAAATTTATCATAATCAGTTGCTTATTTGTATGGCTTTGAGTCACATTTTTGGTGAACTTTCTCTTTAAATTTTCAGAACTTTGTGTGAACAGATCCTGGTTAGGATACTACACAAATGCTACAAACTACATGCTACAACTACACTCATTTAATGATTAGATTACCATTGGAAGATGCTTTTGGTTAATTCAGATTTGGCAAATAAAGTCTAACTCTGTTGGACTCGTTTATTTGATAATGTTTTGATAAAACTTTTTAGCATTATGGAAGTCACCATATTTTATATTTACTTTAATGTGCACAATACATCGGTACCATATCGGTTATCAGCACTATCACTTTTTTTACTTGTAAGGTCTGATATTGGATAGTTCATTGTTCAAGTTAAATCAATGTATTTTTACATTTAGATTGCATTTGCCTTCATCTAATGCCCCCTAAATGCTAATCTTCAAAAACACTAAAATGTAAAATAGCATTAAAGTAAACCTCAAAGTACATTAAAGTTTCTGTCTGTCAATATACAGTAGTCAACATTTGAAGTGGATCAAAAACTTTCATCAAAGTTGTCCTAAAACATAAAACCAAAATGCGTTCTTGTCTTAGGACAACTTTGATGAACTTTTTTTGATCCATTTCAAATGTTGACTACTGTAGTTACACAGAAATGTACTGTAAATGCAGCTTAACTTTGATTAATATTTTCATATCGGTGGTATTTGACTTGCTCCTGATAGCTTTTGTATGAAAAGGGCAGTTTCAGAATCACATCTGTCAGTAAATACAGTTGCCAAACACTGATTTTGTGAATGTAGCCTGTGTGAGGTTGATCCTACACATACAGCATAGCTGTCTGAAGCCCCTCCGCTTTGCCCTGCTTACACAGATTGGAGATTTATAAACTCCAGACAGATGTAAAGCAGACTCTAAAGTGGTGACAAGTGTCTAAAGCGGAAGAGGACATCAGGTGCGTGTGTGTATATGGCCCTGCAAGTGAATGTTCTTTCGTGTAAGGTATGTCTCATGTTGAGGCTATGCAGGGCTCACTACAGAGCACTGTAGAGGTTTTTTTTTCTTCTTCAGGATATTGAAAGAGCTTGACTGTTTGGGTAGATTTGTGCTCATGTGGATTTGTTAGTCTTTCGACCGGAGGATGTGTCAGGGAAGGAGGCTAAAGATCACAGATGTGTGTAATGAAATCAAATCCCTCTGGTCTAAACTAAGAGGAAACTTTTACTGAAGTACTCACTAGTGCTCTCATTGCACATTAGTGCCATTATTTATCATTAAGCAAGCAAACCATCAGAGTGAACGGACAAAGGATATCCATCTTGTATAAAGAAGTGGAAAATGTAAAACTGCACATTTCAGTGAATAATTTATTACTTACTTAAGTAAAAAAGCATACATTGTCTCTCCATAGGCTGGGGACAACTGGGAGAGGAAAAGGGGGTAAATATTCCACCAGGTGAACATCATTTGTACAGGTGGATGTGTAATTCAGCTTGTCATTTCAAGTCTAGCTAAAGCAAACTCTTGCCTACTTTGTAGGAACAATTTCAAAGAATGAGGCTTGATTAAAGGAAAGCCACACACTAAAAGACTTCTGGGAATTATTTTGTACTATTGCTTAAATGACTTTGCTTGAAGTGCACTGCTCAGAAGCATTTCAAATATAGTTCTTTCCCCTATTTTTTTTTCTCATAATGAGTGTAAAAAATTGTTGTTGTCCCAAACTTCTTTTAAATATATATATTTAAAAAACATTTACTACATTAAACCTGAAACTCTAAACACAAAAGTTGTTTTAAATGCTACAAGTGAATTTTGCATTACAGCATTATAATGTACAGTATGAAAAATATTCCTGTTTTCAGTTTTTCAAGAATAACTGAGTGTTAGATTACAGCAAAGGTAATATAAATTGAAAAATAGAAGCAGTAAGCATGAACAATTAAATAGGCAACATTGGCTGAAATAGTATGGATATAGATTGTATTTCTTGGACTAATCAAATTTAAGCAAGTTTTTTTGACACTGACCGTGTGAATGACCGTCAGTCATTAAAGCAAAAAGGGATCATACAAGATATAAAGAAATACTGAAATGTACGCCCTAGTGAAGAAAGTATACTAAAATGCTTTTGAAATACATATATTTTGTGCTAAGTATACTATAAATACCCTTACATATTTATGTGCTTAATCAAAATACCCTGCAATTATACTTTTGGTATATTAAACTGGTATTCTTAAAGTCTGCTAAACTGGAACAAATAATTTTGTGCTTAATGTGCTTTAATTGTGCGGAAGTAGAGGTCCAACTAAAGATATACTTAAGTATATTTGATTCAATCCTTATTAATAGTGATATTAAAACACATTTAAGGAATAATACTAAGAAATGTGCATTGTGCAATAAAGAAATACTCCAAATAATGTTTAATTATAATTTTATGTCAATAAGCCTTAAGTGATACGTCATTAAATATGTTAATAGATTTGAAGTATGCTTAGTATGAAATAAATGTATTTTAAATGCATTATGGCATAGTTTTTTCAATGTAATAGTTACGTTGATTATCATTTGTAATGAAAAAAATGAAATACTGTGTCTATAAAATAGTATGATTTTAACCAGAGAAGAAAGCAGTTTGATTATTCTTTGCTTTGATCTTTCTCTCAGTTCAGCTGGTTTGTGAGCTCTGAACATGTGATTGAGCTGAAATCTAGAAGACCCACAGTACAAACCTGTCAGAGGTAATTGTGCTGCCAACCTGAGCGGGCAGGAAGAGGGTGGGGGTAATGTAGGGCAGTATCCACTTTACACCATGACTCAGAGCTTTACTTACCGTGTTACAGCCAGAAAATACATAGCCTGTACTTTTCTTTTTTGAAAGCACAGCTCTAAAAACATCTCAATAGTTGTGGCCAAGCTAGTCATTGAGACCCCTAAATAGGTGGTCTCGTTTTACTTGAAATGGAAGTCATAGCTTTTTGAAAAAGGATGATTCATTAATGTGCATCTGCACTCATTGTCCAGCTCTAGTGAAAGTGATTTCTGACAACTTAAATGGGTTAATGTGGTAAAAAGCGTTCTCATATCTGTATTAGATAACCCTTCCCGCGTCAAGATCTTTCATGCCAATTAACAATGGTGCTCTGTAACCAGATTCCATTACCATGAGGAAAAAAAGAAAGCCTCTTTATGGATTCAGCTGACAGGGTTTGCATTATCCCTGGGCTTTCCACGCTCAGATGCCGCAGCAGATTGTCTCTGTACCAAGGGGCACATTTACATGCTCCTAGTCTCCCCCAGATGTTCTGCAATGACACAGCCAGTGATAAAAGGGACATGTCCGGGGACAGTCATGTGACCGTTTCACCTCTATTGTCGTATTCTATCAGTGTCAGTTGGTTGCTTCCTAATCGAACTAACAGTTGGTGGAGCGTTTCTTGTGACAACAAAATTACAGCAGCGGTTGACGATGTTATGGGGGTTTGTGTGGCATCACTGTCATTCACCGAGCCACACAACCATAAAGCAAGCAAGTATTTTCATATGATTGCTTTTCTATGTAAATACGTGCTAGACGACGTGTTGGACCGTTGCGCTTGTGCCTCACGTTATTTACACATGTATCTCACACATGACGTGCTAAAGCTTCTAAAAAAGTGGTGCTATAGTTAAAGTAAGTTCAACTTATTCCAGAGAATAAGTTCAACAAGTTTTTTTCCCCATATAAATCAATATATATAAAAAATAATATGCTGTTTGCTTAATATCAATTTTAATATTAATTTGAATAACTATTAATAAAATTAGTTTCTAGACTTTTTGCTGTTTAATGTATATTTATGGCAAATTATAGGACTACATTTATGCCAAAAGCAAGACAATTAAGTCATTTTAAAAAAGCATTTTTTTAAAATTCTTTTTTTTTTCTCCAAATATTTATTTCTTTAAAGCACTAAATTGTTAATGGAACCACTAGGGAACTGGAATTGATAAACTAATCAAATCCAGAATCATTAATTTATTTACTCTATAATACTAATCTCTGCTAAAGGCTTTTTGCTTTTTTTTTTTTTTAACAAAGTGCAAGCCATTCAATATGTCCCACCTAAACTTCCCGTTTCATTAGGAATTGCATTAAAACAGGAAAGGAAACTGCCCTCGCCAACTGATTTCATAGGGTCTTTAAACAGTATACAGATTTACTGGGGCCACGGAGGGGGGGCCGAGCTTGTTGACACTGACACTGCCCTTTGGAACTGAATCACACATGTGCGAAGGGAAAATGATGAGTTAGCATTCTGTTCATCACTTTTCACCAAACATCTGTTTGTTGCTTCAGGGGGGGAAGATACTGCTCAGATAGACTAATGTAGATCAGCTCTCTCTGTCGGTTGTCCGTGAAAGCACTTTCTTCCTTACTGGAAACAGGGGTGTCTTTGAGTAGAAATATGCATTTGATTCCACAAGGGCTGACCTTTGACCTGCACTACACTCAGTACCTGTGGGCCCTAAATAACTAAAGCAGGCCTTAGTATGACTGCTTGTTTCCAATAAATAACAGATGTTCCAGACAGGAAACAAGGACAGCATTTTTCTAAAAAAGAGCCCCACATGCTGAAGCGAGTCCATTCACCGCGTTCTCATTAAAGTGACACTCACTGTCCATTTTAACCTCCGCCCGGCTCATCTCATCTGCAGAAGGAACTTGTTGGTTGTGTTTTATAGCCTTACGCATCAACCACACATCTATCTCCGTGCTCTTGTCACACTAACCCAGGTGTGTTATCAGACCTCGTGCTGTAGAAGCTCTGTGAGTTGACGGCACAGTGTTTCTCTCATTTGATCTGTGCGATGTGAATGCTACAGGCCTGTTCTTCACAAGCAGCAGTGCTGGCGGCTGTCTAGAGAGATGAACTAACCAAGGCCCAGAGGCTTCATCCTGTGCTTTTGTGTTTGTGTGTCTCTGTGCAGTGATGGGGGAGAATCAGAGGAGGATGCTGGAAGCTGTCAGCTACTCTTCCCGCTACGCACTTGGACTCTTCTACAAAGCTGACACACGAATCGACGTCCCTTGGGCGGCCAAGTATGTCTCCAATAATCCCTGCATTCGCTTCATCGCCATAGATGATAAAAAGCGCAATTTAGGTCAGTGCCTTCATATTTTCCTCCTCTCATCTCCAACTCCCGCTCTGACATGTTTCGTTCTGTTTCTCTGCCTTTTCTGTTTCTTTCTCTGTGTTTCATGTATCAGGATCTTTTTTCACACTGCACACAAATCTGATTTGGTTATAATTGCGACGTTTTTCAAATCCAAACTGGTGCCGATTGACTTTTACACATGGTCATGGTCATTGTCATACTCGGTTTCAGACACAGACAGAAATGACACAGTTTAGACGGTGTCACTGCGTTTCTATTTTTTTTGGGGGGGGGGTTGTTTGACAGCCCTAAAGACATTTCTAATACCCTTCCCTTCCTTTCCACCTTGTTCCTGCTGTGTCCTTTTCTCTCCTTTCATTGAATTACATTACTGTCTAATTGAGTTTGTCTTGCCTTGAGGTGTCAAGAAAAGGGTTGTGTCTTAAAATTATGCTAAATGCTCATATGTGTATTTACACCAATGTCTGCACGCATGATAATGTGTGCATATGTGTGGACAAGCATGTTATGTAAGAAATAATACATGACATATTAATTGACAACCACATGTACACGTATCTTATCTTATCTTATCCTATCTAGTATTTTAAGGGTTCTCTCTGAAACACTTTTTGTGAATTTTCCACTCTGATTACTTGTTAGCCAGATGAAATCAACCTTACTTATTCAAAAGTGTAAATTATTCTGTTCCAAAGGCTGTACCTAACATTAGATGGCTCAAATATGCCTACTAAGGTACCTTGTTCTGGCTAAAGCAGTATCACATTTATCATTTACAAAAGAGATGCTCTCAGACCGCACTGTGATGATTGTTTTTTTTCTTCTGGATGATAGATGGAGTCCAAGGAGTTGCTGGTTGTATTTATTCAGCACTGGAAAGTATTGACAATAGTTATTGTCAATATGTTCCAGTGCTAAATATTGAACTATTGAAAAAAAAAAGAATATAACTATTGAAAATAGTTCAGTCTAAATATTTGTGGGTGCTACAGGTACAGGAAAAAGTATGTAATTTACCTGAATTTCTGCATAAAATAAACTAGTTAGTTCATCCAAGGGTTCACATTTTTTTCACCCTAAACTGTGAATGTTTACACAGTGTGTCGGGAAATGACTTAAAAACATATCACTGTTTGTGCCTTATTTATTGTGGTTTGTTTTGTTTTGTTTTCGAATACATTGTTTTCTATAAGTGTGCTGGCAGCACCGCTCTGAGTCTGTTCACGGTGCCCAGCTATGAAAGCTTTTCTAAATCCTGCCACACCACAGAGCGGCACGTATATAGTTTTCCATTAAATCACATTATATTTGTCCCAAAACACTGTTAATGTGCATAATGACTTCACCCTAGCCTCTATTGTGTTTTGTGCATTTTTCACCAACGGTTTATCTTGCCCTTTCTCTTTATGTTTGCTTTGTTTTTTCAAACACCAAACCACCTATTCTTCAGTGCCAACTTTTGCCTTTTTGGTGATTAGATTCACTGTTTTGGACTGCCACCTTGGACCATGTCTGGTGTGCAATACCTGTGAGTTGGTCTAGCCACCCAAAACACAACGTGGCACTGCCTTTCTCATCTGGTGTGCAAACCCTTTTAGTAGGTTGTCTGTGTGAACAGCAGACTGTGAGGCAATTCACTAGATTTTGGAAACATAGCTCATATGTATTCTAGATGTGTGCGTATATGATTTTAGTGTGTTTGCAACTAAAGAAAGCTTTTGCTTTTGAAGAATTTGCATGTGATTGTGTTTGTGAGTTTTTCCTCCAAGCCTGTGTCAGTTCATGACCGTGTATCTGCAGGAGCCCGGTGGAAATAGTCTTGTGAAAACAGCCTCTGCACCTGTCACCTTTCATCCACTCCAGTGTTTCCGAGGGCAACATCATAATTAGGGGAGCTGTTAAATTTTGCATTCTGCTGCGCTGTTCTTTTAGACCGACACGCTCCTTCCAGCCTCCTCAGCCATGCTTTAATCTTCATTTTCATTTCTGTAATGTGTTTTGCTTGTAGTTCCAGTAAAGTAGGTCTGAGTCTGATCTCACAGAACACCCCAAGCTCTCTTTGAAAACTTTTTGGCAGGCCGCTAATGATAAGCTATTACTGTGTTCCTGAACTGGTGAAAATCCATTTGTGCCATTCAGTAAATGTGGAATGAGCTAGATCTGGGCTGGATGATGGTCTCCCAAAAACAGAACTGGTTCATAATTTATATGAATTTGATTACATACGAAGTCTGAAACTTTCTTAGCAAAATGTCAAAGAAGAAGGACTATTCAGAGAGGATTCATTTTTGAAAGGATGTTTAAGTTATAATTATGAACATAGAACATCTGTCATTTCATGTACTCATTCCATTCCATGGGATCGCTGTAGTTAATACTAATGTGTCTGGATGTGGGCGTTACAGACGTTAATGTTCTCTGGACGTGATTAATTGTCTAATTAAAACATTATGTATATAATTAAAAGAGGAAATTGGAGGAATAGTACACTCAGTAATGAAAATCCTGTTATAAATTTGACTTGCTGCTGCAAGTCATTGAATTGAACTCGAGAACCAAATCAGTTAAATTTGTAAAATAATTATTCAAGTTGGATTTGTGAGCTATATTCAGTGAAAAGATTGGACTTCTCTAGGACAACTAGGCCTAAATGTATGGTCTACTTTTATAGTGCTTTTGATCTTTTTAAGCATAATTTGAAGAATATTCAATATGATTGAAGGAAAAAAGCTTTTATCCCACAACATGTCTTCATTTATATAATGTCATACAGGTTTGAAATGACAGTATATAAGTGTGAGTGAATTGTGTGGTTGTGTTGAAGAATCTTTTAACATAAAAAAATACACTTCAGTAATTTGTAAATGGGATTTGTTTAGTCAGACATGATAAATTCATTCCACAAGTGAAGGGATTACCAAGTTAGTTTATATTAGTCTACTGATTGTGGAGTGTTCATCTCATGAACTGTTTTATCAAACCTATGAACATATTTATCAAAAGTACCATTCATTCCGTATGGATAAAAAGTTTTAACGAGAAACAAATTACTCTCCACTTTTAATTCATATGTAATGCATTTATTTATTTATTTCTGTCGGGCAAAAAAAAGAAATTTCCTATGTACCCTGTGAACTTTGTGACAAGCCCTTCCCCCATCAAGAAATAAGTGACTCAACCAGTGGGCACAATGCCAGCCCTCTACCCACGCTCCATGACCTCTCTCTCTCTCTCTCTCTCTCTCTCTCTCTCTCTCTCTCTCTCTCTCACTCTCTCTCTCTCTCTCTCTCTCTCTCTCTCTCACACACACACACTCTCTCTCTCTCTCTCTCTCTCTCACTCGCACTCTCTCTCTCTCACTCACTCTTTCTCTCTCTCACTCTCTTGTGCACAGTCACATTCTGGCACATGCACACTTACAAATAAACACTCAAACTCTTTTTTTGTAAAGGAAGGTCTCTCTCTCTCTCTCACACACCCTCTGCTTCTCCTTTTCCCCTCCTCTCTGCCTGGCGGTGTGCCAAACACGTATATAGTCTGACTGCTCTGCAAACAGAAAACGACCATGTCTCTGTGTTTCAGCCCAGTACTGATATTCATACTGGTCAGCCAATGTCAACTGGTTAGAACAATAATTTCAGCTCTTATCACTTCAGATACTACACTCTTTTTTACAGAAACAACACTCCATGATTGTGAAGTTAAGACTTCCATTGATAAATTTGGCTGATTTAAAGTGAAATGTGAAAGTTATGTGGAGCTCTCTTAGCTTGTAAACTCTTACATAAGCAAGTGAACACACTGAAAAAATGACTTCCTCTTTCCCTCGCTTAAACCATGCCAGCTTTTCAGCTAATATCTGAAACCCTTTCCTGCATCCTCAAACAGTGTGTTCTTATTGTGCATGATTTCATGTTTGTATTTAATATAACAAAATTGTCTGTTAAGCCATTTAGATGAAATCAAAAACCTAATTAATAAACAAAAAAGTCAAACAAAAACATGAATATTTTTATTGAGCAAGGATTCACTAAATTGATCTAAAGTGAGACTTTTACATTAACAAAAATATATATTTCAAATAAAAGCTGTTTCTTGAGAAACAAATCAGCATAGAAATATTTCTGAAGGATCATGAGACACAAAAAAACTGGAATAATTGCTGCTGAAAATTCAGCTTTGTCACCACAAATAAGTTGAATTTTAAAATATATTAAAATAGAATATTGTATTACTGTTTTACTGTAATTCTGATCAAATAAATGCAGCCTTGGTGAGCATAACTTTCTTTCAAAGACATTAAAACATCTTACCGTCCCTAGACATTTGAAGTGTACATGCAGTTATATAATTTCATGACCTTATATTTTGGACAAGGATTTATATCTATCCATTTTCTTCTATCATTCATCCAACAGAGGCACTTGATTTCCCACATGTACCTTCTCTATTTACACAGTCTGTTAACTGTGGTGGTATTGACTTAACCAGCTTTTTGTACAGGCTTTTCACACTTGAAAATGTGAACCCAGGGTCATTCTTAACTTTAGCTCAAAATCTCTTGTACTGTACATTATCCTGGGTAGTCAGGTTTCAAGATTTCACACTGTACATTTGTAAACTGGGTTATATATTGCATATTTATAAGGTTAATCATTTTGCAAATACAACATGCAACCACTTTGTTTTAATAACTGCTTGTCCATCTGTTGGAAATGTTGCCATGTAGTTTTGCTCAGGTTATCTGGTCTTCTGAAACAAAAACAAAAACTTCAACCCACTGTTGAGTGAAGTGTAGACGCTGTTAGTCAAAAAATAATCTTCATTTTTTTTATCCACAATTGTACTTTCAGGAATAATCAATTTCTTTAGTCCAATATTATTTAAAGACCAGGCATGAGAATAACATGTGAATGTGATTTGCCTGACTTTTTCCACATTTATTCCAACATTTTTGCCATTTATGCCAGTGGTCATGATTTATAAGGCTGATCGTTCTCTGTTGGTCCATAAAACTTTGCTAAACAAAATAGATCGTACTGAAGTATAAGGCCCCTCCCCACATGTGATCCATAAAGTCAATGTGTTACCCTGTGAATCTGCCAGAGGCTTTAATATTACGTTTTAGCCAGTCTCTGTGGTCTTATTCAGACCTAGCCCTCGTTTCTCAAGTGTTGATCAATGATGGCTTTCAGCATCTTCATCCTACTTGGAGTCATTGGGCCAAATCACTCCAGCTGCTCAAACACAACCCCTGTGTTTATGGAGCCCAATAAAGCATGATTTCCTCCAATCATTAAATATGTGTTTTAAAACAGTGTCATTAGAGAAATGACTACACTATGTGCAAGGCTAATATATCAGGCCTGGTCTCAGTCATGGGTCGTGTCTCTGGCAATGGGCTTGGCCCGTAAAGCATTAGATCATGGGGTTTGGTGTGCCCATAGATGATATCACTGAGAAACCATCGTCTGGAGAAGAGAAAGCTGGATACTAATACTTAACACTACTCACGCTAACCTGTTATGACCAACAAATAAAGCTGTTCATGTCACATTAACAGTGAATATGAAATAGCTAGCTTGATTTGTTAAAGGGAAAATTCACACAAATTATCGGTTACTAAATCCAAACCTGTATGGACACAAAATAAGATATTTTGAGAAGTCTCTCAGTGTTTTTTGTCCATGGGATCCAATGTTGTTTAGTCCCCGTTGGCAAAATTATTTGAAATAGTCTTCCAAGTATCTTCTTTTTATGCTCCACAGAAGAAAGAAAGGTTTGGAATGACATGATGGTAAGTAAATGTTGACAGAATTTTCAGTTTTGGTGCACTGTCTCTTTAAAACATCACTTTAAATCATAGAAAAGTATTTTTTTTTCCAAGTGATAAAAAGCATATATGGCATTTTCTGCTGTCTGTGCTGTTATCTAACTCTCATTTCTTCCTCCGTTTGAAGTTTTCCCCTTTAAACTTTTCTCTGTCTTTCTCTCACTGTAGCACACAATGTGGGATCTGTGTATGTTTGTGAATGACTTCATAAGCAGCCACATGTGAGATTGATAAACTGTGTGTATCTTTGGCAGCTTCGAAGAACTGCGGACCTTCTGTGGTGGTGCACACTAGTGTGCCCTTTGGCATCCAGCACCTGGAGGAGGAGAAGGATGCGGTACAGCCCATCATCCTGGAAGAGCTGGAAAAGGTGATGCCAGATCTACCTCAACCTGACAGCATCAGGTGTCAGAAGTGGAGATACTCCCAGGTGAGACGACATTAGTCTGTGTGTGAGAATTTGATGAAGAAACTCAAATGTACGCTACCATTTAAAAGTTTGGAGTCAGTCAGATTTGTATGAAAGAAATGAATACACACTCTATGCTCTTTTTCAAAATTACTTCAGAATTACTTGGCCTGAAACAGAGAGAGATTTATAGATTCTTAAACTGGGGCACTGAAAGCAGTTCCATAATAAAAAACATTATTTAGTCAGTATTATCATCCCCCATTCCATCCCATCCTGGGTCAGTCCTATATAATTCATATATAGTTCATTACTTTGATTTATATTTCATTTAATTTCTTTTAGTTATTTTATGATCTGCTACATTTTGAATTATCTTTGTAAGGATCCACTGTAATCTGTGTGAATATAACAAGAGTGAAACAGAGATGTTTTGGCTTATTCAGGCAAGTGCTACTAATAGAATCCTCCCTTCTATACAGCAGAAGACATTCATTTTGAATTAAGCCAGGCTGATAGAGTCTTCAAATCGCTCTACTGATTGAAGAGAATCTTCTACTCTGCAAAAAATCTTCTTTTTAAGTATTTTTGTCCTTTTTCCAACAAAAAAAACATCTAAACTAAATAAGATTTACTCAAGAAGAAAAATGGCATAACATATTAAGACTTGTTTTCAAATATTAAGACCTGTTTTATTCTTTGACAAATATTTTAGTTCAGCATAAACCTCATTCAGTTTTGTTCGAATTCTGCTTAAAACAAGTAATAAACTTAAAGACACATTACCTGTTTATTATCTTGTCTAGTTTTGCTTCTCTAATAAATAAGGAATAAAAAAAATATTTTTTACTAGAAAACGGACAAAATACAGATTAAGAAAAAAATAGTTTAACTTTTTCAAAAGAGGCTTGGTAGATTCACACACATAGAAATCCATACTCTCCCCCCACTCACTTGGCTCACACACACACACACAATCTTACAGTAGTACTTTATGCATTCACACACTGTGTGGGACTGCGCCCTTTCTCGCACAGTTGCATTCTCTCTCACACACACACACACAGACGTTCTCTTTCGAAGCCCCCACACTCTCAGCTCCTCTGTGACACACAGCACTGGGCCTCAGTTTGAGGTCAGAGGACATAGAACATCTGTGTGGGAGCGCTGAGCTCGCTGAGTGCCAGAGAGTGGGCCAAGGCCCGTTTAGACTGCAAAGGCGGGAACACAACACTTACTCACACATGCACACACACACACCTGTGCACATGCCAGTTCCTGGTCAAACACACAGAGGGCATGGAGCAGGAGTCGGTCTTCCAGTCATTTGCCACATCACAGTTTGCTGAGCATAAACCGGCAACACACACTCGCACTCACCACATGTCAAAGTCATTGACTTCTCTGGACACTAATGGCTGGAAAGACTCTTCATGAGTCATGACTTTCAATCTACTGTAAATGTAGACTGCTTTTTTTTTTCAACAGACACTACATTGTTGGAGCACAGAACATGTGCATTCCTTTTTTATCACTCATGCTTAATAATGCATAACTTCAATTCATAATTAAAAGGCATGGTGGATAATGCACACACAACCTCAGTCATTAACATCTGGTGTGGTCTAGGTGTAACATTAATATAATTTTTAAAATGTGCAGGATTTAGGGCTGTCAGTTAAATGTTGATTTAGTGTGATTAATAAAACATACAATAAGTAAAAAAAAAACGATTATATCCAAAGACATTGTTTAGAAACAATAGTGTTAAAAATAATTAGTGTTTAAAAAAAAATAATTAAAATAACAAATAGTAATATGAATTCACCATGACAAAAGTGTCAGCAAAAGGAATAAACCTAATACATTTTAGTTTAATCATCAAGTTGCAACCATACATATCACGTGTAGTCCATGTAGTCTGGATTTTATTTTCCTGTACATCTCATAGTTTTATTCATGAGGGCGAAGGCCTCAGCTTCTACCAAGTTATGGGGGAATTTGTGCCAAAATATTAGAGTTTATTGGATACGTAATCTTTAACACCACCATCACAAAATATCAAAAGCTAAACCTTTTCTTCTCCCTTTTAAAACTGATAAGCTTATTTATATTCCTATTGTAAATGGATGACTATACATTTACCATACGTTGGCATTTAGCATTTTGAACAGATGTGTGACCCATTTTTGGGTTACTGCTATAAAAAAGTTGGCATGACTATAACTTAATGGCTGTGAAAAGTGTTGGTTCTACAACTTCTACAACTCCTTAACTTGGGATAAAACCTTTAATTCTCTTACAGGATTAGGCTAGTTAATAATTGTTTGCTTAAAGAGAGAGTTCACTCAAAAAAGAAAATGTTGTCATTATTTACACCTTAATGGATTTCCAAGCCTTTGTGACAGACCTTTCATTTAGGGGTGAACTATCCCGTTAGGAGTTTGTCGTAGCCAGGCCCTGCAGTTTGATGCACTGGATCTTTAATGTCTGAATGTATACCAGAGGAATGCGGAGTAAAGCAGATTTAAGGAGGTTAAGGAGTTCAGCCTTTCTTACTTCAGCGTACCTCTGAAATAAACCAAACAATTTGTTCTTGGCCATGTTTCAGGCCAAACGTTTATCAATTGATTTACACACAGATTACCATTTAAAGATACAAGAGGGGAGGGGGAGTTTGGACAGAATGATGATAGCGCTCGGTTTGTAAGATGCCTAGTGAAAGACCAGGAAATGGACACTATTTCCTTGGCTCTAGTACGTTGCACCTCGATGTTTATCTGGCGGAGGGTTGGGGCAGGCCGAAGCCTTTGTAATGGGCCATGCAGGGAATGTGTTTACTCTCAGTAGTCATTTACATGCTGCATTTCTACATTTAAACATTGTACAGAGACACTGTTCTAGCTGTGGCTCTTTTCGAGTTATCTGCAAACGTGGGTCAGATTTACAGTGAGGACCTGTATCACTGACTGCTGACTGTAGAATACATACATCATTTTAATGAGCTACAGAGGCAGTTTATAAAGAAGATCAACCCAGATATATAGTTTACAGTGCAACATGTCTGTCCACTGTAAATATTAATATATAAAAAGCTACAGAGTTACAGCACATTCAACATATATGAAGCAGACAACAACTTTCTAGTGCTTAACTTTAAAAACTTTCAGATGCCTAACTTTTAAAAAAAATATTTTCAAAAATGCCCAACTTTCAAAAATTAACTTTGAAAGGTCTTACTTTCAAATGCCTAACTTTTCAAAAACTAACTTCCAAATATTTAACTTTCAAAAAGTATTCTTCAAATAGTTAACTTTCTAAAAACTTTACATTTTGTATTTATTTATTTTACTTTAAACCAGGGCTTTGACAAACTTTGCTTTATAAGCTGGGTTACACACAGGTCACACATACCGTGTGCTCTTTAAAAACCACAACCCACAGAGACAGCGAATATCATCCAAATTCTGCTCATTTTACCATCAAGTCTATTCTTGACTCTGGTTGACCCGATGAAGGCGCCTCCACTGCTATTAAAAGCTCTATATTTAACCAAATATATTAACAGCCCTTTCCCTCCCCCATCTCTTGTGAGAATCTCCCTTATGAGGAAACAAAGCTACAGAACAAGCAGGGGCTTCATGCACCTAGAACTGGAAATCCTGATAGTCTAGTGTTGTCATTTTGTAGTATGCATAGTTGGTTCAAATACTGATATAATATACATCTTAATAAAGAAAACATGCAAAATTACAACTGAACTCGACTGCCAGCGATCTGCATTTTAATGTATGTAAAACAGCAGAACTGACTTTTAAGAACACTGTTTGTGTTTCAACACAAATAAAAATATTATTATTTATAATAAATACTTAACCAATAAATACAATAACCAATACTTTTGAATTATGAACAGAAGCATTATTAACGCCTTTCTCTCTGTTCCAGAATAGTACAAATATATTAGGCCTGAAGGTCCTGCATCGCTTTAGTCTTCCACGTATTCTGTAGCTTATAAAAATGAATGAGTTTAAACCATCAGCATGAGGCAGTGCAAGTTAGGATGATTGGCAAAAATAATTTTCACAAAAGCCTGACACCGAAATGGATATATAATCTCATTAAATTCTTAAATTCTTTGGTGAGTTGTGCTGACAAATTACATATGGATGGACAGTCTGTCAGCCGTCCTCTCCTTTTGTGCCTTATAGATGAGTAAAACTCTGTTTGCACTTTAGGCTAAATAGTATTGCCACAATATTTTCCACTGTTGTTGAAAAAGAGCCTGGAGTCCTAAAGCCACAGTTTTGTTTTCCTGATATTGAGTAAACCACCAATAAAGGAAGACTTTGTCCATCTAAAGACTTTTTGCTATAATCTGTTTAACGTTTTCCATGGGCCACATTCAGTTCAAGCAGGTCTGTTAGGCAGCATTCAGAAGTGTGCTGTATTTTAGTACTGCCATGCACACCGACTGACTCCATCTTGCAATCCAACCGTTGCTATATAAGATCTCTTGATTCAAAACATCACAACTAACTCCAACCTCACAGTCACCACCCAGATATCATTGGTAGATAATCATTGGTTTCAATACTTTCAATTACAATTGTTTACGGAGTAAGATGCTGAGTTCATTGCTTTAAAATATTATATATATATAAAGACATTACAAGTGGCATGAAATGACCAGTCCAATAAACATATCCAGTTCTATGCTATACATTACCCACAGAAATGTTCCACATAGTGATATGAACAAAATGCTTTCAATGTGCATTCATTTGATACACATACACATCCCTGCTCAAAGAGAGAACAGGCCCTTTTCTTTCTTTTTTTTTCTTTTTTTTTTAAATGAAACTAAGGGTAAACAGCTCTGTTCAATATGAGGTTGCATCAGTTATTGGACGCCCAGTCACTCAATTTTGTTGTTCTCTAATTAGGTGACAAGATCGGTGGCTGATTGCCCAGGGCAGATGACACTGCACTCCCAGCCTCTGCTGGTGTGTGGGGGGGACGGCTTCACCCACTCCAATTTCGACGGCTGCATCGAGTCTGCCCTGAAGGTCTTTGGGGTTCTGAAGTCTTCTCTCTGAAAGGGGGTTGGGAAAGTATGCCTTTATTTTGGGTTTTTGCTATGGAGGATGGCACATTGAATTAGATTTAAGCCCCTCCCCACAGGAAGATGGATGTACTGCACAAAGCACAGTAGAACTGTCTCGCCTGTGTCTGCAGACATACATTTTGTTACAAAAACCAATTATACCGTCTGTGTCGGATGCTGAGGATTAGAGGACAACAGAGCAAGTTCAGTTGTGACTGAGGCAGATGCCTCATACTGGCTTTGATACAATGTCTTAAACTACAGTTTTCTGATGTGTAGCAAATATTATGAATGCGTTCAGGTACTGTCAGCCTTCTCCTGTGATAGTCTCAGATTAATAAAGTAATTAAAACATGCTTAAAATTGTCTCTCATGTGGGTAGTTGACATTCTGTGACGTGACATGCTATACTCCAAACTATTATGGTATTGTGCTTTTATCATAAAAATTCTAAATTATAATAATTATAGTAATTAATATGTCATTAATTTATTATTTAATCATTAATCATTATATTATAATTATTTTTAATATTTACATTTAATTATTTTTTAATAATTACAATAAAATATAACAATTATTTTATACTAACATTAATACCTCGTATTATTTGATAGACTATATAAGACTAATATTGTAGTTTAATTAAACGTTTGTTTGTCAAATTGCAAGATCATTTAAAAGCAAAGGCAAAAAAGTTATTAAAATTAGAATACTTACAGGTATAACACTTAAAATAAACAATTTCTCAGTAACAGAGTTAAAGTAAGTTTTAAATAATTGTGAGAAATAATGTAATGATTGTGAGGAAATAAATCACAATTGAGAGAAATGGATATAACCCTAGTTAAAAATAAATATACTAAAAAGTAAATACATTTATTTCATGCTAAGTACACTAAAAAATACATTTACAACTAAAATACCCTGCACTTGTACTTTTAGTATACTAAACTGGTATACTTAAAGTCTGCTGAATTGGAACAACTAATGTTGTACTTAATGCACTTTAATTGTGCAGAAGTAGTGCTGAAGTCCAACTAAAGATATACTGAGCTGAGGTATATTTGATTGTGCTAAAGTTGAACTACAATACTTCAGGTACACTTTAAATATCTTGCATTTAAAGACTGATATTATTCAAAGATAATACAATCCTCAATAATAACATTAGAACACATTTTAGGCTTAATATTAAGGAATGTGCATTGTGCACATGTAGCACTCCAAATATTATTTCAGTAATTCTTGAGCGATATGTCAGAACATTTTTATATATTTGAACTATACCTAGTATGAAATAAATGTTACTTTTTACTAGGGGAGCTATAAAAGTATTTTTGTAGGACAAAAAGTTGCCTGTTAGAAATAAAGTTGTAATTATAAAATATAAAAGTTGAAATTTGTAGATAGGAATTCACAATTACGGGACAAATTTGCAGTTGTGAAATATAAAGTCATATTTTCTTTCTTTTCTTTTTTATTACCAAGGCAGAAATGGATTTACATACATTCATAAAAATTTTAACCTACAATTTTGATGTTTATTAAAATATGTCATGCATCAACCACCCTTGTGTAAGTGTGTGTTTGCTCTGGGGTTTTTTTATTGTATAGCCTGGGAAGAGCTCATAGATAATTTGTGCAAATCAGACCCATCTTGCATTTGGTTTTTGTGCGCAGGAGTGGGGGGAAAGTTGGCCCAGCTCGGCTGCCACCCCCTACTGCTCTGTGTGCAGTAATTCTGCTTAGATGAGCGAGAGCAGCCATTGACCGACTTGTGCAGCTTAGTGCTGCTGCATCTGGGCCATAATCTGGGACAAAATGTTTGGCAGGCAGTCTGAAGAGAGAGTCGCTCGTAATCCAGCCGTAATTACAGCCGGGTGGGCCCGGGGCCCACTGCACAGCTGGGCCTGCCTCATTCTCTTTCTTGACCTTTCCCTTTCTCTCTTTCTTTATCAGTTACTCCCCCACTTCAAACTGCTCTTCTCACTACTAATATTAGCCTCTGTGACCTTACCCGTATTATATTACTCCCCTCCTGACATACAGCCCACTATATCATCAATACAGTGTCAACAAACCATCTCAAGATGGATGGGTTAGACTCGTCTACACTTTGCATTTATCATGCATCCAGTCGCTTAGCATGCTTTCTGTGTTTTCTAAAGGTACAGTCTTTTTTTTATACAAATTCACTGCATTGACAGATATGAAGCTGATTCTGTGCATCTCTATACTATTGAAGTTAGAAAATAGGCTCCATTTTCACTTTGACTTTTCACATGATCTCATACTTTCAGACCTACTGTATATATGAGTATATTTTCTGAATGTCTTTTATTTGTGTCCTGCTTTGAAGAGATTGACCATGTGCCGCTGTGATTTTTCAATAAAAAGCAACCATCCATGTCTTCCACCTTAAACAAATACCAAGGCCAGGCTTCAGCAAGTATTTCATGCGGTAGTGTGGCAATACTTTCAGGAACAAAGTTATCAAGAGCAACATGTTGGAAAGGCAAGTCTCCGGCTTGCTTTGATTTAAAGGAATTAAAAAGCAAAGGTTACACCGATAAAGCTCATCCTTTCCGCTTTATTATATATGAATAAAAGCCTTGTGTATGTCTTCCTCTTTCTTTAGCTGTGCTGGTCTGATCTGCTAGAAAGAAACAGAGAGCGGCAGAGTGAAAGAGGCAGGCTTTACTCTAATGGATACATTATTCATACAAGTCATCCTGCAAGGAATAGAGCTCAGCTGCCTGGGTTGCAAAAGCCTTGCCACAATGTTGCATCAGCCACCTCGCTTTCATTAATACACACATTACCGTCTAGGGGTCTTTGATCTTTTTTTAGCAGTCGATAAAAAAGAATGGGCTATGGTTGAACACTCCATTGCAGGGTTGAAATTGTTAGTGATTTGATTTGGGTTGAGGATGTCTGTCCTAAAAGGCTGATGGACAGCGTCGGGGTAATTATGAGCTGGCGAATGTCTTGCCACTCTCGTGCTACACAGTCAGGCAAAGCCTTTGTTTTGCTGCCAAGGCTCGTTTCAAATGTTCCCCTGACTCCTTACGCTTCTTACTTTCATCCCTGTCTGAAATCTTCTTGCTCCCTTTTTCTTTTATCCTCTTTGTTCATCCCTGGTGACATTTCGCATGCTCACGAAGGTCCCTCCAGACTCTTTCTCTTCCCCCCTGACTGTTCATCAGTCCCTCCTTTCTAACCGCGCATGCCGTAAAGCCGCAGAGCACGTTGCCGCAGACACAAGGATCATAGCTCCACTGACCTATTTTTATAGGCTATTCCGACGGAGCGTGGCTGCTGTGCATTCTGGGTATCTGATTTGCATTTTTGCTAAGTCACTGGCAGATGGCACCAGAGCTTGATGTGATAGTGGTAGGCTAATCCCTACCCAATTGACACAGACACACACATACAATCCTCCTCGGCATCATACACAATCCCATCCCCCACTCTGAGGCAGATGAATGGCGGTCATGTGTGTCCTCTTTAGGTAGACCCCCCCCAGAGCCGGATGAAAAGCGCTGGCATCATATCAGAAGTGCTTAGGCCCTCACTCACATTGAGAATGGAAAGACATTTGTAGCTGGATTCAAGGGCATCACTAATAAGATTTTTCCCCCTTCATATTTGGTTAGAGGGAGAGATGTTTTCTGGGAGGAAATGAAAGGAGATAGTGTCTGGGTTTAGGGTATATGAGGATCCTGTTGTGTGTGTGTGTGTGTGTGTGTAAGAGGCAGACAGGAGATTGGGATGTTTAGACTCCTCTCCCTCTCTCACATCTCTAGGGAGCTCAGGCTTGTTTAATTAGAGGGGTGGTGCTACGGGTAATGGCCGCTGACGTCATTGGCCCCTCTTCTCGCTCTCCCGCTTCTCCTCACAGGCCCAACAGCATGGCTTTCTCAGCAGTCAATATACCCAAAAGCTCTCTATTGATCTGGGAGGGACTGCTTCACTCACATGGCAGCGAACTTAGCAAAAGGCTGGAATACACTACATGGCTTTGGTACAGATTTTTGCCTCAATTTAGAGTCTGAAGGAGTCATCTCTAGTAGCCAAAAGTCAGAGGCAGTCTGCAGATTTTGGTCAGTCAGAATTAACAGATTTTGTATGATGGGCACAGACTTGAAAGTCAATCGTTTAGTGTTTGATGTCCAGTTTTTCTCTGTAACCATTTACAAAGTCGGCAAGTGTATGATGCCTAGTGTTTTTGAATCTGCTCAGAACAGTCATGTTATGTATTCCAGCCTTCAAGCAACCAATCCAGGCTCATTGGAAATACGTGCCTTTGGCGACATTCTGCAAAGTTATATTCCCTTGCTTATTGCAATTTTTGCGACACTTTCAAAGTGCGTGTTCAGTTTTCCAAAACATGAATCTGGTAACATTTTATTATGTTGGTTGCTGTAAAGTACCACCCACACTGACTAAACCCTACCCTAAACCTTACTGATAGCATTAACAAAAGCAAACATGAGATTAAAAACAGTTGCTGAAGCAACCATGCCATTTTTTGCTTGCTTGTACAAGTCTTTGAGCTCTTTGACCATGTTTCACAGGTCTCGTACCAAAGCTGTACCATGTTAGCTACCGAGCAAGTTTAATACATCAGTAAAGCAATACATATGGACCTAGTTATGCGATTCAATCATCAAAATGTATTTGTTTATATCATGTGCTGTTTTGTAAAATTATATTGTACAAGGAACCATGCGAAAATAAGTCTTTATTAATCGACAATCAGACCTGTAACCATGATTTGTGTGAATTTCAACTGGAAATTGCAGTGAACTAAAATGTACAGTTTAGGTAATTTTTTATTTTTTTGCAAAAATGTAGATATAGAGGCATGCACTGTATATACAGTGCATTGAGGTTGCAGTCAACTTTAGCTATAAAGATTAACTATTTATACACATACACAGGTGACTCTAATTAGCCTAGCAAATCTCTATACCCATTATGTTACCGTACTTAAAACAACACCTTTTCAATGCTACAGTAGTTAGATTCACTACAAGCTAATAATAAAATGTAGCTTACTAGAATGATGCTATTTTTTATGTATTTATTTATTCATTTATTTATCTTGCAAGCAGACCCTGCGTCTTATGTTCTTACTAAATAGTAAGCAAAATTTTTTTTTAAATTGTTATAATAGCATTTTATGATCCCGTTTGTCCGAAAAAAAAGATAGCTACTCATATTAAAAGCTAGGCTGCTGTCTCTCTTCTAAAAAATGCAGTTAAGTTAGTAGCTTTGCAACTTCTCAGTACTGATGGCAGCATGCCAGCTGTCAATCTGGTATCAGCAGCTACACATTAAACTGTCATTTCTGTCCACTGTCCTGCCTAATGACTGGCTCAGAAAGCTAGACATCAAGGTGACTTGAGCACAACCCATCCAACTAGTGCAAGCCTCCTGCCTGGGCTCTTCTCAGGAATTGTTTTGAGAGTGCAGAGAGTCATTAACAACCCTTATGCTTTGCGCAACGCTAGCAGGATCCGCGCCATCTGTAGCTTGTGAAATGGTGCCACACCACAAAGTAGGCCTTGTCAGGGAAATGTGCGTCCCTATAGGATGGAAAAATCACAAATGAGATCTCTTTAATATCTCAATTGTTTTAGCAACAGGAAGAGTGATGCAATTGCTCCATAGTCTTACAACAATTATTTTATTTGCATTTATATCTTTCCAAAATGTATTTTTGTTGCACTTATATTTTATTTTATATTTTGTTGCACACATATTTTAAATTTGGTACATTAACATAAGGAACATTTCATATATGTATTGCCACATGGAGAAAAAAAATCTTTATATAATCAATATTATGTTGCAATAAAATTATCGGTCAACCTGCATTTTATTAATGCTAAAGCCAGATTTTACTGTTATTTAGCACCTGATGAGTGTTCATTTTGTACCCTAGAAATTTTAGGATAAACATCTGAGAGAAAGTTGGTAATTTAATCATATCTGAAAGCATACAATTTTCTCTGGGTTCTTGTTTTTCCCTTGTAAGTGCTTTGTATCACCTGCAAATCCCGTCTGTTTTGGCATCAAGTCCACAAATGCATATTTGAGTACATGAAATGGTGAACATTTTACTGTAGCATCAAAGGTCTGGTTGTGTTGTCATCATAAAAACATTCTCAGATCAGAGAGCACGGACAACAGATGGGCTCGGAGCTCCAGCATGTTGGGGATGGACAGGCACTGACCACTGCCCCACAGGAAGTGATGGCTCAAAGCCCTCTGTTCAGTGCTGACGTACAGCCCAAGCTGTACAAGAACCTTTGTAAAGATCTCCTCTAAGTGTGCAGATCAGGAGCGTACACTGCTATCTTTGGGCAGATGCTGAATCCGGTGGTTTGTATGAAACCTTGAAAAGGGTTTTGCAGTTAAAATAGGTTGTGCTGGAGGCTGTGTACATGCATGGTATGCACTTAATGAGTATTCGTGCATTTGAATTGGACTCAGACATTATGCAAGAACATATGTGTCTGGTATGAACTCAGTGACAGGTTAAGTGTATGTTAAATTGCCTAACCTCTTGTGAGAGGAGAAGAGTACTGAGAGGACTGGTTGTACATGTACTGCGGCAGTGGCACACCCTAACCCTTAACTTCTAGGGGAAGTGTGCACACTCACACTCTCAGGGGAGTGGAGTCAAGTCACACACACACACACACAAATTAATGTCTGTGAGCCTGAAACGCCACATGCCTCACTTACTGACTGCAGCCAGACGGTTTTACTCATTAAAGTTGTTCTGTTTTGCTTTTATTTCTAGGATAATCTAAGATTATAGGTTTGTTTTCCATTTAACTTAAGTTTGTTAAAGTTTTTGTTATTAACTAACAATTTTTTAATACATCTCTAAAATAAAGTAAAAATGGCAGGGTGAAGAAAACTGTCCTGATATTATAAATGATAAATTCTATAAATATAAATGATTATAAAATGTCATGTGATGCAACTCCCCAAAGTATAATAATAATTATAAATTAATAAATTAAAATACCTTAAAATATATAAAAAGTTTTTAAAAAAAATTATATTTATTTATATACACACACACACACACACACACACACACTGACATGTATTCAAGGGGTAAAGGAAGTATGTTATTTATTTACTGTCTTCAGTTATTAAATTAAAACTTTTTTAAAATATATAGAAATTATACAGAAATTAGGGGCATTTTACCTTTATTGGACATTCAGAAATATATATTAAATGTTAAGTGATAGTTTAAAAACTGATAAGTTAACCACTGTAACATTTTTGTCAGCCACATGAATTTCTGACCCTGGTCAGGACCTACTTTAACTTCCTGAAAGTAAAAAGAAGTTGGCATACCAATGCGGTCTGAGTGCTATCTGCTCAGCTCTAAACATTTTACAGTCTTTCTCTCATTAATCAGCTTTATAAAGGGCCTGTGTGTAGAAGGAAGAGTGTGTTATTTGGCCAGAGCCATGAGCAGGACAATCTAACGCTTGGCTAAAGCCTTTTCAGCTCAGATTAGACCGGCGCTCTGTATTATACACAATAGCCCTCCCCTAGTTGTAAATCTGTTACAGCTTTGGACTTTAGACTGCAGAAAAGAGGGCAGAAATCTGTGAGAGCTGGCGCGAACACTTCTGCTTATTTTAGGGCTGAGTGGGGGAAGGGAGCGTGAGCGAGAGCCTGGGAGGCACAGCCAATCAGATGTGAGGACACGTCTATTGCTTTGTTTTGACTGGTCACATACATTTCCCATCATTTTCCTCTTCTCAGTGCCACAGAAACATTCAATATTCTCAGCCTGGTCTCATATGCAGTGTATTATTCATTTAGATGTTCAAAGGTATATTGCTTTCAATAGAATGGAGCATGTATATTGCATTTCAGACAGCCTTGAGTGTATTAAACAGTCAGACGGAGTCTATGGAGAAGAATTCAATCGCTTCTGTTCAGTCTTCTAAAGTTTTCTGACACTGTCTGAACTTATCTGAACCCGAGTTGAATCCTGATGTACTTGTTTTGGTTGAGTCTTTGATGAGAATATTAAACCCTAGTCTGAAAATTAAAATCATCCTTCAAGTACATTTGATTATGTGTACCGAACATTCACTGTATGAGGCTATAGATAATTTTTTTGTTTGTTTTGGTAATTAACTTGTGGGCACTGTAAACTTTACTAATCTTTACTCAAAATGTATATCTTATTCCAGCTTGGAGAATGATACAGCACAAGTAGTGACATAAATGCCAAGGATTATTCAAGTGTGACATAACAAACCCAGAACTTTCTCTCTTTATCCATCTCACTTTTCCATTTAGATAATGCAATAATAGGAGATATTAAGTGGGCCAATGACATGATATGTCAAATTAAAATTATGTCATCATTTGTTCCGAACTTGTATGAATTTCTTTCTACTGTTGAACATAGAAGAATATATTTTGAAATATGTTGATAACCAAATATTTTCTGGTAGCCAGTGATTTCTATAGCATGGAAAAAAATACTTGAAGCCAGCAGCTGTTTGGTTACCAACATTTTTTTAAATATCTTCTTTTGTGTTCAACTGAAAAAAGAAATGCATACATGTTTAGAACAACTGGGGGGTGAGTAAATGTTGACAATTTTTTTCATTTTGGGGTGAACTATTTCTTTAATACAATGGTGGCATAAATCATAAGTTAATATTTCATTATATTTTTACCACACCACACAACAACCTTATTTTAAAGTCTGTAATCGTAAACTTTTTTGAAAATGGTATAAGATGTTTTAAAAATCACATGAAACCAATATAAATGCAAAGATTACAAGAACTTGGCACATGTGTTTTAAACTAGATTTCATTCACCAAATCAAAGCAGGCACATTTAGGCCACTGTTGGATAAACAGCCTTTTGCTCAAACTCTGTTTGTTTTCTTTCCTTTTTCAACAGTAATGTTGTCATAGATACGGATGTTTTGGATTAGTCAACTAATGGACAACTCATCATGGATTTTTGGCCATGGACTTTCTCTCGGTTTCTTTAACTTTTTGGATATTGAACCAAGGGGATTTCACAGTACACCTCTACAGTAGTCTGCTTTTTGGGTTATAGGTCAGCCAAGAGGGAGTTTTTTTTCTGCACAAATTATAGAGGGGAAAATCTACAGAATGGGCTTAAACCTGGTTACATTTGTTAAACAGAGCTGAAATTGGTAAAATTAGGTAAACCGGATGGCAATATTAGGACCAAGATTATCACAGTTACCATAATAATTTGTCATTCTATTACAGAACTCACACGTTTACTTACACATTTATCAAAGCAGCACGGTTTAGATACTCCTCCAATATTCTGTTAGGGATTTGTTCTGACCCCATGCTGTTAAGAAAGACATGGAAGTCATGGAAGTAAAGTAATTAGGACATGTAAGGAGAGTGGGGGTAAGAAAAGGAAAGAATGCAACAGCATGGGAGGGAGAGAGACAGAGCGAGGGACTGTATCATGGTTTACCCGCTGCAGTGGCAGGCTGTGGCCTGCAGACTCTGGGGCTTTTATGGCTGTGGGAAAGGCCAGGAGGTCACCCAAATTTCGTCAGACATCATTTTTTTAGAGAAAGAGATTTCAGCATATTTTTTCCCTCCACATGCCGTGTTTACTTTCATCCACTTCCCACTGCGTGGCTCCACTGCAGTCTGGGGAATATACGCTCTACGTTTGTACACCCCTTCCCTGCTTTTGCCTTTGGTTGAGTGGGACAGAATCCATGAACATGGTACTTCAGGGGCTACATTCACACAGAAGTATGCTTGTTGTTGTTTTTTCAAGTCCATACATACCCTAGTAAAAAGATATATATTTAAAATACATTTATTTCATACTAAGTATAGTTCAAATCTGTTAACATATTTACTGACATATCGCTCAAGACTTACTGATATAAAAAAATATAATTAAACTTTATTGGGAGTACTACTTGTGCACAATGCATATTTCTTAATATTAAGCCTAAAACGTGTTATAATGTCACTATTGATGAGGATTGTATGATCTTTGAATAATATCTGTATTTAAATGCAAGATATTTCAAGTGTACCTGAAGTATACTTGCAATAGTTTCACATTAGCACAATCAAATATATTTCAGTATATCTTTAGTTGGACTTCAGTACTACTTCCACACAATTAAAGCATGAAATACAAAATTAGTTGCAAGTTCCAAGTGTAATCTGATTCACGAAGAAATGAGTCTCATGATTCGGTTCTTTGTATTGAATCAAAAAAACTTTACTGTCATGGATATATTTATAAAAATTAGCTTTAACTGCAGTACAAGCTGTACGTACAATAAAAAAGCTGCTTCATTGTTGACAAATAAAGAAATTAGTTTGTTTTGTTTCATGCAATAGATTGTAGGTAAATATCTACCTCATCCAGCGCTTTTTGGTTTTCTGTGAATGAATATATTTTGTTGTGTGAAAAACCCCTGCAGAAGATCCTTTGTGTGAGTGAAGTGTCCAAATGAATCAAACCGTTTCTGACATGTTGCAAACCCATTTCAAGTCAAGTCAACTTTATAGCACTTTATACAATACAGATTGTGTTAAAGCATTAAACAGGAAAATAGTGTGTCGATAATGCAAGAGGACAATAGTAAACTCAATTTTCCATTTAAAATCAGTTCACCTTTTATTCAATGACTGATTAGATCAAAAGAGTGATTAATTCGCAAATCTGGCATATCAACAATTTATCAGTCGTATTTTACTCTGGCCCAGCTGTATTTCACTGGGGCTACTTTACCGCAGAATCTGAACAGCCCCCATAGCTGAGTTTCCATAATTGCTTCTGTTATTTCCTGTTTATCTCTGTGAAGATGCTTTGACACAATCTATATTGTATAAAGCGCTTTAGAGATAAAGGTGACTTGACTAGCTTCATTAGCAGAAGCGTCCCGCTCTTGTAGATGGTCTTGCAGAATCCTTCCTCTCTGGTGTAATGATGGACCTGGGAGATAGACTACTGGCGTCCTGCTGCCTTTTTTGGGAAAAGGCAAGAAGAAGTGGTCTTAAGTTTCATGAGATGGGACATGGCTTCAACTTGACTGGAAATCTCATTAGCAAACAACTCAGGAATAACAATGTGGTCGCTGGACTGTAAAACTCAGGAGAGAATCAAAGAGACTCTTCTCACTCCACACACCAGACCCTCTGATCAGAGTGCCAAAGCCCAGCTACGTTTCTGATTCCACATCCCCCACGGACATTAATATTAAAACAATCTCCCTCTCCGGCAAATTAATTATCCTTTAGACAAACTGCAATCTCGACTTTCTCAGCTCATGCGAAGAGCGGCGGTTTGGAGGACCTTGCGACCCAGGCATTGGTCGTACTTGGAAGAACCGTGTAGCGCTTTGATCAGTCCCGACTTCCTGCAATGATGAATCTCTCATTTGCTCTTGTCCCGCGTCGAGGCCTGGATGGAAGTCTTTGGGGGCGTTAAACAAACAGCGGTTCAAGCGGCGGTGGGGGTGGAGGAGTTGCTGAGTTTGGAGAGTGAGAGCGAGAAGCTCAGCGGCTGTTTTGATGGCTTACACAGATGTTTGTCATCCCTAAAGAGTGGAGGCTTTCCCACCTCTGCCCCTGCTCCTCTCACTGGCTCTCGCACCTGAGAGCGAGTGTGTTCATGTGTGAGAATAAAAGACAGAGGATAGGACTAGCCATTGAGCTGTGACTGATGGCAACATGGGGGAGAACAGCCACAGGGCGTCTGGAAAAGTGGGTTAACCCATATCTGGCCCCACTGCCTCTGCTGGGATAAACCGTACAGACCATCATAATCAGATACACGCAAAAACTCATAAAAATATGCTTACGTTCATGTGCTGTTTTGTTACTTATAACTAGGCTATTCTAAAGGCGACTAAAGCGGTATCCTAATTTGCATCCCAAGCAATGTGTCTGATATTGGAATTAGCATGTCCTGATTCATAGTATATTGAAAAGAGAATGATAGTTGAGAGCGTTAATTTAAAAAGAGTACTTGAGAACATTAATTAAAAAAGAACTGCAAAAGGTTTTTTTTTTTTTTTTTTTTTTTGTCCAATTATTTTCATGTCATGGCGCACTAATGGCAGTAAATGTATGTATGTATGATAAGTGTATTAAATTAAATATTTAGATATATTTAAATATTTTATCATATATAGATTTGCTAAAGATTATATTTAACAATGTAATTAAATTATTAGTATTTTTAAAGATATTATTATTAGTAGTATTAATTTACAAAATGAAAAAATATATATAATATTGATCGATAATGATGGTGTTGATATATTGGGCATAATGGCTAATATTGTAAAAAAAAAAGGAGAGCGAAAAAACCATTCAACTTTACTGCTCTTAAAGTTTAACATGATTAATAATCATTGTCTTCTTAAATATGTGCATCTGCCTGTCTACTATGTGTGTAATGCTAAAGTAAATACATGTCGAACTTTCTTTCAAGAAAATAATCTCTAAGCAGAGCTGTCAGCCTTGTGGATTAAATATATAAAGTTCTTATTTTGCCATTTATTGTATCACTCAAATGTGGTAGAGGTCAGATGGGGACTGTTGTATTGATCTGACAGATGTGACGCTGCCAAACCAGAAATCAATAAAGACCTCTAAGCACCATGTGTTGTGTCATTTTAAATGCGTAATACAATATTTTTACTTGAAATGATAATGTGAATCAAATTTGAACTACATCAAAATGATTTATTCGCTGCTTTCCATGTTATATTTCATCTGAAACACATTGTAAACACACATTTAATAAAGTTGCGGATTGTAAAAATTTCAAAAGATGTTTGGCTTGGATTATCTGCACATTATTAAATTCATCAATATTCAAAAGCATCAGCAGAGCTTGCTGCATGAAAGACTGTGTCTGATAGATCTTCAGCGTACTTTCTCATCCCAAAAACATATTTTTAGTGCATAGTGTAAGGTGAATGCAGCACTATGAAATAAATCATTTGACTTCTGATTAGATAACCCATGTTTACAGCCGTTGCAAAATGCAGATGGTTATGTTTATGAGCCAAGTTGCTATCTTGCTTGGCAGTTGTAAGCAGACTACATTTACAGCATCAAGTAACGTGTCTGTCCACAATAAAAAAGAAGAAAAATCAGAACATATTTGATGTTTAATATGGGATTTTTGCCATGATGGTCATGACTAGATAGAATTAAAATATTTACATATGTCGCTTTATGCATCTGATTAACAATATTAGGCTAATAAGATAAATTACTTTGTGGAAAGATTGTTTAAGTTGATGTAACTATTATGGAACACTTTTTTTCATACAGCCATTGCCATCTGTTTTGTGGTTCCATTATTGGTATGCTTTTACGTTTAAAAAAAAATAAATGACATTATAAATAAATCGCTTTTGTGAAACAGATTGACTCTTTCTTTTAATCTTGTTCTTTCCTCCCCCTCCAGCCACCTCTCGCTCCCACACTAAACAACACGCTCTCTGCAGCCAGAGGGTCTGGTCAGCGGCCCAACAGATGGTAGTTAATGGGCTGGTTGTAAAGATACTTATTATTTTGTTTCGGGGCTAAAAGGTTCCATCTCGCTGGTTGTTAATGTGGGTTATCTGAACTAAATCCGTGGTATTGTTCTACTGGCCATTTAATCTGGGTTTGCTCTCCCTGACTAAAACCTCTTTAACCCTTTCACATGCTCATGTATGTGCGTAAGACCCCCTCTGACATCCTCATTAACCCCTGCCACCACCCTCCACCCCCTGCACACGTGACCTTCAGAGCCACTCTCATGTTTCTTACAAAAAAGAGACAGAAAACGGCTTTAGAGTCTTTGGGAATAAAAGTCTGTAATGTTTAGCAGTTGTTATCCTCTAAATGTATTGAAGAAATAGTTGCTGTCATTATTTAATTTTCCCATGTTGTTTCAAACCCATATGCTGTTATTGTTTTGGTTGATTCTATTCTAAACATGTGGACACCAGACATGCAAAGTAAGGCAAAGGAACATGTATATTGTACATGTACTAGCATGTTAGCATCCTTTAAATTATGAACAGCTTTTGTATGAAAAACACCTTCAAAAAAATCCAGTTTGACTTGTTTTCATATGGTTGATGCTCTTTCCAAACACACACATGAGACGTACACGCTGTCTCTTTCTATTTTTGGTGCACTTGCAGTGAACTTTGAAACACACATGGATCGGGGACGTTGTATGAATTGTCAGGGGAGTGCTGGAGTTCAGCCGGGACCAGAGTTCTTTCGGTTCGTCCTGGTTTTAAGGGCACAGAGTCATGCACAGATCTGGCTCTGTTAATCTGAAATTACTTCAGTGCTGGGCGGATGTACTGCTCATCTAGACAAAAGACAGTTTATTCTAATGTTTACAAGTCGATCGTCTAATGTTCAAGTTTGTTCAAAACTGTTTTTGTTTTTTTTCCGGCCAGTTATTCACCCATGTGTCTATTTGTGATTATTTTTTATCATGTTAACTCAATTAATACATTTTATAATTTTATCAATTAATTTTAAATAATGTATGCAATACAAATAGAGTGAATTAATTCAAATTATGTTGATAAATAATTTTTTTATAAATAGTATTGTAATACAGCGCTAAAATATGTATATGACCTGTTTAACTGTCATTTGTGTATCTAGTTTTATTTATTTATTTATTTACAAAATATCAAACCAAGTGGGATTTATAGATGGATTGCACAAACACGCTTTTCACAAAAGTTTGTTGAGATGATAATGACAACCTGTTCAGAATAAACAAAAAATTATTTTTACACATCAGATATTAGCTGATTATGTCTGTGTGAATATCTGCTAGACCAGTTTGTTACCAAATGGTTCAAATGATTTGTAAAAGAATGTGTTTGAAAGCTCATCGGCCCTTCTAAAGAGCGTTGTAGGAAAAGGTTATTTACAATATCATCACTATTTAGGAGTTTGAAGGTAAACAGCACAAGTTCTGGCCCATTACCGTCTGTAACAGTTGAACCCTCCAGTTTCTGATGGTGCTTTATGGTCTGAAGCAGACTACAACACAAACACACACATCTTTCCGTTGTGACTTTTTTGTGGTATTTATCCACCTGCAGAGGCTGTAAATGTCTGCTGCGTTGCTTCTACGCATTGCCTTCATGTGTGACTCATCCCATGACCTCTGGTAACACAGAGACAGGCAGAACAAGAGAAGCAGTGTTGGCCAACATCTCACTGGCCTGAGCGGAGAGCACACAAGTATACAGGCCTCCGTCGGCCTTGTGGGGGGAAAAAAGATCCTTTTCCTTCAGTGATAGCCGGGCCAAAGCAAACAGAGCAAATGAGCAGAATAAGAAGAACACACTGAATGTACGTTATTAGGTCAAACTAGTGAATGTAGAATTCTCAAAATATTTCATGTTTCCGATTATGCCTCCTTTTTGCATCTAATAAAACTAGCCAATCCAACAGCTGAGCTCAGCAAAAAATCCATGTTTAGATGTAAACATCCTTCAGTTTTGATTTATGAAGTCTTTTAACATTAAGGTTTCTTTTTTGCAGTAATTTCCAGAGGTCTGTGCGTCAGACATGACCTCTTTCATTACTTCTGGAGGCAGGATGAAAGCGAAGACATTCTTTCTGAATTATTGGAATCTACATACAATCATGGCTTTACTTAAGTGGTACAAAATGTTTTCCCATTTGTATGTCAAGTAGCAGCATGGGAAAATGGGAAAGCAGGCTAACGTTTTGTCTTTTTTGTTATATCGCATTAAATACAATGTGTCAATGTATAATAAAAAAATTAATGCTTACTTAGAAAAAAAAATACAGTTTAGGAGAAAAAACAAAAACAAACAGAAAATGACAGAATTGCTTTTCGCCAATTTTCAAATGTCCTTGACCCGAACTAAAATATCTTAAATGCATCATAAATCACATGTGTAAATCAAGGTAAATGTTACTTGTAAACAGTATATTTGTATTTTGCATTTCTCCAATTAAGATATATTTGTCAAAAAAGTGATGATAATTTTTTTTGTCTTTAGAATACATAAAATCCTAGCTATGAAATTAGTGAGATCAAACTTGAGATGTGGTGGAAATAACATGTTTTGGTTTATTGTATAAAATAAAATTCTCTTCATGTAAATTAATTGTTGGACATTAATTTGTAGGACATTGTTAGGAGACAAATTAGTCAAACTGGAAAAAAGTATGTGCTCTCTAAAAGTCTACAAGAAACCCCTCTGACTGGATACAAAACTCAAGCCTCAAAGTGACTGAAAGCAGCAGTGTAATGAAAGATCACTTCTGGGGATTTTTTTCATAGATAAAAACTTTGATGTCCCACCCACTCCATGGGTTGTTGGATACAGGTTTCTCCATCCTTGATAACTTACATGATCAGTGTTGTCTTTTCCCCCTCTGCCCTTGTTTAATTTCCACTTCCTGCTTTATTCTTGGCTTAATCCAAACGAAAGACAGCTGTGCAGCGGAGCGAGGGGTGGGTTATATGAGAGAAAGTGACCTCTTCAACTGTTTTAACTGATTGTGGGAACCAGAGTGTGTGGTGGTGTGTAGAACTATCGTTGCAAGGCAGCATGTCAGCCTTGTTTCCAGCCTTCTGTGTGTGCTTTCTGGCCAGGTTAATGCTCTCCGGCCCAGGCTACAGGCTCTAGACCACATCAAGCGTTGCTTGGCAATTTAAATAATTGCAAAATGCAAACTATATAATAGCACAGCTCTATATAAAATATGATATATATGCATACAGTACATACCCATGTAAAGCAATATATACTATATAGCAAATCTGCTAAATGACAATAAGACATTAAGATATTAAGGTATTCATTATTATTATAAACATTAACATCATGATTTTCTGTAAAGGTATTTTGAAATAATATGTGACGAGTGCTATACAAAATAAATTTTAATTGTACCTTTTAACTAAAGTACTGCTAAATTCACCACGAGCAGATGTGTACTACTGCATGTACAATATGAGACAAAGTTTATTTTTATGCCTTTAAGGGTAATGTTTATCTAATCGATAAGTTATTCAGTAAACCCATATGGCAGAAGTGTTGCTATTTGTTTACCGCTCTTTTAAAATCGAAGGAAGTGACTAAACTTTAATAAGGCAACAGGACCTGAAAAAATAAAAAGTAGCTTGAGTAAATATAGATTAAGCACCCAAGCAGTGGGAAGAAGTACATTTCTGAAGACTTTGGGGCGAGGAAGAGAAAACAACTGACTCATTGAGGGTTCAGTGAACTTTGTATTTAAATATGGATCCTTTGTCTCTTTTTCATCTTCCCTTTCTTTGTTTTTTCCATCCACATACATAGTTTTTGATCAAATGTTTCTGCAAGGTCATTCCTTCATAAAAAGAGAAAGAATAAAGATTTTTATACATCCTCAGTTCATGTTGTCCGTAGTGCAGTCTTGTGGAGAACTTGAAAGGCTTTGGTAGGGCTCCCCAGGGGAAGCTTCGACTCTGTGTCTGCTCTCTTCTGGCCTTGTTCTGGCTTCTTAATGGGGGGAAAAAGCGACTGTAGCATGTCCCCTCACCTCCACAGGGTCATTAAGTTCAGGGCACAGGGTGAGCCCTAAACAGGCTGGCCCAGACAGGACATCTATCTCTCCCAGCAAGGCTCTGGAGACCGCAGGGACCTTCTCCCAGATGGGCTTCAGAAGAATCCACTCCCATAGCAGATGTTACAATATTGTAGCCTGGTCTTTATGTCCAACGAGTGGCTGGTCCAAGTATATCTCAACATCCGTTTTTGAGGATAGTTACTTTATATCACGCCTTTAAGCTAAGCTTTTAAAAACTAATGATGTACACTGCAGTCGCCAGGCTGTAACAGCATCCCGGATTCCAATATTTTTGCAATTCAGAAAGATGAATTTAGATTTAACAGTTCAGAGAGGCCATGAGAGATGATTTGTGAATGGCTGTTTAGCAACGCAGCTGATGCCAGGTCACGTTAATACACACGTTGATATACAAAACTTACATTTTAGGCTCTTATTCAATTATTTATTCAAAAGAAGTGCCTATTTAGAAAGTATGCGATTTTGGACGCACGCCTGGTATGAATGATTTGTTTGGGAATCTGTCTGATCCAGTTCACAAGTTTAACTACTGACTCGATCCATTGCTGTTAGAGGGAAACATTAAAATGTCTTTTTTTTTTAAAGAAAACTCGGTAACACTTTAGTATAGGGACCAATTCTCACTATTAACTTGCTTATTAGCATGTCTATAATTAACATATTGGCTTTTTATTAGTACTTATAAAGCACATCTAAAGCTGCATGACCATATTCTACATCCCTAATCCTACCCAATACCTAAACTTAACAACTACCTTAATATCCATTAATAAGCAGCAAATTAGGAGTTTATTGAGGCAAAAGTCATGTTAATAGTGAGAATTGGACCTTAAAATAAAGTCTGACCTCAGACAGACACCTTGAGACGTATTGGTTGCTATTAGTAAGGACATTCATATCATGATTCTCTATTTAAAAATGACTAAACTGTATCATATTAGATAGACCACAAAGATGGCAAAGAGATTGAATTAACTTAACTTCTAAAATATTTCAAGGACAGCCTCAAACCTCTCAGACAGAGATCACTTTTAAGAGTGCAGATGAGGAAATATGATCTACGGCTTTATTTTTGCTGCATGAATTGAGAAGTGCAAAGCAAAGCACTGGTGTTATAAATGTAATTATATAATGCTTTGCCCATTACTGTCTATGCAGATTATTTTGAAAATGGAAAAAATATTTTTTAAATGGAATTATATAACAGATGTAACAATCAAACAATTTAATGAAATACAAACGAAAATGCTTTTCGTCAAAGTTGAGACCACACACAACCTTAGCCTTCAGCAAACAATGATGTTTATTTGATAGATTAAGCCAAAACAATAGAGTCTGAACATTATGTTCAGTTTGTACTCAGCACTTTTGAAAGGGAAGGACTTGATTCATTACAGATGGCTACAATCATATTTGAGGGCAAGCGTCACCAAGTCAGACCAACAGTGGTGGCACAGGAGCAGCCAAGACATAGTGAACACTAAACTTGCTAAAAAAAACAGTCAGTGGAGATTATATTCCCTGACATATTAATGATCCATAAGAAAATGCTCAAAATGAAGAAAAAAGTATATTGTATACACTTATCATTTCTTATTTCTTCCTCTATTAATAACTGGACATGTACACTGGTTTCATGGGATTCATCCAACATCTCAACATTTCTCAACTTTTCTTTGAATTGTCAAGAATAATTTGTTATTCATTAGCCCAATTCTGCTCTACAGTATATATCCTTTGAAATGAATGGCTACAACCAACACAGAAATATACAAAAACAATATTGCGCATTTTATAATGTTAAATATCTTCTTTAATTCGCTATACTGTACACTACTGTTTAAAATGTAATGTATTTAAATGATTTTAAATTATTTTTGAAGTCTCTTAAGTTCACTTTTTACTACAGAAACAATGCAAAAGTGATCAATTTAATACATCCCTGATTAATAAAAGACTTAATTACTCTCCAAATCTCTATCTATCTATCTATACCTTGATCCCAAACTTTTGAACACTTTTGACATTAGATGTAATTTGAGGCATAATTTCACATTTTAGACACATTTTCTGAATAAATAAGCAAAAACCAAATGGTCTTATGATTATTCCTGTTCTCCAATTCATATGAACTGACTGACCTGTGGTGAATCACACTTACCCTCTGTTAGAGATGAGGAAGCTCCTCATTCACCACCAGATGAGTTGCATTCAGGAGCTTTGTTTGACTTTAGGCTCACTCTGGTGTAGTCACTATTATTGCTGTCTTGCACTGGTATACATCACAATTATCTGCATGTGAGTGTTTGTTTACCCATGCAACTATTTAGACTATCCATAGATAAATCTGAGATTACTTCTTATTACTCATGACTCTTTGTAATGACAGAGGGTGCCAGACAGACTGAGAGGTCTCCATTTTTCTGTCTGTCTGAGCTCAGCCATGTTGGCAGTGGAAGTGCTGATGACTGTGCAATGTCTTGGCTGGAGACGGAGAGGAACAAGGCCCACCTGTCTGTCTGTCAGCAGACCCTCCACTCCAGCCATCCAGCCGGCCAAGACACACTCCATTACGCTCAGGCCAGCGGCCTCTACCTGGCTTCTCTGTCTCATGCCTGTATCCAGAGCTGTGGATGAGAGGCCAGATCATATCTTTTATTGCCCTCTTGTTCCAGTCCTCCACAAGGCATCATATGTCATAGATGAATGTGTGGTTCACCAAAAAAAAAAAAAAAAGATTTAAACATTTAACCCAACTGTTGGTTGAAAACAACCCAATTGCTGGGTTTGTCCATATTTTACCCAGCGCTGGGTTTTATTTAACCCAGCATTTTTTAGAGTGTAGATAGATAGTTATAGTTATATACAGGTGCATCTCAAAAAATTAGAATATCGTGAAAAAGTTCTTTTTTTTTGTAGCTTATTTCAAAAAGTGAAACTTTCATATATTCTATTCATTACATGTAAAGTAAAACATTCCAAAAGTTTTTTTTTTGTTTTAATTGATTAGAGCTTACAGCTCATGAAAGTCAAAAATCCAGTATCTCAAAATATTAGAATATTTATTTAGATCAATCAAAAAAAGGATTTGCAAAACAGAAAAGTTCAAATTCTTTAAAGTATGTTCATTTGCACTCAATACTTGGTCGGGGCTCCTTTAGCACAAACTCCAGCATCAGTGAGGTGTGACATGGAAGCGATCAGCCTGTGGCACTGCTGAGGCACTATTGAGCCTCCAGTTCATCTGTATTGTTGGATTAGCTGTTTCTCATCGTTCTCTTGAAAATATTCCATAGATTCCATATGGGGTTCAGGTCAGGCATGTTGGCTGGCCAATCAAGCACAGTAATATCATGGTCAGCAAACCACTTGGAAGTGGTTTTGTCACTCTGGGTAGGTGCTAAAGTCCTGCTGGTAAAGGAAATCAGCATCTCCATAAAGCTTGTCAGCAGATGGAAGCATAACGTGCCAAATGAAATGCAAAATTTACTTTTATCTAAAAAAAGGACTTTGGAGCACTGAGCAACAGTCCAGTTCTTTTTCTCCGTAGCCCAGGTAAGATGCTTCTGACGTTGTTTCTGGTTCAGAAGTGGCTTGGTAGCCCTTTTCCTGAAGACGTCTGAGCGTGGTGACTCTTGATGCACTGACTCCAGCTTCAGTCCACTCCTTGTGAAGCTATCCCAAGTGTTTGAATCGGCTTTGCTTGACTGTATTCTCAAGCTTGCGGTCATCCTTGTTGCTTGTGCACCTTTTCCTACCCATTTTCTTCCTTCCAGTCAACTTTGCATTTAATATGCTTTGATACAGCACTCTGTGAACAGCCACACCTTTCAGTAATGACCTTCTGTGACTTACCCTCTTTGTGGAGGGTGTCAATGATTGTCTTCTGGACTATTGCCAAGTCAGCAGTCTTCCCCATTATTGTGGTTTCAAAGAACAAGAGATACCCGGAATTTATACTGTATGGATGGTCATTTATTGAAGCGCAAATGTAAATATTATTGAGATACTATTGAGATGTATATTTTGAGATACTGGATTTTTGACTTTCATGAGCTGTAAGCTCTAATGAAATGTTTTACTTTATGTAATGAATCTAGAATATATGAAAGTTTCACTTTTTGAAATAAGTTACAAAAAATGTACATCTTTTTTTAGATGCACCTGTAAATATTAAATAACTATAATATTTAAATGTAGATTTTTTTCAGAGAATATATTTTGAATTATTATTATTATTATTATTATTAATGCTACTACTACTAATAATAATCAGCAGTATTTTGTAAAAATATTTTCATGTAATATATCTTGAATTATGATGATATAATAATAATTAGTGTATATATCTTAAATTATGATGATGATGATTATTATGACAATGATGATTATGATGAAGAAGAAGATGATGATGGTGATTGTTGTTGTTGTTGTTGTTATGCTACTACTAACAATAACAATAATATTATTAATAATAATAATAATTATTATTATGCTTAAAAGAAAAACAGTGGAGTGAGACAAATGACCTTAGCATAAGATACATTTTCTGAAAACAAGTATGTTGTGCAAAATACAAATACTTTAGGGGGAAAAATGTTCTTGCTTTAAGAATTTTTAAATGTTTTTATTGGAAAAAAACAAAAATATTGATCAAGAAAAAAAATGGCAGTGTTCTGGAGTATTCCGAATGCAGGGTTGTGTATTGGTATGTCACAGTTTTATCATGTATGTGAGACCCGACCGCAGCATGCTGTAAGTACAAACACCGTCTGACGCTGGTCTTCATGCTGGAAGACACTGAAGTAAATATGGCTTATGCAAGACTGTCCGACAGCACATCTCACAATGAGACGCTTGTGACAGGCTGGAAACAGTCAATTCTGTTTCATTCTTTTATTTGCAGCTGTCTTGCGAGTCTAATGTGAAAAAAATAAAAAACTTAAGCACCAAGTTTCTTTTTGCCATGTTCCTTAACTCCAAGAAAGGGCATGATTTTTCACACAAAATTACTTTCACAGAAGGTAACACTTTCTATTTAAGCAGACTTTCCCCAGTTCACAAAGAGCAGCGTTTTTCCCTCTCTGTAGCTACTAAGGCAGGAGCGTGTGGGAGGCGGTTATGTCATGCTCCTCTTGGGGAGTTACCATGCTGCTGGTGTTGTTAGGTAACTGCGGCACAGCCCTGAGCTTCAGTCAACTTCACTGAAAAGAAAAACAGGATTTCAAATCCATCTGTTACATCTGATGATCAGGGCCACGGGTGGAAAACATACCGCAGAACCAGCCCTGCCATCAGGCCTGCCTGTTTAACATGTTTATAAATGTGACTTAAGTAACCGCCGCTTATAAAATTCCTAATGTTCATGCATTTTTTTGTTTTCAAGGGTCCTGACACCTGGTCATGGGAGCATCAAATGACATGAATGTACTGTATGTGTAAAAACACAAAACAATGCAGATATGTGTCTGAGAAAGAGAAATAAAAGTGAAAGCGTGACACTGTGATTCATCACGAGATTGTCAAGCATGGCAGATAATGGCCATCATGACATGGTCACAATGTGAATGTGGAAAGAGGAGGCGCTGTTGAAACATTTACTTCTCCTTTTGATTTCTGTCCTGAGCTGAGTGTGTCCTGGGTCACTGCTGTCTCCCCTCATCAGCCACAGGACAAAGCGGACTATGTATTACACAACATGGCCACAAATTGTATCCCATTACTTTTTTTCAAAGCATTAAAAGCACAAATGTTACTTTGTTACGATAATTATTTGATATGTTAGAACAGAATCTGTTATTTAACCCTGAATTAACATGAATAGTACTGTTTGTCCCCTCTTAGAGTAAAAATGTCCTGTCCCACCTTATGAGGTCAAATTATAAAATGTTATAAATAACAATTTCATTCAACTTATTGTATTGGTTTGTATTATTAATAATAATCATAGCAATATTTTGTAAAAAAAATAAATAAAAAAAAATAAATAAATAATAAATAGATAAATAAATACATACAATCTGAGAACAGATCTTAAATTAAGATTTTTATTATTATTATGATAATTTTTATTACTAATAGTAGTAAGAGTACTTTTATTATTATTATTATTATTATGCTTAAAACAAGACAAAAGCATTTTGCCATTGGGGTAGGACAAGTTCAACCAGATGAATTCTCTAAAAGCATGTATATTATGCAAATTCAAATATTTTATGCAAAAAAAAAAGAAAGAAATAAAAAAGAAACTTGTTTTAGTGGTTTAGATGTTTTATTGGTAAACAAAAAAATACTGATCAAGAAAAAAAATGCCAGTGTTCTGGAGTATTCAGAATGGGAGTGTTGAGGGTTGTGTTTTAAGAAAGCAGTGCATTGTATTTGTTATCGTATTATTATTAGTAGTAGTAGTATTAAACCAGATAAAATTTGCTAATAGGGTAAGACAAATAAAGTTAGTGTACAGTAATAATGTAATGTATATCTCGGAGTAGCAGCTTATTTGAGTCACATGTGTCCCAGAAAGGGTGAAATTTTCTCATTAGTGAAATTTGAAGGGGATTCTCTATTAAATTATGTGTTTAAAATAGCACAAAATCTCAGCCTAAAGAAGAGAAAAATATGAGCTGATGAAAACAAACCTTGACCTTGAATAATAACATGCTAAATTCAAATGATTTCTTCTTAAAAGGGTTTGTCACGCCACATTTATTGCAAACAGGAGAGACGGCGCTATCAAAGATCAGTGGTGAAGACGACAAGCTCATCAGTCTGTACATTAAACCAATTTCTCTTGGAAATTAGTGAGATTAATGCGCGCCGGTTATGTAAGCAGCGTCTCTGCGGCTCCTGTAGGTCCGACAGTGAGGCCTTTATTTATAGATAACAGGGTAGAAGAGTAAATCAGAGGTCATTCACATTAACAGATCTCCAGTCAGGCTCCAGACACAAAGTGTGGTTTGAGGTTTTAAACTTGGATCTCTTTTTAAACCTAATAGAGATATATTTAAAATTAAAGTTTATTTTCTGGGCACAAAGATGTATCCCATACGGCAGTTTATTTACAGAAGGATATAAATATTTCTTCGTTCTGTTGAGAAAATCTAAATAGTCCCCAAGAGCAGTTTTAGAGAAGTAAAAAAAAAAAACGAACTACATTCGTTTTCCTGAATTTTTTCTCAGCTGACATGAAAAGCACCTTCAGCATGAGACTGAAGTCATGAGTTCAGCCAGAACTAGAGCTGTAATGGGCAGCTGGCAACCAAAACCATGAGGCCTACTCAAGTACAACAGTCATCACACTAATGCATTTGGCCAGAAGAAGCAAGAATAGATTACCCAATAGAATTTTCATACGAGTGAGATAATCATTTCATTTCAGTAACAAGTATACATGTACTTGAGTAAAAACTGATGATTTGTGGTTATGAATATGAACATTACAGCTTCAATTTAGGGCTCAAGTTCAATACTCAATTGACAGATATTGTTAAACATTTATTGATGACCACAAACTCTTTTCTTTTAAAAAAAGTTTATTTGCAAAAACAGCTAATTTTTTTTTTTTTAAATCATTTTCATAAATCATGTTTTTTATTGTTATGGTTTTATTGTGTTAGCTGTATTTAGTTTTTTTTAACCTAATGAAAATAACTCAATTGCAGTTTGATTGCGATTAACTGGAATGCACAATGGGAAAAAAAAAATTAAAAACTGAGTTATTGTTGGAGTTATCTGCTTTTGCAAATTAACTCTTCAAAAAAAATCTAGGTTACAATGAGAAACTTACAATGGAAATGAATGGGGCCAACTTGTAAGTGTACACATAAACACTGTTTATGCAATATGATAACATTATTTTAGTGTGAAAGAATCATTTACTAAACTTTTAATGCAATTAAGTTTTAAAACTTAAAATAATTTTAAAGAAGAATTTAAAGAATACACTAAGTTCTGCATAACCTTGATTTTTGTTTCTCATAACCTTGAGAATGAGGGAGTCAAAATAATTTTTTGTGGTAATCAACAAATGCTAAAAAAAAAAAAAAAAAAAACAATCCAATGCCATGCAACTACGAATTCAGATCGACAAATATCAAATGCTGTCAAAAACAACAAACTGACAAGAATGAGACTTTATTGGATTTATGTGGAGTTTATAACACTAAGATAAAGGGCAGTTTACACATACAATTACAAACAAACGTGATTTGTATGAGCAACATAATTACCTGTACAATATTTCATACATGGTTGGTTTGTGTATTCTCAGTGCATAGGCATTACACACAGAGCAACTGTTGCACAGCACAATAGTATCTGAACAGGCTGAAACGGAGTAAGGCTGTTTTCTTAAGAGACTAAAAATATACTGCGTTTACATTACGTGAACGTAAAAACCCTCTGGAGAGAAGAATGAGTTCTAATGGAGCATGGTCGAAGTCCAAAGAGCCCCCTGCTGCAAGTCTAGCTGGACGATTTAGTGCACAGTACCACCCCATCTACCCATCCAACCGTCCGCATGCATGACACAATGTCCTACGACAGTTTTTAAAGCGAGTTCTTTTTCTTTAACTGTAAACGAGAGGCACTTTGTGGCAACCACAGGCATCATAACAACATATTGCACAAATCAGCTAAGAAAGAGTGACGTGAAACATATACACTGGCACCTTTGAAGACGTTTTGTTTTTCATTAAAGCTGAAAATAAATTTTTCATGCTGCCTGTGAGCTCCACACACCCGTGCCACGTACAAGATGTCTGAGGGTCTGCGTATAAAGGTACTGTGGCTAAATTGTCAAAGGATGTGTCTCATTGCAGAGACGATCCGAGGCTTAAAAGGATAGTTCACCTAAAAATGAACATTCATCATTTACTCCCTCTCATGCACTAAAAAAAATCTGGTGGTGAAATTGCTAGTAAATATCATAAATAACTACTAAGTAATGGCACGTAACAATTAAATCTGAAATTAAGTATAATCACTAAAATAGTATTTTCTTGTCAAATATACTCCATTTTTAAAGTGTTGTTCCAAACCTGTATTTGTCCATATAATAAAATGAATGGTGGAATCCAACTGACTTTCATTGTGTGGACAAAAACATTGAAACATTCTTCAAAATCTTATTTTTGTTCATACAGGTTTAGAAAGACACTAGAGTGAGTATATTTAGGTGAACTATCCCTTTAAATTCAAGTTCATCATGCGATACTCTTCAGTAGAGTCACACATTAAACTGCTAAACATTTAAAACACATCAGCGTACATGTAGAGGGACTGAGGGAAATACCTGCAGAGGGTCATTGCCAGAATGTGAACGAATACTTTCATAAATAGTCGCTTTATTAATTTTTTTTCTATTTTATGCTTTCTTAAAAAAAAAAAAAGAAATTCAGTCAATAAAAACACATTTGATTCTATTGGGATGCACAGAGACAATATTAACGTCTTTTTCATTTCACGTCTATTCTACTACTTTTGATTGCTGTAAAGCATTTCCAGAAAACAAAAATGACAAAATAAAACAACAACAAAAAATACTGTGGACCGCTGACTGAAACCCTGCAAAGACCTGTAACAGTGCAAATGTCTAGTACAATATGTTGCTCTATTATAGTAGCTTTAAATAAGTCAGTGCTTGGGCAGAATGGTAGGTATCAAAGCTGTAGAAGAGTAAGCATTGTCAACTTCAAGTAAGGCAAAGAATACCTCCCGTGGGCCCTGCCTCCTCCTCTGAGCACAATGAAAATCATAACACAAAAATGATTAAGCTTAATTTTGGCAGGTTTTCAGTGATGTGATAAAATGTAAACAAAATGAGAATCCTTGATAGGCTTGCTTTTATTCCTGGATTGGTTAGTGTACAATCTCATAAAGGAAGGCCCAGTCTCCTCCTGTCAGGGAAACGTATTCTTTCTCTAAACGAAGGCGAGATGTACGGTGTGCAGTGGGCTGGTGAGGAGAGTGAAGCCGGAACGTTAACAGTACGAGAAAGGCAGCTTACTCACTACCCTTAGTGAAGATTCTTGCCCAAGAGACTGAGAAAGTTTTTTTTTCTTTTCTTTTTTTGGTCTGGCCACATCAGCCAGATGTTTAAAAAAGATTTGGCATGCTTAAAAGAAAATTATACATTTAAATATTCTCATATATAGGGCTTTAATATTTCTGAAGCAAGCACAAGACTGTAAAATCCATAGCTGCACTATGCTCATTCCAAAGGGAACGAGGCCTGTTCAAGAATAAGAAAAAAAAAGAAAAACAAAAAACCTAGCTAGTGAGGGACATCAAATTGTTAGAAACTAACAACGCACCGCAGTGTGTTTGAATGCTTGCACCATGAGGTTCCTTGCTCCAAAATGACTGTACTATACATTGAGAGTTTACTTTAGCAAGCACCATTGCTGGATAAATGATCCAGATTTCATTAGATCATGCACGATAAGGCTACAAACATGTTATATGGAGCCAAAAATCTGATGTCTGACACAGCCAGGAAGAAAGAAAAACAATGTAAACGCTGTTGAAATCTAATCAAAACTTGCATCCAAGGTTGATACATTCAGAAAAGGGCTTCTCCATGTTGACATGCATTACACGAGATGCTGTACACCAAACCCATTCTGACCAGAGATCGCTGTAGTGAACCGTGGCCACAGAGCCCTCAAGCAAGATTGATCCGTATCCCACAACATACTGAAGAGAAATTTTAGGACTGACGCTACCTTGAGCTCAAAGCACGACCCTTTAAGAAGTGAAACAGAAAACAAAAGCATTCTGTGAGAGCGGATTTAAACAAGTGCCAATTTTGAAAGGGAAACTTGTAAATTATATCAATGAAGTGTCACTGAATGTCTGTTTATAGATTAATATCCCATCTGCAGAAGAAAGAGTGATGGCAATTTCTTCTTCCCAAATACAACCAAATTGTAAATGACTTTAGAAACCTTTTTTTTACAAAAACATTGTATACTATTTATTCGACAACATGGAAACTGAGTCCAATAACATGCACACCTTCGATCAACATTATTGCCACACTGGTTTCCCTGTTGTGTTGTGTTGTATGTATATTTGCATTAAAAAAAAATTATAATAATAATACATGGTGGAACTATACGTTGTGTTTTCTGCCAAGGTGTCATGTAGTTTAGTAGAATCATTACCACCTCCATTCTAGTAGTAGTAATAATGATGAAAGCAGACTAAAAAAATGGCAAGAGATGCAGTTTCCACTGCACAGCAGAGCCCGACTGACACGTGGTGGCCTTCCAGCAGCATGAGAAGCGTTTCACAGTAGGTAGGACAGACTAGAGAAGGACAGACATGGGGGCATGAATGTTGATTAAAGCACTGGCCTAGGTTTCAACAGGTTGATGGAGCAGCGAATTTCCAACTCCACTGAATTTCTCCCATAAACGATCTCCCATCCTGACTGGGTTTCCTTTCTCGTGTTACGGCATGAACATGTATTTACATAATAGCTACTGACGCTGTTTTCCATGGAACATCAGTGTTGATACTTCATGGAGCAGGGTGAATGAACAAAAGAAAAATTGGTCAGCATTTTTGTCCCTACAACTGGTGGCATTTGTGTGACGTGTGTCCTAATTCTGCTTGGAAAAAAAAAAAAAGGGGTGGAAATAAGTACTTGCTTTCAGTTCATATTCAAGTTTTCTCCTTTATACAACTCTATAACGTATGGTTTCTTTTTTCTTCCCATAAAAATATTTCAAACTTTAGTAATCTGTTCTTCATCATACTGTTCATTTTCAGGGTCCGAGTCTGTTGTGTCCGAATACCGGTAATGGTCCGGTTCATTATCGCTAACATCCGGTGTTACAGATGTAGAAGTGCTGGCCTCCGAGTTGGATGGTTCCTCCACTGGTTTTGTGAAGTACAGCTTCACCTAATGGGAGAAAAAAAAGCACATTTTAGCCATGTAAACATTTGTAGCTTGGAACATTAAAACTTTGGATGAGCCTACCACCAGTTTAACACCTTAATGAACAGCAATTGAAAGGCGATGAGCAAAAGTGCTTAACACACCTTGAAGTTTGGAGAGAAGTATCTATTGGCTTTATCCTTATTGGCTTTATCCAAGTTGTTCTTGGTTAAAGTCAGGATTAGATAATCCTTGTCATTCTCTCCCTGTTCCGTGGTTTGGATCCCATCCAGTTCCTTCACTAAACCTCCGTTTTCAACCTTCTCCGAGCTCTCCTCTGGTCCAGGGATGAAGAAGGTGTTCACCCAGAAGTGAAACATCTTATCCTGGTTAACAAAACAAATCATATTATTAAATAAGGCTTCATTTACAACTCAAGTTTTTATTTGTATAATCGCTTTCACAATACACATTACTTCAAAGCAGCTTTAGAAGAAATTCATAATGTTAATGTTTATAATAGCCTCATAATCCACACTGAGCAGTTTAGAGTTGAGTTTACAATGATATAAGCTAAATTTGCCTTGTAGTATCTTTTCTGACATGAGACTTAGACATAATTAATAATCTCAGATACAGCCTGTGGTTTACACCCATCCCTTTCATTAAAGTATTTAAGTCAATATATCATTGAAAAATAAAAATAGAAATTACTATGGTTATGTAATATATAATACATTAAACTCAATGTCCAGAAAAAGTAACTACATAATGATATATCATTACTGTGATATATTATTACTCATGCTACGATAAGATTTTTTCATACCGCTCAACCCTGTTAGAAGCCATTTTGGTGCTGATGCCAGACTTACTCATTTGTTATGAATAATCTTATCTTTTGCTTCAATCAAGTTCAAAATAAAATGCATTGTAATACATTGCGATTAAGTGCCTTATTTGTATTTATTAATTTTCACTTCCCTCCATTTGTAGCATTTAGAGCACATTTATCACTAAATAACCAAAAGATTTTTTTTTATTTTTTATAAAAGCACAATATATGCCATTATATTCCATATACTAAAACAACATTTAGGTTGAATTTCAAGCATAATAAGCACTATATTGTGATCTATACTGATACCATTATTTAAATTATTCATACTGTGATAAGATTTAGGACATACGGCCAACTCTTATGTCAAAATTCCATCCCTAAAAAAAAAACTGCATGAAATACTGTAGTAAAAATTAATCTTAATCCTCACTCTTAACTAATATTACAACATTACATTTACAACTATGCAGCAATAAAGTATAGCAATACTGATTTGTAAGAGCACTATGGGCCATTTGGGAACTGACATGTACCTTTTTCATCATCTTGTTCTGCTTGTGGAAGAACTCCACCTTGATGTCTCCACACACAGGCAGCGGCTGCGGAAAATCAAAGTACATGTACTTCTCCTCTCGCCTTGTGTGTGTTGCATTTGAGGTGTGGATTTTCACCTTCACCTGGTACACCACAAACTGAGGATCTGCAAAATAAAACGATGTGTAATTGGTCTACCAGCCTTGTGCGTCAAACAAAATGTGAGCTTATGCATCTGTTAACATAAAACAGAAGAAAAGCATAGAGGAAAACAACAGGATAGAAATAGCAGAAATATTGATACAGAAAAGACAAAATAACAGCGGCACACTAAGGGCCCTAATTCTGAGAACAGCTGACCCTGGACCGCGCTTCCCATCTCTCTTAGATGAGGCATTACAAACGTCCACCCAAAAGTGGCACTAGGGGCTTTTACTTGTACATGGCAAACACATTTTACAGAGCAGCACTGGCTAGGCTAACAGAACTGAAAATGAGAAACATTTTAGAAAAAGCAGATGTTACCCCAATGCCAATTGGTTTTTCTGAACCCATGCGGAATCTGCTCACTCTTGCTTTTTACAGCAGAATCCCCTTGGAGAAAAAGAAGGAGATTAAAGACTGTCCAGTGGCCTGGTCAGAGCAAGAGCAAGAGAGGGCACTATGATGGGAAGAAATGTTTAAACAGAGCTAAAACACAACACACACTCATGCAACACACAGAGCTAGACTGGGCTGAACTAAAATATTAATGGTCATCAAAGACTCTGGAGAAAACCATAAGTGCAACACCACTGGGAAGCCCTTCGGCGATGAGGTACACTCTTTAAAAAAAATAAAAATCACAAATAACAGACGTTCAGAGACTCATTCTTCCCACTGGTCGCTCTTTTGTGACTAACTTTCTCAGTCTGTCGCACAAGCACATGATTTCGTAGCAATATTTTATTTTTCTTTTGCTACAACATGGGATTAATCAATGCATGCTGATGAACTTTTATCATAGTTTATAGTTATATGGTAACAAAATGGTTAACATTCAACCCGTTCTTTTTCATCAGTAGCCTAGTATTATTTGTGATTTGAATTTTGTGAATGGGAGTTCCTCTTTTGCTATGATATAAGCCGGGCTTTGGATGCTTTCGCATTCGCAATCTTGTTGTTTTGCTTACATCTATACAGCTTTCACTTTTTAAGACTAAAACAAAAGATGGATTTATTGTTATTCTTGATTAAAAAGCACAACAACAATAAAACAGTAAGCTATAATGACAAACTAGCTTGCATAAGGTTTATTAACAAAATGAATAAGATGAGGCATGGCATACACCACATGCTGTTTTATATACAGACTAATAAATTACAGAATGTTTAGCAAACACTGAGGAATCGGATAAATAAAAAATATTAAAAAAAAGCCTTCATAGCGTAATGCAAGGTAAACAGCAAAGATATCAAGCTTTTCAAAATGAAAACAAAAAGAAAAGTAAAACAAACTGGCTGTGGTGACAGTGCTTGCATGTTTTTGTTCCACAAGAATACCAACATGTTTACCACCTCTGGTTTAAGAAGCGGTCTTTTACTTTAGCTTGAAAACCAAATCCTCCGTCCGCCATCGTTTCCTTAATATTCGCATTATTTTTTACCACGCGCGGTGCGCACCTTCACGCTAGTGCTAAACGCGGGGAGTATAAACCAGGCTCTACACCTGAAGCACTCTCACTGACAGCGCCTCTCTTCACTTGACGAGTGAAATCTGACTCCTGCTACAATGTGCCGCGACTCAGCAACACACGCTGTAAGGAGCAGACGCTTTGGAGCAGCGCAGACCATGCACTCGCACAAATGCGACCACATCAAATTTGAACTCGCACATTCTCAAAAAAAAATTGCAAATGCAACCATTTTGGTTGCAGTCTAGAGCCCTGGACGTTCAGATTTCACACAGCAGGTTGTCTGAAGCATTATGAATGATCCAGTCCAGAAGCTGTGGACCGCGTAGAGCAGGCTTGGTCAGTGTCACCAAGAGTGTGTTCAGAATAGGGCCCAGAGGAGGTACAGTAAGAGACAGCGAGACATTGATGCTACAGCGCCACTGGACAAACTTGCACTCCAGGTAAAGAATAGGCCTGGAAAATCTTAACACATTCCTGCCGCTTTTCTTTGAAGACATCAAGACTAAGTGGCTAAAGCACATATAATACTCCTGGAAGTACATTAGGTCGATCTGGATAAAGGTTAAGCGTCTAGGTGCATAGAAAAAGGCAGGAGTTTGAATTTGTAGGGAAGAATTTACAGCAGTTGAAGCAAAAAGGAAAGCCGCAAGCAGCCGTGAACACTGCGTGTGAAAGCAGCCTCTCAGCACAGTTACGATGAAGAAGTGTGAGGGGGGGGGGTGAGAGACTTGATTTCCAGTTACAGAGACCCTGTGTACACCTGGTATTAATGTCTGTCGCTAAAATACAGGAACAAATGGAGGGCAAAATATTTCACTGAACAGCTACAGAAATTCATGATGCCAATGTTTTGGTTTTGATTGCTTCTATTGCCCTCATTTGTAAGTCGCTTTGGACAAAAGCGTCTGCTAAATGATAATAAAGTAGTAAAGCAGTTTCCTCTTTGCTCTGCAATGTATTTTTCACTGTGTGAATGATGTGTAGTGTGAGAGCGGCATTGTTTGTCGGTCATGGTAACAGTTACTAAGGGTGGGCGTGTTTTGCGAATGGTCAATTGTCCACATTTACACTCACCTTTCCACCACGCACCAACTTAAAATGAAGTTTTAAACAATGCCGGTTACATGCAACTTTAAAAGAAAATAATGCCTAATCACAAGTTGGAAAAGTCCATACTCGTCACAGAATACACATGCAAGATACAAGTAATACCAGGTGTAAACAACCAATATGTCTCACCTGAGCACATGAGATTGAATAGCCCGAAACGGATGACAATACAAAGTATAAACAAGTGTCAGAAAGAGAAAAAAGAGAAAGAAAGAGCTCACTTACTGCAGGTCCCTCCACTGAACATAGGCACCGTCTCAAACACCATCTTGTGAAACAGCAAGGCCACCGGTTTGTACTCCAGCTTATTCTTCAGAAGGTAGCTATAGTAGTACACATATCGCCTCTGACTGGGAATAGTCACTCCCTGTGAAACGGCAAACCAGCAGTGTTAATGCGAACGTCTCCTCCTTGGCACATTTGCATCATACTTCTGTAAAAGGGTGCAGCAGCTGGGTTCCAGAAGTAAAAATACACCCCTTTACGCCAAAGGGGAATTGATTTTTAACAATTACTTACAAACCTTTAAAAGTCATCTACAAGGTTGTTAATTTATGTTATATGCTTTTGTTGATACCATCAGCCCACATTATTCTAAATTAATTTTTTCGTAATCATATAACAGAATTCCTGGTTTAAACAAACTACATGACCCATGATACTGCCAAGAAATCTCAACCAATCAGAGAATCGAAACAAGCAAACTGTGCCCAAGGGCTACATGGCACCCACCCACACATAAAGCACTGCGAAAGATGTGATAGTCAGTCTCCCTAAGCTCTCAAACTGATTACATATTTTTGTATACAAATATATAATTTTTTATACAAATTTTGCAATAAATGTAAAATATCGTTTCTATAAATCAACATCAACATCTTTAAAATCAATAATTTGACATTTCTCCATCACGTTTAATTTCATTAGGTCATTTGCAATGCTTCATAGGATTGTAGTTATTTCCCCTCAATAAAATACAGTCTTGTACCTTTGCCTTTTTGTTCGATATTCAAATACTTTTTTGCTTCAAATCTATGTTTGTAAGGTTGTGATTCACCTCATAGCTGGTGGGTTTGATTCATGGCATACAACTCTTTAGCAAAGACTTTTTTTTTAAAAAATTATTCTCTATGGGAAAAATGAATGGGAAAAATACTTCTGGAACAAAGGCCACCGAAAAAGTGGATGAGCACCTGTGGGGGGGGGGGGGGGGGGGGGGGGGGGGGGGGGTAATATACCTGCCTACATCAGTATGGACTTTTAAAATTTAACCTTGTGATTGACATCTCTATACAAAAACTTAAAATTCAAAACTTGAAAGAAAACAAAGCAAAAATATATACATCACCTTCTTGTCTCTGGTTCTAACTTCACCATAGAAGTCCAGAGCCTCTTGTGCTTTTTTGAATTTGCCTCGGTGTAACAAGTACGCACATATCATGACACCCGTACGTCCCTTTCCAGCTTTGCAGTGAATGGCAGCCACATGATTGTCATTTTCACTGAGCCACTTATCCAGATCTTCACAGAAAGGTTTAATGAGTTCTAGCTGAGGAGGATTGTGATCCTCAAATGGATACTGTGCAACTGCAAGAGAAAAATAAAAAGTTCATCAAGACCTTCATCATTACCAAACAAAAACTGACATCACATTTACAAAACCATCTGTAAATGGCAGATTTATGCAATCCAAGTATCATACCTCTGCAGTTAAATTTGGCAGCATCATAATGTCTTTCCGAACATCTAAACAACACAAAGAAACTGATAAGTACAGAAGTTCAATGTAACATTTCTGCTAAGAACTTTGCATCAATGCCAAAACCAACAGAACAGTCACAGCTAAATAACAGACCTATGTGCACTGACAATGCCCTCCATTCACAATGATCAAAAAGCTTGTTTTTCTTTAACGTTCAATTGAACACGACTGCAGCTTTTCTACTTTTAACAGCAAACTGGAGGAAATGTTCTAGCAGTAAAAGCATTTTTACAGAACTGAAGTTGTTTGAAACACACTTACAGATTATATATCTTGTAATGATTTTTATGCTTTGAATCCAGGAATCTGCAGAAAGAGGACAACAATTACTTTCCCAGACAATCACGGTTAGTTTTGGTTAAAGGAAGAGTTCACACAAAAATGAAAATCCAAAATTTTTTGTTCAGTTTTAAAATACAAAGATTTGTGAAAACCACTGGAGAGATTTCGGTCACTCCAGTGAAAATCACTCAAAATTTTTGATGCTTCAAGAGGTTCATAAAGACAATGTTATGCACCATAATTGCTAAGTTCAATCCAAGCTTACATTCACATAGAAACACTGATCAATGCACATACACAAAACATATTGAATAGGCAGTGGCTATTTGCACTAAGTGTAAATAGCTATAGAGGCTATTTACACAGTGCAAATAGCAATTAGATACTATTTGCTTACTATTTACACTAATTGAAAATAGCATATTTTCTTAGCGGTGGATGCTTTTTACACTAAGTGCAAGCAACAATGAATTCTATTTACACTAAGTGAAAATAGCAGTATTATGTGATATGAGGAAAGGGAGGAAAAAAAAAGTTTGGCAAAAGGCGGGTTCAAACCTGGGTCGATCGCGTCAAAAAGACTACGGTACACGCATTATCATTTACGGTACTGGAGCTGAAGTTTGACAGTCGTCTTTTGTAGTGTTGACAAGCCCAATCACACGTTGGTGGGCAAAGTTAATGTAAATAGCCTCTGCCAACAAGGTGGGCTATTTGCACTTAGTGTAAATAGACGCTCCGTATTGAATATGGTAAACGGAAGCTCAACGGTAACTGCTCGATGTGTGAGAACTAACCTCATTTCTTCTTCCATTTACCATATTTGATGTGCTTTATCCATCCAACAATAATCAATGTTTATATATGAATAAAAATCTAAATGAAATCTTTTATTACAAAATTAAAACATTATAAAGTGATCACGTCTCTTCAGATTTTTTTTATTAAACCGCTTGATTCATATGGATTTTCTACAATAACATTATGAACTTTTTGAAGTGTCAAAGTTTTGGTTGAATGGCAGGACGACAATCTCTTAGGTTTAATTAAAATATCTACATTTGTATTTAGCATATGTCTTTCTAGAATGACAAAAGGCTGAAAAAAGGTTGTGTGGAAAGCTATTATACAGAGATGGTTTTGGTATGTTTTATGCAAATGACTAACCTGTGCATGCAGCCGTCAGATGTCAGACAATTATATTACAATTATAAAAAAAAAAATTACAATACAAATAAATATTTGGCAAACAAAATGAGATGACAGACATTCTCAATCACCATTTAATTAACTGTATGAAAAAGGAACTGTCTGATCTCTGATTCAACATTCTGACTTTTGTAAACTCTTTTATTCAGAACATAATCTCTCTTAAAACACCTTATAGTGTTACAATAATCACAGCAGTCTATTGCTAGATTAAGCTTTAATTTAAAAGGTAATTTTAAGCGGTAGTCCTAATTCTAACTGAAAGAGACAGTGACTGACAGTTTTATCATGTTAAATTCTACAATGCTGCTTGGTTTAAAGCAATCTATTGTATAAAGTGCTATGTAAATTAACATGACGTAACTGGACTTTACTGGAGTGCGGAACTGCAGAGCTGGTGCAAACCTCCACATCACTATGATCAGATGCTTGTCAATAATGTAAACTAATCATTTCAGCCTTACAGTATAGGCATGTGTTGTGAATTAGTTTGAATGTGCATGTAAATCTATGCAATTATCAGTGCATGAAACCCAATGTCACTAAGGAACTATGGATGACTAGAAAAAATGTCTAATGCACTGAATTGTTGGTGGAACTTAAATACATAATTTTAAATATTTTCTGCACAGTCAAGGCTAAGATTTACAGTCAAGCAATTAAAATCACAAACAAAAATCACATACATCCGTATGACTATGGAATGGCATATTGAATGACACACAGTCTAACATTAGTTACACATTTTACAAAATGTCACTGAAGGTGACTACCACACTATAAACTGACAAAGCAGTACATCAGGTCATTTCAGAGGTTCTGGAAACACTGTGTGACAGGCCAATGGCTGTAACCATCACAGCAGTTTTTTTGTGTTTTGCTACAACATGGGTTGCAAATGTTATAAGAGACTTACAGACACAAAAGTTATACTGACAACATTTCCAAAGAATATAAAAAGCAAATACTTACCGGACTACATCATCTATGTTGTTTCTGTAGACACCCTCAAGTCTTTCAGCAGGAAAGCCCATTGCTATAATGTTAGGATAAATATCTAGATAGCAGAGTTAAGGAAATCTAGACTCTTTCTAGGAAAACTGATATGGATGGGAGGAAAAAAAAAACTACAATCAACTGATGAAATATGAACCCATTTATAAAGTCCACTGGCCACTTGTCAGTTAAACACATATCCAAAACACAGACAACGTTGGTGAACAATACAGAGCAGCTAGCAGCTAAATGACGCCACAAGAAGCAGGAAAACTAACAAACACCAAGCCCCGGTTTCAATTGAGAACTTACGCATTTCCACTAAAGTAGTGCTTTACTTTTTAGTTCTGCAATGAGAGCTCAGATAACAGCATTCTGGGTAATATAGAACAGATGGCTCTCGCTGTAAGAGACCAATGCATAGACCTCTAACCCAGAGGGCCACACAGGGGCACTAAATAAATCACACTGTGCCTCAGCCCAGCCTGGAATCACTTTCCTTCCTCACATTTCCATAAAGAGAGCATCACTTCTTCAGCCTGACATACACTTTCAAACCTTTATTATCAAAGATGATCTAATCAGACCCTGATATAGCAGATGAACTGGTGGCAAAGCAATTCTATCAAAATATATCAAAACGAGACTCACAATGGTTTAAATCTACTTCAGCAATTTAACTCTGGAAATACAACAAAATATTAAATGTTAAATCTCACTCCAATCACTCCAATCTGAGTACAAACGAGTTAAACAGACCCTTAATAACAATCTCAAAAAAACAAACAAATCATAGTAGTATACAATGATAGCCTCTGACATAATGCTCTACAAAAAAAAAAAAAAGAAAGAAAAGTCTGGACTAGATGACGGTAAGCAACGTCTTGTGTTCTCGGATGGTGTAGCATGTGGTTCTCACTCCTGAACTAGCAAACTTGACATTTCAGCAAAGAAAAAAAAAAAAAATTTGACAGCTGTATGCATATGAGCTCATCTGTTTTCACATGACAATCATAATGAGTTTAAATTATTTCTAAAGAAGGTCATAAAACAGTAAAAAGTTAAGGAAGCTAAGAGATGACAAATTCAACCGCATATAGTAAACAGATCTGGTCAAATTCAAGGTGGATATTTAATCAATAACAAAAATGCATTGCTCTTTTAAAAAGCTCCCTATATTAATTGTCAGGAACAAAATATGTAGAAAATGCATACCACATATCTAGCTTTCCAAGATATGCGCACAATATTATCTAAATTTAAATCGCCATGACCTCTTTGGTCATGGTGAATGTGACCATATCTTTAAGATAAATGCCATGCATAAATAAACAAAGTAGCTATAAATACGATGCATTTAATAAGGCTACCATGCCTCATTCATACTCACTGGACATAAAAGTAATTGAAGGTTTGACAATAAAAACTGTCCGGGGCCATTGTTGGACAGTTTCAAGCAGAACTGTCACTTGTCCAATCAGGTAAGTGCTGCACTGACATTACGTCGCACATTGGTATTTTTGTTTTGTTTTTTGTCTTGCAGACATAAAATTATCAACAAACCTTTTAATGAAAACTGAAAATGTACTGGAAATAAATGGATAAAACAAAATCTAAATCCTAAAAAAAAAAAAACACATTATTTGTTGAGCACTGTGTACTTTAAGAGCAATAGCTGTGCAGATACAGTAAGGCCAGTTCCTCCATCCAGAAAATGCTTTAGGTGAATTTTAGTCTAATCTTGGCTAACTTCACAGAAGTTAAAGAAAAAAAATTAAATCTTAAATTTAGTAAACATATTTCATGACGAATGATCATACAGGATGTATTTCATCAAATGAAGAGTTTGTATTCTCACCAATCATTGCGTAGACATGTTGCCTCAGTAACATAAAAAGGGACTGAAAGAATGAAATCATTCTCCATATTTATCCTTTCAAAACTTCTGTAAGAACAAGGAGTTCTACATTCCACCTCAACACACTGTGTGTTGTAAATACAATTAGTGCTTAGCACGATGCAATGCAATATAGTGAACGCACACATCATCTTAGCAGGCAGGGGCAAATCAACGTCCATGCAATCAATTCATTCACATGTAATACACTAGCTCTAAAACAAAACAGCATCCTTGTTTAGTGTAAATACACTTAACATTTCAAAATTCTTGACAAAACATGCACCAAGGCCTACCAGATTCCTATTGCCATTGTTATAGCGCTATACAGAGAAATAATAGCACCTCTTCAATGATTGGATCCTGCCCTCTAACTGTCCTTCCAGTCCTGTTTCTTAGTGTTTGGTACACCTGTCTTTTTGAATACTACAGGACAACGAATGGGACAGTGATGTTAACAGGACTACAGCTAAACGTCAGGTTTGGTGTTAATGTTCAATATCACTGAATCCTGCTGAAATAAAACGAGCAATCAAACCACTTATGCTTTGCACTTCATCTGTAAGGATGTAACGCACCTGATCAGTCATCACAAACCCAACAATGTACATTCATACAATACCTGTGCCTTTACAAAACGCAAATGACATTGACATATGGTACATAACAGTGAGCAAGCATCAGTGACGTCTCTAAAATGCAGCTCAACAGAGTCGTCTTTAACAGGACTGCACGGATCTCTTCCTGCGATTACGAAAAAGACATACTTCACATACTAAAGCATTTCCTTTTTTACGCAAGTGTGTGAACTGACTCATTTTTGCTCAATCAAAACTACACCAAATTGAACGCGAGATCTATTTTCTGCGAGCAGCTGATGCAATGGCTCTTTGTGTGACACTGCTTGTGCATTTCATCTAATCCATCGCATTATATAAGCCAGCGAGTCCTCTACGCGACGCATCTTTTGTTTTAAAAGCCCAAACTGCAGTTTTCGTGCGAGAAGCCTTGAGTTGAAATGAACGCGTTTTGTGTGCTGGATTACAGATTAGCAGCCAATCGATAAATCATATTACATAAGAAGGGAAAATGACATTTTACAACCTTACTGGCGTTGCTTATATTGTAGTTTGCACATGCAACTAACGTTAGCCCAGAACAACTGTACAGATGAAATGAGTGCGCGTGCAGTCTGTTGATTTTCTGTCTGCTCGTTAATTTGGTTAAATCGAGAACTGACATGAATCTAAACGGCGCAGGATTCGACTTGATCCAGATACAGAAACTTATAAATCTAGATCATGTCAAACTCCAGTCGCCGACTAGGTGACTAGTGCCAATAGTTTGTGCAAAAAAAACAAAAAAAAACATACGTTAATTTTTTTTTTTTTAAATAAACATACGTTAATTTCGTCTGTATCTATCCTCCGATCAAGCGTTAGAGATTTCTCGATTTAGAACAAGATGCAAGCTATTACCTTCACAGCAGACACTGGTTTCTACACAATAGACAGAACAGGGACATTTGATTGATCAAAGAGGATACAGGTCAAGTCCAAGTCGAATCCATCTTCCTGGTATCTATATTTGTTTCGACTGACAAATTCCTTTATGATCGCAGCCATGGCTGTGACAGGAGTCTTTAAGGTTTTTAGTGTGCGTGAGAGTATTGTTGCCTTCGAACGATCGGTCAACTTGATGCTCTGCTCGTTTCGCAGTCCCCCTGCTAGCTAGAAAGGAGTCTGCTGTGGATCTCTCATCAAGGGCCTCGCTCCAAACCACCACAGGCCCGGCTTCCAAAATGCCCTCCTCAGCTCAGACGAGCCCCGGGTGAAAAGATAAGCGACGTCCCACGTCTCAAACTGCAGAATTTCTAGCGCACGACAAGTCTCTGTTCGCACCGTAGCCGCCGTGATTGAACGGAAAGGCGGAGAGAGGGTTCTCTCCGTGAGCTTCCACTTCAAGAATGGTTGTCAAGCCCCGCTCGCACTCAGCTCGCGCTCCGTCTAGCCGCTAGCTTCAACGGCTAGCGCGCTAGCTCGTCTACCCATCCTTAAAAAAATAAAAGCCATCGAACATTGCAACAATCCGCGATGCCCAGGTTCCAACACATGAAATTAAAGGTGACAGCCTCCACCAAGAAATTAAAAAGTCGATATTTAAATGTCGCACAGGAGAGGTATCAAGTCGGGTCCTTTTCCTCCACTTCTCCTCTGTTAAACTCTCAAACTTCCATCATGGCTTCCCATTGAAAAAAGGTGACGTTCGGCCAACATATTCATACGCCGTGCCAAATAGTTCCATGAATGCAGTATTTTATGAATATACCAATGATTTTTCTGTGTTTCACGTAGATACACACATTATTAGGTACAAATATTTAACTGTTATGACATTAAATTATAAAATACATTAACAATTCATTTTTTTATGTACAGAAAGCGGAAGAATACAGATAGAGCACAAACGAACTACTTTTTGTTCCAGGGTCACGTGTGCACAGAAATGAGGGAAGTTTCCAATATTTTATATCAGATTTCAAGTCAGTCTGTTGGTATTACACACCAGCATTCTCGTTTCCTTTTTGAAAGAATTATTTATTGGTTTGACACATGATGACGGAAAAGAACAACATGGAATGTATATTTTTGAAAAACTACAGTATACGGGGGAAAATATCAGAATGCGCGTAGTTACCCCCCTCACCAATGCCTCTACTACCCTGCTAAAATAGAAGGCAGGAAATTGCTGAAATGCTTACGCAAGCAGAAAAGTAAGTTACTGCATAAAGGCACAAGCACACCATTTGGTAATTATAAAATAATGTTAGAAAATGTATTGCGCCAGCGATTATGCAAATGTACTTTACCATGTAGGAATGTTATAGGCGTGTTCTGTACCATTTGCTCAAATGTGCATTTAGCCCCCAAGAAAGGAGGTGGAAGGTTCTAGCTGCGCTTCAGATGGCAAATCTTTATTGTACAGCGCCATCTGTCAGAATAATCTAGAAAGAAAGTTCGTGGATATTACAATGACACATTCTCCATTCTCCGGTTTTTCGAGTACAACGCCTTTCTAAATGTTTTTGAAAAGATCCCTCCTTTTTAAACCTGTTTGAAAAAAATGTTAAGTAGCAACAGTGTATAAAAGCAAGTTTTCCAATATTTTATTCTATGACAATCATAGGACCATATAAAAACCAATCAATGAAATGACATAAAAATGGATACATTTTAAGAGTTTTATTATTTGGTAATTATTTTGCTTTTATCCGTTGATGTAATACATCTCATATGTAAAGATTAAACCTATTTTTTCTTGTTTTCGAAGAGATGTTGCAGTTTTGTCCTTCTCTTATAGCAATATCAACAACAACAATTCTAAAAAAAAATATTCTCGGATTTTGGTGTATTTTGGTCCATTGTATACGACCCAATTTATGCCTAATTTATACGTTATTTATGATTTATTAGTATGTTAGATATCTTTGTTTTATATGTGGAATTAAGCCATTCCACCTTGATGGTCTGCTATTTTTTTATGCTTATTCCATTTGCCGTTGAATAATATCTTCCTGTATTCTTGTTACACAATGAAAGCTCTTCTTAGCCAGGAGAGGGTAGTGGTGCGCAGAGATAGATAGAATTGTCACGCGTAAAGATAATCTGATTCCCAATTCATCTCTAGCCAGTGTGTATCAGAAGATGTCATAAAATTACATTTTGAAACCACGGAGCCCTTTTATTTTATTTTCAGTTTATTTTATTTTCAGTTTAGTTGTTTTACTGTTATGGTATTGTGGAGAATGCGTTGAATTGTATCCTCATCAGTCTACGTTTGTAAATATTTCAGACGGTCTTTCTGTTGCAATAAACAAACAAATAAACCACTGAGACCTTTTTCGCACAGGTACACTATATTGCCAAAAGTATTGGGTCACCCCCTTCTAATGAACAGGTTTGACTACTTTAGTAATTTCCATGAGTACAAATCTTAATGTTTAAGCATATTATGATATTCTAGGGAATTGCGTGCTTCTAATTTTATAGCAACAGTTTGGACAGGACCCTTTTCTTTTCTAACGTGACAATGCCTCTGTGTATAAGGCAAGGTTCAAGAAGAAATGATTGATTCAGTCAGTGTGGAAGAACTTGACTGGTCTGCATAAAGCCGAGTCCTAATCCCAGTTGAACACCTCTGGTGTGACTTTAAATGCAGACCTTGAACCAAAAACTCATCACCAAACACCAATGACTTGTACACACACTATATGGGCAAAAGTATTGTGACACCCCGTCTTTAGAATAGAAAAAGACACTTCCAAAACTGTGGCAACAAAGATGAAAACATAGTTCATGTATTTAAAAATTGTATTTCAATCTCTGTTGCAACAGTTTTGGAAGTGTCTAAAATGACTGTACCCATATTTACAAGTCATTGGTGTTTGGTGATGAGTTTTTGGCTCAAGGTCTGCATTTAAAGTCACACCAGAGGTGTTCAGGATTAGGACTTGGCTTTATGCAGACCAGTCAAGTTCTTCCACACTGACTGAATCAATCATTTCTTCTTGAACCTTGCCTTATACGCAGATGCATTGTCAGCACGTTAGAATAGAAAAGAGTCCTGTCCAAACTGTTGCTATAAAATTAGAAGCACACAATTCCCTAGAATATCATAATATGCTTAAACATTAAGATTTGTACTCATGGAAATTACTAAAGTAGTCAAACCTGTTCATTAGAAGGGGGTGACCCAATACTTTTGGCAATATAGTGTATGTGCATCTTGACGCCGTAACCCGACATTTGCCTATCAATCATCTTAATCATCACAGTGAACATCCTAATATAGCCTACTCCACTTAGGCTAATTAATACTTGGCAATTCTTCCTAGAAAGTAGTGCATCCAACTTGACGTGTGTCTTTCATGCAGAGAACTCGGCATGCACAATGTATAATAATGCAAATAATGCAAAATGTTTTGCCACTGTGTTGTTTTGTTTTGCCACTGCATCTTTATAAAAGTTCACAATGTTGATGCAGATGAAATAGAACATAGGCTAACACGGTGTCACGGTTGTGGTGCGGGAAGGACAACGGAGACTTGAGGTAAAGAAACTTCTTTTTGCTTTAATAAATCAATAAACCAAATACAGACATCCAGGAGACAACATAAAAGACGAATGGACGGACAAAGACTAAGGGAGAACTCAGGACTTATAAACACATGGGAGTTAATCAAAGAGAACTAAAACAGGTGCTAGCAATAATAAAATTAACTTAACAAGAACAGGAAAATAACCAAATAAGGAAACTCAGGAAGGACAGGGGAAAAACAAAGAACAAAGAGTCCAGAGCCCTGACATTATCCCCACCTCCCGATAGGCGCGTCCTGCGCTGTAACATATCCACCGGGGAGTGGGGGTGGGCGCCCAGGAGGCTAGATCAGGATGGAGACACAGGAGACCTCCAGGGCGACGCAGGAAGCTCGGGCGGCCGTGGCGGGTCCGAGGACTCGGTAGGCCATGGCCGATCCGGGGACTCGGGAGGCCATGGCGGATCAGGGGATTCTGGGCGCCATGGCTGGACTGCCTCCGAAGCCGCGGCCCCAGCCCCCGCCCCGGCCTCTACGGCTGGAGCCCTACTACCCCCCCCCAAAAAAAAAATTTCCTTGGGGAAAGTAGGGGCTCGATCAGGCACTTGAGGGCGCTCTGGAGGCGCGGGCTCTTGGGGGCGCTCGGGAAGCGCAAACTCCTGGGGGCGCTTCCCGACTCCTGGGGGCGCTGTCGGGGAACTGGCACTGGAGGGCACTTGCGAGGAGCGGGCACTGGAGGGCACTCTGGGGTAAGGAGCGGTGCAGAGAAGTCAGGGGGTAGTGCCGTATCCAGGAGTTCTGGGGCTGGAGCCGGCGGGCTTGAGAGAGCCGCAAACGGCAGCGGGCTTGAGGGAGCCGTGAACGGCCGCCTAGATTTCCTCGCGGCTAGCGGCCTTGACTTCACCGCGAATGGCGGCGGGCTTGCGTGGGCCGCGCACGGCAGCCTTGACTTCGCCACGGACGGCGGCGGGCTTGGGTGAGCCGCGAACGGCGGCCTTGACTTCGCCACAGACGGTGGCCTTGAGTTCCCTGCGAACGGCGGGCTTGGGTGAGCCGCGAACGGCGGCCGGGATTTCCCCGTGAATCGCAGGCTGGAGTTCTGGAGGCAGTGTTGCCAGATTGGTCGGGTTGCCGCCCAATTGGGCTTCTTTTGATCGGCTCGGACCGGAGAATAACGGCCTTGTTATTCTCCGGCTTTTAAAAAATTAAAAGCCGCCCAATCAGCTGCTTTTTTCTTCGCTTTTATCTTTAGTCATGTTATTTTAATATGTTCGAGCTCAAAGTATCACAGTAAAATAATGTGTAGTGCAGTCATCACCTCATTTTTCCTTAACGCAACCCTTATTGGTTCAGTTTAACAGAGACTTGTCAATTTACCATCTTTTATGAGATGTGATGACTCGTGAGTGACGGGGTTTTGGCGCTATAAAGGGCAAGATTTAAATGTACAGCTATATATTCATTCATTCATTTTATTTAAGTGATTGCGATGGCAAAGTGGCCTAAATATAAGTTACACGATAAAGAGTCTAAGAGTGACTCAAATCTCACAATGTGGATTACACGTGGTGAGAGATGAATAGAAGATTTCTAAATATAATTGTAACTGAAATAAGAGAACAGTTGAATGTTTTAATATAAGTCAAAACTGAATATGGGACTATATGATGCTGTTCTGCATCAGAACATATTTTAAACCGTCCAGACTCTACTCTGGTATACTTGGCATTGACTTGAACAGTTTCGACTGTGCAAACTTCTGCATTTGCCTATGTTCTAAAATGTGTACTTCGTGAAATACGTTCTGTCTGAAGATAAAGCACAAGACAAAGGTAAGCACATTGTTGTTAATTGTTATTATTATTTTATTTTTGCTGTCAGATTATCATACAGTATGTTGTCATGAATAAAGACTGGAGGATTCAAGTTGCGGAAACAAGAACGGTTTATTGCAAACACGTCAGACAGGTGAAACAAGGTTGAGCTCTCCGTAGGTTGGGGCAGGTAGCGCAGGGAAGCAATGGGCAGCCAAGTGTCCGGTGTTCAGAGTCCAGGAAACGGCAGAGATCAGGAATCACGGGAGCAGGAAGCAGGAACGGACGAAAACCACTGACCATGACACAGGCAGACAATCAGAGGATCTGACAACACAAGACAGCGTGACAGGATCTAATATAGCCCCTGTAATGCCGAGTTCACACTGCACGATTTTCAAACTCGTCGGATCGCCGTTGTTTTCACACTGCAGGACTATCTGGGGTAGGATTCAGCCGCTGCGGTTTTCACATTGCACGATGGATCCGCGACAGGGGGTTTCACATTGCACGATTTCACAATAGGAAGAATCGCCGACAACTCTGTCTGATCCACAAACTACAGTCAAACGCACATGAGAAGTGATAAGGAAATAACGCAAGATCACACTGATATTATGGTCTAGAAGTCCTTCAGGAACACACAATAATTAATAAAGATGACTTGTTAACAAACATACTTCTGCTGTGAAATTTTTATATACACAAATCTAGCCTACTTGAAAGTGAAACCAACGTGTTGTGCACTTTATAATGAGTTTATTTCTTATAGCTTATAAAAGCCCTCAAAGTGATCAAAAAGAAAAATGCAATAAATATTTTGTCCTTTATAGAAGAATATTATTTACAGGAAAAACCCTAGCCCCTTCTTCATCTTCATGTAGCCTACCTGTTCTGTATAATGTAATCATGTTTAAAAAAAGAAAATACCTCCTCGAACTAGCAGCTGCCCTGTATCTTGCTCTCTCATTGGCTGTAGGTCATCGCCGAGTGAAATCGGGCTAAAATCGTGCAGTGTGAACTTGGCATAAATGATCCTCAGCTGGAGCGAATCAGCCTCAATCAGACACACACACACACACACACACACACACACACACACAACAGAGCGAGGATGGGACCGTGAGCCCATGAACCGTGACAGTACCCCTCCCCCTAGGAGCGCCTCTCGGCGCTCCCAGCCGATCTTACCTGTTGATTGTAATCATCAATAAGGGAGTGATCCAATATGCCCCTGGCCGGAACCCTCCCAGTCCACCAAGTATTGGAATCCTCGTCCCCTCCGCCTCGAGTCCAGAATACGATTTACCGAATAGGTGGGTTGCCCATCTACGAGTCGCGGCGGGGGAGGAACCGGAGTAGGCGGATTAAGACGAGACCAAAAAACGGGTTTAATCTTGGACACATGAAACACGGGATGAATTCTCCTGTATGCAGGAGGGAGTTTGAGGCGGACTGTCACTGGACTAATAATTTTAGTGACAGGGAACGGGCCAATAAATTTGGGAGCCAATTTATTACACACGGATTGGAGTGGAATGTTCTTGGTAGAAAGCCACACTTTTTGACCAATGACGTAGACGGGAGGCTTCGACCGGTGGCGATCAGCCTTGGTGCACGCCCCCACCCGGAGGAGAGTCTCTTGGGCTCTCGTCCAGGTACGGTGACACCTCTGGACGAAGGCGTGAGCAGAGGGGACCGCGACTTCGGATTCCATACCGAGGGCAATTTGGGCAAGGGAATAAAATGAACCGTCTTCGAGAATCGAAACGCTAGCTTGACGGCCATTCCTCCAACGCTAGCTTGACGGCCAGCAACTCTCTGTTACCGATGTCGTAATTGCGTTCGGCAGGGGACAATCGATGGGAAAAAAAAACGCGCAGCGATGCATCTTGTCGTCCAAGGTGGCACGCTGGGATAGCACTGCACCTACCCCCACCTCTGATGCGTCGACCTCCACCACAAACTGGCATGTGGGATCAGGGGCCCGGAGAATAGATGCCGAAATGAAGCGGCTTCTTAGTTTGGTGAATGCAGCCTCGGCTGCATTCGACCACCTGAACGCCGTCTTGGTGGAGGTCAAGGCAGTCAGAGGAGCGGCTAGTTGGCTGAAAATGCGAATAAAACGCTGGTAAAAATTAGCGAACCCCAGAAACCTCTGCAGGGCCTTGCGGGAATCAGGGGTTGGCCAACTTACCACAGCCTTAACCTTGTCAGGATCCATGCGAACCCCCTCAGGCAACACGATGAAGCCCAAGAAAGGAACCGACTGTGCATGGAACGCGCATTTCTCCGCCTTGACAAAAAGCCCATTCTCTAACAGCCTCTGGAGTACTCGCCTGACGTGTTGAACATGTTCCTGGAGAGAAGAAAAAAATCAATGTCATCCAGGTAGACATATGAACTGATCGACCATATCTCTCAACACGTCATTGACGAGTGCCTGGAAAACCGCGGGAGAGCCCGAACGGCATAACCAAATATTCAAAGTGCCCTCTGGGGGTATTAAACGCAGTCTTCCACTCATCCCCGTCTCTTATGCGAACCAAATGATAGGCGTTTCTAAGATCTAACTTGGTGAAGATGGATGCTCCCTGCAACCTCTCGAAAGCTGAAGACATCAACGGCAAAGGATAAGTATTCTTTACCGTGATGTTGTTCAAGCCTCGGTAGTCTATACAAGGTCGCAGAGAGCCATCCTTCTTCGCGACAAAAAAAATCCTGCCCCCGCTGGAGAAGAGGGGCGGATGATCCCGGCTGTCAGAGAATCAGAAGTATATTTCTCCATGGCCTCCCTCTCAGGAACAGAATGAGAGTATAATCTGCCCTTAGGCGGAGACATACCTGGTACTAACTCTATAGCGCAGTCGTAGGGACGATGAGGAGGGAGAGAAGCGGCCCTGGACTTACTGAACACTTCCTTCAGGTCGAGATACTCCTCGGGCACGTTTGACAGGCTCCCCATCTCTTCCTGCAACAAACAACAAGAAACAGAAAAACCAGCAGACACAAGACAAGAGGCATAACAGGCTTTACTCCACTCAGAGACGGTGTTGCGACCCCAATCCACCCGAGGATTGTGTTGTGTGAGCCAGGGGTGACCTAACACAACCTGAGCCAGTGGTGAGTTGGTAACGAGTGATTGCCTGAGGTGTGAGGGTGATGGGTACCGTGGAGAGGCTGATCTCGGGAAGCGATTGTCCATTTAGGGCGCTGACAGATCTTGTGACGGAGTGAAACCATAGGGATGTGAAGGAGTTGTGCCAGGGAAATGTCCAACAGGTTGCCCTCGGCTCCGGAGTCTAACAGCGCCGTCCCATCGTGTCGCCCGGCCGCCCATTGCAAGAGGCTTTGTTCAGGGACACTCCTCCCGACAGTAACCTCAGACCTACTGTCGGGCTTGATCTTTTACTGGGCAGCTCGCCAGGAAATGGCCAGTCGCGCCGCAGTACATACATAGTCCCCTCATCCAACGATGATCTCTCTCCTCCCGGGAGAGCCGAGCTCTACCCACCTGCATGGGTTCGTCAACCGACGAGTGACTGACCGTATCGCCAGTGTCGAGGGAAGGTAATTCTGGTGTAACAGTTCCTGAAAACCACGAGCCTCCGCTGAATCCATCGTGTGGTCAGATCCTTCTGTCATGAATAAAGACTGGAGGATTCAAGTTGCAGAAACAAGAACGGTTTATTGCAAACACGTCAGACAGGTGAAACTGAGGAAACAAGGTTGAGCTCTCCGTAGGTTGGGTCAGGTAGCGCAGGGAAGCAATGGGCAGCCAAGTGTCCGGTGTTCAGAGTCCAGGAAACGGCAGAGATCAGGAATCACGGAAGCAGGAACGGACGAAAACCACTGACCATGACACAGGCAGACAATCTGAGGATCTGACAACACAAGACAGCGTGACAGGATCTAATATAGCCCCTGTAAATGATCCTCAGCTGGAGCGAATCAGCCTCAATCAGACACACCCACACACAGACACCTGCACACACACACACAGACACAACAGAGCGAGGATGGGACCGTGAGCATATGTATCAATGAATATGTATCAATGAATAACACATTTTATGTATCAATGAATAACACATTTTTGGCTGTCGTGGGTGTGTGCATGAACGAGAGTAAATACCAGCTAATTTACATTGCTTTCTTATCACTTTATTGTGCACTTTTTGCACAAAAATGTGCTTATTTTTACTGTGGACATTGAAAATGATGCATGTGTTTTTCCAAGGGTTAAAGTCATCGGTTAATTTCTTGATTGCCACTTTGAAAAGATTTCTGGACATTTTAAGCATATTTTCTCTCTCCCTTTAACGCATTTGCCCTGTTTTGATCCATATTCCTGTGAAATTGTTTTATCTTTATTTTATTTTATCATCATTATATTATTTTAAGGAGATAAAAATGGGCCTTATCAACTTTGATTGACATGACAATAAAATTCTATCACATCATTTTGGCAGTTAAAATTTTGGGCTGGTTTTAGTTGAAGTGGGCGGGTTTTGGTGAGCTTTTGGGCTGGAAATCGTCAACCCGATCTGGCAACACTGTCTGGAGGCCCCAGAACTTCTTTTCGCTTTAATAAATCAATAAAACAAATACAGACATCCAGGAGACACAACATAAAAGACGAGTGGACAGACAAAGACTAAGGGAGAACTCAGGACTTATAAACACATGGGAGTTAATCAAAGAGAACTAAAACAGGTGCTAGCAATAATAAAATTAACTTAACAAGAACAGGAAAATAACCAAATAAGGAAACTCAGGAAGGACAGGGGAAAAACAAAGAACAAAGAGTCCAGAACCCTGACACAAACACCTATATTTTTTATTAAATAAATATCAGTGTCTTTGACCATACAACAAGAACTAAGTAGTTTTTTTCTTATTAGCATAATTCAAACAGAAAGCGTATTCTATTTTGATATCTATTTCCAAAGCGCCCATCATCACTAGGTGACGATCGAGGGTGTAACTAGGTCTCGTCGCAACAAAGTTGAAGGCAAGCATTGCCAAAGCAAAACCATTAACGTTACATTTCTGGTAAGTGACCTCTTTATTAAGAGTTTGTATTGGTGAACGAGGAAATATGAAAATATGATTTACCTCGCTTTCTTTGTTTACTTTCTCCATGTAGGCTAAGTGTGAAAATTTGAAAATAGCCAATGATTTATTTTAGCCTATTTACTTTCTAATTAAGTGCGTGGGTTAAGTTATTTTTATTAACGTTACGAGTTATATTCATTTTGGGCCGGTTGCACCAGTTGTGGCATAAATGGACACTAAATCTCAATTTACACACATCTAAATATTTGACAGTTGGTCCGTGAAAAACTAGACTGAATCCAACTATTCGTCAGTTATTTTCTCCTGCCATGACACATTTTATGACACGAGGGCGCTTCTTGCGTCCGTATCTATTGCTTGATCCCATTAAATTACTTTAAAGCACAATTTCTCTGCAAAGTGCATAATGACTAACAAAATCCAAACCATGGCTATAAAAAACGGATCACAGATAACGTAAAGTAACTGGAATTTAGACTAGTGAAAGCTGAATAGGACTAGTGGAGTGAAGGGCACTAAACTATTTATTAACTCGCCACAGCCATCTTAAAGGAGCCTGTTTCCAAATAAATCTAATTGCTGAAACTAAATAAAGCAACTGATTAAAGGGAATCTGCCTTTTAAAAACTACTTTTGCTGGTTAGTTCAGCATCCACTTTGAATCAATCAATCAATCAATCAGTAAAATAAATATATTTAGACCTATTTTAAAATACTAAAAAAGAGAGAGAAACAATGCCTGCAAACTTTATAATAACGCAATAAAGCATGTATTTCCTAAGACAATCTGACTAGATAAATAGGACTATTGAATTTTGAATTTCAAAATAACTGTCTGATATTGAATTTCAAAATAAAAGACAGATAAATATTGAAAGGAAACTCCCTGTTTTCAGAGATCAATGTCACATGCTGAAATCCAAACTAAAAGCCCTACAAAAATGTATATAACCTGTCTTCAGCCTAAATTCTGATAAATATAACAAGGCCTTCAGACTCTGACCCTCTTAAAGGATCACCTACTCACTTTAAGACCAATCATCAAATGTCATTGTAAATGTGTTCAGCTTTTTTCTCTACATTGCGCGTTGGCTAAACCAACCTAAAATACAGTTTTTTAGCATTATTGAGAAAATTATTATTGACAGTTACAAAAGTGATAACATACTTCAATTCAATTCAATTTAAGTTTATTTGTATAGCGCTTTTTACGATACAATCGTTGCAAAGCAGCTTTACAGGAAATTAAGTTTCTACAATATATTTATATATTGTAGAAACTTAATATATTTAACTTATGGCAAAATTTGGTAAATTCTGTATGTTGTCTGAGGGTTGGCGTCCTCTGAGGGGTTGGCATCATCTCTTCTCAAGTGTTTGGTCATCTCTGATCATTTAAGGGTTGGATCCAGACTGAAGCTTGTGTAATTCCTAGTTACCACGGGATGTTAATCCCGTGGCAGAAACAGAGAAACAAATAGAGACATAATTAGTATAGCTGTTGTTCCATCCAAGCAAAAATTATTTGTTCAACCAAAGCTAAAAAACAATAATGTGCGTTTGATCAGATATAACTGCAGTACAAGATTATGAGATGCATTATATGAATGCTTGGCTAAAGAGATGTGTCTTTAATCTAGATTTAAACAGAGAGAGTGTGTCTGAACCCCGAACATTATCAGGAAGGCTATTTATAGAGTTTGGGAGCAAAAAATATGAAAAAGCTCTACCTCCTTTAGTGGACTTTGCTATCCTAGGTACTACCAAGAGTCCAGAGTTTTGTGACCTTAGGGAGCAGGTTGGATTGTAGCGTGATAGAAGACTAGATAGGTACGCAGGACCTAAACCATTTATATTATAGGTAAGTAATAATATTTTGTAACTGATACGGAACCTAATAGGTAGCCAGTGCAGAGACTGTAAAATTGGGGTAATATGATCATATTTTCTTGACCTGGTAAGGACTCTAGCCGCTACATTTTATACTATCTGTAGCTTGTTTATTGAAGATGCAGGACAACCACCTAGCAGTGCATTACAAGTCCAGTCTAGAGGTCATGAATGCATGAACTAGCTTTTCTGCATCAGAAACAGGTAACATGTTCCGTAGCTTGACAATGTTTCTAAGATGGAAGAATGCTGTTTTTGTAACATTGGAAATATGATTTTCAAAAGACAAGTTGCTGTCTAATATAACACCCAGATTTTTGACTGTAGAGGAAGTAACAGGACATCCGTCTAGTTGCAAATTGTAATCCAAGAGATCATGTGTACTGTTTTTTAGTCCAATAAGTAATACCTCTGTCTTATCTGAATTTAATAGGAGAAAATTATTGGTCATCCAATCTTTAAAATTTTTAACACTCTGTTAGTTTAGATAATTTAGAAGTTTCATCTGGTCTTGTTGAGATATATAGTTGAGTATCATCAGCATAACAATGGAAACTAATCCCATATTTTCTAATAATATTACCAAGGGGCAACATGTATACTGAAAATAGCAAAGGACCTAGGACAGATCCTTTGTCAGGGTGCGCGGAGATCGAAGGAGCGAGGAGACATGGAATCTTCAAAGGAACAGCATTTATTATCCAAAATGTCAAGAGAACACACATCAAGCGGGGTGAAGACATTTAACAGCAGACAAAAACCAAGGGAGAACAGAGGACTTATAAAGGAACGGAGCAAACAAGATAATTAATACAGGACAGGTGAATGGAATAAACGATGATTACTAATGACAGGAAAAACCAAGAGCGCGGGCTCTTGGGGGCGCTCGGGCAGCGCGGACACTTGGGGGTGCTCGGGCAGCGCGGATTCCTAGGGGCATTCTGTCAGCACGGGCACTGGAGGGACTGGCCTTGTAGAGGCGGGCACTGGAGGGACTGGCCCTGGAGAAGCGGGAACTGGAGGGACTGGCCCTGGAGAAGCGGGCACTGGGGAACGCTGACGAGGAGCGGGCACAGGAGGGCACTTGCGAGGGGCGGGCACTGGAGGGCACTTGCGAGGGGCGGGCACTGGAGGGCACTTGCGAGGGGCGGGCACTGGAGGGCACTTGCGAGGGGCGGGCACTGGTGATAGTACCGGAGCTGAAAACCCAGGGGGCAGCGCCATGTCCATGAGCTCCTGGTTTTCCCTTTGACTGGCCTGTGGGTGCCACGAATGGCGGCATTGACTCCCCGTGGATAGCGGCGGCATTGACATCGCCGCGGACGGCAGGGGCATTAATCTCCCGCGAACGGCAGACTTGGGCAAGCCGCGGACGGCAGCGATGATCTCCCGTGAATGGCGGGTCTGGATGAGCCGCAGGCGGCGGACGACGATCTCCCGCGAATGGCAGGTCGGGGGAAGCCGCGGATGGCGGCGACGATCTCCCACGAACAGCGGGTCTGGATGAGCCGCAGATGGCGGCGACAATCTTCCGCAAACGGCAGGTCTGGGGGAGCCGCGGACGGCGGCAGGAATTTCCCCGCGAACGGCGGGCTTGGGTGAGCGCTAGTGATGACTTCCATGTCGCGGAGAGGAGGGGGGGGAAAAAGGCAAACAAAAGACTTGTAAAAACGGCGAAAACAAAATGGGGGAAGGGCACCACTCACTTCTTTTAGGGTCTGCTGTTCTGTCAGGGTGTGCGGGGATCGAAGGAGCGAGGAGACATGGAATCTTCAAAGGAACAGCATTTATTATCCAAAATGTCAAGAGAACACACATCAAGCGGGGTGAAGACATTTAACAGCAGACAAAAACCAAGGGAGAACACAGGACTTATAAAGGAACGGAGCAAACAAGATAATTAATACAGGACAGGTGAATGGAATAAACGATGATTACTAATGACAGGAAAAACCAAATAAGGGCACAAGAGGGAGGGAAACACAAGACATGGGAACACAGGTCTGACATCCTTGTGGTACTCCATACTTTACTGGTGATAATTGAGATGACTCCCCATTTAAATAAACAAAGTGGTAGCGATCGGACAGGTAGGATCTAAACCATCTTAAAGCCTGCCCTTGAATACCCGTATAGTTTTGTAATCGATCTATGAGTATGTCATGATCTATAGTGTCGAACACAGCACTAAGATCAAGTAAAACTAGCAATGAGATGCAGCCTTGGTCTGATGCAAGAAGCAAGTCATTTGTAATCTTAACAAGTGCAGTTTCTGTGCTATGGTGGGGCCTGAAACCTGACTGAAATTCTTCACAGAGATCACAGAGATTTATTTGCAAGAATGAGCACAATTGAGCAGACACAACTTTTTCTAAAATTTTAGACATAAACGGAAGATTTGAAATGGGTCTGTAATTTGCCAGTTCACTATGATCTAGTTGTGGTTTCTTAATAAGAGGCTTAATAACCGCCAGCTTGAATGGTTTTGGGACGTGACCTAAAGATAACGATGAGTTAATAATATTGAGAAGCGGTTCTTCTGCTATAGGTGACAACTCTTTCAGTAATTTAGTGGGTACAGGATCTAATAGGCATGTTGTTGGTTTAGATGCAGTAATAAGTTTATTTAGCTCTTCTCGTCCTATAGTTGTAAAGCACTGCAGTTTTTCTTTGGGTGCGATGAATGAAGCTGAAGTACTAGACGCCGTAGAACCTACATTTGTTATTGTATTTCTGATGTTATCTATTTTATCAGTGAAGAAATTCATAAAGTCTATTAAACTGTGAGGGAATATTTAGATCGGGTGATGTCTGGTTATTTGTTAATCTAGCCACTGTGCTAAATAAAAACCTTTGATTATTTTGGTTATTATCTATGAGTTTGCGGATATGCTCGGTCCTGGCAGCTTTTAGAGCCTGTCTATAGCTGGACATACTGTTTTTCCACACAATTCTAAAAAATTCCATGTTACTTTTTCTCCATTTGCACTCAAGATTACGAGTTTCTTTCTTGAGAGAATGGGTATAACTGTTGTACCATGGCGCAGCATGTTTTTCTCTAACCTTTTTTAATTTGATGGGGGCAACAGTTTCTAACGTATTAGAGAAGATAGTGCCCATGTTGCTAGTCATTTTGTCAAGTTAATTTGTATTTATGGGTACACAGAGCAGTTGAGATAAATCAGGCAGGTTATTTGTTAATCTGTCTTTAGTGGCTGGAACAATAGTTCTGCCTGGACGATAACGTGGAGCCATATAGTTAATATCAGTAATATGCAGCACGCATTTTGCTTGACTCCAAAAGAGTTTATTAGGTCAGTAAACGCAAGTCCTAACGCATCATTTGTATTATCAACTTGAATGTTAAAATCTCCGACAATTAGTGCTTTATCAACATTAACCAATAGGTCTGAGAGGAAATCTGCAAATTCTTTTAAAAAATCTGTATATGGCCCTGGCGGTCTATACACAGTAGCCAGAGGAAGAGATAGGACAGATTTATTTTGCATATCTGACAGTGTAACATTAAGCAGAAGTATTTAGAATGAGTTAAACCTGTATCCTGTTTTCTGAGTAACATTGAGAATATCACTATATATTGTTGCGACACCGCCGCCACGACTAGTCTGACGGGGCTCATGCTTATAACAGTAGCTTGGTGGAGAAGACTCATTTAGACTAATATAATAATTTGGTTTAAGCCAGGTTTCAGTCAAACAGAGTACATCAAAACTATTATCTGTGATCATTTAATTTACAATTACTGATTTGGGTGTGAGTGGCCTAATGTTTAGGAGCCCAAGCTTTAAAATGTTTTTGTTCATTTATTTTGCATTTTTCTGGTTTAATCACGATCAGATTTTTTCTAGATCCTGCATTAAATTTATATTTTGACCTCACTATTCAGGGGAACAGACACAGTCTGTATAGATTGGACAATGCAAGTACTTCTATCATTTAAGTGGGTAGAACAAAAGTCATCATTGCAGTTATTTGAGAATTGGCTTACTAGTCAAATGGAGCGTAGCGTCCTGGAGATGTTGTCCAACAGGAGTTCCGCCCCGACTCTGCTGGGGTGCAGGCCATCAGCACGAAACAGCCTAGGACGCTCCCAGAAAAGATTCCAGTTATTAACAAAGAGCAGTTTCTGTTCTTTACACCATGACAATAACCATTCGTTTAAAGCAAACAGTCTACTGAACCTTCCGTGTCCTCGTCGATACGTGGGAAGCGGTCCTGACACGATGATCGTCGTCGCGGGCGATGTGCTGCGTACCGTCTCGATCAGGCTCCTGAAGTCCCTCCTCAGTGTCTCCGTCTGCCGCAGCTTGGTGTCGTTAACCCCCGTGTGAATCACAACAGCTGCAACGCTCTCGTCGCCCTTCAGGATCGCGGGTATCTGCGCAGAAACATCGAGAACACGAGCACCAGGGAAACAGTCCTGCATTAGCATTAGCATTAGCTCCTCCATCCCTGTTACTTTGGACCCTCTTCAGTTTGCCTATCGCTCCAATAGATCAACTGATGATGCCATCTCTCACATACTCCACTCCTCCCTCACACACATTGACAGCAGCAATGGGAACTATGCAAGACTGCTATTCATAGACTATAGCTCAGCTTTTAACACCATAGTCCCCATCAAGCTGACTTCCAAACTCACAGGCCTTGGCCTAAACACTTCACTCTGCGACTGGATTCAAGACTTCCTCACTGGCAGACCTCAAGTGGTGAAGGTAGGCCAGTTCACCTCAAACTCCATCACCCTGAACGTAGGAGCCCCGCAGGGCTGCGTTCTGAGTCCCCTGCTATACTCTCTCTACACACATGACTGTGTGTCCTCTCACAGATCCACATCTATTATCAAATTTGCTGATGATACTGTGGTTCTGGGCCTCATTTCCAACAATGATGAGACCGCATACTTGGATGAGGTGGAGAGACTTACATCATGGTGCCAGGACAACTGTCTCTCTCTGAACGCGAGCAAAACCAAAGAGCTGATTGTGGACTTCAGAAAGAGACACCTGCTGCCCTACACTCCTCTTGTGATCAGCGGGACCCCTGTGGAGAGAGTTAGCAGCTTCAAGCACCTCGGTGTAAACATCTCCGAGGACCTGACTTGGACTACACACATCCAAACACAGGTTAAGAAAGCCAGGCAAAGACTGTACCATCTGCGACAGCTGAGGAAATTCAGGGTCTCACCAACAATCCTGAAAACTTTCTATGCAGGGACCATAGAAAGTGTATTGACTCAGTGCATCTCAGTGTGGTATGGAAACAGCTCCAGCCAAGATTGCAAGGCCCTGCAGAGAGTTGTGCGCTTAGCTGAGCGTATCTCTGGGTCGGCTCTCCCCTCTATGCAGGACATCTACCTCAAACGCTGCAGAGGCAGAGCTGTAAAAATCATCAAGGACTCAAATCACCCTGGAAACTGCCTCTTCACTATGCTGCCATCTGGTAAGCGCTTCCGCAGCCTGATGGCAAAAACCGAGAGACTTAGGAGGAGTTTCTTCCCCAAGGCCATCAGGCTCCTGAACTCAAAGTCAGCCTCCTAACATCATCTGACTTACTTCAAATCACTAATCACACATTCATTACTCTCTACCTCATAACTGTCAGTGTCATTTGCTCATTTGCACACTTGCACACTTGCACACAACACTTTCTGTGTCTTGTAACATATCTTATCTTATTTTTATATTTATTTTATTTTTTGTGATTGGCTGCTTCATGTCAACCATGTACAACCTGTTTGCACATTCCTCTCTGTACAGTCATGCTTATCTTAATATTTAATTCTACAGCTTACTGTCATGCACATTCTTTTATATTTTATATTTTATTCTTTATATCTTATTTTTTATTCATTTTATCTTATGTTTACTTCCCTTGTGTTGTTTTTTCAATATTTGCACTGTCCATGGAGCGGACCCGACTCTCATTTCACTGCTGGTTATACAATCTCTGTCTGTATAGTCGTGTATGTGACAAATAAAACTTGAAACTTGAAACAGTGTGTGCACAGTACACTTTACCTTCAGCTAACGTAGCACGGACGTGCCGGACGATGGAGTCTTCGACGATCACAGCATCGCGTTCCGTCTCGCAGAGAGGAGTGAAGCGGTTCCGGGTGAAGATCTCGAAGACCGGAGGCTGTGTGCTGTGTGTACTGTGTACTGTGTGCTTTTGTTAATATCAGATCACAGAGTCTGTATATTCATTAATGTCAATTCCTCCTGCATCATGGAACATGTCCCAGTTTATAGGCCTATATTCAAAGTAGGAGTCTGGAAATGTCATCTTAGCTCATTTTGTGGACTGGTTTGACAACCAGTTTTTCCTGTGTGTGTGTTTTTTTTTTGTTGTTTTTTTTAACTGTCCTTCACTGGTAAACAGCACTGCTAAACCAATTTGATCACCTCATGTGGGAAATTAATATGCTTATATTATTTAGGAGCAACTTTTCTCAGGTCATTAAAATACCCATGAAAAATAAATGCAGCCTCAGTCAGGGTGTGTACACTCTTAAAAATAAAGGTTCCAAAAGGGGGTTTTCACAGCGATGCCATAGAAGAACCAGTTTTGATTCCCCAAAGAATCTTTCGGTGAACAGTTCTTAAAAGAACAATTTTTTCTTAATGTGAAGAATATTTTAATAATCTAAAGAACCTTTTTTCCACTGGAAAAAAACTTTTGTGGAATGAACAGATTCCATGGATGGTAAAGGTTCTTTGAGGAACCATTGATGCCAATAAAGAACCTTTATTTTTAAGAGTGTAGTCCATTTATAGAAGGGGTGTCTAATCCTGCTCCTGGAGGGGCACCTTCCTACAGAGTTTAGCCCAATGTAGTGAAAACTAATTGATTAATTGATATAAAATAAAGCAATTTCTCATCTGTGGTACAGTGCAGGTTATGGGGCTACAAAAGCATTTGTCAGGTGCTTTTTTTATCCATTTGTTAATCGAGTTAAAATATGCCACTGGACAGCACTCGGGGAGGCAATCAGTCAGCTTTTTAGGAGCCACCCCCCCTCTGCTACTCAAATTAAATGTAAAATGAGTTGTCATTGGACAGTAAGAAAAACCACACCATTATTACATTGTGAGCTGTATAACTTATATTCCACTTTTGATCCCAGTGAAAGAGGGAGCGTGAATTTGTCAGCACTGAGCACATTGATGCTCTGCTCACATTACATTTACATTTAGTCATTTGGCAGACGCTTTTATCCAAAGCGACTTACAATTGGGGAATACATAAAGCGATTCATCTTGAAGAGGCAATCAGACAGAGGAAGTGCTCGTAACGCCAAGTCTCAGTCATTGTTCAAATAAGTACAAGCTAGCAAGGGAAGGAGAGAAAGATAAAGGGAAAGGTTTTTTTTCACATATTTAAATAAGATATATCTCATTACTTTACTTATCTTCACTTTTCATGTTTTTATATCACTTTTCATGTTTTGTCATCCTAATCACTGACCAAATTTGTTAATTTATAATTTTTTTAATTAACAAGAGGCAATTTATTTATTGTCTGCTGATTTCACTTGAAATGTAATGAGGAAGTTCACACTTCACAGCTCTCAGGATTAACATGAATAAGCACATCTCAGTTCAGTAATATCAACTCTCCAGTGAAAATGAAAGCCAACTGTGCTGGTTCTTCATTTAAATATGATAAGAGAGCTTAGTGAAAATAAACAGCAGCTGCGCAAATTGGCACCAAGCTAATCAGTATTTTTTTTAGTGTGGAAGAAGTTTCTAATATGGGTAAATTATGTATTTATTTATTTAGATTTATTTTGCAGATGACTATGAGAAGATGGAACTGAAAGAGATTCCTGCTGAAAATATTATTCGACCATTAAACCGCAATGAGGTCATAAGTTTGATCATACGCCTTACTGCATTTGGTGCAGTCACCTATTTTGCAATAAAGTGGATGGTTAATGCTATTGATCCAACAAGAAAACAGAAAGCTGAGGCACAAAAACAGGTATGCAGTTTAATTTCAGCAGTTTGGAAAATGTCAAAATTGAATTATCACTGAATTTGTGTGATTTATCAGTGCTGAAAAAAAATTAATAAAATAAAAAGAATAGTTCTGGAAATATAATATAATGGATATGAGAGAATTAGGTCAACAAAAAAGCAGTTACACATCGAGGTGTGGTTGTTTTAGGTAAGAATGAGATAAAGATGGAAGAATACATTCAGGGGCGGACTGGCCATCGGGAGAACCGGGAGAATTCCCGGTGGCCTGGCAGCCAATTTGGCCCGCTACACTACATTTTTTTTTTTTTTTTATGTTGTTGTTTTTGCCTGCCGAATTTATACTTATATACTTATTTCTGAATTCGCCATTCAATAATAAAACTCCAATAAATCATGAATCGGCTAGTCTTCTTTGCTGGCAACACGATTCGCCTCACACACGCTCCGCGCCTCCGCGCGTCCGCCAAAAGGATGCGAGACTCGAGAATGGAGTAGAAGCGGCCAGGTGGAGCAGAGAGGCAAAACTGTCCTGTTTATGACTTCAAGTACAGGTCAGTTACATCTGTAAATAGACAGACTATTGTAGTTTTGTCTTAGTTTACTTAGTTAAACTGCTAGCAAATGTTAGCAGTAGCAGTCAATTGCTGCAAAATTACCAAAATGACATAATTACTATTGTAAAGAGTAGGAATTTAGCAGACAAATATTCACATCGTTTTATAACAGGTTTAGAGGGAGCTAAGGCAGACAACAACACAACCCTTACGAAAATTAACCATGATTTCACTTAAAATAAAACCAAAAACCATGGTTACTATAGTTAAACCATAGTAACCACAAATTAACAATGGTTTTGCTACACTATATAGCTTCACCATGGTATTTGTAGTAAAACTCTGGTTACAAATGGTAATCAATCTGCCAAAAAAAACATGGTTACTATACTTTTACCATAGGCCTAATAAAACCATGGTTAATTTTCCTTAGGACAAAATTCGTGATAATGCAAAAACATATTAAGATTTTTTCTATAAAGGTATATTCAAGATGTAGCTATTATTGTACTAATTTTGAAATTTAGGAAAGATAAAACAATAGCACATGGTCCTAATGTAATATTTCTTTCTAAAATAAATGTATACTATGTGCAAACAAATTACAATGAGGTGGTTGTTTTGCAACAAGGTGGAGACGTGTTGATGGAAAAAGTGACAGGTACAAGAAAAACACACACATGAGAGACAGAGAGAGATGTCAGGGAAAATGAAGAGACTAAAAATGAAAATGGAAGTTCGAGATAACCTTTAATTATTTTGCGCGGCCCCAGCCTAGGGATTTAAACTTTTATGTGATGATGATGATGGCCATACAAAAAATATTGTTGTCCGTGGTTTAAAAATTTGTTGTGGGTGTTTGGGATGGCCTGGATGCGTGTGAGATTTCCCGGCCTGAAATTTTGTCCCAGTCTGCCCCTGAATACATTCATAATGGTTCAGAATTGAGAGATGGGTCGAACAGTGTTGGTGGGTTTGGTGAGAGTTCCATACATTTTTTAGCTATAATACAATATTTCTTATTATGCTTAGCTTTGAAATTCTAATAGCAGGAAATTGTTCTTCATGATTATATGTAGACTGTAGAATTACATTTTAAAGGGGTCATATGATGCAATTTCAAGTTTTGCTTTCTCTTTGGAGTGTTACAATCTGATTGTGCATAGATAAGATCCCTGAATTTGCAAAGACTAAAGTCTCAAAACCAAAGAGATATTCTTTATCAAAGTTAAGACTCTGCCACGCCCCCTAAAACGGCTCATTCAAACACACCCCCACATGTCTACGTCACGATGTGGAAATATTTGTAATAATATTAATGCCGCCCAAATGTTCAGCCGTGTCAGGGAGACGCTGTGTGTTTCTATGCGAAAGCAAAAGCACTTTATTTGGCCTTCCGAAAGTAGATGCATTTAGGAATCATTAAGTTTACTTACAACAGAACAGCAACGCATTTTATGGACGACAGTTTCGTGAACCTAGGAGAGGAGGTGATTCTGACTTTGCTATGACAATCTGGCGCTTCTGAATCAGCGACTGTAAGTATGTTTTGTTATTAGTTTAAGTATTTGCTATTGACTGTTCAAATGCGGAGTTTTGCGCGTTGTGTGTGTGAGTGAGAGAGAGAGAGAGAGAGAGAGACAGGGTCACATCACAGCGGACTGTACAGCCCGTCAGAAATCATATTAATCGCGGCTTGTGTACTGTAAACACATACGAGCTTCATCACTGTGTCTGTCACGCGACTCTGTTCCCCTTTCAGGCTTGAACTGGTGATAAAACTAAGGACATTATTAACTGTCTTTACATTTATTTTGAAAGATGAAGCTTGCGATTATGGAAAGGGGCGTTACATTTCCGACGAGTGCTTGTGGTGTTCGGCCAATCACAATGCTCTGGGTCAGTTGGCCAATCAGAGCAGACTGTGCTTGTCGGAAGGAGGGACTTTTGAAGCGTTTGAGAGAGGCGGGGCATAGAGGACCTACAATAATGTACAGTATTTGAAAAATAATGTGTTTTTTTAACATTAAAGCATGTCAACATATTCTGTTACACCAAATACACAAAATAATGATCTTTAAAAAAGCATCATATGACCCCTTTAATTAAAAGTTTTGAAGCCCTGAAATGTTTTAATGTCATATTTATGGATATTTTATATATTAAGTACCAGCAACATGTTATTGTTCCTTCACAGGCAGAGAAACTCATGCGGCAGATTGGAGTGCCGAAAGTAAAGCTTTCTGAATATGAGATGAACATTGCAGCTCATCTTGTGGATCCTTTGACTATGCAGGTAGAGAATGAAGTCACCATCTGACTTTATCTACCAGTAATTAGTTGTCTCTATTAAGGCAAGTTACACAAATCATGTGTGTCAACAGATTACGTGGCATGACATTGCAGGTCTGGATGAAGTCATAACTGAACTGAGAGACACTGTTATATTTCCCATCCAGAACAGAGATCTGTTTAAAGGATCCAGGCTTCTTCAGCCACCCAAAGGTAGGCAACAGGATGGAAATATTTCCATCATTTCCTAACTGAACTCTACTCTTCATTCTGAGGTGGTTTGCTTGTCGTCATCTCAGGTGTGCTGCTCTATGGGCCTCCAGGCTGTGGGAAAACTCTTATAGCCAAAGCTACTTCCAAAGAGGCTGGATTCCGCTTCATTAATCTGCAGTCTTCCTCTCTCACTGACAAATGGTATGGAGAATCCCAGAAACTAGCTGCAGCTGTGTTTTCGCTGGCCATCAAGTTACAACCATCTGTTATCTTCATTGATGAGATTGGTAAATGCATATTTATTTTTATGCTTTGCATTTCTCTTATACACCTCTAATTTTGAGATGCCTGTCGTTATTCATGCTTTTAAATATCGATCTGTTCAGTTTCATGGCACATACAGTATATGGATCACTGGAAATCTACTTCTGAACCTAACTTGGTTCACTTTGCTCTTTTAATTAATATAATATGGTAATAAGTGGACGAATCTGTATTTTGGGCAGTTTCAAATAACTTCTGTTAATTTTTATGTCTTAGATTCCTTTTTGAGGAGTCGTTCAAGTTCAGACCATGAGGCCACCGCCATGATGAAGGCTCAGTTCATGAGCTTATGGGACGGACTGGATACTGACTACAACTGCCAGGTACAATTCAGCGTGTGTTTGAATTTTATCACAGTTCTTGTGAGGTTTACTGGTTTGATCAGTGACCCAAAATTAAAGTCAGTTTCCTTTTTTTAACTGATGTTTAGTGATTGTTTTCTGCACAAAGGTCATAATAATGGGAGCCACCAATAGGCCACAAGATCTTGATTCTGCTATACTCCGAAGGATGCCCACAAGATTCCACATCAATCAGCCTGTAAGTCCCCTGAAATTAGCTCAAAATATCTTTGATAGTTAAAATGATATTTTCAGTTTTACTATTGAATCATTTTACTGTTAATGATCATTTGTTTTGTGTGTGTTTAGAATATCAAGCAGAGGGAAGACATATTAAAACTGATCTTGAAGAATGAGAATGTATATTATTCATTGAATTGTCAGGTTATTAAAATGTTACAAGAGTTGAAAGATTCATTTTCTGTTTTCTGAAGGTGGAGTCTGCTGTGGACTTTCGATGAAATTGCAAAACAGACTGATGAGTTCTCAGGAAGTGACCTCAGAGAGATGTGCCGAGATGCTGCTTTGCTTTGTGTGCGTGAATTTGTGCAACAAGAAAGGTAAACTCTTCACATAGCTTCCAACTAATTTGGATACAGAATTGAATTTGGTATATTTTTATATTTTGATCTGAAGTTTAGGCTCCATTTATTCTTTACATACTGTCTAGTGTATTTTTTTATCAGTATGAAACTGACATTTTAAACTGCTCCCTTATTAATCCCCTTCATCTGATGATAGTCCAAATGAAGACATCATCCATCCCATCAGGCAGGAAGACTTACAGAGGGCATTGGAGAAGATGAAGAAGTCCAAATCTGCTGGACTGCAGGAGGCATTTATGCACATAACACTGGACTGAATGTGATCCTCCTGTTTTAACATGAACCTTGATCTGTTCGAAGATGAACCATGACCTAGTCTTTTTTTCTTATTCGTGGCATGTCATGATTAGCAAAATGGAACCTAGAAAAGTTCTGTTGCTTTTGCAATTCAATCAATGAAACTTATTTAAAAAAACAAAACAGGAACAGAACAAGTCTAAATTGTGAGTACACTCCTGCATTCAGTTCAAAGGGACAGCTTACAAAATATTTAGTTTAAGAACTAGTTACAAAGAAATTTGTTTGTGTTTCAAGAAGCCTATTGTATATCCTAATTTGGATTTTTTTACTGGTATTGGTAATTTGGTTATGTCACCCTTAACCCTTGTGCACCCTTTTGGACATTTTTGCCCATTTTAGTTTTTTTATATATATATATATAATTTTGCCTGTGTTAATGCTAACTGCATAAATGTTGGCTCAGGTGTGTATTTTTATTGGAATTTTAATATTCCACCCTCATTTCCTTTAATAGATCTATTTTACACTAGGTACAAAAAAGTGAACCACTCAGCACCTTTTGGACAAAAATGTCCCCATTGAAACCCATTAAAACTGCTATTTTTAATCGCAGTGCCGTTTAACTGTAAAATGATGCAATTTTTGTTAATAGGCTTTCATTCTGTTGGCAAGGCTTCAAAATATTTTTTTTTACTATTTTTTACCAGATGGTGCCATTTTTTCAGGTTTGGTCTATAAAGGGTCTATCAAGCAAATACTCGCTTTATTCCTGTTTTCTGCTTCTGCATATTATAGAGCCAATTGGAAAATAATGCAGCTATAATTGTGTGTGTGTGTTGGTGTGGATGTCAGAGTGTGGTTTGTATGTGTGTCATAAAAAAAATTGTGTGTGTGTGCTTGTAATATTTGAGAGAGAGAAACTCTACTGTAAATCACAAATCCAAGCACTGTGAGCACCAGCGGAGTTTTGCTGGTATCTAATGGGGAACATTTGGTACTGCACCCAAACAAAATCTTACTGAAAGCTCATTTTTTGAGATATCAACCTCAAATTTGGAACACAACTTGTTTAGATTTATGGCTTTGATTTTCTAGCAGGTTTAGAGTTCAACATGTAACATAAAATATATATTTTATATAAAATATTGTTCATAAAGCAGTTTCATAAACTTAAACTTCTATAACTTTTTTTTGGTTTCATTTTTTAAACTTTTTTTACTTCAATGATAATCTGCCATGGGTCTTCTTTAAAATGAGACCAAACTTAACTCTGTGCTCCCATTTTTGTCCACTATGAACCTAAGTGTAACTTTTTTTTTATTGATGCACAAGGGTTAAGAGATGTGCTACAGTATGTACGGTATATAAGCAGAGTTGTATGTTAAACATGTGGCTGAACACCTATTCACCAGTTATTTACTGCTTGCCATGCTATTTTCCTATATTGCGTTGATCCAGTTTAAGTATTTAAGTGTTTCTCTGCAGTGTTTAGGGTGCAAATCTGAAATACATGAAAAGACTTCTGAAACAGAAACAACGTCAGAAGCATCTTACCTGGGCTACGGAGAAAAAGAACTGGGGCCTCTTTTATAAAATGTTGCGCAGAAACCATCCTAAATTCCAACCATCCGTTTCTCAGATATGCGTACGTGCGATTCATAGAATGAACGTACGAACAGAAAATGCGCGTACACGTCTCTTTCAGATGTGAAATCTATGAATCGCAAATGATCTTGAACTTGCGCGCAATTGACTGGTTTCAGCTCTCTGCCTTGTAAACGACTCCTAATTAATATCATTAACATATAAAAGATCACCAATCATCATAATTTAGAACAGCGAGCTGCAAGAACAGCTTATATTTTAAAAAAACCTGCAATACTCCGACAATAAAAAGTGCGTACGTCTGCTCAGACCCTGACGTGACGCTAAGCACTTTTCCACGTCAAAGACCGTCTTTATAAATATGAACGTTGGCGTGGATTTAAGCGTACGCACACTCTAAGATCAAATCTGAGCGTACGCACACTTTATAAATGAGGCCCCTGGGCTGTTGCTCAGTGCTCCAAAGTCCTCTTTTCAGATGAAAGTAAATTTTGCATTTCATTTGGAAATCAAGGTCTGGAGTCCAGAGGAAGACTGGAGAGGCACAGAATCCAAGCTGCTTGAAGTCCAGTGTGAAGTTTCCGAAGTCAGTGATGATTTGGGGTGCCGTGACGTCTGCTGGTTTTGGTCCACTGTGTTTTATCAAGTCCAAAGTCAATGCAGCCATCTACCAGGTTTTTTCGAGCACTTTATGCTTCCATCTGCTGACAAGCTTTATGGAGATGCTGATTTCCTTTACCAGCAGGACTTTAGCACCTACCCAGAGTGACAAAACCACTTCCAAGTGGTTTGCTGACCATGATATTACTGTGCTTGATTGACCAGCCAACATGCCTGACCTGAACGCCATATGGAATCTATGGGATATTTTCAAGAGAACGATGAGAAACAGCCGATCCAACAATACAGATGAACTGGAGGCTCAATAGTGCCTCAGCAGTGCCACAGACTGATCGCTTCCATGACAGCTCACTGATGCTGGAGTTTGTGCTAAAGCAGTCCCGACCAAGTATTGAGTGCATAAATTAATATACTTTAAAGAACTTGAACTTTTCTGTTTGGCAAATCCTTTTTTTTGATTGATCTTAGGAAAAATCTAATATTTTGAGATACTGGATTTTTGACTTTCATGAGCTGTAAGATCTAATCAAAATTAAAAAAAAAAAATTTTTTTAAATGTTTTACTTTACATATAATGAATCTAGAATAGGCTATATGAAAGTTTCACTTTTTGAAATAAGTTACAATAACAAAATAAACTAACTCCCAGGGTCACTAGGATACTCAAACCCCTCCTGTTTTTATGTTTTAGATTCTATTGAGTATTTTACCATAATAAAGATTTAAAAAAATAATTATTGGTTAAACATTATTTGTGGTGGGTTGGTGGATTAAATAATTGGAGAAGTCCTGCATTTGGTACATAAGTGGATACAGATATGTACAATATGACAGTAATTTCACCCAGAATTTGCTGGTGTACAGGAGTCTACTGATCCGAATACAACTCTTTTTATGCAGTGCTTGTTGCCATCCAGTAGATACAAAATGTAAGACTTTCTGTGAATACTTGGTCCCTGTACCATGAAGAGAACATTCTCCAACAGAATGCATAAAACTGCTAAATTGAAGTAGCTCTGGCATTATTAAAGTTATGGACTTTCTGCCATCGGTATATTATCTAGGATTAACAGTACAACGCGCTTCGCACTCCTATCCAGTTGGTGGTGGTAATGCACCGTTTTCCAACCGCTAATAAACCATAGAAGAAGAAGAAGACGAAGCAGCAACAGAAGAAGAAAAATGAGGAGGAATAAAATGTGTTAAAAAAAAGTCTGATCGCTGGAAGTAAATGAATCGTTTGATTAAAAGGAAGCCACTTTTTTAAAACTATATTTCCAAGACCCAGTAATAAAGACGGTTCAGGTATGTGATCTGTTTATTTTTTCACAGGAAGGTCACAGGAAAGCTCCAATAACTCTTTAGTAAAAATTTATGAAAATGAAACGAAATTGCGCTGACTCATCACCATAATAAAAGCGAATTGACAGATTTGCGTACTCCACGTGTCGGGAATCGGCGGAACTGTGTAATTATTATTATTATTTAATCTAATACATGTTCTGTACAGAACTTCGTAATATTTCAAAACATACTGAAATGTTTTTATACAATGGAGACGTAATTAGGCGCAAATTTTGCCATGGAGCGAACACAGAGTGATTGTTATGTTAATAACAATAAATTATGTTGCCCTCGCATGGGGCCTGTCCCAATACTTGACCCACACTTGCCTCTTTGCACTTGACCACTTGTCTACTTACATGACGTATTTCCTGTATTTGGACCAAGTGTTCGAGTGGGTGTAAAGTGTGTGTAGAACTTTTGATTACCAACACACCACATCATACATTTGTGTATATGCAAATAACGTTTTTACAGACCTTTATTTACACATTCAGACTCAAACTCAATATTCAAGTAAAAAGTCAAGTAAATGGCTCCTTAGAACCCCCTAGAGTTTATTGTTTTTATTTTGCAGGTGAATTTAAGAAGATGGTATTGAAAGAGATTCCAACAGAAAATTTCACTCGCCCTTTGGGCCGGAACGAGGTCATAGGTTTACTCTTTCGCCTCACAATATTTGGTGCCGTCACCTATTTTACAATAAAGTGGATGGTGGATGCTATTGATCCAACAAGAAAACAGAAAGTTGAGGCACAAAAACAGGTATGCCTTTTAATTTCAGTAGTTTACAGGATTATGTAGCTTTTTATTTATTTACTTCCTTATCCTATATAGTCCTATCCCCTTTTCATGTAAACTGAATATTGTAATGTCATTGTATTGTATTTTGCCCCATTGTTTGCCACAGGTTTGTTTAATAATAATACAAGTTAAGAAGCCTTACTAAGTTGAACTTTTGGCAAAGCATAGCTTCACCAACGGCTGAAATTTAATGTTAAGTTTTATTGCCGCCTCACAGGCAGAGAAACTCATGCGGCAGATTGGAGTGCAGAATGTGAAGCTTTCTGAATATGAGATGAGCATTGCAGCTCATCTTGTGGATCCATTGACTATGCAGGTGAGGAATTATATCACAGTGTGTCTTTATATACCAGTCTTTAATTGTCTCCATCACAGTCTATTTGTATATTTTAAGAGCTTATGCAAGTTATACAAATAATTTATGTGTGTCCACAGATTACATGGCATGACATTGCAGGTCTGGATGAAGTCATAACTGAATTGAAAGACACTGTTATACTTCCGATCCAGAAGAGACATCTGTTTGAAGGATCCAGGCTTCTTCAGCCACCCAAAGGTAGGCACTAGGATGGAAATGTTTCCTCAAAGTGTTCACAACTGAACTCCACACTTTATTCTGAGGTGGTTTGCTTGTCGTCATCTCAGGTGTGCTGCTCTATGGGCCTCCAGGCTGTGGGAAAACTCTTATAGCCAAAGCTACTGCCAAAGAGGCTGGATTCCGCTTCATTAACCTGCAGCCTTCAACTCTCACTGACAAATGGTATGGAGAATCCCAGAAACTAGCTGCAGCTGTGTTTTCGCTGGCCATCAAGTTACAACCTTCTATTATCTTCATTGACGAGATCGGTAAATGCATATTTACATTTATATGTGTCCCTCATACACCCCTTTATATTGATATACCACTAGTTATTAATTTTATGCTTTGCTTTTAAAGCTAGATGTGTTTAGCTTCGTTGCACGTTTATGGATCACTGAAAATCTACTTTTGAATTTTAATCGGTTAATTTTACTCCTTTAAACTCATATAATAAGCAATAAGGTTCTATATATTTGTCATTAGGGCTTTTCACACCTGAAATGGTTAACCCTGGGTCATTCTAGTTTCACACGACACATAATTTACCCGGTGTTAATCCTGGGAAGTCATAAGATGACATTTCACACTGTAGATTCCTAAACCCCAGGTTAATGTTCTTATTTATATAGTTATATTTGTGGTGTCAGTGTCATTGATCAGATGAATGCATCACATTACATGTTTACATAATGACTCCAGCATTGCGTATTCTCATATTATATATTGCTTACAGTACTATCAAGTTTTTAAGAATAGACTTTTCGGACTATAAGTGTAAGAAGGAAAGAAAAAAGAAAGGTCTCTTCTTTACACTAATTTATGTGACATCTCGAACTCCATTTCTGTGACTCTGTGGTTTCAATTCTCCCAGGTAAAAAGCAGTGCTAACCCCACTTATAAATTACCAGTGTGAATCGCACCATTATCTGAGGTTAAAAGCAGGGTTTAGAACTGCATAACCCAGGGTTAAGCACAGTGTGAAAAGCCTTCTTTTGAAGTAACTTGTGTTCATCTTTATGTCTTAGATTCCTTTTTGAGGAGTCGTTCAAGTTCAGACCATGAGGCCACCGCCATGATGAAGGCTCAGTTCATGAGCTTATGGGACGGACTGGATACTGACTACAGCTGCCAGGTACAATAAATATTTTTTAGTGATTACTGGTTTGGTCATTGACCCAAGATGCAAATTAGTCTTCTTTTTTGATGTGTTATGATTGATTTCTGCGCAAAGGTCATTATAATGGGAGCCACCAATCGGCCACAAGATCTTGATTCTGCTATACTCCGAAGGATGCCCACAAGATTCCACATCAATCAGCCCGTAAGTCCACTCCAAATATCTTTATAAGGTTTAAATGAAATCTTTAATTTTACTAATGAATCATTAAACTCCGTAGTGCTTTTTATAAATGATCATTTGTCATGTGTATATTTAGAATGTCAAGCAGAGGAAAGACGTATTAAAACTGATCCTGGAGAATGAGAATGTAAGTATTTTATTAACTGATCTGTATGGCTATTGAAAGTTGCAATGCTAAAAGGATCATTTTTCCTTTTCTGAAGGTGGAGTCTGCTGTGGACTTTGGTGAAATTGCAAAACAAACTGATGGGTTCTCAGGAAGTGACCTCAGAGAGATGTGCCGAGACGCTGCTTTGCTTTGTGTGCGTGAATTTGTGCGCCAAGAAAGGTAAACTCTTAACAAAGGGCTTCAGACTCAGCACAAAACATATCAGGCTTTTAAAAAAAATCTTTATCTGAAGTTTTGGGCTCTGTTGTCACATTTACATAATGTCTAGCATAAACTTAATTTAAATTTGAATCATTGTGAAACTGATCTGCGCCGCTTCCTTATTAATTCTCCTCCATCCCATGACAGTCCCGTTGAAGACTTCATCCGCCCAATCAGGCAGGAAGACATGCAGAGGGCAATCGAGAAGATGAGGAAGTCCAAATCTGCAGGAGTGCAAGAGGCGTTTATGCATGTACCACTGGACTGAATGTGATGCTGCGGTTTTAAAAAGAAGCTAGATTTGGTGTTTTTTTTCTTCTTTGTGGCATATCGTCATGTTTTGCAAAAGGGGGAATTCAGGATTTATAAATGGTAGAATGGAGTTTTTTTTCTCGAATTATCTTTTTTTGCACTGTAATATCCATTCTGTTTTTGCCATTAAATAAAAACTTTTTTAAGCCTTATTTAAAAAAAAAAAAAAATGCATTTCTGAGTTAAGTGTTAAACCATTCTTAAGTAAACTGTCGCTTCAGTGGGGCAGTTTATAAAAGAATGAACGATTCACATTAAAATTTGTTCTGCTTGTGTTTCAAGAATAAGGCCCATTGTGTTTGTCTTCATAGGTTTGGTTTGGGTCGTGTGGTTTTGTTTGTTCTTTAAAACCATGTGAGAGAGGTTTGTGTAGATGGGCAACAGAGTAGTTACTATTTCCAGTTATGTATATGGCACCTAATTATTTTTTACATCAACAATATGTAACAATTCTGCTGATTTGTGAGAACAAAAATCAAAGTGTGTTCATTAACAGAATTTTTACTTGAATCAACTTCACCTGTTTGTTTTCCCCCAGCGAGTGAATGATTTGATTGAGATGCATTTACAGATTAATAAGCCATTTATATTGAATAAGATGTTTTAAGTGTTGAATTTAGCCCAGAGTAGAGGTTAGGTGATGGCATGTTGTATAGATATTTATTTGCGAAACCTTAAATATGCTTGCACAGAATATTTGGGGCCAGTGTCAAGCCGCTGCTGTTAGGTTTGTGCTTGTCTGTCAGGTGTTATTTTTGGGGTTAGAGGGGGTGAAGGAGACTTGAAAGTGGAAAGAAAAAGTATTCCTCTGGAGAAACCTGTCTATGGATTGAACAACCATTTTAGATTGCCAGCAATACAATTGTACAGTTGTATACAAGGTTTTTTTTTCAGTTATTAGATTTCCTAATTCGCAATAGTCCACTGCTCTTTTCAGTCTAAATGTGTTTAGAAGTCAGAATATGTTTGAAATGTTTTGTTTACACTGTAGAAAATTTGAATGACAATGGTTTTGTCTTAATGAAGTTTATTGGAATGACTGCCCGATGCACATTACATCAAATATTGTAAGAAACAACAAAGTGCAAATCTCACAAGTTTGTACAAAAAGTAGAAAGAAGTAAATACATTTCCTGTAAGATAATAAATATGTTTAGATTGGTCCGTTAAGAAAATGGCAAGACAATAAATATGCTCTTGTTCCTTCACATTGGATTCCTCAAGAGTTTCATGTTTATGCATTCAGCACAAATCTCACATTCATGCATCGCTTTTTACAGTAACTCGTTCATTTGGGAATGTAACAATGCCACATTTACATTAACGCACACTGAAGTGCACTGCAAGACAATATTGTGTTCATGTCAAATACATCTGTCTGTGGTTATACTCTGCTGCCAGTACTGACCATTTGTTTTTTTAATTCTTATAAAGAATGTTATAGAATTATTCTGTATCTACAATGAGTATAAGATGTTCTCCACTGGTGGAAATACTGCCAAGACAAACACTTATCTTCCAAATAAAGCTCCAGTTGAGGTAGGCAAAATATTGGTCCTATTACTGTCAGGCATACTTCGACTTGCTTGATCAGACTATAAGTCTATAACACCACTGAAACAGCAGTAGCTGTGTAGTTTGATCCATCTATGCTTTTATACAGGGTGATCTCAGGGAACAAAATTGACTGTATTGTAAAGTAATTTGCAGGGCATAAATATAGATAACATTTATCTAAAAATGTGTAGTAGATATGAGTAATAAAGTTTTTATATATATATATATATATTACTACAATGTAGGACTGTAGTATATAATGCATATTTCTATAAACCTATTTCTATCAGTTCTAATGAAATAGATTATATAGAGCTTTACTGTATGTCTGCATACAGTCCAGTGCCTTGTGTTCACTGGTCCTTCTGTAGAGAACTGTAGTACTCAGCTAGGACTTTCCATGCTTTTAGGGCCATGAAACCATCAGGGGGGTTCTCCCCGCTGCGGGCAAGGCTCCGCATTTTGGTCCCCGAGATGAACTCAAATTCTCCATGTCTGAAAAACAAAAAAGCAATTGTTCAACAACAGTTCCTGGTGAAGCAGCTGTGAACTGTGAACAATTCTTGTAAATATTTGTAAAATATTATATATACACAAACTGATGTTGTGTTATAAGTGATTTTAATACTTATTCTGCATGAAAAAAAAAATGCATAAAAAGTTCAAAATGAATAAAACAGACAGGAATATTTTAGGTGTTATTTCACACTAAATAAACACAATTTAAAGCTAAATGTGACATTCATTATAATGGGTTTTTGTGACAATTGTTCTAGGTGTATTTTAAATTAAATGTTTAATTTAATTATTCCTGTGTTCCTGTGGCTCAGTGGTAGAGCATTGCGTTAGCAGCGCAAAAGGTTGTGGGTTCGATTCCCAGGGAACACATATACTGATAAAAAAAAAAAAACATGTATAGCCGGAATGCACTGTAAGTCGCTTTGGATAAAAGCGTCTGCTAAATGCATAAATGTAAATGTAAATGTTATAAGATTAAAATGATCAATTAATCAAACAATACACCTATACATACAGTCAAACCAAAATGTATTCAGACACCAACATTTCTCACATGATCAGTTTATGCACTATAGTTTACTTTAGAAAATGGTAATAAATTATAAAATTATAATTACAGTTAAACTGTGTCAGAACAAATTCATCTTGATTACTTTGATATAAAGGTATGTAATGGATTACAATCAACCAAAAATTTAAATTTTAAATTTAAATACACAATTAGATAATACCAATTTAGGTCAAGCAATTACTAAGCAATGCTTAATGTTCAGTCTGTGGTGTAAAAAGGTCGCATTAGCAATCAATGAAAAAAACACTTAAGCAAAACATGGTCAGGTCAAAGTGTTCTGTGTGAAAAAGTGGGAATAATTTTTTTACACAAATTTTTATAAATTTTACCGGTAGTCCGCTGTATGAAGAATTTTTGGGTATAAGATGTCACAGTTCACTTTATTTTGCTATCAACAATAAAAAAAATTAATCGCAATGTTATGCACACAATTCAATAATGAATTCAAAAGTAGTGTACTGCGCACTTTGTCCATTTAAAAGTACTGCTATATGAACAAAAGTGCAATAACATTTGGTTTGTAAACACTTTAAACAAATAAGGTGCTTTTCTTTACAGCAGTATTCCTTTTACATAGAAAATATTTATTGTAAAACTTAAACATTAATGTAATCAAATTAAATATAAAACCAAAGCAATTTGCTACTGCCAGGGCATTAATGTTTTTATAGAAAATATTTTATAGTTTGTTATAGAAAATCAAGTTATACTCTAGAGTCCAGAGCCTCGATCATAATATTATCAGGCACCTTCCGAGTACAGACCCGCACTATCGTGGGACTCAAATTAATAAACCACAAAGTTAACAAAATGATGCACTCCACTGTGCTGAGCGAGATCGCTTCTCTGCTGCCTTCGCGTGCTATCGGAAACTTCTATTTCCCACTTATGAAGTCATGATTAGGAGCATGTTGCATTCTTTTCTGTTAAAAATAATAGTGAACAGTGGTTTGTGAATGTTAATGCTTATCCTAAATAATTTTATCAGGAGCGTTTATATGAGCGCTGCTGCAGTCTTAGGCCCACCCCAAATGCTCTCATTGGTTGAGACATGATGACGCCCATTCCAAGCCTACTGATCAACATCCCACCCCTCCTGTGACCCATGGTTTGTCTGTATGTGTATTCAGAGCCAGTGAGCAATTGAGTTAATGCGCAATAAAATATTTGTCGGCGTTAACTTATTAATGCATTAGATAGATAGATAGATAGATAGGAAGAATTCACAGTTTATACCATTTATATGGCCATATTAAATATCCTTTTTTATCCATTTAAATGGCCATATTAAGTATCCAGCTATCTTGATTCTACATTAATCTGAGTGTGTATATATGTGTGTGTGTGTGTGTGTGTGTGTGTGTGTAAATATATTCATTATTACAAATTTTCGTGGTGTTTAAACCGTTCTAAACATTTAAGTGCAGTCCCAAGGGCTGAAATGAAACATTTACATACCTTTCCTTGTCATAGAAGTCCATGGCCTTCTTAACTTTGTTGTATGCAGCAACTCTGAAGGGAATAATCTCTAGAGAGGTGAGGCCTGGTGCCATGGTCAGCACTTTTCCACCGTGTGTGGGCTCATACAGGTCTTTCTTTGTCTCTGGATGGGGCATACCTGCTGGATCTCGTCCTACAATGTAAAAGTTGGCCCCTGCGATCATCCTGGCCCGACAATGCCACTGTACCTGTAAGGACATAATTTTTTGTGCAATTCAGAATTGGTTCGACAATTATTTGTACTAAAAAAGGTAAAAAATGGTTGCAGAAATTGTTTTCTGTTTATTAAACTGCCTCTTTTTTTTTAGAATAACAAAAGTCTGACCTCTGTAGGCCCAGCATACATCATGGGTGAGGGGAAAATGGCCACAATGGTGTTTTCTGGATCCAGCACTCCTTCATCCAGAACAGCAGCATGCTGTTTCATGCGCCAGTCCAGCGGTACATCATCCTCTTTGGTCCAGCCACCCAGAGGGTGCAGCAGCAGCACAGGCTTTTTGTAGCCTCGCTCCAACAGACGACGCTTAGTGTCCTGCATCAGGAGCGCATGGCCGTTGTGCACAGGATTACGCAACTGGAATGCAAAAATGGCATCTGCAAGGGAAAGGCAATTGCAGAAGGTTTTGTCACACTAGCAGGTACCTATAGGAATGACCTTGTATAAAAAGGTTTAGGTTTATTTGCTACAGCATCATTATAGTGTGTTCCATCATAATAAGATTAATCTTAGGTAACAGTTTCACTTTTACCTGCTCCCATTTCTTTAAATTTCTGTCTAAGCTCCAGTGGAGTGAGACGGTACTGGTCAAGACCATCATTCCACCTAATTCTCTCAAACACCTCCAGGTCTCCACCGGCCAGCCAATCACCACTCTCCATTACCATCTGTACAAAGCATAAAAGGTGGCATTTCATTAGCTGATTGTATTAGCAAGTATAACATACAACGGTTATAAAAGCAATGGCACAGAGATGTGTCTTCTCACCTTGATGTATGGATGTTGGGGGCATGTTGTCCCCCACTGCCTGGCACATCTCTCTTCTTTACGATGCTCATAAAACTCAGGGTTGCGCATGATTGCCACCTTTTGACCTTTGAACTCCAGGGCAAAAGCAACGCAACCATCCAGCCTCTCTTTGTCATCTTTGGATACAGGCAGCACAATGGGAACAGACATGTTGATGACTCCACCTAAACATAAAATATTACCTATTATTAATTACTGTTTTTATTATCAATATTAATAATATTATTTCATGTAAAGTTTGATGTTATTACATTAACTCAATCTGCTAACTGAATGCATGTAAATGAAAATGATTATTGATTATAATATAACTGATTATTACTATGTTATTATTAATTAATATTTAATATTATATCCACTCGTTAAAAAGTTTAGCATTGGTAATATTTTGGAAAGCAGTCTCTTATGCTCACCAAGGCTGCATTTATTTGATCAAAAATACAATAAAAAACGTAATCTTGTGAAATATTATTACAATTTAAATATATTATAAAATAAAAATGTATATATAAATTATAAATAGTGGTAAAGCTGGATGGTAAAGCTTATTTTTCAGCATCATTACTCCAGTCTTCAGGGTCACATGATCCTTCAGAAATCATTCTATGCTGATATGGTGCTTAAGAAACATTTCTTATTATTATCAATGTTGAAAACAGTTGTGCTGCTTAATATTTTTATGATCAAGATTCTTTGATGAACAGAAAGCTCAAAAGACCAGTGTTTATTTGGAATAAAAATATTTTGTAACACTATAAATGTCAATTTAATGCATCCTTATTTCCTAATTTCTCTTTGAAAAAAACTTTTGAATGGTAGTCTGTTATTTCTAAAGCTCAGAGTATACATTATTTACCCCAAAATAGAAAACAAATCTGAAAAATGTAATATCTGATAGTACAAACCTCATTATTTTTCTTAAAATTATGTTAACCTGCGAAATTACATGGAAACACCCTCAAAAATGTTTCATTTTTTATATAGTAATGTTTCTGTTAGTGGGGCAACAGTTTAGAAATGTCTTAACCATCAAGCAAAGTTCCAAAGTGCAAGACTTGCAGGAATTCCCTCTCCCTCATGAATCCCCTCAGTGGAGTCGCCCAGCCCTCGGATAGAACCTGTACCCATTGCAGATCAAGCTACAGGACCAGAGAGAAACACACAAACAGAACTTGTATTTAATTTCATGACAAGACATGACCACAAAATAACAACAGGAGCGCATAGCTGTTGTACACAGGATAACACAACTGGAATGCAAAAATGGCATCTGCAGGGAAAAGACGCAATTGCAGACGGTTTTGTGACTCAAGCAAGTACTTATGGGCATGAACTTGTGTAAAAAAAATTAAAGTTTAAGTGTAGTGTTAAATTTGCTACAGCATCATGTGTTCCATCATTATAAGTTTGCCATAAAATAACAACTATGACTTACTACAGATCATTTTTTTCTAAAGTAGTTATTTTAGTTGCTGTTGCAGAATTGAATTATGCAGTAGATTTCCATTTCCAAAGACGAGGTTACAGTGAAAAGCTTTCTGTTAACTGAACTGTGATGAAATGCCTGTGGTGTAACATACAGGGCGGTTGATTCACACAGCAGGGCATGTGTGTGTTCATGAAGGCTTGCATTTACCTCTGTGATGGTTAAAGTGGGGAGTATATTGGCATCACTCAGCACCAGGTCCAGCTTGTTTTCAGGAACAAAGAGCTCATTCACTTCTTCTGTCACACCAGTGGGCACAATATCCTGTGATAACGAATCATCTGGTCAGTAATGTTTCAACATCTCCCAACTGAAAACTGACAGTCTGTGAGCTGTCACAAAGAAAGGGACAACTGGCAAAACACAAGGATCCATTTGATGACCAGAAATGAAAGAATGACCCACCTGTTCCTTCAAGAGATCAACTAGCTGCTGAATGCAATCATTGACAGTGAGCTCTCCGGTCTTCAACACAAGCTCAGGGGCTTCAGGTTTCTCATAGTCAGAGTCTATTCCTGTAAAACCTACATGGCAAATAAATAAATAAATAAAAGTTTTCTAGATACATTCATGGAAATGACATTATTGCCAAATAGCTGCTCTGCATTCTTAAAGGAATAGTTCACCCAAAAATGAAAATTCTGTCATTAATTACTCACTCTCCTGCCGTTCCAAACCCGCAAGACTTTCATTCATCTTCAGAACACAAATTAAGATATTTTTGAAGAAATCCGAGAGCTTTCTGACCCTGCATAGACAGCAACGCAACTGATACATTCAAAGCCCAAAAAGGTAGTAAAGACGTCATTAAAATAGTCCAAGTAACATCAGTGGTTCAACCGTAATGTTATGAAGCTAAAATAATAATATTATTACAACTTCCCAACAATTTAGTTATTTTTGTCTTCTTTGCACACAAAAAGTTCTCGAAGCTTCATAACATTACGGTTGAACCACTGATGTCACATGGACTATTTTAATGATGTACTTACTACATTTTTGGGCCTTGAACGTGTCAGTTGTGTTGCTGTCTATGCAAGGTCAGAAAGCTCTTAGATTTAAACAAAAAATATATTTTTTTAAGGTCTTACGGGTTTGGAGCGAGATGAGGGCGAGTAATTAATTACAGAATTTTCATTTTTGGGTGAACTATCCCTTTAAGTCCAAAATAAGTCAAGTGTGTGTTTCTAATGTTAACTATTTTCTTCTATCCAAGATAAACGTGATGGGCCATCTATAAGCAATGCATTTATAGATTTATTTTCCCAACCGATACCTTTAATCTCTCCAGCACGGGCTTTTTTATAAAGTCCTTTGACATCTCTGCTCTCGCACACCTCCAGTGAGGCATTTACAAACACCTCAAAGAACGGCAGACCCACACTCTCAAGGATCTTCCTGGCGTCGTTTCGATCCTGTTGTGAGCACATGTAAAATCAGCCTCTTAATCCATCCTGAGTTAGGAATTGTTGGAAAACATCATGTAAATAACCTCTGAATATCACCCCACCTGTGTAAATGGAGAAATGAAACTAGTGATGCAAACCAGTCCGGCATCAGCAAACAATTTGGCCACCTCAGCAACACGTCGGATGTTCTCTTCCCTGTCTGTAGCCGTGAAGCCCAAGTTCTTATTTAGGCCATGTCGAATATTGTCACCATCGAGCGAGTAGCAAGGAATGGCATGAGAAACTAGATATTCCTCCAGAGCAAATCCAATTGTAGTCTTTCCAGCACCAGACAGCCCTGTAGAAAAAAGAAACACTGAAGTAAACTGTATGGGAAAAAGATGTGATGTTTTATGTAAATGGTGACTCAGACTGTCTAACATCTCTAACATCTCCTTCTCTATTCCACAGAAGAAAGGAAGTCATTCAGGTCTGAACATGAGGGTGAATAACTGATGACTGAATTTTCATTTAGTGAACTAATTTTCTCACGGAAGTTTTACTGGAGAAATCCCCACCTGTCAGCCAGACAGTACATCCACGAAATCCACCTCTGGTCCCAACCACTTGGCCACGCTTGCTTCTGCTCACATGGTGAGCCTGGTAAACAACATTGGTTGCTCTCTGCAGATCCTATGTACAAAACAAAAAATAGATATACATTATATGAAAAGTAAGCATGAGAACAATTTGCAAGTTGTGCAATCAGAGCCTAAAACATAATTTCCATCCTTACTTACTAGAGTATTTCCATAGGGACAATTTACAAAAGTGTTTGAAGGGATACTTCATTTAAAAATGCTAATTCTGTCATCATTTACTCACCCCCGTGTCAATACAAATCTAAAAAAACGTCATTTTTGTCCATACAATGAAAGTCAACGATCACCAAAACTTATTTGGTTTCAAAATATTTTTATGTTCCACAGAATAAGAAAGTCATACAGGTTTGGAACAACATGAAGGTAAGTAGATGACAGAATGTTAATTTTTGGGTGAACTGTCCCTTTTATTTTAACTTCATGAAAAAGTAATATTACCATCCAAGAGCCACATCTGACTGAAGAGTAGAATTACATCTTACAAAAGAACACAAATACACATCTTTTTCTTCTGAACAGTTTATTCACACAATTGTGTTCTTGTGGATTATATTCTCGTGTATCTGACTGGCTCATCGGGGCTTCGGAAAGAGAACTGAAGAAACAAACAAGGCCATTCATGCAGGCCCATGGAAGAGGTGGCCAGCTGGAGCAGAGCCATCTCTCTCTCTCTCTCTCTCTCTCTCTCTGCACCAAGGCTCTTTGGATACACAAGAAATCCCAGCTTGATGCAAGTAACCCTGGGGTTTGTTAATTCCCACTGGTACACAGTGTCTCTTTGACTGAGGATATGCAAAATCTGGCTTCATAAGGAACTGAGTTACTAATAACATTAATCTTACATGGGATTTGCGTAGTTTTATGGTTATATTGAAGATCACAAGAAAGCTCTTTATGAAACATGGTGGCATGCATGCTATGATTCTGCCATGTAAGAAAAAAAAGACAGTTATTCTATTATAAGATGGGTGCGTTTAATTTATACTGAACAAAACCTCTAAACACATCATCAAATAAAGTTAAATCGCATGGCCAAATCTAGACAAGGTGATTAAAATAATAAACCTGAATCATAACATCCTGCCACATCACCATAGATTTACATTTTAAATATCCGTTCCGCCGAAAACAAACATTTGTGTTATTTTAATGGGCTGCCACTCCACATTTTTCCAGTAGTTCCGTAAATTACACGGATGATTAACTCGAGCAACTCTTACTTTGTGTGAATGTAACGCCTTTTAAAATAAACGTTTTTTATTATAAATGCATGCTCTAAAAACAGTCAAAGTCATTAGTACTAATACAAAAGACCTCTGCTATCTTTTAAAGTCTGTTGACATTTCGTAGTTCCCGTCGATGCAACTTTTAAAAGTTCAGCGAGAAAGATACAAAAGCAAGAAAAAAGCCGGACATCTGTAAACGTACCGTTCTTTGCTTTTTCATCCCAGACATGATGCAACAAAGCGAACACGCGCCGAGGCTTTCTAAAGACGTGACCCTTGAGAGACTAACACTGAGTAAAAGTAAAGTAAAGTTAGTGGGAGTCTGGATATATTGGACACGTAGCACTCAGCGCTCTTCCTGAAATCCTCCCACCATCAGATCACGTCACAATCACGACCGCACACTGACTCTGATTCTCACTTACTACACTCTCAACATATCTCTTACAACACGCAGCGTGACACAAAACGGAAGTGATAAGATACATATATGAAGAAACACAATTTGAATAATCATAGCTGCAATCTCTTTCCCCCCCCCCCCCCATAACACAGGAGTTGACAACCCGTTTTTGCTAACCAAAGACCCCCCCCCAGAATCCCAGCCATTAAAAAGACAAAAAATAAAAAACATTAACTTTAATAACATTACCAACCCCACTGGAAATGCTTTATAGATCCTCATGATTCTCCATAAAGGAAAAAAAAATCCATATTTTGCATCTGTGTTTACAAATGACATTATCAGCATAAAAATGTAAGCGAAAATTGCAATATCAACATCAATTTTAGAATGTCTCAGTACTTGATTTGTCTCTTTTGCTTTAATGACAGCAGCACTGGAGCAGAACAACTAGGCCTATACAAATTTGTGTAAAACCTGTTAATCATGTTAAACCTTTATTTTTGATTTATTTGTATTTTCAGTTACATGTTTTGAATCCCAGAGCCCAGTTTAAAAAGATGTTTAAACTGGATCAGAACAATCCAGGTTTGGAAATCCCATGCTTTGCTATTGAGGATCAGGTAATCCATTTTACCATCCATCTTTAACATTACATCACTCAGATCCATATACAATTTTTTCCAGATTATCAAATACGGATTACCAGTATTTACCTTAGAATAGTCAATGTTGGGTCACTTTGTGTTTTGATTTGAAGAGACAGAAAATTGCACACTTAATGAACTCAAACATCCGCATCCATTTTCAATTTGTTTTAAACAGTCAAGCCTCTCATCTGATCCACAACAAATAAATAAAAGTAAACAAAAATACATGCAATAAAATGTTTGGTTCATCTCTTATGATTAAGAGATAATCATAATGTCATCATAATTAATATAAAGTGACTAATGACATTTAAAATTAAATCTATTATTTTTGTTTGATATTAACAGCTGTTTGAGTGATTATGTGGACAAAAATATATCTTATTTTACTCTTACTCTACTCTTATTTTATCTGCTTTATCACCGTAACAGTAAAACAAAGCAAGTGCAAAATATAAATGTTTGAATAAACATTTTATTACATTTGGTTCCTGCAAAAAATGCTGGGCTTTTTTTGGATCAAAGTTTTTTTTTTTTGACCAACCCATTTTCAAGATTGGATCCAATCCAATGTGGTCTTTGACTTTTATAAAAACCCACCCAGTGAACTACCCACTAGAAAATGCACAGTTATTAAAATACAATATAAAAACTTCCAAGTTTTCTGTTAAATTGCTTTCATTACAAAATTACAAATGATTTGGCACTGTATAACCATAATTATCTTTGGCAAATAAAACAAGAACAAACAAAGCATTCTTAAAGCACAAATGTCCCCCCCTTTGGCAATTTAGTAATAAATAAAGCAACATATTAAACCTTCAACCACAACATGAAGAAAAAAATAGAATCAAAAATACAACATAAATATGCAGTAATTGCAAGTGCACAGTAATCAATCCTTGTAATCCACTATTTAATAACCTAACTCAAAGTTCAGTGTTCCTGAGGTTTGACTGAGGCACATTACATTCCGTATTAAACTCACAGCCATTAAGGAGCTTTGAGTAATGCTTTCTGACTGTTTCATACAGTGGAGCCGAATGGTTCATGTTGGGAAAGGTTATTAACTTCTCATTGAGAAACAACTGTATTCGGAGTCCATCACTGCATTCGTACAGGACAAAGACTAAGTTTGCAGCATAAGGTACAATCTGACTGGAGCGGAATGTGCGGTTATGCTGCAATGAAAAATTCTCTGCAGTTAAAGGTTTTTCATCCTTAAAGAAGGACATCAAAGAGAGCAGAGGCAGCAGGGTTTCACCATGTCCAACCTGGATGCTGGCAGTCTTTTTTACCTCTCCAAATCTGTTAGATTACAGGAGACAGGAAAAACACAAATGAACACAAACATCAATATGTTCTATGGAGTGTTTTAAGCGGACAAATACACCACAAATGGGATGGGAACCAGTCCACATCTCAATCTCCTAACCTGTAGTCATTAGCAGCCTTATCAAGACGCTTGAAAATATCATGAAAGAGAGGGCAGCTGGATTTACGGTTGATGTCATGTCCATATCCCCTCTTCCAGTACTGTTTCAGGTCATTTTTGTACTCCAGGACCTAACAAGAGACCAAAAACATGTTACTGGATAATAGAACATACAACTTTAAGTTGCCAAGTTTAATGCGGTTGAGAAACTCTATGCTCAATAAATCTATTTTATGAGCTCAAGTGTAATCTTAAATTCAGAGTATTCCCTAAACTGCAATTTTTGTGTAGTTGTCATCACTGCAATAGCAAAGATGTAATAAATGCTGAATAAAAACAGTTGTAATGGAGCTGACATATCTAATTACTATTTGAATCTTAATACCATTCATTAGATCCACTGAAAATGGAAGGGTTTAATTTCCAGCCAGACATACGTACTTGAGCGTCAGACTCATCCAGCAGATCACACCAGGGGGAGTTCTCTGATTTGATGGCAAACTCATAGGAACACAAAAAGAAAGCTGCCTCTGCCATATCTAGCAACACATTTTAAATCAAGATTTAGGATTATTATAATTGACACATTTACATTTAGCAACTACATCTGAACAGTCAGACAAATTGTCCATTAATATAAAAAGCTAAATTACCCGGAGTGAATTGATTGTATGGAATCTGAAGGCGATTGGATATTTTCCTCCGTACTGCATCCATTTCTGCTGAAGATTTAAAGCGTTCTACCTCCTTCAAAGCCGTTTTGTTTTTCTCAACACTTTCAACAAATCTCTCGCAATGATCAAAGAATCTCATGAGTGAATCATCCACATAGTGTTTGTAATCCATATCTATAAAACAAAAAGTGTGGTTACTTGAACAACAGTTGCCAAGGGCCATTACTTCAACCATAAAGCTTACTGGATCACAGGTAAACCACATCTGGTGCAGAGTTGTTTAAACAGTTCACAAAGATAATAATAAGCACTTTATGGCAAATATACCGAGGACATTTCTCATTGTGTTTCAGTCTCTTTATACACTAGCCCTAAAAGTGCTGTAGTCAACTGAATTCAGCAATCTGCCTTTGTTTACTACCAAGGTGGGGCTCAAAAATATTTGACCCCACTGAATCTATGAAAAAAATGTCTGACTTTAATTTAAATCTGAAAATAAACAAAGTTGTGGTGTTATTTAAATGTGTAGAAAAATAAGCACAATGAAGTAAACATTAATAAGAAATATTTAGGATTTTGCTAGAATTCTTCTGGATTTATTGGTCATTAAGTAAGTCATGTCGATCTAAATTTGTATGAAACATAAAGAGGATATTTTGAGATATGTCCCTATTGATTTTCTGTCCATATAACGGAAGTCAGTGGTCACCAAAACTGTTTGGCTACTAACTTAACATCTTCTAAAGTCATACAGGTCATGAATGACATGAGGGTGAGATATATTTTTTATTTCTGGATGAACTACCCCTTTAAGATGTTTAAGAAGAGACCAACAAAACATCTAATTAGTAAGGGACACGAAGCCTACCCTGAACATCCCAGAGTCGGTGAAGACCCTCTTGAAAAGCTTCGACACTATCAACACAGCGATGCTTGGAGCTGGTGATGAACTCAATGCGGTTGGCACGGAGATGATCCTCAGAAATCAAAGAGGGGAACGACTGTGCCAGTCTCATAGCCAAATGCCGATGGTCATCGCGCCCTTTCTCCACCAGTCTGCCGTCCATGTCTTCAGTGTACCACATCTTCCATGTCTTAATATCATTTAACCATGAGGCTGAACCCGACGCGTGAGACACGACCAGATCATACAATCGCGCGATCTTTTTCACATTTTTGGTGGTTGGATAGCGCGTTCCGTGACGTATAACCGAAACCATATGAATGGCACGGCAGTCTGGAGAGGGGGGAGCTACCAGTGATTTGTTTACAAACAAAATGTCATCTAATAGATGTGAGTTCACTTCCTCGTACCTGCCTTTTGTTCCAAAGTGATGCGCTATCGCCGGTATCGTTGGCCTGGCAAGTTTAGAGAATGACAAACCAACCATAATGCACAAAGAAATAATAAGAAAGTTCGCGAGGAAGTAAGTTGTTTTCATTTCTGGATGTGCGATACCTGATTCACCTAAAATACCCGTAGCTTGGTCACCTGTACGTTCATTCAATCAGGGTTGCCAGGTCTGCGTAACAAAACCAGTCCAGTTGCTACTCAAAAAAAGGGGTGACCACGGCCAAAACTAGCACAGTCGCGTTCCGGGCGGAAACCGCGGACTTGGCAACACTACATTCAATGGCAGAAAATGTGAAGCCAGACTCAAAATCGAGATACAAAACCTTCCGGGTTAAAAGTTTTTTTGTTTTGTTTTTATTGAACATATTGAACAGAATATACATATACAATAGCACCGATAAATGTAAATAAATATTAAGCAAGGCACATACAATATAGATGCAAAGTACCAATAAATTTACATTTTGAGAAAGAAAAGAAAAGGAGAGAAAAAAAGGTGTAAGTAGGGGTCTCTTCATTCCTCTTCCAATAAATCAAGTTCTCTTATTATTCCAAGTTTCTGGGCTTTTTTACTTTTTATATATTCCAATGATGGAAAGTAATTATAAATAAAGTCTCTTTTAAAAAACAGAAATGTTTCATCTTCATACATTTGCATTTATGAATAAAAAAATTGCCCAGAATCAACATAAGAGAATACATTTTACGTGGGATATATATAAAAAGTTAATTATGTTCATAGCCAACGTTTTTTTTTATATATATAGGCTGCTATACGCTAGCGGCTAGACGGACGTGCATTCTTGTCCATTCAGCTCTGCGGCTTTGCAGTTAGTGCGCATGCGTCTCGTGTTAATAAACAAATACAAATCCACTAACCGCATCTCGCGTTTTTCAAAGCAAAACGTGTTCTGTGTGAACTGGCCCCTAAAGCCTTGATGTGTGCAGTTTTGTTTTGAATAAACAAAGTAAAATAAACACAAAACACTATTACAAATTGAATAAAAGGGTTGAAAGTTACTGGATTTATAGCTATTAGCTGTTAAAGATGTTTATGACTGAATGCTGGCTTGCAAACATTGTTTCATACAAATTAAAGTGAAACATTTTTGTTTGATAATTTTTTCTTACAATAGTTTGGTCAACAGGGGGAATGGTTGAGCCTGATAACGCATGTTAGATCATTCACAATCAGCAGAATCCCAGCCCATAAATTAGGAATATGTTAATTATTCATACAGGGATGTTGTACTGCATAAATGCAAAATAGACTAATTTACCAAAAGATTATTCAAGTGTTACACTTGTAGATAAGGCTATAGTAATCTATAGCTAATCAAACATGAAGGTAAACACATTGACTTTATGAATAATGACTGAACACTGAACATTTTTCATGTCTCTTTAATCAAACACACCTGATTCAGATCATCAGCTCTTTAGAGTAGAAACTGAAATTGGTGTGTCAGAAAGGAGTCATGCAAAATGTGCAGTGTTGGGGAGGCTCCAGGACCAGGATTGGGAATCACTGCTCTATGGTACACATTAGATTTTGTGTATTAATGGATCATTTAAATTTTAAATCTTTAAATATAATATATATATAAAAAAATGCATATAAAACAAAATAATTATGCATATAAGAAAGATACATAAAGATACAAGCATAATTGTATAATTCTCAAATTAGTGCAATACACCATTTAAGAATCGACTTATAAGCTTTAAAAGATTTCATAACAAAAGAAAAGTGTAGCTACACTAATGTATTTACTAAATTTGATTCTTTAGTAAGAACTGAATGTTAAGTTTGATTAATAGAATATTGTTAATTATGTGGATGTGCATTTTAAGCAGTAAAGATGCATATCGTATTTGCATCATTTACCATGCTTTAATGTTATGTGTTACATGTCAACCTTGTTCTCTCACATAATGTCTATTAAAACTAATTTAGTTGATAATTCACAAAGAACATACATAACGTTAAATGTATTACTGCAGGGGTTCCCAAACTCGTTCCTGGAGCCTCCCCAACACTGCACATTTTGCGTGTCTCCTTTATAAATCACACCTGATTCAACTCATCAGCTCATTAGTAGCAACTCCAAGACCTGAAATGGGTGTCAGACAAAAGCCCTATTCGGACGGTAATTGTTTCTCAGGGGGACGTAAGTGATTTTCACCATATACAGGGGGTAGTTGGTGATTTAATTGCCGTCCGAATCCACATCTCTGAGTTTACGAGAAGAAATCGATTCAAAATTCAGTGTTTAATCCCTTTTTGAGCACTCCCGAACACCGTAACGTTGTACTTCGGTGTAATTTACATATTATTTCTGAAATGCTGGAAAGTATTTAAAAGAACAATACTTCATAACTGCTCCACCACAGCGACTGGGAGCAGAAAAAGAAGAAAAGCACATAAACGTTCAAATGGGTCTTTATTATGGCAGCAGCAGGTATGCAATACAATTTTAAAATGTGTATTATAAACATATATATCGCGTATAATTATATACAACTATAGCGCGTCTATTTTCCTATTTTTAAACAGGAGATTTAAATAATAAATATGATAAAATATGCTTGGAATAATAAGAATACATTTTACATAAGTATTTTTAAATACATTTTACACAATAATAATACATTTGTAAATAAAATTAATTTTATTTACAGCAGACAATCATGTGACTGGTCACGTGAGCAGCGTGTTCCCGGGTGCGCAGAATCACAGAACTCTCTCCTCCACTGTGAATAAATCTCCATCCGAATCCATGAGTTTTATCACTGAGGTGATATGTAAATTTATTTTTACAGACGTCCATATGATAAACAATTACCGTCCGAATCGGGCTATAGAGTTATTATAGTAAACTAAAATTAAAACATTGAAATATCTATACAAACTAATACTAAAATAACAGGAACTGAATAAAAAAATATTTTAAAAAACTATATAGGCATTTAAAAAAAAAAGAAAAATATCAAAAACACAACAAAATTACTAAAACGTAAACTAAAATGAAACCTATAAAATATAAACTAATTCAAAATATTAATAAAAACTACAAAATATCTAAATGATACTAAAATAACACTGCTATAAAGTGATGCACAAGGTTTACAGTAAAACAATAATTAAATGGCTTATTCCAGATGGACAGTAAGAAAAATGAAGCAGTCTACAAGTTATAGGCAGGAATAAGAAATCTTATTTCACAGACAGATGTTTAAGTATTATTTGTTTTATTTAGAGTATATTTCTAAATAAATATGGTGAAAATTGTACCGCTTGTGCTGAAAGAGCTGAACACCAACTAATTCAAACCCTGAGTGGACCATAAGTGCTGTGGACAGCATGCAGAATTGATTCAGGTGACACTTGAGCAATGTTGCCAGGCAACTTTTTTGAGCAATGTTGCATGGGCACTTTCCAGTTGAGAATGGGCAACAAATTTCTTTAGATTAGAGACTTTAGATTGGTTGTGGGATATGTGTCTCACCTGGTTGCCCACTGACTGCAACATTGCTCAGCAAAATTGCTCAAAAAGTTGCTCCATGTATCATCACCTTTACAGTGCATGTGTATAGCAGCTAGCCGGTGAATATACATTTATTGTACAGTCGGGACTGAGGTGCATTATGAGATTGAATGAGTGCGTTCAATAATGTTCACCATGGGTGTCCCCTCAAATTGTGCCCATTAGGGTATAGGGGGCAATTTTGGACACAGCCTAGTAATCCTGAAGACCTTCATTAGCTTGTTATGATTAGAGTTGGAACTAAACTCTTTAGGAAAGTGGATCTCAAGGGCCAGATTTGCCCACCCCTGACCAAAAGCTTTTGTTTGAAGAATACTCAAAACCAGCACTGCCCTGATACTAAACACTCTCTGCTTTAAAATGAACCTGATGCATTTATGTAGACTCACCAGTAGATGGAGTGAGAGACATGTCAATGTTGTCATGATACTAAGGCCCAGACCCCTTATTTGACTCAAGTCATCAAAAAATGATTTGTCAAGTAATTTCTTTAAAGGGATAAATCTTCTTAATATAGAAAAAGTTGTTCAGTGCAGTTTTAATGTGTGTGTCTGGTAACTGCATGCTCATTTTTTTTATTGAAACATAAATGGACTTCAGTTCACTTGAAATTGCTTTCAAAAATATTTCAAAATATTTTTTAATAATTGTTAACATTTTGTTTTAATAGCAGCATGGATTCAGATGTTAAGACTGTATGACCTCTATCCTTAAAATGCTTCAAAGACAAAGAAAAATATATATTTTTCAACACATAAGCTTGCTTTATGTTTTGTTCATAGTGTGCACTGAGGCATCCATAGCAAAGAGCTCCTCTTCCTTGTTGTCCACAACACAAACTGCCAAGACAAGAAGGAAAACTGCCATGACAAGGAACTCAGGAATGGTAGCTGGTTCTGTGGCTATGAGAGAAACATTTCGGCAGCCAAAAAACCTCTGGTGCAATGGTGACAAGAAACTGCCTTGACGGGAACCACTGGAGCAGAATTGGTAGGAACTTCTGGGTTGACTGGAGCTGCCAAAAAAAAGAAGCTCTGGGACTGGAGAAAATGAGACGAGGCCTTTGGAAATGAGGCGGCACGCCATGGGCAGCCAGGGTGACTCTGGGACCCAGTCGGCTGTCTTGAACCTCAAGGAAGCTCTGCTACAATGGTCGCCAACACCAGATTAATTATAATTAATACATATATATTATAATAGAACTCTAAATATATATTTTCCTTATTCTCTCTCTGTTTGTAGCTCATTGAAAGTGATCATTTGCTTGACAAGGTTGCTTTTCTTCCCACAGCCACATGTGGGCATTTTTACATCTTTTGGTATCTGACAGGCTACATTACTACAGGAGCGTAGTAGAATTGCCTGAAAAGCTGTTATAACTTAGAAACGAAAAGATAATGTTATCCAGTGTGTGTTGGTATCTGACAACTGATTCTAAACTTAATGTTTTTTGCTGAGGGAGCAGAGAATTAAATGACAAGTTTCATCCAAAAATGTTGTTTAGTGTAACTTTAGATGATCTGTGTCACTGTTGATATCACCCATGTTGATATCAAACTCTTGTGAGTTGAGCATATGGACTTTCAGCATTGTTTAAACATACAGAAATTGAATGCAAAAGCATGTACAAACCCAATGTGGCTGAAAACTGTCACGACAGCAGAATTTGGTCAATGTAAACAAATCTCAAAATACATTGTACATCTCAAAATACAGGTGTAAATACTGTTTACACAAACAAGCAACATAAAAGTAGTAAAGCAGCTGATTTCAAATAGTTTAGTACATACTACTGAAAGAGACTGTATTTATGTACCATTACAGAATATTTGAAGGTACTTGAAACTACTACCATAGCACGCAAGCTGGTAATAAACAGCAGAATGCAAAACCAAGCTTATAACAAAGTTATTTTCCTTAGGAAATTGCATTGCAGGACTCGGAAACTTATTGAAAATTGTACAATACAAGCAAAGTGTCTAATAGCTATGTATTGGAAGGAAGTAGAAAAACCACCCATTGTACAGTGGATCAACAACATGTCCTTTTGTTTGTCAATGGAAAGGATTACATATATTCTGAAAGGTAAAGTGTCTTTATTTGAAAATATTTGGAAACCTTTTATATCTTTTATTTCATGTTCATATTTTTGTAATATAACGAAGGAGGGAGAAAGATCAAAGAATCAAATTACTTGATTATTTTATCACCTTCAGCCACAATTTATTATTAAGCTGTCTGTCCTTTATTCATTTACTGTTTTTACTAAATCACCTCTTTTTGTTTTATGATTTGTATCCCAGGTATGCATGACTAGTATCCCTAACTTCTCTTATTGTGTGGTGTTTTGAACTGACCTGTGCTTTTTTTCTTTCTTCCCTTTCTTTATGTTAATTGTTGTTTTTCTTTTAGTATAATTAATATGTAGAGAGGTTTAATAATTTTTTTCTGTATACCATACTGGCAAAATTAATTCTCAATAAACAAATTGTTAAAAAAAGAAAAAGAAAAGTGGGACAATATTAGAAAAAAAATAGTATTAAATATATTATACTCTGTTTCTTTTGTTTTCATTCAATGGCTTTCCTTCATATAACACTAAACATAGAAATTGAGTCTCTCTCTCTCTCTCTATATATACTCTAATATACATATGAATGGATGGATGGTCATTATTATTATCTGATGATGTGGTGCGTACATCATATCAATGCAAAAATGTATTGCTTAAGTAAACTCTGTTTCATGCTAATCTACAGATCCCAGATTTCCACTCTATAGTTGACTGGCTAAACAGGTTCTCTACAAACAACCTGTTGTCAGCTGTTTTGACAAAGAAATTGACATTAATTAGTCAATTCAGTACTAGAGCTGTATTATTGAATCAAATGCATCGTTGTTTGGTCTAAGAGTGAACTGGGTGTTACAAGTGAAGTTCATGGGAGAGTTTTTTTGCCCTCGAAAAAAGGAAAAATGCAAACAACATTCTCTTCCTGAGCTTCATCGGATATCTGTTTCCCACACAGGATGTCATTCCCACCCTGAAGCCCCTGTTTTCCCTGCACCTACTTCATAGTCTTTCCCTCACGCACAGGGCCTGGCTGTGTGCTGCGGTCACAGAACATTACATTCTGCTCTTTTGATTTCCTCATATCCAGTTATACCTTACATAACATCCTCAGATGGGATCATTTAAATATTTTAAATGTCAGTTTTAGAGACACAGAGACAAAACTCTCTCAGTTTCATAGGACTGAAGGGTGTCTGAGTTCATTTGACTGAATGATGCCATCAGCAAAATACAAAACCTGTTTGCTGTGACGTAATACTGGGGCATTTAAATCATGCAAATGAAGTGAAACATCAGAGGATGTTTTTGTTTCAAAGTGACAATGACTTTCTTGAGCTTTTGAATGGATTTTGCATGATTCTTTGGAAAGCCGCAAAACACATTGCACTTAATATGGAATTCGTGACACAAAAGTAAGACATTTTGGAGGGATTGACCTCAGCTTACTTGGAAAATAGTCTGACTAATACTGGCTCACATGTGGTGTCTGGAAAAACAGGCAAGTTCCTGTACACTGTACAGTCTCTGTAGGAACCTGGGATTCTCCACCCTAGTGCTGCCATCTTTCATATGACGTTCAGGATATTGCATATTACCTCATTAGTCCTGTTTCCAGGTCTCTTATATTCAGTAGAACTTATTATAAGAAATCAATGAAGAAATGAAGAAATAATGATACATGCTTTATGAATGATAATTTCTTTATAATTGTGTAATGTTAATCAAATTAAATAACATTATTCATATTATATAATTACAAAGTGATCAAAACATGCTTTACTCTTTTTTTTTCATGCGTTTCATGTTTTTCTCTCCTAACACATATGTATTAGAAATAGGAAATTACAATGCATTCTGTCGGATTTTTATTTTAATATTTTCATTTTATTCTTCTGATCTATGACTTATTTAGATTAGGTAAAGACCAGGACGCAATCACTTGGTATCAGTCATATATTCATAGATTATGGTGATGGGCGGAGCCTCTATTGGATAAATGAAGCTGTTTCTTCTCACTAGTCGTTCTATGGATGAAGGCGAATGGGAGCTGGCGGAGAGCGGTCTGCATTTATTTCACCAGGATTTATGTTCATCCATGCAGCAATTTATGGATTATGCGAATGACATTTAGAGCAGCCCCTGAACTGGGTTACGATGAGCTCAGTGTGTATCCTAATATGATTTAATTTTGTGTTTCGCAGACCGGTGTTATATTATTAGGGTAGTAATCTAAGACTAGGACGTTATTTACATCAAGTCCCTTCGCAGAATGAACATGGATGATGACAACCGAGGTAAGGTTTCTGTTTTATTCGCAAGCACAAACAGCTGTCAGTCTCTGGTTTGTCTAGACGGCATTGAGTGTAACAGGCGCGTGCAGTTGACTCGGAACGCGCTTTGATGCCCAGCACTAGATAGACAGCTCACTGTGAAGGATATTTCATCAATCATCAGCACTGAACGGGGAGGAAAAAAGTAAACTTTAATATAACATTTTTCCTACTTTTAATACTATTATCAGTGATTGGATGAGATAAATGACTTTATTTACACTTCAACATTTTGCTTTTTTATAAACGGTGTTTCAATTTTACGGGAAATGACTTACAGTTACAGTGTTCTTGTGGATGTGTTGTCACCGTGTTTTAATGAGAATTTAGTCTTATTGCCGGAGCCGTTCATATGGCTGTTCATATGTAGGTCGTCAGTTTGTTTGATGTGAGATCCTTTGAAGTAGCGCGCGAGATGTTTATGAGTACAGTTGTGGTGCCAAGAGGGATCATGAGGCATTTAATTAGTCAAGTGCTCGTATTTTTTATAGAGCACCGTATAAATTAGCTTACCAGTTTATTAATTAGAAAACACTGCTTTTAGAATTGATCAGTATCAATCGAGTGTACTGCACACTACTGTACTGCACACTACTTGCTTTAAAATAACAGATGTTTCAGGGGGGGGGGGAGTTATTTTGTATATATCTTAAAAAAATAAAATAAAAATAAAATAAAAAGAAGCTACCGCAATGATCATTGTCACGAAGAAACTTTGCAGACTGATCTGGTATGGAGTAGAGTAAATGAGTGGAGCAGAGTGAGAGATTTCTTCTGCTGATTCAAAAAGATCACTCAGCATCAGGTACACTTCAGGTTTTACATTTTGCACTTAAGTACGCTCCATTTATAAACATTTAACATGTATCAAAAATCGCCTCCTATGCCCTCATGTACTATTCACTCCATTAAAATAGCTCACTGAATGAGTGTGCTGCATGTGCCAACTTCTGGCAAGACGCTGGAATTCATTCTGTGCTACATTCATAGTTCCCAATCACATTCTGGAGCCCCCCCACTGCACATTTTGCATGTCCCTTTTGTCTGCCACATCTATTTCATGTTTTGGAGTCTCTAATAATGAGCTGATTACCTGAATCAAGTGTGTTTGATAAATGAGACATGCAAGCAGTGTAGTGTTGGGTCAGCTCCAGGAACATGGTTGGGAACCACTGACCTAGCGCAGGGGTGTCCAAACCTGTTCCTGGAGGGCCACTGTCCTGGAGAGTTTAGCTCCAACCCTAATTAGCTATTCAAGGTCCTGAGACTCATTTCAGACTCGCTAGACTTCCAGGCAAGTGTGTTGGAGATGGAGAGATGGAGATAATACCTTAACAGTAATACCTTAACAGTATACTGATTATAGCCCTCTGGTCCATGGGTTATTGTGTTGACTATTTTGGAAAAATAGCAGAACTTGATTTTGGATAAGCACCAGTGATGACTCTTTTGCGATGATTTTTCTGCTGTGATTCTGCTTACAGTTACTATATATGGGATCTGACTAGACAGAGGAGATGTTAGTGATTTAGTTTGTGGCTATTATGCTCTGAGAGTTGTTTTGGTATATCGGTGTAAAAAAAACACAGAAACAGAAACCAGACCTAAAAGCCAGACATCTCAAGCACTTTAGAGCCTGTTTCATTACTATGTTGATTTACAGCCGTAATCACTTTATCTGACAAAGACCAATTGTAAATGTCTACAAGAGCAAGAAAGCACAGAGTTGTAGAGGTACCATTAGCTCACTAGGTCTTTCCAGTTCCTCTTGTATCATGATCCTGAGAACTTCAAAGCCTTGGACTCAATGGCTATTTGTCTTATCTTACCGTGGGAAAAACCAAATGGAAAACCATTTTCCCTCCGTTTCTGTGGCAGATAGTTGACTGCAAAGAAAGACTGATAGGACGTCAAGGACAGCCCTCTTAACAGTCTCTATCAGAACCACAAATTTATGGCCTTTTCACATTTTTAAAACATTGCTTTGTCCGTAGCTAAGGTCCAACAAAGAGGCAGACTTTGTCAGACTGATTAAAGGAGAGATAGTGAGGCCTGGCACTCATTAACATTGTCTGCGTCTGATGCCACCGGTGTCTGGTCCAGGCTCTCCTGAGGAGCCGTCTGGCACCAGGCATGACACAGGCAGTGGTCAAAACCTCATCAATGGTGTGACTGCACCAGCAGAGATCTGAAGGACACCGTGCCTGGCAAATCTGCTTAAGGTCAAGACAATGTCAGCCATGTTATTATATCAAAAACATTGTAGTGTTTTCATTTCACTGCTGTGTAATATCCGTTCTGAATACTGATAGATCTGAGACATAATGAGTACAGATTTTATGTTTTTGTTTGCTGCCGATTGAGATTTTGATATGAGGTTTAATCTGTGAGTATTACAGATGGTGTCAAACATTTGGCATGTGGATACATCCTTATTATTGTGAGTGGATGAGACTGAAGAATGAGAGAGAGCTTTTAGTGTGTTTGTTGTAGTCTAAGTGTCACATATGGAATTGATTTGAAGAAAGTCTTAAGGGTCATCCAAGATATTTTATGAGCTTTAGCACCAGTTGAACAGTGTTGAATGAGTTGAGGGTGAATTACTGTTGTTGAATGCAAATATTTTCATATTTGTATTAAAATGTGAAAGGGAAAGTTAAAAACCTAAATAGGTTTTTGATGGGGTTGTCAAAACATTTTGTCCCGGCAGGAGATTTAAAAACAAACTAGTACAAAGGACCCTTGTCCAGTTTTCCACCCACTGAGTCAGGACCGTCCCAGAGCCCCATCTCTTTCATGTCAGGAATGCAGTATTCAGCAGCCGTGCATTCTTGGGCATTACTTCTTTATCATTTGCAGGTTTAAAAGAAAGAGACATTAAAGAGGATGTGGGGATTACATAGGATAGATTTGATAGAAGATAAATTTGGTCACTGTTACAGTTTGAATTATGTATGTTTAATGATTGAATCGCTTGTTGAATCACAGAGCCTTTTTACATTGTGTTTATGTTCTGTTAGGAATATCAATATCCTGAGATTCGTTTTTCATTATCACCTGTATGTTGAAGATATGCTTAAAAATAAAACAAATATATATTAGCATAACTTTATTATTTTTACGTACTTGAAAATGCAATCTTTTATTTTTAATCCTTACAAAAAGGTCCAGGTTTGTTGGTTTTACAATAGTGGACTGTTACCTTCATCTGATCAAAACACACCCCAAAACTGGGAATATAAAAGCAGATGTTGTGGTGTGTTTTGTTATATCCCAAATGTTTTTTAGCTAATACTATTATTTGCTAAATAAACACATTCAGGGGGCTTTAAGAGGATAAAGAGAATCACACACTGATCAGAAAGCAACTTTTTTTTCTCTTTTGGATAGAGATAAGCTCTCTGCCCATTCCATCTGTTTCACTGGTTAATGTAAGTATCCTTCTTTCTGAAAAAACAGGGTATTAAGTGTACCGTTGTCAAAACAGTATAAGAAAAACAATCTAACATGCCTACCAGGCCCATATAATCTCTGAAGCTTGGTACTAGAGGTCTAATTATCAGCTATATTATTGTAATATATTAATTATCATGATTGACAGATGCATTAACTCAGCACTGAAGATGTACAGTGGACCAACATATACAGTAGCCCACATAAGCCTGTATAGATGCTTTATGCACTGTTATCATGTTTGGATAGGTTAGTGACACATCTGTGTATGCAGCAGACTTCCTTGTGGGCACTGGTCTGAGTGTGTGGTTAATATCAATGGGTAAGCCTGTGGATTTAGAGCAGCTGGCGGCCCATGCAGCTATTGAGAATAAGGATAAGATATAGTTAGAGGGATTGAGGCCAGTGTGTAGATTAAAGAGGGTGTTTGAGACCAGGATGCAGTGTTTGCTGCAAACCCTTTAATATCTGTATTCACACCCAGAATGTCAACATATCCAACTCATCTTTTCCCACAAATATGTGATTTTCAGTTGAATTTTGTCTAATTTAGGCTATACTGAATTTAAAGTCCCTTCTGCAGCTGTAATAGTTTCTAAGCAAAGTGTCACTCATGCTGATGGAATGAAGCTTTAGCATTGACAGTTTTGCATGCAGTCAACATTACTTTTTTCCCACAAGACAGGGTGCAGGGTGGTGATGTCATCACTAGCCACGGATGTTTTCAGTGTTTCTTATTTTTCCTTTTTCCAAAAATTAAGCATTACGGTTTATATGAATATTATGGAAAGCAACTTGGTAATAATAATGCCTGCCAATCAGTGCAATGTCTTGATGAAGACAAACTAATTTTCACAATGAGCCTCAGGCCATTGTGGCTTAATTTCATGGGAAGGGAATTTACTTCTGTTCTACTGATTTTTGCCAATTCCACAGGCAAGTTAGAGGCACGGAATGTTCATATCTTGAAGGAATATTCTATTTTTACTCAATTTCTTCCATACTAGTTACATTTGACCATACACAGACCCTGTTGCGTAATGAACAAATGGCTTCTCATTAAGATTTAGTATTGCTTTTATATAATAATAAAAGACTGAAAAAAGACCACTGCACTCAGTATAAAAGCTCAGAATGACTGCAATGAATCACCCTATAATGTTATTGTTAAGGTCGAACCCTGATTCATGCACTCATTCTCAACTTCCTCTCCATTGTCATAAGGCAGAACCAGACAACCGCAGGAAATTCCCCCGTGCCCCTCTTATTAGCCCGTCTCTTGTCTAATCCTGGTGTGCCTAAGGTGCAATTACATAATGTACTCATATTGTCCACATTTACAAGCACTGAGCCACAGGCAACTGAGGTCCTCATCCAAAACACTCTCCTACTTGTGAAAGTTTTGAAAAATGATAAAATCAGTTCAGGAGATTATGGTCCTTTGTGACTTAATTAAGCATCTAAAACATCTACAAATGAGTTATATAACACCCACAGAGTAGTTTGTGATGTTCAATACATGTTTTCTTTTCTGTAACCTTCTGTGTTTCATTGGGAACCTTAATGTTGTAAAGTTGGATCAGCTTATAGTCTCGTATTTAGGTGCAGCATGACTTTGATCATGGAAGGTCAAGTTGTCTTGAACATTCAGAGTCATACCGTAGGTGTCCTGAAGGAATTACATAAAATACTCAGTTTCCAGCCTAAAAGAAAAGCTTCTTTCTTGAGTACTAGGTTTTGGGTTGCCAAGGTTTTTTTTTTTTTTCTTACACAGCACTTTGGGATTTGAGTTTAGGTCAGGAATATAGCTGTTTTAACAAAAGATAATGTATACAGCTTCTTTGGATTCTTTGGATGTCTTGTAGAATCTCTTTTTTCTTGGTTATTATTATTAGATGATGAACCATTAATGTCACATTTGTTTCTCAACAGTGCCTGAAGATCTCTCACTTGAAGAGAGAGATGAACTGTCCAACATTAGACGAAGGAAAAAAGAGCTGTTAGATGACATTGAGGTATCAGCTTTAATGTAGCCGTTATCTTTTAAAATCATTAAGATGTTAAGTGATTGACATTTATCATGTCACCCTTCACTACAAGTTCTACCTGATGGGATCTGAATGTCATTGGATGTACAATGTATTTTATTATACACTGCATGTATTTTAAGAATATTAAGAAAGATTATTGGTTAATTTGATTAACTTACGTGATATAACTTAAGTAACCACTTTTTCTGTTATTCTTGCAGAGGTTAAAGTTTGAGATCTCAGAAGTCATGACAGAGATCGAACATTTAACGTGTGTCAGAGAGACGTATGTTTCTTTTTGTTTTACAACATTACAACAATTTTTTTTAACATTGAGATAATATTAGTTCATATTTGTTATTTTAAAAGAGAACTTTATTGTTTTTCACCACATTACAGCAAAAGCACTCAGAGGAATAAGCAGATTGCTGTCGGAAGAAAGAAATTCAATATGGATCATAAAAAGGTATTATTGTTACTATTTCTTTATTCACCATACCATAAAATGATGTCCAGGGTCATGTGATACATTGAGCCTAAGCGAATATCATGAAGTGGTTAACATCTCAAACATCCTTGCAGGGAATCCAATTTCTTTTGGAGAATGATCTTCTGCAGCACACACCTGAGGACATCGCACAGTTCCTCTATAAAGGCGAAGGCTTAAACAAAACTGTCATAGGAGATTATTTAGGGGAACGGTAAGTCACATCGCTCTCGCTCTTATAGCAAGACCAGTCTTGCTATCTTTGCAAAATATATGTGCGTTGTCAGATAAGGCCTTTCCATAAAAGATCCTACTCTCTCAGGAAATGACTTCCCCATTTGTATCAGCTGACCACATGACCACAAGTTGATGACCACAAGTTTCCAAAACAATATTTAGCATATCACCCAGACAGCATGAAGGCGCCTTATCTCACCCTTACAAACATCTATTAACACAGGATTAGATATAAAACATTATTATTGCCACCCAGTGCTACCCCTGTCAATATCAAGACAAATGAAGGTGTAATTGTAGTCGTAAAGGTCTGCAAAAATTTAGTTGCTCAGCATTGTCCCATGAGGCATGTTTACAAAAAAAGAGACTAAGCTTGATCTACAGTGTAATAGTTGTTAGATATAAAAATAGCTTTGTCTACGTAGGCATCCTGTCCAAGTTGATAACCGTTGTCTTGGCTGTGCTCTAGCCTGAAGATCAATTGTACAGTCATCCATTTCATTTGGTACTAGAAAGTGTGGTTATAGACTATACACAGCAATTACTGTTAATTGTATTTACGAGGAAGAGCTGGAAGCTGTAATTATTGTGTCTCTGATTAAAAGAGTTTGGAGATGTGGTTCTATCTTAGCTTGAGTAATCATGCATGCTGTGGTACATTACACTTTATGTTCATATCTCTGTGTTTTTTTAAGACCCTTGTATGTTTTCAAATGATGGTTTTTATATCCATACACCAAACGTGGTCTTACATGATTGTTCTTGTGTGCTTTTTTTAAAAAAAAATTGTCTGAAACCCTGTTGTAGTAAACTGAACAAATGGACTGACTCCTAAATGTATAAAGTCTGTACTGTTTTTTGATTGACCTCTGCTGAAATGAGTGCATGTATCTCTGGAGATGGAGCTTAGAGCGAATGAGGAAATAGCTATTGCTGATTAAACCTTATTTTCTCATTATTTTTAGAGATGACTTCAACATTAAGGTTTTGCAGGCGTTCGTGGATCTTCATGAGTTTGCTGATCTCAACCTGGTGCAAGCATTGAGGTGAGATAGATGTTTTCTTCACCATCCATTATAACTATAAACACCACTATATGTGACCCTGGACCACAAAACCAGTCATATTTTTCAAAATTGAGATTTATACAGCATATGAAAGCTGAATAAATAAGCTTCCATCGATGCGTGGTTTGTTATGATAGGACAATATTTGGCCGAGATACAACTATTTGAAAATCTGGAATCTGAGGGTGCAAAAAAATCAAAATACTGAGAAAATCGCCTTTAAAGTTGTCCAAATGAAGTTCTTAGCAAAGCATATTACTAATCAAAAATTACGTTTTAATATATTTACGGTAGGAAATTTACAAAATATCTTCATGGAACATGATCTTTACTTAATATCCTAATGATTTTTGGCATAAATGAAAAATGGGTAATTTTGACCCATACAATGTATTTTTGGCTATTGCTACAAATATACCCCAGCGACTTAAGACTGGTTTTGTGGTCCAGGGTCACATATGTTCTAAATATGGAAATGGAATTATAAGAAATGTCATCAAGCTATAGTATTTGTATATCTAGAACTTAACTGCAGAACTTTTAATTTTCAATGATCACTAACAATTTCAATCATTTTTGCACAGCTAACAACAAAAGAATTTTTTGCTAACAGTCATATTAAGTTATGAAAATGTTATTTCTGAATATTCTCTGAATGTTCTGAACCTCCAGCTTTTGAAATGTTTTAAAAATGTTTTATTGGTTATACAAATGTGTTCCATTTTATAATTTTGCAAATTTTAAGTGGTAAAATGTTATTAAAGATCAGGTAACTTTAAATTAATGTTCTATTAACATTACTGGAAGAATGAACTTTGAGAGAACCCTGCCAGTTCTTTGAGAGAACTACCTTCTTGCTATTTAGAAAAACTACAACAAATTGCATTGTTTGAAATAAAAGACTTGAAAGACCGTCTTTAAAGACTGCAATAGTTTATTGATTTTCAGCCATATTTGTTTTGTTTGATTTATCTAAAAAAAAAAAAAATCAAATGAGACAAAATATTCAATAATTAGAACATAATGTGAGTGACGCAAGCCATTCATTGTCTTTGCATCACTCTGTTACTTACTCTATTAAAATAAAATCATACATACTCATTAACTCCCTCAGGCAAAGATCCATCAAATAACATTATAATTTTAAGTGTCATTCCCATTTCTCCCTGGCAGGCAGTTTTTGTGGAGTTTCAGACTTCCTGGTGAAGCACAGAAAATTGATCGAATGATGGAGGCCTTTGCTGCTCGATATTGCCAGTGTAACCCAGGTGTCTTTCAGTCCACAGGTACGACTTTTTTCAGTAGTAAACTTGACTTCTACCTGAACCACTCTTTGTGGCCTAAACCCCTCATTGGCCTAAAGCTCTTATTCAGCATTAAAGGGTTTTAACCCTTTGAAAATTCTGTCATTACTCACCCTCATGTCGTTCCAAACCCGTGAGACTTTTGTTCATCTTCGGAACACAAATTAATATATTTTTGATGAAATCCGAGAGCTTTCTGACCCTGCATAGACAGCAATGCAACTACCATTTTCAAGGCCCAGATTGGTAGTAAGGACATTGTTAAAACAGTCCATGTGACATCAGTGGTTCAACATTCATTTTATGAAGCTATGAAAATATGCGCGTTCACGAGAGTACCACGATGTATGCGTATGGTGCTGCTGACACAGGAGTCACATGGACTATTTTAAAGATGTCCTTATTACCTTTCTGGGCCTTGAACATGGTAGTTGCGTTATGGGTTTGGAACGACATGAGGGTGAGTAATTAATAAAATAATTTTCATTTTTGCATGCCGGGCCGAGTCTCTTGAATTACAGCACACTTTGAGTATCTGTTGGATATCTGGTCCTCTGAGGGTTGAGCTTTATAACTGCAGGGATAAATAGCGGAGATGTTGGCACACACTGTTAGAGACTGTATAAAATGCAGCACCCCAGAAATGGACTAAAGACACTGTGCTAAAACAAAGCGCAAGGGAATGATTATTTATTCATAAACAGAGTCTGCAAATGTCCAAAGCATTAATATCTTTCTTTCAGCATGGAGTCATACATAAAGATGAAGAAACATTAAAAACTGGCCTGTATCTTGCATCAGACTCTATGCTTTCAGAATTTATCATTTAGAAGTCAACTAATAAAAAATTAAAATGAGAAAACAGAGTTGCATGCACTTTATTCAGTATCTTTATATGCATTCTCCATTTAATTTTCCAGTCTGGTACCTACAGAGCTGACTCACTGATCCAAGTTTCTGCTCTCCACAGACACATGCTATGTTCTCTCGTTCTCCGTCATCATGCTCAACACCAGCTTGCACAACCCTAATGTGAGAGACAAGCCCACGGTGGAAAGGTTCATAACCATGAATCGGGGCATCAACGAGGGAGGAGATCTGCCTGAGGAGCTGCTCAGAGTGAGTCTCTGCGTCATACTGTGATGGAGAGAGATGCACACTCATCACTAAGATATGTAATGATAGAATATGCATTTGCATATTGTTTTTTTCTTCTTCATAGAATTTATATGAAAGCATTAAGAATGAGCCTTTCAAAATTCCTGAAGACGATGGGAATGATCTAACTCACACATTCTTTAATCCGGACAGAGAGGGATGGCTGCTAAAACTAGGTTTGTGTATCTTTCTCTCTGTTTGCCTGTCCATCTGCTCCTCTATCTATCGTTCTTTCATGGTTTGAAACCCATGAGTTTCCCCTGATTTCATTATAGATTGGATTTAATGTGATATTATCCAGCATCTCACTCAATAACTATTTTACATTATGGCTCATACAGCAGATTTGCTACTGTGACATCATTCAAAGTAATTAAAGAGCTTTTAAAAGATTTGTTTTCCGGTGTTGATCAGGATTACAGATAATGCTGTTATTGACAGACAATTTAAGCTTTTTTCCCCGTTTTTTTATGATTCTTTATCCATCAAATGGATTTTGGAACTACACTAATCCCATGTCATGCAGTGATTTATTTACAGCATAAATGTTCTGCCACTTCTTAAGCACTTTTCCAATAGTTTTTTTTGTTATTATCTGTATTTGAATTGCAGGGGGAAGAGTAAAGACCTGGAAGAGGAGGTGGTTCATTTTGACAGATAACTGTCTGTATTACTTTGAATATACAACAGTAAGTACAACTGTTCGATATGTCCTGTTTGGACAATAAATAGATTTAAGATTTATCTATAAAATGTACTAATGATTCAGATAGTAAGATATAGGTTAAAGGAGGTCAGATAGAAGAGGAAGTGAGGGAAAAAAAGAGTAAGTGAACAGCAAAGAACACAAGCAGACAGGAGCACTTCTCACCAGCTTCACATTTACAATAAAGGACCACTCCATGAAATGACTTTGAAATGACGAGTACTTTCTTTCCTCTGTTGATGCATTTCTGAAGTTTTGGCGGAACTTTTAGCCACAATTTGCTCTTTGTTAGTTTCAGCTGGAATTAAGGGAGGGACATTCTCATTTTAGAGCTTTTGATTGGTCAAAAATGTATGTAGTGCTGGATGTGTCATCAGTAAGCACATGTTAAATGTGTACACGTGCTAAAAATGAATTTTGTGAGTGTTTATGAGTAGACTAGCATATGACCTCAAAGTGAATGCACTTGGACTAAAACCCAAAAAACACTCCCTGTTACAACCTCCCCGCTGGTTCATCTCATCAGCAAAGTGGAAGGAAATATTTTTTTTTCTAGTCGTGTGCCAGATTTAGATCAAGAGACAGACAGTAGTTGCTTAATGTGCACATAGTTAGTTCCCTCACAATGTCCCCACCATCCATATCTCGTTAAAGGAAACATATTGCGGATTAAGTCTAAGACTAATTGCTTTAATAACAAATAAACATATGTGGGTTAATGATCTGTTACTCATATGTTCACAGGACAAAGAGCCTCGGGGGATCATTCCACTAGAGAATCTTAGTATAAGAGAGGTGGAGGAACCAAGAAAACCAGTATGTTTCTACTTCAAGCTCTCAGTTAAATTATATTCTGTAGTCAGTCTTTAAGAAGAATCCTATATTTAATCATCCTAAGTTAGTCATCAAGAAATGAAGAAGTAAAAGTGACCGTTTCATGCTTCAACCTTTCAGAATTGCTTTGAGCTCTACAACCCCAGTCATAAGGGGCAGGTAATTAAGGCATGCAAGACGGAGGCTGATGGGAAGGTGGTGGAGGGGAATCACGTGGTTTACAGAATATCCGCACCCACACCAGAGGAGAAAGAAGAGTGGATCAAATCCATCAAGTAAGGCTTCACCGTGTCAGCCCTCATTATTCTCTTCTCAGATAACCGATGTGTGCTGGTTGTAGGTCACACACACACACCCACAGATGCTCAGAAAGGAACATTGGCTTCTCTTATCATAGAACATCACCATTATACCGATAAGATGAAGTGAGTGTTTCCAGTGTTTTAGACCTTGGTTGTGCACTGCAAAAAAATATTTTTGTCTTGTAAAATATAAATTGCACTGGATGTTAAGATTTGTTTTCAGATAATATATCTTGAATTTATTTATAGTATTTATAGTTTTTTAAGCACAATTCTAACAAAATTTTGTGAGGTTTATACTTAAAATACAATGGGCTCGGTGCACAAGATGGCGGAGATATGCAACTAGCCCATTGAATACTATTGTTTGAGTGGATGCTAAAATCAATAATTCTTCTTCAAACTCTGAAAAAATTGTTTTATGTATGTTTTTGCTGGAAAACAAGATCAAATATCGCAGTGTGGTGCATATATAAACCTCACACTGTAGGGCTGACAAGACTATAATGAATTCTGAGTGACCCACATCCTCTGAAGGTTAAATGCTCTTCCCTGAAGATAAATCAGCATTTATCACTGGAGAAAGGGAAGCCAAAGACCACTTAGTCTCTTATTGTTGGCCATGACTCTGGCTTTGTTTTCCTGCCTAAAACAGACTTGATTTAAACGAAATGGAATATGCATGTTCAGGTCTTATGTAGGTCTCTGAAGGCCATTTGTGTACAGTAGTTGAAAATCTGTGGCACTGTAGGCGTCTATGTAAGTGTCTAGTTAACACATGTCCTCTGACTCATCTGGAATTGTGGAACTGCTCTGTGGTCAGTTTAGCCTGGTGTTTTACATCAAAAGCTGCCTCAGCATGTCCTGTGGGACTGCCAAAAACTCTGTGCCACCCAACCCCTACATAAAAGAACTGAACCTGGATCGTTTTATAATCAGGTCGACTGCTTCCAGAAAATACTGTTAGTGTTTTATATGGATGTATGTTTTTATGCTGTGATTGTACAGTTTATGTTTTGTTGTTGTTATCCTACAGGGCAAGCATTAGCAGGGATCCTTTCTACGACATGTTGGCTACTAGGAAACGGCGAGTGGCCACTAAAAAGTGAGCTGTAGACCTTTCGAGTTCGGGTTTAATAATCACTCTTCAAGGGGAAACCTTCACATGGGATCCTGAATGTTGCAGGAGGTGACAGACAGAGATACATGAACTCTCTGAGGATAAAGAAGGACAAGATTTGTAAAATGATGGGTCTGTATAGGTCCTGAGGCAATATAAGTGATGTGTACTAAATATTTCTCTCCAAATGGATTGTATGGGGAAAACAATGATGGTGATAATGCAATTATAAGCTGAATGTGTGTTTGTCAGAAAGAACTTTGCTTTAAGAGTGATGAATGATTCGACTACGCTAATATAGAGTAAGTACCCCCTGCTGCTTACAACAGGAACTGCTATCACAAATTTCCAGGTATAGTTACATGGAGATGTTCTCAAGTCAAAAGTCTAAATTTAAGCTCTGGTAATGTTTAGATGTGGATGATATGTATGTAAAGTATACCAAACTGCTGGTGATGTCAATTCAGAAGTAGTCTATGGATACAGAAAATACATCGATATGGCAGGGATTCATGCTGAATAATTTTTTGTGCTATGGTATAATATGAAATATTGTCTTAATTGCATCAGTAGCTTTAAATGAGTTTATTTTAATTTGCGTCATATCATTATCATCCAAATCAGCCGGACTGTTTGCATTAGTTGGAAGAGAAAATTATTCATATTATATTTATGTTTCTAAGGTCCTTAATAGGCCTAGTATTATATAAAATACTGTAAAAATCAATTTCTGACGTTCTCTTAATATGCTAATATTATTTAATGCCTTTTTAAGAATAATGCAAACTCTATACTCTACACCCGTTTGTATTCACCTTTTGATTTAAATTGTTGCTAATACAAGTTAATAGTTAAGTATTTTGTTGTATTTATGTAATGCCAATGTGAACCTATTGTTTCGTTTTTTACTATGTTTGTAAATAACACACACACAAAAAATAATATCACAAAAGCCATAATTATTTTTATCATTTGAACTATTTTGGAAACTCCATGGATCTAAAAACTGATGTATATGCAATTTTTATATACAGCTATTCAGCTGAGATCTTTTAAGTGAAGGCTGTATGGCTCTGTAAACATGAAACTCATTATTTCTCATAGTTTATTGCAAAGTGTATACTGTAAAGGAAAGACTCGTAGATACACTGCAAAAAGATTAATTAATCAATATGATTTAAATTGAATTAACTACGGTCCACTGTCATCACTGTCCAGTTCCATGTAGGACAGCAATACTAATCATAGTGAAATATAGAGAATACGGTTTATGACATATAAATTCAAGAAACAATGACGCCCCCTTTTCTAAGTTTACCTGTTAAGACATAGACAAAACCATAGTGATATGCAACCAAACCCATCTGAAATTTAAGGCTTAAAATCGAATACCTGTATAATTTTATGGAAAGTTTTTGGATTATATTAGGCCTATTATAATAGTTAATAAGTAAAATATTGTCACTTGTATTCTGCTTAACCTTTCTGTGGTAAATATGCAGCATGCTCTAAAGACTGTATTTCAGAACCCTGTGTGTGTCAGTAAATAATAATTCAGATATCTCAGATGAAACAGGTTTGTCATTACTGTCAATTGACCCTGAACTCATGACCTCAGCAACTGACCTAATAAAACATTTTTATGTTGAGATTCTGCAAAGATTTGACTTCATTAAGAGAAGGACACATAGCAGCTATTTTTCCAATTATTCTTGAGCTGCTTGTGCTGTATTGTATCGTCCTGCATCTCACTGTAACAGGTATCGCTGCAGCCCTCCATCCTCAATTTTACTCCACTAAATTGAAAGTCACCGCCTGCTTGTGGCTCCTCCCACTTTGAGGTCTTCAGGCTACAGAGGATGTGCAGTACTTGGAAAGATGAGGCGGTTATATACCAGGGATCAAGGTAAATGGTAGATGCTGTAATTAAACTGTTTTTTTTTTTTTCAAGCAATATTCAGTGTCCTCCACTAATCTTTGTACATTTAGTAAATATGAGCCATCGGACTGGAAAATGTCTTTACTGTTTATCCTCAGTCTTTTATTCAAAACACTCACAAAAATCACCCTCAATCACAGTTAAATGATTGAAAATAAATGATTAAAAAAATACTCTTTTTGTCAAGATTAGAGTTTTGAGTCTTCTTGAAGAACATGTGGCAAGGGATGCCATCATTTCTTCATACCGAATCTTTATATCACTAAACGAACCATTTTGCTCATATTAATAATGGATCCCATTAGCTGAGGGAATGTATGTTTTTTCTTTCTTTCTCATGTACTTAGGGAGCCTATGTTGCATTAGTAGTGAAAAGATTAAAAAAAATTGCATGTTATTGCTTTGCACTCTAATCTAGTAATTCATAATTTCGTGCAGTTCTATATTAAGCCGCTTTCAGTATGTTTTTTTGGGATATTGAGATGTAAATAAATGACCGTTATAGCCTGGTTTGCTGGTGTATAGGGCAGAAGCAACTTAAAGTCTGTCTCAAGCTGTGTTACGATTAGTGAGATGTAGCTGAAACAAAAAAAGCGCTGCACTCTGACATCAATTAAGATTTTTTTTTCACAAAACAGAAATCTCACAAGTCATTCTTTATATGTAAAAAGGAAACCCCACCTTTACAAAACCAAACACTTCCCATCATCACATACATGTTCATTCACTCCAACAAAATGTTGTAAACATAGTGAGAGAAAATATTACAATTTCAGACATTAAGGCTGTTTCCTCTCACTCATTCCTCTCACAACATATTGTACACTGTATACATTTACTTTGACATGCTACAGTAAAATGAAGTTGGATATAACCATTTTCATGTCTGTTTCATTTTGCTGAAGAAAAAAAAAAAGTTGACAAATGTTCAGAGAACATGGTCTACATTACGAGTGGCTTTACAGAAAGTGTCTCTCTCTATTGAACTCCTGATACAGGACCAAAAACAAATAACTGATAGTACAGTTCAACTTAAATTCACAGTATTATCTTGACTAAAATCAAAGCGGATTCAACAAAACTAAACAGTGAGAATTAAAAACATAAAAGATGCAATGACCTTGCATTCTAGACAGGTTTGACTGAGGAATTTCAGATAGTGAGCAATACAGTGAGAGCTAAAAAAGAGAGGTACAAGAGACAGCAAAGCAAACATCTTATGTCCTCAAGTGTGTCCAGGTTAACTGTGATGTAAGTGCACATGTAGCATTAGCAAAGGCTGCTCCTTTGAGACATTTCTCACAACCGATATGTGAAAATGGTGACATCATAACTTGAAGCCAAAAGACAAGCAGTCTTTCTCCGCCGATGCAGCATATAAATGTTCTTGTCGTTCCCAGGTTCGATTCCTTAAAGGGAGCGCTTGTCTCATCTTCACAAGTGAGAAAATCCTGAGTCTGTATGTCTGAGCAGCAATTCTGATGTTAAGCTCCAGGCTTGTTTTAATCGCATATATTAACTTTATATAGAATTTTTTTTTCCATGATCAAAGTTCATTTATGTACAGTGTACTATAAAATCCCTAGCCTTAAAAATAAAGAAAACGAAAAAGACAAAATAACGAAACTTTAAAATTCATCTCGTGGTAAAAATACAGTATGTTCTAAATGTTAAGCACCATGTCAGGAACTGTAGCTGTAGATTTTGTTTTTCACATGCTTGCATGGGTGGTTTTCAGAGTCTTCAAATAAAGAGAGAGGGAACGAGACAATTAGAGCTGAGCTTATTTTATTTATTTATTTTAAACTGCAAAAATAAATTCTTACCTTAGGTGTGATCAAGAAATCACCTTCCCTTTAGTGAGGATGTGTGGCTTTCTGTGAAAACCAGAGATCAGTCAGAGTTGTGCAACTACAACAACCATAAAAAATACATACAAAATGAATGTATTTATATTACAAGAATTTTTTTTTTTTATACATTTCATAATTTAGTATATACTTTTAATTACATTATATAATATTTTACAAATATTTTAAACTTCAAAATTTTAAATATATTTAATATAAATGTGGCTACTTTAGTTTAGAATCCTGTATTTTTGTGGTTGAGTCATAAAATGTATACAGTTTACTCACTTCAAAATCTGAAAGGGTCCTGTGACATACACCGTCCATATCTCCATTTCCATTTGAGAGTGTCTTTGTGCCGTTTACAGTGGTAGAATGATCAAAATATTTGCATTTGTCTTTATCCATCCCAGTATGATCAAGTTCACTTACACTGTAACAGCTCAGGCCATTAGCTGAAGAAAAGAAAAAATATTTACACAAAATACATTAGTTCATTTTTTCCCCAAATGACATTTACGAGTGAATGTGTAATACTGTGTCAAGATCAAAAGTAGGGCTGGGCGATATATCTCATACGATATGCATGCGCATCTTGTCAGTAAAGCCGGCTCCTTGATTAGCAGTTAATCTCCATCACCTGTTTTCAAATGGAGCGGCATTTAATACACAGAGCCGTAGATCACTGACAAGCGACGCAATATCGCGTTCATTATCGCAGATGAATCGCCTTCGATATGAACGCGATATTGCGTTGCTTGTCAGCAGTGTTGGGGGTAACGCATTACAAGTAACACAAGTTACGTAATAATATTACTTTTTTCAAGTAACTAGTAAAATAAGGCATTACTTATTAATTTACAAGAAAATATCCGAGTTACTTTGTCAAAAAAGTAACGCCAGTTACTTTTTTCCCATTTATTGACTGACAGTGCGCTGTGTGAACATGTTACTGTAGTTCTAGACTAAATGTGAATGTGCATTAATTCATCTCACTCGCAAAAGATTTAGTATTCATTAAAATGAATTAAAACAGTGAAATGCAAACTCAGAATATGACGCAAACATGCAATAATTAAATATGTTAAATAACACAAATGTATCTAATCCCATTTTATTAACCAATGTCTTTGCTGCTGACCCTTGATGATCCAGTTAAACCATACTAAAAAGCAAAAATGACTTTAGATAAACTAACAATTGTGCTTCATTGTTTTTTTATTGCTGAAGATTGTTGAACCTTCTTCTCCTGCGTTCTACTGTACAGACATGAATTTACTTTTCCTTCAGGCTGAGGTTTATTCATTACACTTTTTGGTGTGAAAGGGCTTTTATATTTGCTATAATTAGAACTTCTTGTATTAAAAACAATCAAGCCCTGCTCATATTTAAAAAGTAACGCAAAAGTAACGTAACGCATTACTTTCCATAAAAAGTAGCCAAGTAACGTAATTAGTTACTTTTTAGGGTGTAACGCAATATTGTAATGCATTACTTTTAAAAGTAACTTTCCCCAACACTGCTTGTCAGTGATCTACGGCTCTGTGTATTAAATGCCGCTCCATTTGAAAACAGGTGATGGAGATTAACCGATAATCAAGGAGCCGGATTTACTGACGAGATGTGCATGAGATATATCGCCCAGCCCTAATCAAAAGTGTGATTGTGGATGTATGTGAGCCTGGGGAGGGTTTGCATAAAATCCAGATTGTAAATATGTAATCAATTACTGGCAAACCAGTTCAACCAATTTAATGCTCTATGTATCAGAAGATACCATCAGCTTACTTGAACATTTCAGTGTTAACACTGCAATCTGTAAGAGACTACTAAGCTTTGACCCATGCAATGTGAAAAGTCACAAAGATAAACCATATCACTCAAAAGGCCCTGTTTATATCTTCTATATTGTTTCTTTTTCTGGCACATGATGGAAAATAAAGACAGCATGAGTTATTTGTAATATTAATTTAAATATTTCCATATTTCAATCAAAAAGCACCTAAACATAATTGTTTGCATATTACTTCATTTGTCTGCGTAATATTTAAACTGCATTCGGCAGTGCTCACTGGAAAAAACTTATGGTAATGATAACTTTCAGGGCAAATGTGTTTAGCTGCCATGAAAATATCATCACAATGCAAATTTTAATGTTAAAATCATGCTTTGGTTTCTTTTTCTCCATTTGATTTAAGATGAGTAAGATGCGTAAAAATGTGCAAAACAAAAGTATGCTATTGCCTGAAGCATGCTTTGCTCTGTTCAAAAAGACATTGAGTCGAAGCTGTTAAATATTAAGCACCTTTGTGTCCATTGAGCTGTTGCTGGTCCTCCATATGGTCTCGGTGGACATTGTGAAGAGACTCCGAGCTGTGGTGCAGACTTCCTTTCTCTGCACCATTCCTAGCTCTAGAATCATGCTCTTCCCGCCTCGGAGTGACGTCTCTCCTAGTGTGAGGCCTCTCCTCATCCTCCCTCCTCTTCTTTTTCTTTTTCTTCTTCTTTTTATGTGTCTTGGAGCTGCTATCCTCATTGCCCTCAGATGGGTCCTTCTCTGAGTGCCTGTAAGTGGAAAGTCACAATGATAATTTGACTAGTATTTCTTTCTTTCTTTTTTTTTTCAATTGTTTTAAATTCTCACCCATTCAAATAATAAATGGTCAATGACAAATACATTTTTCAAACAAAACTTTAAAAAAGTTTTTCAAATTAAAAAGAAGTGAAGCAGCTGTTAAAATATTTTTATAAGAAATTATAATACAAGACCACTTACGTTTTCTTGAATAAATCTATAAATCCAGAGCAAAAGAAAGCAGCAACAAAGAATTCTAGTAAAAAATGACTCACCTGTGCTTTTCTTTGTTTCTCTTTTTCTTTTTGTATTTCTTCGCTCTGCACTCATCAGAGCTTTGTCTTGCATCAGCTGATGGACTGCGTTTCCGCTTGTAATATCCAGGCTGTGGGCTGACAGAACGTGGAGATGAGGGTTTTACTTTTGAACCATTCACTGTATGGGACATCCTTCCATAGCCACCATCCACCCCACGATGGCTGTGACTGGAATATCCATCCCGGTTATGGTGTCCAGAAGGACGATAAGAGTCACTCACAAATCTCCTATCCCTACTCCGGTCGCGTTCCTCTCTGGGTCTTCTTTGGGAATGGTGGTGGTGCTCTCGACGGTGATGTGAGAATCTGTCCCAGTGATCTCTGTGATGCCGGTCTCTACTGGTGGAACGCTCTCTAAAGGGATGACTCTCTCGATAGCTATGACCATAGCGGCTCCGGCTTCTTTCTCTGTATTCCCTATAGTGCCTGTACCGATCCCCGTCTTTCACAGTTGAAGAAAAGTGTGGCCGCTCTAAAACCCTATTCAGGTCCTCGCTCCGTCTATCTCCAGAGCCAAACTTGTCTAAGTGTGATGGCTTTGACTCTTTGCTTTCTCCTTCACTGCACCTAAACTCTTCCTTTAACCTGTGTGGACTTGTGTGACCATCACCAACATGGAGGCTGAGACTGTTGTTGTCCTGAATATCTGACATGCCAGCCTCTGCATGGGTATCATGGCCCTGAATCGGCTCATCTTTTGAAGCTGTCTGGGCATGAAGGTCAGTGTCCGTAGTCTTTGAGACCAATGATGCATCAGATGAAGATGCAGACTGTACCTGTGAAGCAGACTGAGATGAAGAGTCTGAAGAAGGGTTCATCCTTTTTCTTGAAGGTGAGCAACATGGCTGGCCATCAGTACTTGGTGGTTTGGAGCTGCTGGATGGATGAATAAATTAATTAATGAAGAAAACCGAAAGACCGCTTAGTCCATCAGAAACTCGCAAATTCTAAAAATGAATAACTAGGTATATACTGATATTAAAGTTAGGGCTGATACTGTTAAGCATTTTTTATTTTATGGCCAAAAACAATAAATGGCCCATAGGCTGTAACCTAAAAGTTTCTATAAAATAACCCCTGTGCATAATGTGACCAGTAATGTCTCACTTGTCAACAAATCACCTGTTGTGTAGACTGACATTTACAGAATAAAAAAAATAAAAGTTTTAAATTTCTAAAAGGCTAATAATACTTTGTCACAATTCGAGGGACCAGCCGACAAAACAGAACACAAAGTTGCATTTGGTTAATTCAAATTTATGGGCTCATTCAGTGTGAATCCATGTTTGCATGGTCGATGCAGAGTTTGATGAACCCACACCCGCAGTAATTTTCCCACAGCAACCCTAATTAAATTCCGTACCCGACCCGTCTGACATAAAAACCATGACCTGAACCGCACCAGCATTAAATCTCCTACATGAGGTAAACAAAACTATTTTCTCATGTAACACAAGCAATAAACCATTAGTCATTCTGAGTTGATGCATTTAAGAAAAAAAAAAAAAAAACGTTGACACGCAGATCAACATGTTAACAAAAAAAAAAAAAAAAAGGAGAGAGAGCACACACACACGACATCCATTGTGTAAACAATATAAAACTACTGCTTACATCATGTGAACAATCTATTTTGAACAAATTGCGCATACTGTAAATTACATCACTGGGCCTTTAACGGCCTTCAGACAGAGCATGAACACAAGCATGGGACCATTTGAAAGCAGCTGCCTACCTATGGAATGCCAATCCTGCCGTAATTAGAAATAAATAAATGTACAAAGAAATGTAAAAAAGCAAAAATAAATAAATATATAAATAAATACAAAGTAAAAAAGCAAAAATAAATTAATTTTATTTCCTTATGTATTTTTTCATTTTTTTTGCACATTTTTTTTTATTTATACATTTATTTATTTCCACTTTTATTTATTTTCATATTTATTTACGTATTTATTTATTTATACATTTCTTTGTCTGTAAGGCAGGGCTCTAGACTGCGACCGCATTTGCGACCATTTTTTGAGAGTGTGCGAGTAAAAATTTGATGTGGACGCACTTGTGCGAGTGCATGGTCTGCGCTACTCTTCATACAGCGCGTGCTGCCAGCCGCAGCACATTGTAGCAGGAGAAAGATTTCACTGATCACGTGAAGAGAGGCACTTTCAGCACGAGCGCTTCAGTAGAGCCTGGTTTACACCCGTTTCACACCGCACGCGGAGCAGAGGCAGCGCAGAAGCGGCGCGTATGCAGAGCGGGAGCAGCGCGCGCCCATTGTGCTTTCACTCGCCGCGTCAGCACGAGCGCGAAGGTGCGCGCAGTGGACAGAGCGCAACGGAGGATTTGGTTTTCAAACTAAAGTAAAAGACCGCTTCTTAAACCAGAGAAGGTGAACATGTTGGTATTCTTGTAGAGAAAACATACAAGTCCTGTCAGCGACAGCCAGTTTAGTTTTACTTTTCTTTTTGTTTTCGTATCGAAAAGCTTGTTATCTTTGCTGTTTACCTCACGTTACACTATGGAGGCTTTCCTTATTTTTTATATTATTATTATTTGATTCCTCGGTGTTTGCTAAACATTCTGTAATTTATTAGTCGGTATATAATACAGCATGTGATGTGTCCTATGCCTCGTCTTATTCGTTTTTGTTAATAAATGTTATGTAAGCTAGTTTGTCATTGTAACCTACAGTTTTATTGTTGTTGTGCTTTTTAATTAAGAATAACAATGAATCCATCTTTTGTTTTAGTCTTAAAAAGTGAAAGGTGTATAGATATAAACAAAACAGACAATTATCTTTTCTTGTAAAACGTGGTTGCGAATTTGAAAATGAAAGCACACCAAAAGAGGAATTCCTGTTCACAAAATTTAAAATCACAAATAATACTGATGAAAAAGAACGGCTTGACTGTTTTACACTTTCGTTACCATATAACCAAAAACTATGCTAAAAGTTCATCAGCATGCATTGATTAATCAAATGTTGTATCAAAAAAAAAAAAATTGCGACCAAATTATGTGCTTGTGCGACCAACTGAGAAAGTTAGTCGCACAATTGCGACCAGTGGGAAGAATGAGTCTAGAGCCCTGTAGGGTAATGAGGAGGGTGTGTTTTACCTCAGTAATAGCAATCGATTAGTCGAGGGGTAAGCTTTGAGGCCACAGTGACACCTTGTGATGCCCAAACGAAGTACAAGAAGTGTAGCCTACATGATGCGCCTGTTGATAGTGTGGGATGAATGACTTGGATGGGCAATATGGCCAAAATATCACGGGTTATTTCAGTTTCACGTGGGGGGTTGTTTCGGCTGGGAAGCGTGCAATCTGTGATCGCGTGCATTTGCTGATGCCATGAAAGCCATCAGCGACATTATTACTGAATGCATTTACACTGCAATTAGCCTACAAATGCATAAAATGTTATGAAATTAATGTTTTAAATTTTGAGGGCAGAAATATGTCAATCAATTAAATGATACGTTTAATATGAAACTAAAACAGACACTAGGTAGCGCCAAGTCACTGTCTTAACGAGTGACTTCAATCCATTCAACTGATTCCTTCAAATAGGTTACGCTGATTACGAAAACATGTTGCCGTGGTTCAGCTGTGGATTTGTTTCTGTGATAATTATATGTAGGCCTAATGTGTTATTTTAAAATATAAAAAATCTTTTCATGACAATGATCAAAAAGATGGCAGGTAGGGGACATGTTTGGGGGAACACGACTTCTTATGTTGAGAGAACGGCATTTATTTCTCGTGGCCATGCGTTTAATGCACGAACCTGCGTGACCATATAGCAACCTTGGATATTCAGAAATGGATATTACGAATACATTAATATTTTGTTTTAAATTTAAGAAAGTGCAGAATTAAGAATTATTATATTAACCCATACTGCACATACCATGCAGGCCAATATGTAGCCTAATATTCTTCCTTTCTTTATTATTAGGCAATTTATTATTTATTATTATTAGCATATCCAAAATAAAATTAAGGCAGCGGCTATTTGCACTAAGTGATTCAGTAACACTCAGTGCGCCTATCAAAGCTTGGCTTGGGTCTAATAGGCTATAGGCAGTGTAGCCTAACTGTAAACCGACAGTAAGAATTTTAATTTGATTAAACCAGGGGTGGCCAAAGTCGGTCCTGGAGAGCCACAGTAACTTCAGCTCCATCCCTAATCAAACACACTTGAACAAGCCAATCAAGATCTAGGGTTAAAGCCAGGCAGGTGAGTTTTTAATGCTGGAGCTAAACTCTGCAGGACTGGGGGCTCTCCAGGACCGGGGGCTCTCCAGGACCGGTTAAAGGGTTTAAAAAGTCATTGGTTATTTTTAAGGAATAGCCTAAGTGATAACCATTTTGTGTGTGCATGAGACGCCAGCACGATTATTTGAACTGTTTAACCGTGGAACAGCTTTTTCTTTCGTTTGGTTAATTAGGCCCCTAAGTGAAATATATTTTGTGTATTTATTCCTTTTGTATGTAGCCTGAATTTATCCTCGGTTTAATTTTTTCATTCAAAAAAGCGCAGGTGCGTGATGTTGTGTGAGAATCTTGTTCTTTTGTGTATCATATTTACGCATAGGCCTAAAAGTAAAAAAAAAAAAAAAAAAATCTTATCCATTCTTAGGCCTAATTTAATTCTAATTTATCAATCTTGTTGGCTAATGATCGGTTAACGAACTTCGGTTACAGAGCATATAAAGCGCAGAGCAGAAAGAACTGAGACCAAGCGGGAAATAAAATAAATAGGCTAGCCTACAATATGTAGGCTAATCAAAAATAATAGCCTACGTGAATGGATTTAAAAGACTTTGGGCTGAGATTAATATTTTAGCTTAAATATTCTTTTTAAATTTTGCTTTGAATTTAAGAAAGTGCAGAAATTAGGCTACCTATATTATTATTATTATTATTATTAGCATATAACCTAATCAAAAAAAAGAAAAAAAATTAAATGTATAGCCTAGACCTAGCCTGTGTTAAATTCCTGTACAGAAAACTCGTAACATTCCCGTAATTTAATTAAGAAAGAAAGAAAGAAAGAAAGAAAGAAATGATCACTGAATGGATTTAAAAAGCTGGATGATGGGAAAGATAGTAATGTTTTTCTAGGCATGTCACAGGTCTTATTTTTAAATGTATTGATTATAACAAGGTTCATAAATGTTGTCTGTGAACTAGGGATGGGCGATATCTTATCGTTTGCGATATACCAGTAAAAATTCTCCCCACGATAAGAATTAGTCTTCCCGCGATAATAACGATAAAGTCTAGTTGTTGACATATTTCTGTGTGACAGTGTGGAGCGACATCACGGAAGGCAGACGTCAAACTGAGGAGTATATTGCTAAATGATGAGCTCAAGCTCCTTTTACAATCTGTAGCTGGTTTGATCAGGGCTGTACAGTGCACAAAAAAATCAGTCTAAATAAATGTAGTACAGTATGTGTGCGATACAGTTTTGCATGTGTATGAGCCTGTTTACAAATCTGTTGTCCAACAAAGATATAATTTATTGACATGCTTTTTCTCCAAATTAACTTAACATAGTCGAGTGTTTGAAATACTTCATTTTGTGACCAGACGTGGTTTCATATCACAGAATGATAGTATTATATACAGCGATAAAGGCTATGTCAATTAGCATTGCATTATAAATATACTTTCCTTATAAACATAACGTTACCCAAGATTGAAGAACACAGACAAACCATATTTTGTGCAATCGTATGTTTATTGTCTTCAAGTTTCATCAGTTAAAATTAATTTTATCTCCATTGTGCATTTTATTCAGCGATAACTGGATACCTTCATGGAGCTTGGTCAGTAGTATTACTTCTGCTATGGATTTGTGAAATTTCTGCGCAAGATCGCCCTCCGGCTTCCAGTATGAATTAAACGGTCATTGCATTACGTGTGTACTCAGTAATGCTCACAACACCCTATTTGGGGTAAAAATAGGAAAGATAATACTTTTCTCTAAAGAAACAGGATTCCCTGAATTATCGTCATTGATATCGTTATCGCAATAAATGCCAGAAATATCGTGATATATTTTTAAGTCCATATCGCCCATCCCTACTGTGAACTGCATATATCTGCAACATATCACGTGCATAATGTACAGGTAGGTTAATATAATATTTTCTTAATTCTGCACTCTTAAATTCAAAACAAAATATTAATGTATTCGTAATATCCATTTCTGAATATCCCAGGTTGCTATATGGTCACGCAGGTTCGTGCATTAAACGCATGGCCACGAGAAATAAATGCCGTTCTCTCAACATAAGTCGTGTTCCCCCGAACATGTCCCCTACCTGCCATCTTTTTGATCATTGTCATTAAGTTTTTTTATATTTTTAAATAACACATTAGGCCTACATATAGTTATCACAGAAACAAATCCACAGCTGAACCGCGGCAACATGTTTTCGTAATCAGCGTAACCTATTTGAAGGAATCAGTTGAATGGATTGAAGTCACTCGTTAAGACAGTGACTTGGCGCCACCTAGTGTCTGTTTTAGTTTCATATTAAACGTATAATTTAAAGGGATAGTTCACTTTGAAATTAAAATTTGGTATCTATCAGCTTACCCCAAGGGCATCCAAGATGTAGGTGTCTTTTTTTCTGCAGTAGATCCAATTTTGATGTTTTTAGGTCAAACCGTTCTAGTCTGTCAGTCATATAATGGCAGGTATAGGTCACTGTCTCTATAAGAGGGAAAAAGAACATGCACAGAGAAATCCAAATTAAACAATTCCCCATCGTAACTACACATTGATGGCCTAAGACACGAAACGAGCGGTTTGTGTGAGAAAACGAACAGTATTTATATCGTTTTTTACCTCTTGTACACAACCATGTCCAAGTGATCTGAGTGCGCACACACATCCGGTGTGTGCGTGCGCTCTGGCAATGAGTGACGTATACGCGCAAGAGATCACTTCCGGCGCTTTCCGGCGCTTGCGCAGACTAACGCCCCATTCACACGGGGCGTCGGCATCAACGCCTCTCGTTGACTTTGAATGGAGTGACGTCAAACGTTGCCGAACTGAATTGTGGGTCCGTCGCGTCGCTTCACTGGCGCTGCTCGCGGCAGAAGTTGAAAACTTTTCAACTTTTCAAGCGCCAACGGAGGCGTCAGCCAATCAGATCGCCTCATGCAAATACCCAATCCCGTTCATGCAACACCAGAGAAGTATGTGATTGGTTGTTGTAACTATGAAGGCGCATCAGCACCACGCTTCAGACACGCCCTCCGTCAAGCGTTGACGCCGACGCCTCGTGTGAATGCAGCGTGAGCCAGAGCACGCGCACACACACACGTCACACACCGGATGCGTGTGCGCACTCAGATCACTTGGACATGGTTGTGTACAAGAGGTAAAAAAACGATATAAATACGGTTCGTTTTCTCACACAAACCACTCGTTTCGTGTCTTAGGCCATCAATGTGTAGTTACGATGGGGAATTGGTTAATTTGGATTTCTCTGTGCATGTTCTTTTTCCCTCTTATAGAGACAGTGACCTATACCTGCCATTATATGACTGACAGACTAGAACGGTTTGACCTAAAAGTATCAAAATTGGATCTACTGAAGAAAAAAAGACACCTACATCTTGGATGCCCTTGGGGTAAGCTGATAGATACCAAATTTTAATTTCAAAGTGAACTATCCCTTTAATTGATTGACATATTTCTGCCTTCAAAATGTAAAACATTAATTTCATAACATTTTATGCATTTGTAGGCTAATTGCAGTGTAAATGCATTCAGTAAATAATGTCGCTGATGGCTTTTGTTGACTGATTGGATTTTTACTAGTAACAGCCCTTTATTATTTTAACTGAATTTATCGATTGGAATTAAGAACGTGGCATTCCATATTCATGATGCATGCATTTAATACGTTTTTTTTTTTTTAAATGCCCCTGGACATCAGTTTACTGGTTTGTTTCTAATGCTGTCAATGTTGTTTTTGGTTTTTGGTTACATTAAAAAAATGCAGTTAGCTCAAATAGCTGAGAGCACAACACAGGCGCTGTTTGGATGAGCATGATGCTTGTATGTTCAATGCATGGCTTGTGTGTTTCACCAGCTTCGTTCCCATGGACACCTTTTGTTTGACCTAATTCTGGATATTTCCAGCCTAAGTCAAGTCACCTTTATTTATATAGCGCTTTTAACAATACAAATTGTGTCAAAGCAACTGCACAATATCAAAATGGGAAAATGGTGTCAATAATGTAAAATTACAAGATTAAACACTCAATTTTCAGTTAAAGGCATTTCATTATTGAATTCAGTGATGGCATCGTCCAGCTCAGTTCAGTTCAAAAAGTTTCTGTTCAATCAAGTCGACGATATTGCTGGAAATGAAGTGTCCCCAACTAAGCAAGCCAGAGGCGACAGCGGCAAGAAACCAAAACTCCATCGGTGACAGAACGGAGAAAAAAACCTTGGGAGAAACCAGGCTCAGTCAGGGGGCCATTTCTCCTCTGGCCAGACGACACACGTGTGAATTAAGACGTGTGATTAATCCATATCTAAAGCGTGTCTACACCAAGAGAACCCATTATAATCAGTTGACGAGGGGACTCTCCACACGGGAAGTGGTGCGAAGCGACAAATTTCTACAGTAACTGATACCTCCCATTCCGAATCTTGGAAACATGCTTTGTAGGCTATGCATTGAAAGTGAAACCTAAAAAAAAGCACACATAAGAAAGCGATTGCATGCTTTCGCGAGCATCAGCAAATGCACGCGATCACAGATTGCACGCTTCCCAGCCGAAACAACCCCCCCACGTGAAACTGAAATAATAACCTGTGATATTTTGGCCATATTGCCCATCTAAGTCATTCATCCCACACTATCAACAGGCGCGTCATGTAGGCTACACTTCTTGTACTTCGTTTGGGCACCACAAGGTGTCACTGTGGCCTCAAAGCTTACCCCTCGACTACTCTGGCTGGATTGCTATTCCTGCGGTAAAACACGCCCTCCTCATTACCCTACAGACAAAATGTAGAAATAAATAAATAAATAAATGTGAAAAATGAATGTATAAATAAATAAATGTGGAAATAAATACGTAAATAAATACATAAATGTGAAAATAAATAAATGTATAAAAAAAAAAAAGTGGAAAAAAATGAAAAAATACACAAGGAAATAAAATGATAAATTATTTTTGCTTTTTTACTTTTCTTTGTATATTTATTTATTTTTGCTTTTTTTACATTTCTTTATTTATTTCTAATTATGGCAGGATTGGCATTCCATACCTACCAGCGTATACTGGATTGAGTCAAAATAGTCTTGCTAGTCTGTCACCCGTCTTACCCACACCCGACACAAATTTTATTCCACCCGTTACATCAAATATTAGAGGTTCACCCGTAGGGTATTCGTGGGCCTGCGTGCAGGACTCTGTCGCAATGTACCATCTGGCTGCTAATTATTTCTTTTGTAAATAAGGTTTAGTACGTCATTCTTGGCCTACTACTCACGGCAAAAAAAAAAAAAAAAAAAATTCATATGCACAAAAATGTGTTTTGCAGTACCACTAGGGCTGTGACGGTGGCAGATTTTTACCACCGCGGTGGTAATGGACCAACTACCGCCGGTGGCGCGGTGTTGTGTATATTTATATATATAATTCTGAAATGCAAAAATAAATAAATGAGGCTCAATCATCTATTAACAAATGTGCGTGTTTATTTTAGCACTTCCGTCAGTGAACACTCAGCCTGCAAAACACTAAAATAAATATCAAAGAAATAATACAGTTAAATAGGAAAGTAGCCTTAAATAATTAAGTTAAATACACTGTCTACCTCACGCGAGCAGTGCGGCGAGAACTTATTATAATCAGTGATGCTGTCTACAGATGCGGCGCGATACGACATGACAAATCCCTCGCAGCAAACTGCCTCGTCCTATTTATGACGCACTGACACAAAGTTCAAATGTCCTGTGTAGACAGACTCAACCTGTTGTGTTGCGACGCGGCGTCCAGTTTAGAAACGGTTCACTGTTCTGCCACCAAGCAAGCAGGCACGTTAACTCCTCGTCTGCACGCGCTCTCTGTGGAATAGTAATAGCGGCGTATGTTGCCACATTTCTTGTTGGCATCTTCTATTTACCGCTGTCTCGTTCGTATTTGGCCAGTTTGGAGAAAGCCTCACCAATACAAACCTGACCAGCCGGTTGTACAAACACGGATAGGTGATATGAATGGAAATGATTCCAGATCGGCGATGTAGTATTTGGTTTCCCAACAAGGTCCATCGCTCATCACGAAATAAATTTGCTGAATGCAGAATAAACTGTATTTTCCTGCGCTCAAACCTGCCAATCTAAAGGAAACGCCATGTATGGCGTTTGATGTAATTTGTGAATTAGCATAGATTTATAGTCCAAATAAAACAATTTGCAACTGTTACTATTATTACACTTGTATACAAAACTTTGTATTATGCTTGTTACAGAGTGTGTGACATCACGTGCACTACCAGAATTATTATACATTACTGACACTCTATCCTCCAATTTGATACTGTTAAGTGCTTTGACACAATCTGTATTGTTAAAAGCGCTATATAAATAAAGGTGACTTGACTACCGCCGGTGGCAATAGACAACCGCTGTGACAACCAACCACCGCCCTAAGTACCACAGCCGGTTCTATTGTATTTTGAGGGGAATAAAACTAAAACTGATAATTCTAAATGCTACAAGCTGTCATTATAATTAATCATGAAAACTTTTACAAATTACATTTATTAAATGAAATTAAGTTAAAATAAAATAAAACAAACATTAGATGAACTTAAATTCTATATTCTGCCTTGGCAACAACAACAACAAAAAAACAGCTCAAGTTGAAGTACTAAAATTACTAAAACTGCAATAAAAACTCATTCGTAATCATCCATTGTCTGCATTTGTAAGTCGCTTTGGATAAAAGCATCTGCTGAATGACTAAATGTAAATGTAAAAACTAAACAGAAACATTACAAAAAAATTAAATTAAAACTTAAATTTAAAAAAGTTAAAAGTATTAATAAATACTATTATAGTAAATATTTCTAAAATCTGGCTACAAGTACATTTAGGCATCACAACAGTTTACATTATGAAACATGGATATTCATTACAAGATCAAACACAACAGTTAAAAAAATTGTAAAAGAAAATTGAGCATCTCACCTTGACTCACTGTTTCCAGGCTTTAAGCTGAATTGCATGTCTGAACTATTAGATTGATTAGCAATCTGTGATGAAGAATGTGGTGCACCCACAACCTAAAAAAAGGAATAAAATACTCTTCTTTAGCAAAAACAAAAAAACACAAAGATTAGGGGGAAATATGAACCTTTATAAGTAATATACAGGCCAAAAATTTACATTTGAAGTATGTACCTTATCGGCATGATTAAAACCATTGGCTTTGGGAAGGCCATTCTGGGATTTGTGGGCAGGTCCTGATCCATTTTCTCGCACATGTAACTCTGGAAAGCTATTAGATCCATTTGTCTTCGGGGTAAGCTGAGGCAGTGAACTGGAATTGTGGGACTGGGTGTCATCCTTTACCCCATTCCCATTGGTTATCTTGGGAGCAAGATAAGGCTTAACTGATCCGTTCTCCAAGGCTCCAGCCTCTTGGTCGGATTCCTCAGATGATTCCTGACCATAAGGAACCAAGAAAGAAGCTCCAGTGTGAGTTCCATTGACCTGCGAGAAGCTTGAGGTAGACACTGAGGTGCTGGAAGATGTGGGCTGAGGGTGAGAGGCTGAAGATAAAGAGCAGTTAGGGCTTGACTGGGTCCGAGTAGGTCTAACAGGCTTGTTCTGACCAATGATAAAAGTCAACTTCGGCCTCTTGGATGAGTCAGGAATGCCCATGGGCCGAACAAGTGAAGTAGAAGAGGATGCTGATGCAGAAGAGGACGTATGAGATAGGCCAGAGCCTAATTTGGTCACACCACAGAAACTTCTGTTGGGTTTGGAGCCACCATGGTATTCCTTTGAAGAACCATTCCCGTTTATGTATGACGAGTTCTGCAAAGTACACAAAGAGTGAAAAGGTGAAGAGAAGCAGCAAACCTAGCTTAGCTTTAAGGCTAATTTGCTGAACCATTGTAATTTGTTAGAATGTGTTATTGTCTTGCAGTACCTTTAGCATATGAGGTGGCAGCTGAGGGCCAATGAAGGATGTGGAGGTGTACTGAGGCCCATTCATCTTGACTGGAATGGATGGTCGAGGAGATGACTGGCCTGAAGTATGATTCATCTGGCTAAAATCACTTCCATTTTTCACATCAGGTGACCTAAATTAAAATAAGCGTTTTACTGATTAGACTCACCCGTAGTGCTAAAAACACAAATGATCTATTTAAGTCATGGGAAGTGAATTAAGACCCTTACCTGATGTAGAACAGCAAATAAGCTTGCTGATTAAGCACTGTTCTTATATCACTGAGAGATACCGATGAGTCGTTCATCTGATACCACTGCCCATTGCTAGCCTGAAATAGAATATCATATTAAACATACATATATTATACATAATAAAGAGGATGCAGGTCTGTACTTGATGACTTACCTTAATGTAGCAGTAATAGTGTCCAGCATGGCAACTGAAGCCAGAATGAACCAGCACAGCATATAGAGCATAGATTTGTGGGTCCCCATGAGACTGAGACATGAATGGGCGCAAATCTAGATACTCTGTGTATCTCACATCCTGTGAAGGATTAAGTATCATCATATTTAAGGCTGCCAAAATTAGTGCATTAGCTGATTAATTAGCTGATTTTTTAATTAGCGGTTAAAAATGTATTTAATACATTTAAGCACATTGACCTAGCCCTATTACAGGTCCTGCAACAAGACAACATCTCGAAAGTATGAATGATTGATCTGGTCACACCAGTTTGTCCAGTATCTTAGCAAGCAGCTATAAAATTAACTTTTGTCCTATGACCTTTATGCAGTGTACCTTTGTAATTTTTCCTCCATTGAAGTTGGTAAACCGCTTCAGTGAGATGGTGAGAACATTAGAACTGCGATGAATGGTGAATCTCTTTGAGGCGGTAACCATTTTCTTACATCTGCCAAGACAAAAGAATATTACTATAAGCTGGAGTGAAAGTGAAAATATTAAAATAAAACAATTCCACATGGACACATGATTTGGTCTCTAAATGCACTAATCTATTTAGAAGAAACGAAAGTCATAAAACAGGTTACAACTGAAAGAAGGCCCTTGTCACTCGGTGACGAGTCTGCTTACAGACAGGAGGTTAAGGAGCTGGCTGTCTGGTGCAGTCTTAACAACCTGGAGCTCAACACACTCAAAACAGTGGAGATGATCGTGTACTTCAGGAGAACCCCCCCTGCTCTCCCCCCACTCACCATCATGAACAGCACTGTAACGACAGTGGAGTCATTCAGGTTCCTGGGCACCACCATCTCCCAGGATCTGAAGTGGGACACTCACATAGTCTCCATTGTTAAAAAGGCACAGCAGAGGTTGTACTTCCTTCGCCAGCTGAGGAAGTTCAACCTGCTGAAACAGTTCTACTCTGCCATCATTGAATCTGTCCTCTGCATGTCAATAACTGTCTGGTTCAGCTCAGCTACCAAATCTGACCTCAGAAGACTACAGAGGGAAGTCCGGACTGCTGAGCGAATCATTGGTACAACCCTCCCCACTCTCCAAGAACTGTACTCATCCAGAGTGAGCAAAAGGGCTGGCAAAATCGCTCTGGACCCCTCACATCCAGCACACTCCCTCTTTGAACTGTTACCGTCTGGTCGACGCTACAGAGCTCTGAGCACCAGAACGACCAGAAACAGGAACAGTTTCTTCCCTCAGACAATCCATCTCATGAACACTTGACAATAAACATGGAACACACAACACTATTATACATTATTTATTCATCACACATACTTATTTACATTTCAAATTTGCACATATCATACCTGTACATAGATAATTGTCTATATTATATATTGTGTTTTTGCTATTTTGTACATTGTCTATTTTGTATATTATTATTTTTTATTATTATCTGTGTCCTGTCGCTGTCATTCTGTTGCACTGTGGAGCTTCTGTCACTTTAACAAATTCCTCGTATGTGTAAAAATACCTGGCAATAAAGCTCATTCTCATTCTCAAGAGTGGACAATGCATGACTTCAAATGTATGGTAACTGCACACGCAAAAATTGATTTTGGGTAATACAATGATGTGGTGTTAATATGCATGGAAAACTTACTTGGCGCATTTATAAGCATTGTCCCCATCAAGTTGCTCAGGCTTAACAAATTGCTCAAAAGCCTTACTGAGTGTCTGAGCCGCCTGCAAATAAGCATTGAAAAAATGATCACTATTGAAGCCATGCTAAAAATTACTAAGATAAGATAGTAAGATAAGTTTTGTCAAGAAAACTTTCGGTCACCTTTATCTCCAGTGAAATATCCAGGTATGGGTCAAAAGTATCTGAGACTGCTTTGCAATTCAAACATTTGACTGTGAAAAAGAAAGTGCATTAATGTACCAACAGATGTATCTGGAGCACATATTAAATGTTCCATCATTGCACAAAGTCTATAAAACATAAATATAAAATAAATCAAACTTCAAGACACTAAATTTAAAGGTGTCTTTTTATAAACAATACTGTATGTGCAATTCAGAAAGAATAAAATTAACCTTAAACCAAATCAAGACAAACATAAATCTTATGACCTACCTCTGGATCTCAGATAACCCCCAAATATTTGATGTACAAAAGTGGTTGCCTGAGTTTGCCTGTCCAATCTGACAATAAATTAAAATAATGAAGTATTAGACTGGATATAAGTATGCAGTCATTACAGTTAATGCACTGATGAATGAAGACATTTTTATTTCATGCCTTATAATGCTAGTAAACTGGCAAACAAAATTGCATTGTGGGAACTTACTTGTTTCCAGGCAGGCAGGACTTTTGCATAGCATCCACTGTGTACCTCAAGAACTCATGAGCATCTTCTTGACTTCCAAATCTGAAATGCTTTCCAATCCCTGAGGATAAGAACAAAAGATCAGTGGTCCATGTTATAAATAACTGGATCATCCTGGACCATTCCTTATCGCTTCACTCCAGCAAAAAAGCACTGTGGTTGTGTTGTTTGTTTTTATACAAACTTCAAGGTTTAACCTTAATAATTATCTTGTCAAAACCCTCAACACTTATCTAGCACTAAAAGTGTTTTGGCACCATATTTGGAATTGTGCTTTTTATATAGCACTTGAGTGTTTATTACTAGTTTAGTGGGGTAAATTGTAATTTTGTCACATGATTTCTTAGCAAATGTTACATCTTAAACTGAGCACTCACGTTTTAGCTCATTAAGCACACTGAGAGGCTTAAAGACATTTCCAGAGTTGGCGAAAACTTGGGTGATGTGATTTTGCATGGTACACATCATGCAAAACCCAGGCTCATGACCTGCACGTAAAGAGGATGAATGTACATTGTTAGAACAAAGCCATGCCAAGCATTATGTGCAATGTTGCAAAAATCTTGCACACTTACATGTTTTGGAATGCTCTCTGGTCAGCATGTAGTTGGCAAGGGGAGCCGTGTAGGTCAGACACTGCAGGATAGAGTTCAGAAAGCATGTGTTGCCCAGGTTTTGGAGACCTGCTCCAACGCGGTGGCCCTGGTTCCATTTCAAGCAAAGCCGGTCTGGAGAAAACAGGACTTTCTGAGGAAGAGCAATGCCATCCCCACTGGTCATGACCACTGCATGGTCCAAAAAAGAAAAACAGACATATATTACACAAACAATACAATATAAACTACTGTTGTACTTTAAAAGTGATGATACAACCTTTAAACATCAACAGTAAAGAAAAGCACTCGCCTTGCTCTCTGGGCCTTTCGACTTGAAGTGCTGTGTTATTACTACCATTCACAGTCACTCCAATGGTCGGGGCCATACAGGCAGTCTTGGCCCTTGAAAGCTCAGTGGCAGAAGGGCCAACACTCCAGCTCGAACTACTACTGCTCTCCATGTCTCTGGAGGAGAAAGGTGTCAGGGAGCTGGAGTGCTTGCACCGCACTGACTCCAGGTCAGGTTTCTCTGGAGGTTTGTCAACTATGGTCATTATTCATTTTCTGTGGAGAAACAGACGTGTGTGTCAACTCAATCATTTTTGACAAGACAGACAGACAGATTTTTCATTTGCATGTGAAGTGGTTTTAAAGGCACAGGTTCAGGTAAATCTAGTCTTAGTGTCAAATGCAACAGGTACCTGAGAGGAAAGCAAAACTCTAGCACAAGTTGCTTTGCTCCTCAGAAGTGAAGATGTCTATAGTGTAAACTGCCTCTGACTTTCCCTTCCTCTAATAAAATATATAGTTTTAAACACAAACGGATATATTCATCAACAATGTCACAACAAATTATTTAGCAAAAGAGGTCAGAACAATAATATATAATAAGCATCAATCGCTGTTCACGTTACAGCACGGGGTCAATGTAAACAACATATTTGCTAATTATACCATTTTATAGATTTTTGTTACTGTTTACTGTAATGCTTTAGATTTATGTTACTATGTTTACAGTAACGCCATTTTTTTTTAATAAAAATACCGTCTTTCGGGACATTAAATAAATAGTATTCCTTCCAGCCATTTAAGTTTAAAATATATATTTGTCAAACTAAAAACCACATCCCTTCATAAAAAGATATATAGTCACATAACTTCGGAACAAGTAAATACAGTGCAAAAAAGACTAAATATCACTAATAAAGCGTCTAAGACAACGAGTTACGTTAAATGCCCGAGAAGACATCGCGCCAAAGTGAAAGTACAACAAATATAAGTGAACGTTGAACTCCAAACACGCTAGATGACCCTAATGACGCAAAACAACATCTAAAATTTTACATATTTCTTTCCTTGTGAACGGCCAACCAAGATTTGATCGACTAAGCTAAATATGTGTTGGTGTACTAGCCGGTGTGTTGATCTATTGAGCTGAGCGCCAGCATGGGCCCGTGGCCTCGGCTACTTCATTATAGCTAACGTTATAGTTTACAATAAACCGTCACATCAACACGTTCCACAATAAAACCTCAGACAAATGTGTGTACCTTCGATTAGGTCGTCAGACTCTATCACGGTTCAACAACTACAGAGGCGGTTCCGTGTGTGATTTTGTATGAGGAAATGATCCTGTAACGTTAGTACACACTCTTCCCGTACGTCCGCCAACTGTTATCTGGCGTGCTCGGCTAAAGGCTTCGCGTGCGAGATAGGCCTCTGCCGCACGTTATTTAAACACGAAACACAATGAATAAATGTATTTGTAGTGGTATTAAAAGAATGCAAAATACTTGTCAGTGAAACCTAACGTGACGAGCCACCTTTTTTGTTGGCGCGAGAAGTTAGGACTGATTTAAAGAGCGCTGTGTTGTAGTGGCAAACGCCATGGTAACGGCGAAACGTAACAATACAGATGGAACGCGGCTTCAACATGGTCACGCACTTCGAGAAGCCTGTCTGTGAATCAAGAAGATGTTGATATATGTGGTTTGTCCCTTCACTAACATGTACAATACAACAGTACTAAATGTAATTAGCCAAATTTCGATTTTAATCGAAAACAGGAAGAAAGGAGGGGCACGGTATTTAAAATTCACCGGTGCCTTGGCCGAGGAGGCAACGCCGCCGAGATCATTGCGAAACCCGGCGTTTTCAATTTCGTGCCACGCAATAAACGCAACCACACAACACGCGCTCTCCAAAAATCACCTGCAGCAATCATATGAGATATGTCAATCAAATAATACACGTACCTGTAAATTTATGATTAATTTAAATGAGTTCATCCATTCTAAAATCCAAAGAGCGTCCGGCGGTGAACAATGACGTAGTTTCCCCACGGATCCATCCGGGTACTTTCGTAATGTCAGCCAACCCAGTGTTGTGTGGATGTGGCCTTATTGAACGCGGCCGTCAAGGCAGTTAAATGTCTTTGTTGCTGTCAACTCGTCGACCAAGAAAGAATCGCTTATACTATAAAGATTTAAACAGTTTCCGTGGATAAATTCAGAGTAGTGTTTCGTACACATTTATATTACTGTAGAGGCGTTTTAAAGTTAGTAATGGGTATTGATGGATCGTACGGTAGGTTGTGGCATCTCTGTATCCACCATGAACATTATTTTTTTTCTTATGTAAATCTCATTGTTATTTCTAATTTACAGTTTAAATTGTGCGGCTTCAGTATCATATATTGCGTCATTATCATGAATATTAAAAATACCAAGGTCATTGATAAGGCTACAAAAGTTATTTTAGTGATATGATAGCACTGAAATGTATTAATAATTAAATTTAAAATGTAATGAAGTCATTGTAAGTATTATTTTTTTTGTGTTACATATTTGTATTATATATTTCTGTAGTAACGTCATTAGTGTGTGTATGTGTTTTTTTTTTTTTTTTACAGTCTATGGTATATCCTCATTTGTAAGTCGCTTTAGATAAAAGCGTCTGCTAAATAAGTAAATGTAAATATATATATCTTGCTAAAATAAGTTTTGTAGCCTTATCTAGTTATCTATGACCTTTGGGTATTATTAATATTCACAATAATTGTCATGAATACTATTGAGGTACTATTTACTTTTGAGGTAATATTTACTCAGCTTTAAAGAGTCAGATAAATGGAGACTAATGCACCATTGGCATGGGACTTTACTTTACAAACCTCTTGTCAAGTTAAATATGGCACTCTTTTATATACATACAAGCAGAGCAGACCTCACACATACAACCATCTCCAAACATCAATTCACATAATGTACAAATATTGAGCATTTATGGCAGTTCAAAAGAGTTACTATTATTATATCTTTTCTGAACTGTGTATTGCATTTTGAGAGATCCGTAGCTCACTGATCTGTCTTCTGAGCTGAACAATTTCCTCTTCTTGTTCATCAATCTTGCATTTCAAACTGTGAATAACCTAAAATAAAGAATGCAAACAAAGATAAAAGGTCAAATGTTTTTTTTCAAAGCAGCAAAAGTAACTAAAATGTGAATATACATGGCCATTTGGTTTTTGTTCCATTTTGGGGGTAAAAAAAACAGAGCCACACATACCATGTCATTGGTGCTGAAGAGGTCACTCTGAAGTAACTGAGATGCACTTGGTCGCATTGAAGGATCAGTGCTTGTCAGTAGGGTGATATACTTGGCCAAAAGTGGCCAGTTTTTGGACAGCATGTTAGGGATCTTGCCCTGCCGTAGTTCTCCAAGTGTGTGCACACGCTCCATCTCGGTCCCAAATGGCTGGAATAACTCAAACGCAATCACTCCTATACTGTACAGATCTGACTGTACAAATGAAACAAACACTGAGCATATGTGCCTAAGATGCAACAGCCACACACTCAAGTACAGCCCAAAAAACAGTAGACTTTATTTTAATTTATAACAGTTTGTAACTTTACAGTTCCCTTACCTTTGAATCATAGTGAGAACCCTCAAGTTGTTCTGGGGCAGCGTAAACAAAAGTTCCTACTCCACTAGTGTGAGCTGAGTCTAGTGTAAAAAGTGCAATGAGAAATTAGGCTACATTGCAAGGTTGCATTAAATCACTGCTGCCATCTACTGTTACCTGACAATAAATCAGCAGTAGTTTTGCAACAAATGGGAAAATTAGAATTATCAAAGTAAATATGTATTTATTAGTATTTTAGTTCAGAATTTGTAATAATTAAAATAACTGTTGTTTACTCTTGTGAATACAGAAGAGGTCTCACCTGTGTTTACACCTGCTTGAGTGCTGGAGGGCAGCTGCTCATGTTCGTCCATTATTAAGTTCCGGCAAGCCAATCCAAAGTCCCCAATCTTCACATGACACTCGGGTCCATGAAGGAAAATGTTTCTCGGCTGTAAATAAATATACATTTTAACTTGCAACAAACGGACACTAAAAGCATTTTTTATATTTTTGTTACTACACAAATAGAACATCTGCAGTAATAAATATCCAAAATTATGTTAAATAGTTTTAACATATTCATCACATAAGAATCATTACATTTGTTTTGGAATTTCATAGGTAACTATGTGTTCTTGCCTTTGCTTACTAAAAAATGTGTGCAGATCCAAGTGGTATTCAGGCTTAATATTATATAGATTAAAAATACTTCTGCGAAAGCAATTCATGCTTATAAGAAATACTGTGTTACCTTACTGTGACAAACAGATTAAGAGTTGGTTTATAAAGGACAATAACCGTATTTGCAACTAATTTTATTTTTGAAATAGTTGATTCTGATAAATGCCATGCTGGCTGTCAAGAGGCCACTAAATGTATCAGTAAATAGAATAAATAAATTGTCATGGGTAATTTTTTAAGTTATATTTTAGTTTTTTTTATTACTTTATTATTCAGACAGTAGAGAAATGAAAGGAAAGCATTGGGTAGAGATAGAGAGGAGCAGATCGAAATAAGACCTCGAGACGGGAATTGAACCCAGGTAGCCATGAGCGCAGATGCACTGTATATGTCGGCACACTAACCGTGAGGCTATCAGTGCCGACACTTATGGGTCATTTTTAAGCATTACAAAATGGATCTGTAAACAAAGAACAGGGTTTGAAATGGTGAAAAGTAGGGCTGTGCAATTAATCGAATTCGATTCTCATGCGCATCTCTTCAGTAAAGCCGGTTCCGTGATTGGCACTAAATCTCCATCACCTGTTTTCAAATTGAGCGGCAGTTAATACACAGAGCCGTAGTTCACTGACAAGTTAGGCAATTTCGCGTTCATAATCGAATTCGATTCATCTGCGATTATGAATGCGATATCGCGTAGCTTGTCAGTGAACTATGGCTCTGTGTATTAACTGCCGCTCAATTTGAAAACACGTGATGGAGATTTAGTGCCAATCACGGAACCGGCTTTACTGAAGAGATGCGCATGAGAATCGAATTCGATTAATTGCACAGCCCTAGTGAAAAGGACAAGCCATTTGCCTACTAAATTATGTCACAGACATCAACAAGCTCACTACCTCAGGAGAGAGATTATCTGTTGCTTTGCAAAACTCCAACCTACTTTGCAACTTGTTGTGCCACACCAGCCCAATATCTGTTATCAAAACACTAGGCCTCCTCCCATGTAGACTAATGCATATACCGTTCCAAGCCAGACATGTACTAGATATGTGTGGTGAACAATACCAAGTTATACAATCCAACAAAATAAGTACACATACCTTAAGGTCTCTATGCATAATACCACGAGAATGAATGTACTCCACTCCTTCAAGTATTTTCTTTAAAATTTTCAATGCGTGTTCAGAGTCAATTGACTCACAAGGATCTGTGGATCAATGTATTGGTTAAAAATGCTAAAATAATCCAACAAAATTATATGCTGTGACTGAATGTTAAAAAAAAAATCTGTGATTGTATGTCCAAAAATTCTGGAAATCAGCTTTTCTTGTCTTTCCTGTTCAGCCAATGTGTCATCCAATGCAAAAACAGGAAAAGGGTGTATATAAGTGACTTCTTTATTTATTATATAAATGTTATATAAAGGAAGGGAATCTGAGCAATTTATAAGACATACTTCCAAAAAATACCTATTTAATGGCATGTAAAGAAAGAAGTGCAAACTCCTATGTAAACTATAGTAACTCATATGAATAAAGTAATCTTACCTACTGACATCAAAAGTCCCTCTGTGATCCTTGAGTTTCTTTCCTGTATCCAGTCTTTCAAAGATCGCTCACACAGCTGCATTTGCATATAAAGCATTAAGTGGAATTGAACCTATAGACCGGAACAAGAAAAAATGAAGAAAAACATAAAATAATTATTCTTCATTTAAATTAATTGTTACATTTAGGGTTTAATGAGCCACATACCTCGTGTGCCTGCGTTTCGGACCATTCAGGAGCATCTGTATCAATGCAAGAGTTATTGTTCAATTCCGGTCTGTTTTGACTGAGGTCATCCTCTGAGAGTGTTGAGCTGTCCCATTTAGCTGCTGGGCATTTGTTCACCGTAGCATGAGGCTTTCCCAGAAACACACATGGAACAAAGTTTTGTGGGTTGCGGACATTTTTTGGGCAAACAGCATGTCCCATCTCTTCTTTTGAAGTTGAGGGTTTCACTGAGAGGTTCTCGAATGCAACCTGATTTTCTTTGGCTTCTGCTTGTTCAGAATGTTCAAAAACAATGGATGATCCATTGCTGCTGTTAGTGTTTTCCTGTGCGCACCTGAAGCAAGACACATTTTTAATATGCTATTGTAAACATGTTACAATTAGTTAATTGTGTTGGGGGGAAAAATGTTCAAACCATCTTACCCATCTTTCTGTAAGGGTTTCTCTAATGCTGGAAATGTTTGTGAAACAAGGGATTTTGTATCTAGTGAGAAAAACAGAAAACTGTACATGCTTGTATATATTTTTTATGCTTCAGAAAATACTGAATAAAAGCAAAGCATGATTCAAATGTCTATATCTGCAAATCAAACTTACTTTTCACTGCAGGCTGAACATGCTCCATCCATGCTGTGTGATATCCAACAATATTGGGATGCTGAAGGCTGGAGAGCACTTTAACCTCTCTAAGAACCTGCAAGGAGATAAAAACAGATGCAATAAGGAATATTATCTCTAAATCATATAGATTTGGTGGGTAAATTACTACTACAATAACTGAATCTGTGACATACTTTACCTTCATGCAGTCATCTCTTGTTACTTTCTTGATGAGAATTTTTTTCACTGCATATTCCTGACCATCGAGCTTGTTTGTGACCTAAAACAGTGTTACTGTTTTCAGTATGCACCTTTCAAAGTCAAGTGTTTAGTATATTTGGAGTAAAATATGATCATAACATCTTCTTACCTTAAACACTTTGCCATAGGATCCTTTACCCAGTGTTGCAATTTCTTCAAATTCACTAAGGTAACGGGATGTCTGTGCTTGGAAAAGACCATCTTTGGTTCTAGAATAGATAAGTATATCTCAGTTATTTTAAATGTTAATGTACTGTACACAACCATTCAAAAGTTTTGGGTCAGTAAGACTTTTATTCAGCATATTTATACATGCATTAAGTTGATCAAAAGTGACAGTAAAAACATTTATGATGTTACAAATTATAATTTCTATTTTAAGTAAACGCTGTTCTTTTGAACTTAAAAAAATAATTAATAATTAAACAAAAATCTAAATTTACACAAAAATATTAAGAAGCACATTTGGTTTTTTGAGCACCAAATCAGCATATTAGAATGATTTCTAAAGGATCATGTGATATTGAAGACTAAAGTAATGGCTGCTGAAAATGCAGCTTTGCCTTCACAGGATTAAATTACATTTTAAAACATATTAATGTACAAATAAATGCAGCCTTTGTGACTATAAGAGATTATTTCAAAAACATAAAAAAATCAGATCCCATTTGACCCAAAGCCTTTAACAGTACTGTATTACAAAGCAATGTAAGTGGAACTGCTACAAGTGTAAAGGTTTCACCTTAGGTTCTGGCCTTCTGTACTTAAGTGTCTATGTTCCTGCAGAATCCAAAAGATAAACAGGTCTTTTGTTTTTGTTCATGAAAGCAACAGCTGGATAGAACTCATAAAAAAAAATGAAATCGATGATGAATTCTGTTGGATTACCTGGGGGAAGAGTGATGAGCTGGTCGCATGCAGGAGCTCTGTGAATGCCCGGTTATGCTGTAGTCGGACCGTACTAAACTCATCACTGATAGCCAGTGGAGACAGGAGGTTCATGGCAGCTAAACGCTGGCCTATCACTGAAACAGAAGGTGTTCAAGAAAACTAAATTTACAGTTTTTCTGAATGGCTAAAACACATTTCTTGAAACCATCACTCATTTTCTCAAAACCTTAATCAACTCCAATTGTGTGTGTGTGTGTGTGTGTGTGTGTAGGAGGACTTCATCTATGAGAGAATGTGTTTAGAGTTTTGCAAAAAGAGTGAATGAGATCTGCAAACAGTGTCTAAACTGCCTGAACGTGTTAAAGGTTTTGCAGAAAGAGTGAGTTGTTTGACAAATTGGGTTAGGCTATTGATAATTTGGTTCAGAGTCTTAGCAAATGTAAAAAACTGTAAGACAAATAACAGAAATATCAGAATCAGTGTCAACCTACCCTTAAACAGCATGCGTGAGCGTGTAGGATCATGCTCGTAAACAAAGCACAAGTGTTCCAGTAGAGATCCCAGCAGCAGTTGGTTGGGAATGACAGAAGCAAATTCCTCGATCGATGGATACTGTCTCCCCGCCAGCAGCACTTCACAGTTATTGTCCGAGTCTGAGGCTACATTTATATGAGAAATAAAAAAGGTGAATACTAGCCTATATGTTTCACTATTTTTGAATTTCAAATCCACAAAATACGCGAAAACTATCCAAACTGAGTCTAAAACGACTTGGATTGGAGATTACTTACCTTCTGCAATAACTTTGGCAATTAAAGCCATAATGTCATTTTCCTCTGACTCCATTTAGATACCAAGCATTTACAGTACTCACTTAACAGCTGAGCAAACAGAAATATACCAATGCTGCATCTTGAGTGTACAGTAGGGGTGGGTAAGGTCTAAGTACCTTATCAGCTTGAAACATTTTCAAGTTACCCCCACACCCCTAAGAAGTCCCACAGAAGAAATATTAGGGAGGAGGAGGGACATCTTAAAACTGCATTAATTCAATTTAGTTATTTGGACATACTACTTTGACAGATTGTCCACATGATATTTAATGTCATTAACATACAAAAAGAGTAAATAACCTTAATACTTGGCTTATAAACCCAAATTCTTGCCATGACTACACTCATGAATGAAAGGGGCTGCACATAATATTGCAGTGGACTCACTATCAAACTGGACGTCCTCCTCCGTATCTGTCAGGCTGAATATCCCTCCTCTTGGTCCTCTGTCTTGAGTGGAAAGGCCCTGTCGGATATGAAAGCTACGGCTGTTAACAGTAGAAACTACACTGCTACTCGAACTCTCTTCTGCCATGACTCTCTCTGTAGTGTGAAACATGACGTTTTGTTAAAAGACACTGTTCATCACATTTACTAGTTCCTTTCAGAAGGGCCAAAGTAAAAAAACAACCCTTTTAATTTGGCAAACCCCACCTACAAGATTTAAAACTGGCCGAATAAAAATACCACTGTAAACCGACAGTAACCTGCCATGTTTCTACAGACGGGAGTTAGGAAGTATCTCTAAATTACTATCATGTGATGATGTGATGACATTTTGCATCTAAACATTAATCGAATAAACTTTTTATGTATTGATTATAGTTTTTAACATACTTTTCTCTCCATAAACAACACAGGTTATAAGAAAATAACATTAACAATGTTGTTGTGTCGGTGTCAGTTTCGGCTAATACTAGATCTGAACTTTTTACACAGTCCCTACTCAGGCAACAACGTGCAGGATGATGAAACGTTTCAAAATGAAACATTAAAATCGGTACTTTAGTTTTATTACAATGCTTCACAATCTGATACGTCAATAAAATTAACCGATCAATAAACAATGAGAATATCAAGCCATTTGTGGAAAATGTAATTCCGAGCAGACTTCAAAGAAAAAATAAGACGCATTATGTTACAAATTAACTAATAAAACGAAAAGGCGAAACCGTAAACTGTGAACACAGTTGATCACATGCTACGCAAAAAACGTGGTGACCTGATGTTGTGCGTCACACCGCGGGAAACGTCCACAGAGCTGCAGAGAGAGCTATTCAATGTGCGCGTCTATTGCATATGAAATACTGAAGTGTATAGTTTATCAGAACTTCTCCCTTGTCGAAGCATTGGTTTTTCACACTGAGCAATGAAAACACATTACATTACCGCTCCTTGTTTGACCTGAATACCGCAGGGAGCAAAAGCTATCAAAACACCCACAATGCAACTCTTAAGTTAAGCTTCTGTGACTGATACCATCTATATTGCTCCAGAAAAAAATGTCAGACTCAAGGTAAGTGTTTAATGCTTTGCATATTCTTTTCAGTAGTTTGCTACATTATAGCAACGAGAAATAACAAAAGAATAGACTAGTGAGATTATCTGCTATGCTGGACGTATTGTTTACTATAACTTAGTATTGTACAGTACTTCATATTTCATATTCTGTCTTTTACAGTCCTAGCACAGGTCCTGCTGGAGCTATAAAGGCAATAGACAAACAGTCTGTGCATCAGATCTGCTCTGGACAGGTGGTGCTGAGTCTGGCCACAGCTGTGAAAGAGCTGGTGGAGAACAGCATTGATGCTGGTGCCACTAATGTTGGTGAGCTCAAGGGATGACAGCATGAGGAAACATTGCATTTGAGGTTATGCTATATTTGGTCAAGTGTTTTGTTTTCATACAGATGTCAAGCTAAAAGACAATGGAATAGAGTTGGTGGAAGTTTCCGACAACGCAAAAG